>CM074190.1:40782010-41382010 GCA_037179385.1 Holothuria scabra
TCGCAACAGTTCGTAACGGGGCTTACCCGGTACAATTGGACCTGCTACAGTCGCCTACGGCGTTTTTGAGCCCAAGTTGTAACGTCTTCATACTGGCGCGAGATGATCTTTAAAGTGAGTCGGAGGTGCAAATGCTGCGCCCGTTTTCTCATTTTTGATACGATGACAGCGAGATAACGGAACGTCGCAATCGTTGCAAACAAAGCTTACGGGGTAGAATGGGACCTGTTTTAACTGCCTAAGACATTTTTGAGCCGAAATTCTCACGTCTTCCTACCGGCGCGAACCGATCTTAAAAGTGAGTCCTGGCATCTCAATTGCACTTTTTTGCACACATTTTGATTCGATAACAGCTCGACAGCGGAACATCGCAACAGTTCGTAACGGGGCTTACCCGGTACAATTGGACCTGCTACAGTCGCCTACGGCGTTTTTGAGCCCAAGTTGTAACGTCTTCATACTGGCGCGAGATGATCTTTAAAGTGAGTCGGAGGTGCAAATGCTGCGCCCGTTTTCTCATTTTTGATACGATGACAGCGAGATAACGGAACGTCGCAATCGTTGCAAACAAAGCTTACGGGGTAGAATGGGACCTGTTTTAACTGCCTAAGACATTTTTGAGCCGAAATTCTCACGTCTTCCTACCGGCGCGAACCGATCTTAAAAGTGAGTCCTGGCATCTCAATTGCACTTTTTGCACACATTTTGATTCGATAACAGCTCGACAGCGGAACATCGCAACAGTTCGTAACGGGGCTTACCCGGTACAATTGGACCTGCTACAGTCGCCTACGGCGTTTTTGAGCCCAAGTTGTAACGTCTTCATACTGGCGCGAGATGATCTTTAAAGTGAGTCGGAGGTGCAAATGCTGCGCCCGTTTTCTCATTTTTGATACGATGACAGCGAGATAACGGAACGTCGCAATCGTTGCAAACAAAGCTTACGGGGTAGAATGGGACCTGTTTTAACTGCCTAAGACATTTTTGAGCCGAAATTCTCACGTCTTCCTACCGGCGCGAACCGATCTTAAAAGTGAGTCCTGGCATCTCAATTGCACTTTTTGCACACATTTTGATTCGATAACAGCTCGACAGCGGAACATCGCAACAGTTCGTAACGGGGCTTACCCGGTACAATTGGACCTGCTACAGTCGCCTACGGCGTTTTTGAGCCCAAGTTGTAACGTCTTCATACTGGCGCGAGATGATCTTTAAAGTGAGTCGGAGGTGCAAATGCTGCGCCCGTTTTCTCATTTTTGATACGATGACAGCGAGATAACGGAACGTCGCAATCGTTGCAAACAAAGCTTACGGGGTAGAATGGGACCTGTTTTAACTGCCTAAGACATTTTTGAGCCGAAATTCTCACGTCTTCCTACCGGCGCGAACCGATCTTAAAAGTGAGTCCTGGCATCTCAATTGCACTTTTTGCACACATTTTGATTCGATAACAGCTCGACAGCGGAACATCGCAACAGTTCGTAACGGGGCTTACCCGGTACAATTGGACCTGCTACAGTCGCCTACGGCGTTTTTGAGCCCAAGTTGTAACGTCTTCATACTGGCGCGAGATGATCTTTAAAGTGAGTCGGAGGTGCAAATGCTGCGCCCGTTTTCTCATTTTTGATACGATGACAGCGAGATAACGGAACGTCGCAATCGTTGCAAACAAAGCTTACGGGGTAGAATGGGACCTGTTTTAACTGCCTAAGGCATTTTCGAGCCGAAATTCTCACGTCTTCCTACCGGCGCGAACCGATCTTAAAAGTGAGTCCTGGCATCTCAATTGCACTTTTTTGCACACATTTTGATTCGATAACAGCTCGACAGCGGAACATCGCAACAGTTCGTAACGGGGCTTACCCGGTACAATTGGACCTGCTTCAGTCGCCTACGGCGTTTTTGAGCCCAAGTTGTAACGTCTTCATACTGGCGCGAGATGATCTTTAAAGTGAGTCGGAGGTGCAAATGCTGCGCCCGTTTTCTCATTTTTGATACGATTACAGCGAGATAACGGAACGTCGCAATCATTGCAAACAAAGCTTACGGGGTAGAATGGGACCTGTTTTAACTGCCTAAGACATTTTTGAGCCGAAATTCTCACGTCTTCCTACCGGCGCGAACCGATCTTAAAAGTGAGTCCTGGCATCTCAATTGCACTTTTTTGCACACATTTTGATTCGATAACAGCTCGACAGCGGAACATCGCAACAGTTCGTAACGGGGCTTACCCGGTACAATTGGACCTGCTACAGTCGCCTACGGCGTTTTTGAGCCCAAGTTGTAACGTCTTCATACTGGCGCGAGATGATCTTTAAAGTGAGTCGGAGGTGCAAATGCTGCGCCCGTTTTCTCATTTTTGATACGATGACAGCGAGATAACGGAACGTCGCAATCGTTGCAAACAAAGCTTACGGGGTAGAATGGGACCTGTTTTAACTGCCTAAGGCATTTTTGAGCCGAAATTCTCACGTCTTCCTACCGGCGCGAACCGATCTTAAAAGTGAGTCCTGGCATCTCAATTGCACTTTTTTGCACACATTTTGATTCGATAACAGCTCGACAGCGGAACATCGCAACAGTTCGTAACGGGGCTTACCCGGTACAATTGGACCTGCTACAGTCGCCTACGGCGTTTTTGAGCCCAAGTTGTAACGTCTTCATACTGGCGCGAGATGATCTTTAAAGTGAGTCGGAGGTGCAAATGCTGCGCCCGTTTTCTCATTTTTGATACGATGACAGCGAGATAACGGAACGTCGCAATCGTTGCAAACAAAGCTTACGGGGTAGAATGGGACCTGTTTTAACTGCCTAAGACATTTTTGAGCCGAAATTCTCACGTCTTCCTACCGGCGCGAACCGATCTTAAAAGTGAGTCCTGGCATCTCAATTGCACTTTTTTGCACACATTTTGATTCGATAACAGCTCGACAGCGGAACATCGCAACAGTTCGTAACGGGGCTTACCCGGTACAATTGGACCTGCTACAGTCGCCTACGGCGTTTTTGAGCCCAAGTTGTAACGTCTTCATACTGGCGCGAGATGATCTTTAAAGTGAGTCGGAGGTGCAAATGCTGCGCCCGTTTTCTCATTTTTGATACGATGACAGCGAGATAACGGAACGTCGCAATCGTTGCAAACAAAGCTTACGGGGTAGAATGGGACCTGTTTTAACTGCCTAAGACATTTTTGAGCCGAAATTCTCACGTCTTCCTACCGGCGCGAACCGATCTTAAAAGTGAGTCCTGGCATCTCAATTGCACTTTTTTGCACACATTTTGATTCGATAACAGCTCGACAGCGGAACATCGCAACAGTTCGTAACGGGGCTTACCCGGTACAATTGGACCTGCTACAGTCGCCTACGGCGTTTTTGAGCCCAAGTTGTAACGTCTTCATACTGGCGCGAGATGATCTTTAAAGTGAGTCGGAGGTGCAAATGCTGCGCCCGTTTTCTCATTTTTGATACGATGACAGCGAGATAACGGAACGTCGCAATCGTTGCAAACAAAGCTTACGGGGTAGAATGGGACCTGTTTTAACTGCCTAAGGCATTTTTGAGCCGAAATTCTCACGTCTTCCTACCGGCGCGAACCGATCTTAAAAGTGAGTCCTGGCATCTCAATTGCACTTTTTTGCACACATTTTGATTCGATAACAGCTCGACAGCGGAACATCGCAACAGTTCGTAACGGGGCTTACCCGGTACAATTGGACCTGCTACAGTCGCCTACGGCGTTTTTGAGCCCAAGTTGTAACGTCTTCATACTGGCGCGAGATGATCTTTAAAGTGAGTCGGAGGTGCAAATGCTGCGCCCGTTTTCTCATTTTTGATACGATGACAGCGAGATAACGGAACGTCGCAATCGTTGCAAACAAAGCTTACGGGGTAGAATGGGACCTGTTTTAACTGCCTAAGACATTTTTGAGCCGAAATTCTCACGTCTTCCTACCGGCGCGAACCGATCTTAAAAGTGAGTCCTGGCATCTCAATTGCACTTTTTTGCACACATTTTGATTCGATAACAGCTCGACAGCGGAACATCGCAACAGTTCGTAACGGGGCTTACCCGGTACAATTGGACCTGCTACAGTCGCCTACGGCGTTTTTGAGCCCAAGTTGTAACGTCTTCATACTGGCGCGAGATGATCTTTAAAGTGAGTCGGAGGTGCAAATGCTGCGCCCGTTTTCTCATTTTTGATACGATGACAGCGAGATAACGGAACGTCGCAATCGTTGCAAACAAAGCTTACGGGGTAGAATGGGACCTGTTTTAACTGCCTAAGACATTTTTGAGCCGAAATTCTCACGTCTTCCTACCGGCGCGAACCGATCTTAAAAGTGAGTCCTGGCATCTCAATTGCACTTTTTTGCACACATTTTGATTCGATAACAGCTCGACAGCGGAACATCGCAACAGTTCGTAACGGGGCTTACCCGGTACAATTGGACCTGCTACAGTCGCCTACGGCGTTTTTGAGCCCAAGTTGTAACGTCTTCATACTGGCGCGAGATGATCTTTAAAGTGAGTCGGAGGTGCAAATGCTGCGCCCGTTTTCTCATTTTTGATACGATGACAGCGAGATAACGGAACGTCGCAATCGTTGCAAACAAAGCTTACGGGGTAGAATGGGACCTGTTTTAACTGCCTAAGACATTTTTGAGCCGAAATTCTCACGTCTTCCTACCGGCGCGAACCGATCTTAAAAGTGAGTCCTGGCATCTCAATTGCACTTTTTTGCACACATTTTGATTCGATAACAGCTCGACAGCGGAACATCGCAACAGTTCGTAACGGGGCTTACCCGGTACAATTGGACCTGCTACAGTCGCCTACGGCGTTTTTGAGCCCAAGTTGTAACGTCTTCATACTGGCGCGAGATGATCTTTAAAGTGAGTCGGAGGTGCAAATGCTGCGCCCGTTTTCTCATTTTTGATACGATGACAGCGAGATAACGGAACGTCGCAATCGTTGCAAACAAAGCTTACGGGGTAGAATGGGACCTGTTTTAACTGCCTAAGGCATTTTTGAGCCGAAATTCTCACGTCTTCCTACCGGCGCGAACCGATCTTAAAAGTGAGTCCTGGCATCTCAATTGCACTTTTTTGCACACATTTTGATTCGATAACAGCTCGACAGCGGAACATCGCAACAGTTCGTAACGGGGCTTACCCGGTACAATTGGACCTGCTACAGTCGCCTACGGCGTTTTTGAGCCCAAGTTGTAACGTCTTCATACTGGCGCGAGATGATCTTTAAAGTGAGTCGGAGGTGCAAATGCTGCGCCCGTTTTCTCATTTTTGATACGATGACAGCGAGATAACGGAACGTCGCAATCGTTGCAAACAAAGCTTACGGGGTAGAATGGGACCTGTTTTAACTGCCTAAGACATTTTTGAGCCGAAATTCTCACGTCTTCCTACCGGCGCGAACCGATCTTAAAAGTGAGTCCTGGCATCTCAATTGCACTTTTTTGCACACATTTTGATTCGATAACAGCTCGACAGCGGAACATCGCAACAGTTCGTAACGGGGCTTACCCGGTACAATTGGACCTGCTACAGTCGCCTACGGCGTTTTTGAGCCCAAGTTGTAACGTCTTCATACTGGCGCGAGATGATCTTTAAAGTGAGTCGGAGGTGCAAATGCTGCGCCCGTTTTCTCATTTTTGATACGATGACAGCGAGATAACGGAACGTCGCAATCGTTGCAAACAAAGCTTACGGGGTAGAATGGGACCTGTTTTAACTGCCTAAGACATTTTTGAGCCGAAATTCTCACGTCTTCCTACCGGCGCGAACCGATCTTAAAAGTGAGTCCTGGCATCTCAATTGCACTTTTTTGCACACATTTTGATTCGATAACAGCTCGACAGCGGAACATCGCAACAGTTCGTAACGGGGCTTACCCGGTACAATTGGACCTGCTACAGTCGCCTACGGCGTTTTTGAGCCCAAGTTGTAACGTCTTCATACTGGCGCGAGATGATCTTTAAAGTGAGTCGGAGGTGCAAATGCTGCGCCCGTTTTCTCATTTTTGATACGATGACAGCGAGATAACGGAACGTCGCAATCGTTGCAAACAAAGCTTACGGGGTAGAATGGGACCTGTTTTAACTGCCTAAGGCATTTTTGAGCCGAAATTCTCACGTCTTCCTACCGGCGCGAACCGATCTTAAAAGTGAGTCCTGGCATCTCAATTGCACTTTTTTGCACACATTTTGATTCGATAACAGCTCGACAGCGGAACATCGCAACAGTTCGTAACGGGGCTTACCCGGTACAATTGGACCTGCTTCAGTCGCCTACGGCGTTTTTGAGCCCAAGTTGTAACGTCTTCATACTGGCGCGAGATGATCTTTAAAGTGAGTCGGAGGTGCAAATGCTGCGCCCGTTTTCTCATTTTTGATACGATTACAGCGAGATAACGGAACGTCGCAATCATTGCAAACAAAGCTTACGGGGTAGAATGGGACCTGTTTTAACTGCCTAAGACATTTTTGAGCCGAAATTCTCACGTCTTCCTACCGGCGCGAACCGATCTTAAAAGTGAGTCCTGGCATCTCAATTGCACTTTTTTGCACACATTTTGATTCGATAACAGCTCGACAGCGGAACATCGCAACAGTTCGTAACGGGGCTTACCCGGTACAATTGGACCTGCTACAGTCGCCTACGGCGTTTTTGAGCCCAAGTTGTAACGTCTTCATACTGGCGCGAGATGATCTTTAAAGTGAGTCGGAGGTGCAAATGCTGCGCCCGTTTTCTCATTTTTGATACGATGACAGCGAGATAACGGAACGTCGCAATCGTTGCAAACAAAGCTTACGGGGTAGAATGGGACCTGTTTTAACTGCCTAAGGCATTTTTGAGCCGAAATTCTCACGTCTTCCTACCGGCGCGAACCGATCTTAAAAGTGAGTCCTGGCATCTCAATTGCACTTTTTTGCACACATTTTGATTCGATAACAGCTCGACAGCGGAACATCGCAACAGTTCGTAACGGGGCTTACCCGGTACAATTGGACCTGCTACAGTCGCCTACGGCGTTTTTGAGCCCAAGTTGTAACGTCTTCATACTGGCGCGAGATGATCTTTAAAGTGAGTCGGAGGTGCAAATGCTGCGCCCGTTTTCTCATTTTTGATACGATGACAGCGAGATAACGGAACGTCGCAATCGTTGCAAACAAAGCTTACGGGGTAGAATGGGACCTGTTTTAACTGCCTAAGGCATTTTTGAGCCGAAATTCTCACGTCTTCCTACCGGCGCGAACCGATCTTAAAAGTGAGTCCTGGCATCTCAATTGCACTTTTTTGCACACATTTTGATTCGATAACAGCTCGACAGCGGAACATCGCAACAGTTCGTAACGGGGCTTACCCGGTACAATTGGACCTGCTTCAGTCGCCTACGGCGTTTTTGAGCCCAAGTTGTAACGTCTTCATACTGGCGCGAGATGATCTTTAAAGTGAGTCGGAGGTGCAAATGCTGCGCCCGTTTTCTCATTTTTGATACGATGACAGCGAGATAACGGAACGTCGCAATCGTTGCAAACAAAGCTTACGGGGTAGAATGGGACCTGTTTTAACTGCCTAAGACATTTTTGAGCCGAAATTCTCACGTCTTCCTACCGGCGCGAACCGATCTTAAAAGTGAGTCCTGGCATCTCAATTGCACTTTTTTGCACACATTTTGATTCGATAACAGCTCGACAGCGGAACATCGCAACAGTTCGTAACGGGGCTTACCCGGTACAATTGGACCTGCTACAGTCGCCTACGGCGTTTTTGAGCCCAAGTTGTAACGTCTTCATACTGGCGCGAGATGATCTTTAAAGTGAGTCGGAGGTGCAAATGCTGCGCCCGTTTTCTCATTTTTGATACGATGACAGCGAGATAACGGAACGTCGCAATCGTTGCAAACAAAGCTTACGGGGTAGAATGGGACCTGTTTTAACTGCCTAAGGCATTTTTGAGCCGAAATTCTCACGTCTTCCTACCGGCGCGAACCGATCTTAAAAGTGAGTCCTGGCATCTCAATTGCACTTTTTTGCACACATTTTGATTCGATAACAGCTCGACAGCGGAACATCGCAACAGTTCGTAACGGGGCTTACCCGGTACAATTGGACCTGCTACAGTCGCCTACGGCGTTTTTGAGCCCAAGTTGTAACGTCTTCATACTGGCGCGAGATGATCTTTAAAGTGAGTCGGAGGTGCAAATGCTGCGCCCGTTTTCTCATTTTTGATACGATGACAGCGAGATAACGGAACGTCGCAATCGTTGCAAACAAAGCTTACGGGGTAGAATGGGACCTGTTTTAACTGCCTAAGACATTTTTGAGCCGAAATTCTCACGTCTTCCTACCGGCGCGAACCGATCTTAAAAGTGAGTCCTGGCATCTCAATTGCACTTTTTTGCACACATTTTGATTCGATAACAGCTCGACAGCGGAACATCGCAACAGTTCGTAACGGGGCTTACCCGGTACAATTGGACCTGCTACAGTCGCCTACGGCGTTTTTGAGCCCAAGTTGTAACGTCTTCATACTGGCGCGAGATGATCTTTAAAGTGAGTCGGAGGTGCAAATGCTGCGCCCGTTTTCTCATTTTTGATACGATGACAGCGAGATAACGGAACGTCGCAATCGTTGCAAACAAAGCTTACGGGGTAGAATGGGACCTGTTTTAACTGCCTAAGGCATTTTTGAGCCGAAATTCTCACGTCTTCCTACCGGCGCGAACCGATCTTAAAAGTGAGTCCTGGCATCTCAATTGCACTTTTTTGCACACATTTTGATTCGATAACAGCTCGACAGCGGAACATCGCAACAGTTCGTAACGGGGCTTACCCGGTACAATTGGACCTGCTACAGTCGCCTACGGCGTTTTTGAGCCCAAGTTGTAACGTCTTCATACTGGCGCGAGATGATCTTTAAAGTGAGTCGGAGGTGCAAATGCTGCGCCCGTTTTCTCATTTTTGATACGATGACAGCGAGATAACGGAACGTCGCAATCGTTGCAAACAAAGCTTACGGGGTAGAATGGGACCTGTTTTAACTGCCTAAGACATTTTTGAGCCGAAATTCTCACGTCTTCCTACCGGCGCGAACCGATCTTAAAAGTGAGTCCTGGCATCTCAATTGCACTTTTTTGCACACATTTTGATTCGATAACAGCTCGACAGCGGAACATCGCAACAGTTCGTAACGGGGCTTACCCGGTACAATTGGACCTGCTACAGTCGCCTACGGCGTTTTTGAGCCCAAGTTGTAACGTCTTCATACTGGCGCGAGATGATCTTTAAAGTGAGTCGGAGGTGCAAATGCTGCGCCCGTTTTCTCATTTTTGATACGATGACAGCGAGATAACGGAACGTCGCAATCGTTGCAAACAAAGCTTACGGGGTAGAATGGGACCTGTTTTAACTGCCTAAGGCATTTTTGAGCCGAAATTCTCACGTCTTCCTACCGGCGCGAACCGATCTTAAAAGTGAGTCCTGGCATCTCAATTGCACTTTTTTGCACACATTTTGATTCGATAACAGCTCGACAGCGGAACATCGCAACAGTTCGTAACGGGGCTTACCCGGTACAATTGGACCTGCTACAGTCGCCTACGGCGTTTTTGAGCCCAAGTTGTAACGTCTTCATACTGGCGCGAGATGATCTTTAAAGTGAGTCGGAGGTGCAAATGCTGCGCCCGTTTTCTCATTTTTGATACGATGACAGCGAGATAACGGAACGTCGCAATCGTTGCAAACAAAGCTTACGGGGTAGAATGGGACCTGTTTTAACTGCCTAAGGCATTTTTGAGCCGAAATTCTCACGTCTTCCTACCGGCGCGAACCGATCTTAAAAGTGAGTCCTGGCATCTCAATTGCACTTTTTTGCACACATTTTGATTCGATAACAGCTCGACAGCGGAACATCGCAACAGTTCGTAACGGGGCTTACCCGGTACAATTGGACCTGCTACAGTCGCCTACGGCGTTTTTGAGCCCAAGTTGTAACGTCTTCATACTGGCGCGAGATGATCTTTAAAGTGAGTCGGAGGTGCAAATGCTGCGCCCGTTTTCTCATTTTTGATACGATGACAGCGAGATAACGGAACGTCGCAATCGTTGCAAACAAAGCTTACGGGGTAGAATGGGACCTGTTTTAACTGCCTAAGGCATTTTTGAGCCGAAATTCTCACGTCTTCCTACCGGCGCGAACCGATCTTAAAAGTGAGTCCTGGCATCTCAATTGCACTTTTTTGCACACATTTTGATTCGATAACAGCTCGACAGCGGAACATCGCAACAGTTCGTAACGGGGCTTACCCGGTACAATTGGACCTGCTTCAGTCGCCTACGGCGTTTTTGAGCCCAAGTTGTAACGTCTTCATACTGGCGCGAGATGATCTTTAAAGTGAGTCGGAGGTGCAAATGCTGCGCCCGTTTTCTCATTTTTGATACGATGACAGCGAGATAACGGAACGTCGCAATCGTTGCAAACAAAGCTTACGGGGTAGAATGGGACCTGTTTTAACTGCCTAAGACATTTTTGAGCCGAAATTCTCACGTCTTCCTACCGGCGCGAACCGATCTTAAAAGTGAGTCCTGGCATCTCAATTGCACTTTTTTGCACACATTTTGATTCGATAACAGCTCGACAGCGGAACATCGCAACAGTTCGTAACGGGGCTTACCCGGTACAATTGGACCTGCTACAGTCGCCTACGGCGTTTTTGAGCCCAAGTTGTAACGTCTTCATACTGGCGCGAGATGATCTTTAAAGTGAGTCGGAGGTGCAAATGCTGCGCCCGTTTTCTCATTTTTGATACGATGACAGCGAGATAACGGAACGTCGCAATCGTTGCAAACAAAGCTTACGGGGTAGAATGGGACCTGTTTTAACTGCCTAAGACATTTTTGAGCCGAAATTCTCACGTCTTCCTACCGGCGCGAACCGATCTTAAAAGTGAGTCCTGGCATCTCAATTGCACTTTTTTGCACACATTTTGATTCGATAACAGCTCGACAGCGGAACATCGCAACAGTTCGTAACGGGGCTTACCCGGTACAATTGGACCTGCTACAGTCGCCTACGGCGTTTTTGAGCCCAAGTTGTAACGTCTTCATACTGGCGCGAGATGATCTTTAAAGTGAGTCGGAGGTGCAAATGCTGCGCCCGTTTTCTCATTTTTGATACGATGACAGCGAGATAACGGAACGTCGCAATCGTTGCAAACAAAGCTTACGGGGTAGAATGGGACCTGTTTTAACTGCCTAAGGCATTTTTGAGCCGAAATTCTCACGTCTTCCTACCGGCGCGAACCGATCTTAAAAGTGAGTCCTGGCATCTCAATTGCACTTTTTTGCACACATTTTGATTCGATAACAGCTCGACAGCGGAACATCGCAACAGTTCGTAACGGGGCTTACCCGGTACAATTGGACCTGCTACAGTCGCCTACGGCGTTTTTGAGCCCAAGTTGTAACGTCTTCATACTGGCGCGAGATGATCTTTAAAGTGAGTCGGAGGTGCAAATGCTGCGCCCGTTTTCTCATTTTTGATACGATGACAGCGAGATAACGGAACGTCGCAATCGTTGCAAACAAAGCTTACGGGGTAGAATGGGACCTGTTTTAACTGCCTAAGGCATTTTTGAGCCGAAATTCTCACGTCTTCCTACCGGCGCGAACCGATCTTAAAAGTGAGTCCTGGCATCTCAATTGCACTTTTTTGCACACATTTTGATTCGATAACAGCTCGACAGCGGAACATCGCAACAGTTCGTAACGGGGCTTACCCGGTACAATTGGACCTGCTACAGTCGCCTACGGCGTTTTTGAGCCCAAGTTGTAACGTCTTCATACTGGCGCGAGATGATCTTTAAAGTGAGTCGGAGGTGCAAATGCTGCGCCCGTTTTCTCATTTTTGATACGATGACAGCGAGATAACGGAACGTCGCAATCGTTGCAAACAAAGCTTACGGGGTAGAATGGGACCTGTTTTAACTGCCTAAGGCATTTTTGAGCCGAAATTCTCACGTCTTCCTACCGGCGCGAACCGATCTTAAAAGTGAGTCCTGGCATCTCAATTGCACTTTTTGCACACATTTTGATTCGATAACAGCTCGACAGCGGAACATCGCAACAGTTCGTAACGGGGCTTACCCGGTACAATTGGACCTGCTACAGTCGCCTACGGCGTTTTTGAGCCCAAGTTGTAACGTCTTCATACTGGCGCGAGATGATCTTTAAAGTGAGTCGGAGGTGCAAATGCTGCGCCCGTTTTCTCATTTTTGATACGATGACAGCGAGATAACGGAACGTCGCAATCGTTGCAAACAAAGCTTACGGGGTAGAATGGGACCTGTTTTAACTGCCTAAGGCATTTTTGAGCCGAAATTCTCACGTCTTCCTACCGGCGCGAACCGATCTTAAAAGTGAGTCCTGGCATCTCAATTGCACTTTTTTGCACACATTTTGATTCGATAACAGCTCGACAGCGGAACATCGCAACAGTTCGTAACGGGGCTTACCCGGTACAATTGGACCTGCTACAGTCGCCTACGGCGTTTTTGAGCCCAAGTTGTAACGTCTTCATACTGGCGCGAGATGATCTTTAAAGTGAGTCGGAGGTGCAAATGCTGCGCCCGTTTTCTCATTTTTGATACGATGACAGCGAGATAACGGAACGTCGCAATCGTTGCAAACAAAGCTTACGGGGTAGAATGGGACCTGTTTTAACTGCCTAAGGCATTTTTGAGCCGAAATTCTCACGTCTTCCTACCGGCGCGAACCGATCTTAAAAGTGAGTCCTGGCATCTCAATTGCACTTTTTTGCACACATTTTGATTCGATAACAGCTCGACAGCGGAACATCGCAACAGTTCGTAACGGGGCTTACCCGGTACAATTGGACCTGCTACAGTCGCCTACGGCGTTTTTGAGCCCAAGTTGTAACGTCTTCATACTGGCGCGAGATGATCTTTAAAGTGAGTCGGAGGTGCAAATGCTGCGCCCGTTTTCTCATTTTTGATACGATGACAGCGAGATAACGGAACGTCGCAATCGTTGCAAACAAAGCTTACGGGGTAGAATGGGACCTGTTTTAACTGCCTAAGGCATTTTTGAGCCGAAATTCTCACGTCTTCCTACCGGCGCGAACCGATCTTAAAAGTGAGTCCTGGCATCTCAATTGCACTTTTTTGCACACATTTTGATTCGATAACAGCTCGACAGCGGAACATCGCAACAGTTCGTAACGGGGCTTACCCGGTACAATTGGACCTGCTACAGTCGCCTACGGCGTTTTTGAGCCCAAGTTGTAACGTCTTCATACTGGCGCGAGATGATCTTTAAAGTGAGTCGGAGGTGCAAATGCTGCGCCCGTTTTCTCATTTTTGATACGATGACAGCGAGATAACGGAACGTCGCAATCGTTGCAAACAAAGCTTACGGGGTAGAATGGGACCTGTTTTAACTGCCTAAGACATTTTTGAGCCGAAATTCTCACGTCTTCCTACCGGCGCGAACCGATCTTAAAAGTGAGTCCTGGCATCTCAATTGCACTTTTTGCACACATTTTGATTCGATAACAGCTCGACAGCGGAACATCGCAACAGTTCGTAACGGGGCTTACCCGGTACAATTGGACCTGCTACAGTCGCCTACGGCGTTTTTGAGCCCAAGTTGTAACGTCTTCATACTGGCGCGAGATGATCTTTAAAGTGAGTCGGAGGTGCAAATGCTGCGCCCGTTTTCTCATTTTTGATACGATGACAGCGAGATAACGGAACGTCGCAATCGTTGCAAACAAAGCTTACGGGGTAGAATGGGACCTGTTTTAACTGCCTAAGACATTTTTGAGCCGAAATTCTCACGTCTTCCTACCGGCGCGAACCGATCTTAAAAGTGAGTCCTGGCATCTCAATTGCACTTTTTTGCACACATTTTGATTCGATAACAGCTCGACAGCGGAACATCGCAACAGTTCGTAACGGGGCTTACCCGGTACAATTGGACCTGCTACAGTCGCCTACGGCGTTTTTGAGCCCAAGTTGTAACGTCTTCATACTGGCGCGAGATGATCTTTAAAGTGAGTCGGAGGTGCAAATGCTGCGCCCGTTTTCTCATTTTTGATACGATGACAGCGAGATAACGGAACGTCGCAATCGTTGCAAACAAAGCTTACGGGGTAGAATGGGACCTGTTTTAACTGCCTAAGGCATTTTTGAGCCGAAATTCTCACGTCTTCCTACCGGCGCGAACCGATCTTAAAAGTGAGTCCTGGCATCTCAATTGCACTTTTTTGCACACATTTTGATTCGATAACAGCTCGACAGCGGAACATCGCAACAGTTCGTAACGGGGCTTACCCGGTACAATTGGACCTGCTACAGTCGCCTACGGCGTTTTTGAGCCCAAGTTGTAACGTCTTCATACTGGCGCGAGATGATCTTTAAAGTGAGTCGGAGGTGCAAATGCTGCGCCCGTTTTCTCATTTTTGATACGATGACAGCGAGATAACGGAACGTCGCAATCGTTGCAAACAAAGCTTACGGGGTAGAATGGGACCTGTTTTAACTGCCTAAGGCATTTTTGAGCCGAAATTCTCACGTCTTCCTACCGGCGCGAACCGATCTTAAAAGTGAGTCCTGGCATCTCAATTGCACTTTTTTGCACACATTTTGATTCGATAACAGCTCGACAGCGGAACATCGCAACAGTTCGTAACGGGGCTTACCCGGTACAATTGGACCTGCTACAGTCGCCTACGGCGTTTTTGAGCCCAAGTTGTAACGTCTTCATACTGGCGCGAGATGATCTTTAAAGTGAGTCGGAGGTGCAAATGCTGCGCCCGTTTTCTCATTTTTGATACGATGACAGCGAGATAACGGAACGTCGCAATCGTTGCAAACAAAGCTTACGGGGTAGAATGGGACCTGTTTTAACTGCCTAAGACATTTTTGAGCCGAAATTCTCACGTCTTCCTACCGGCGCGAACCGATCTTAAAAGTGAGTCCTGGCATCTCAATTGCACTTTTTTGCACACATTTTGATTCGATAACAGCTCGACAGCGGAACATCGCAACAGTTCGTAACGGGGCTTACCCGGTACAATTGGACCTGCTACAGTCGCCTACGGCGTTTTTGAGCCCAAGTTGTAACGTCTTCATACTGGCGCGAGATGATCTTTAAAGTGAGTCGGAGGTGCAAATGCTGCGCCCGTTTTCTCATTTTTGATACGATGACAGCGAGATAACGGAACGTCGCAATCGTTGCAAACAAAGCTTACGGGGTAGAATGGGACCTGTTTTAACTGCCTAAGGCATTTTTGAGCCGAAATTCTCACGTCTTCCTACCGGCGCGAACCGATCTTAAAAGTGAGTCCTGGCATCTCAATTGCACTTTTTTGCACACATTTTGATTCGATAACAGCTCGACAGCGGAACATCGCAACAGTTCGTAACGGGGCTTACCCGGTACAATTGGACCTGCTACAGTCGCCTACGGCGTTTTTGAGCCCAAGTTGTAACGTCTTCATACTGGCGCGAGATGATCTTTAAAGTGAGTCGGAGGTGCAAATGCTGCGCCCGTTTTCTCATTTTTGATACGATGACAGCGAGATAACGGAACGTCGCAATCGTTGCAAACAAAGCTTACGGGGTAGAATGGGACCTGTTTTAACTGCCTAAGACATTTTTGAGCCGAAATTCTCACGTCTTCCTACCGGCGCGAACCGATCTTAAAAGTGAGTCCTGGCATCTCAATTGCACTTTTTTGCACACATTTTGATTCGATAACAGCTCGACAGCGGAACATCGCAACAGTTCGTAACGGGGCTTACCCGGTACAATTGGACCTGCTACAGTCGCCTACGGCGTTTTTGAGCCCAAGTTGTAACGTCTTCATACTGGCGCGAGATGATCTTTAAAGTGAGTCGGAGGTGCAAATGCTGCGCCCGTTTTCTCATTTTTGATACGATGACAGCGAGATAACGGAACGTCGCAATCGTTGCAAACAAAGCTTACGGGGTAGAATGGGACCTGTTTTAACTGCCTAAGACATTTTTGAGCCGAAATTCTCACGTCTTCCTACCGGCGCGAACCGATCTTAAAAGTGAGTCCTGGCATCTCAATTGCACTTTTTTGCACACATTTTGATTCGATAACAGCTCGACAGCGGAACATCGCAACAGTTCGTAACGGGGCTTACCCGGTACAATTGGACCTGCTACAGTCGCCTACGGCGTTTTTGAGCCCAAGTTGTAACGTCTTCATACTGGCGCGAGATGATCTTTAAAGTGAGTCGGAGGTGCAAATGCTGCGCCCGTTTTCTCATTTTTGATACGATGACAGCGAGATAACGGAACGTCGCAATCGTTGCAAACAAAGCTTACGGGGTAGAATGGGACCTGTTTTAACTGCCTAAGGCATTTTTGAGCCGAAATTCTCACGTCTTCCTACCGGCGCGAACCGATCTTAAAAGTGAGTCCTGGCATCTCAATTGCACTTTTTTGCACACATTTTGATTCGATAACAGCTCGACAGCGGAACATCGCAACAGTTCGTAACGGGGCTTACCCGGTACAATTGGACCTGCTACAGTCGCCTACGGCGTTTTTGAGCCCAAGTTGTAACGTCTTCATACTGGCGCGAGATGATCTTTAAAGTGAGTCGGAGGTGCAAATGCTGCGCCCGTTTTCTCATTTTTGATACGATGACAGCGAGATAACGGAACGTCGCAATCGTTGCAAACAAAGCTTACGGGGTAGAATGGGACCTGTTTTAACTGCCTAAGACATTTTTGAGCCGAAATTCTCACGTCTTCCTACCGGCGCGAACCGATCTTAAAAGTGAGTCCTGGCATCTCAATTGCACTTTTTTGCACACATTTTGATTCGATAACAGCTCGACAGCGGAACATCGCAACAGTTCGTAACGGGGCTTACCCGGTACAATTGGACCTGCTACAGTCGCCTACGGCGTTTTTGAGCCCAAGTTGTAACGTCTTCATACTGGCGCGAGATGATCTTTAAAGTGAGTCGGAGGTGCAAATGCTGCGCCCGTTTTCTCATTTTTGATACGATGACAGCGAGATAACGGAACGTCGCAATCGTTGCAAACAAAGCTTACGGGGTAGAATGGGACCTGTTTTAACTGCCTAAGACATTTTTGAGCCGAAATTCTCACGTCTTCCTACCGGCGCGAACCGATCTTAAAAGTGAGTCCTGGCATCTCAATTGCACTTTTTTGCACACATTTTGATTCGATAACAGCTCGACAGCGGAACATCGCAACAGTTCGTAACGGGGCTTACCCGGTACAATTGGACCTGCTACAGTCGCCTACGGCGTTTTTGAGCCCAAGTTGTAACGTCTTCATACTGGCGCGAGATGATCTTTAAAGTGAGTCGGAGGTGCAAATGCTGCGCCCGTTTTCTCATTTTTGATACGATGACAGCGAGATAACGGAACGTCGCAATCGTTGCAAACAAAGCTTACGGGGTAGAATGGGACCTGTTTTAACTGCCTAAGGCATTTTTGAGCCGAAATTCTCACGTCTTCCTACCGGCGCGAACCGATCTTAAAAGTGAGTCCTGGCATCTCAATTGCACTTTTTTGCACACATTTTGATTCGATAACAGCTCGACAGCGGAACATCGCAACAGTTCGTAACGGGGCTTACCCGGTACAATTGGACCTGCTACAGTCGCCTACGGCGTTTTTGAGCCCAAGTTGTAACGTCTTCATACTGGCGCGAGATGATCTTTAAAGTGAGTCGGAGGTGCAAATGCTGCGCCCGTTTTCTCATTTTTGATACGATGACAGCGAGATAACGGAACGTCGCAATCGTTGCAAACAAAGCTTACGGGGTAGAATGGGACCTGTTTTAACTGCCTAAGGCATTTTTGAGCCGAAATTCTCACGTCTTCCTACCGGCGCGAACCGATCTTAAAAGTGAGTCCTGGCATCTCAATTGCACTTTTTTGCACACATTTTGATTCGATAACAGCTCGACAGCGGAACATCGCAACAGTTCGTAACGGGGCTTACCCGGTACAATTGGACCTGCTTCAGTCGCCTACGGCGTTTTTGAGCCCAAGTTGTAACGTCTTCATACTGGCGCGAGATGATCTTTAAAGTGAGTCGGAGGTGCAAATGCTGCGCCCGTTTTCTCATTTTTGATACGATGACAGCGAGATAACGGAACGTCGCAATCGTTGCAAACAAAGCTTACGGGGTAGAATGGGACCTGTTTTAACTGCCTAAGACATTTTTGAGCCGAAATTCTCACGTCTTCCTACCGGCGCGAACCGATCTTAAAAGTGAGTCCTGGCATCTCAATTGCACTTTTTTGCACACATTTTGATTCGATAACAGCTCGACAGCGGAACATCGCAACAGTTCGTAACGGGGCTTACCCGGTACAATTGGACCTGCTACAGTCGCCTACGGCGTTTTTGAGCCCAAGTTGTAACGTCTTCATACTGGCGCGAGATGATCTTTAAAGTGAGTCGGAGGTGCAAATGCTGCGCCCGTTTTCTCATTTTTGATACGATGACAGCGAGATAACGGAACGTCGCAATCGTTGCAAACAAAGCTTACGGGGTAGAATGGGACCTGTTTTAACTGCCTAAGACATTTTTGAGCCGAAATTCTCACGTCTTCCTACCGGCGCGAACCGATCTTAAAAGTGAGTCCTGGCATCTCAATTGCACTTTTTTGCACACATTTTGATTCGATAACAGCTCGACAGCGGAACATCGCAACAGTTCGTAACGGGGCTTACCCGGTACAATTGGACCTGCTACAGTCGCCTACGGCGTTTTTGAGCCCAAGTTGTAACGTCTTCATACTGGCGCGAGATGATCTTTAAAGTGAGTCGGAGGTGCAAATGCTGCGCCCGTTTTCTCATTTTTGATACGATGACAGCGAGATAACGGAACGTCGCAATCGTTGCAAACAAAGCTTACGGGGTAGAATGGGACCTGTTTTAACTGCCTAAGACATTTTTGAGCCGAAATTCTCACGTCTTCCTACCGGCGCGAACCGATCTTAAAAGTGAGTCCTGGCATCTCAATTGCACTTTTTTGCACACATTTTGATTCGATAACAGCTCGACAGCGGAACATCGCAACAGTTCGTAACGGGGCTTACCCGGTACAATTGGACCTGCTACAGTCGCCTACGGCGTTTTTGAGCCCAAGTTGTAACGTCTTCATACTGGCGCGAGATGATCTTTAAAGTGAGTCGGAGGTGCAAATGCTGCGCCCGTTTTCTCATTTTTGATACGATGACAGCGAGATAACGGAACGTCGCAATCGTTGCAAACAAAGCTTACGGGGTAGAATGGGACCTGTTTTAACTGCCTAAGACATTTTTGAGCCGAAATTCTCACGTCTTCCTACCGGCGCGAACCGATCTTAAAAGTGAGTCCTGGCATCTCAATTGCACTTTTTGCACACATTTTGATTCGATAACAGCTCGACAGCGGAACATCGCAACAGTTCGTAACGGGGCTTACCCGGTACAATTGGACCTGCTACAGTCGCCTACGGCGTTTTTGAGCCCAAGTTGTAACGTCTTCATACTGGCGCGAGATGATCTTTAAAGTGAGTCGGAGGTGCAAATGCTGCGCCCGTTTTCTCATTTTTGATACGATGACAGCGAGATAACGGAACGTCGCAATCGTTGCAAACAAAGCTTACGGGGTAGAATGGGACCTGTTTTAACTGCCTAAGGCATTTTTGAGCCGAAATTCTCACGTCTTCCTACCGGCGCGAACCGATCTTAAAAGTGAGTCCTGGCATCTCAATTGCACTTTTTTGCACACATTTTGATTCGATAACAGCTCGACAGCGGAACATCGCAACAGTTCGTAACGGGGCTTACCCGGTACAATTGGACCTGCTACAGTCGCCTACGGCGTTTTTGAGCCCAAGTTGTAACGTCTTCATACTGGCGCGAGATGATCTTTAAAGTGAGTCGGAGGTGCAAATGCTGCGCCCGTTTTCTCATTTTTGATACGATGACAGCGAGATAACGGAACGTCGCAATCGTTGCAAACAAAGCTTACGGGGTAGAATGGGACCTGTTTTAACTGCCTAAGGCATTTTTGAGCCGAAATTCTCACGTCTTCCTACCGGCGCGAACCGATCTTAAAAGTGAGTCCTGGCATCTCAATTGCACTTTTTTGCACACATTTTGATTCGATAACAGCTCGACAGCGGAACATCGCAACAGTTCGTAACGGGGCTTACCCGGTACAATTGGACCTGCTACAGTCGCCTACGGCGTTTTTGAGCCCAAGTTGTAACGTCTTCATACTGGCGCGAGATGATCTTTAAAGTGAGTCGGAGGTGCAAATGCTGCGCCCGTTTTCTCATTTTTGATACGATGACAGCGAGATAACGGAACGTCGCAATCGTTGCAAACAAAGCTTACGGGGTAGAATGGGACCTGTTTTAACTGCCTAAGACATTTTTGAGCCGAAATTCTCACGTCTTCCTACCGGCGCGAACCGATCTTAAAAGTGAGTCCTGGCATCTCAATTGCACTTTTTTGCACACATTTTGATTCGATAACAGCTCGACAGCGGAACATCGCAACAGTTCGTAACGGGGCTTACCCGGTACAATTGGACCTGCTACAGTCGCCTACGGCGTTTTTGAGCCCAAGTTGTAACGTCTTCATACTGGCGCGAGATGATCTTTAAAGTGAGTCGGAGGTGCAAATGCTGCGCCCGTTTTCTCATTTTTGATACGATGACAGCGAGATAACGGAACGTCGCAATCGTTGCAAACAAAGCTTACGGGGTAGAATGGGACCTGTTTTAACTGCCTAAGGCATTTTTGAGCCGAAATTCTCACGTCTTCCTACCGGCGCGAACCGATCTTAAAAGTGAGTCCTGGCATCTCAATTGCACTTTTTTGCACACATTTTGATTCGATAACAGCTCGACAGCGGAACATCGCAACAGTTCGTAACGGGGCTTACCCGGTACAATTGGACCTGCTACAGTCGCCTACGGCGTTTTTGAGCCCAAGTTGTAACGTCTTCATACTGGCGCGAGATGATCTTTAAAGTGAGTCGGAGGTGCAAATGCTGCGCCCGTTTTCTCATTTTTGATACGATGACAGCGAGATAACGGAACGTCGCAATCGTTGCAAACAAAGCTTACGGGGTAGAATGGGACCTGTTTTAACTGCCTAAGACATTTTTGAGCCGAAATTCTCACGTCTTCCTACCGGCGCGAACCGATCTTAAAAGTGAGTCCTGGCATCTCAATTGCACTTTTTTGCACACATTTTGATTCGATAACAGCTCGACAGCGGAACATCGCAACAGTTCGTAACGGGGCTTACCCGGTACAATTGGACCTGCTACAGTCGCCTACGGCGTTTTTGAGCCCAAGTTGTAACGTCTTCATACTGGCGCGAGATGATCTTTAAAGTGAGTCGGAGGTGCAAATGCTGCGCCCGTTTTCTCATTTTTGATACGATGACAGCGAGATAACGGAACGTCGCAATCGTTGCAAACAAAGCTTACGGGGTAGAATGGGACCTGTTTTAACTGCCTAAGGCATTTTTGAGCCGAAATTCTCACGTCTTCCTACCGGCGCGAACCGATCTTAAAAGTGAGTCCTGGCATCTCAATTGCACTTTTTTGCACACATTTTGATTCGATAACAGCTCGACAGCGGAACATCGCAACAGTTCGTAACGGGGCTTACCCGGTACAATTGGACCTGCTACAGTCGCCTACGGCGTTTTTGAGCCCAAGTTGTAACGTCTTCATACTGGCGCGAGATGATCTTTAAAGTGAGTCGGAGGTGCAAATGCTGCGCCCGTTTTCTCATTTTTGATACGATGACAGCGAGATAACGGAACGTCGCAATCGTTGCAAACAAAGCTTACGGGGTAGAATGGGACCTGTTTTAACTGCCTAAGACATTTTTGAGCCGAAATTCTCACGTCTTCCTACCGGCGCGAACCGATCTTAAAAGTGAGTCCTGGCATCTCAATTGCACTTTTTTGCACACATTTTGATTCGATAACAGCTCGACAGCGGAACATCGCAACAGTTCGTAACGGGGCTTACCCGGTACAATTGGACCTGCTACAGTCGCCTACGGCGTTTTTGAGCCCAAGTTGTAACGTCTTCATACTGGCGCGAGATGATCTTTAAAGTGAGTCGGAGGTGCAAATGCTGCGCCCGTTTTCTCATTTTTGATACGATGACAGCGAGATAACGGAACGTCGCAATCGTTGCAAACAAAGCTTACGGGGTAGAATGGGACCTGTTTTAACTGCCTAAGACATTTTTGAGCCGAAATTCTCACGTCTTCCTACCGGCGCGAACCGATCTTAAAAGTGAGTCCTGGCATCTCAATTGCACTTTTTTGCACACATTTTGATTCGATAACAGCTCGACAGCGGAACATCGCAACAGTTCGTAACGGGGCTTACCCGGTACAATTGGACCTGCTACAGTCGCCTACGGCGTTTTTGAGCCCAAGTTGTAACGTCTTCATACTGGCGCGAGATGATCTTTAAAGTGAGTCGGAGGTGCAAATGCTGCGCCCGTTTTCTCATTTTTGATACGATGACAGCGAGATAACGGAACGTCGCAATCGTTGCAAACAAAGCTTACGGGGTAGAATGGGACCTGTTTTAACTGCCTAAGACATTTTTGAGCCGAAATTCTCACGTCTTCCTACCGGCGCGAACCGATCTTAAAAGTGAGTCCTGGCATCTCAATTGCACTTTTTTGCACACATTTTGATTCGATAACAGCTCGACAGCGGAACATCGCAACAGTTCGTAACGGGGCTTACCCGGTACAATTGGACCTGCTACAGTCGCCTACGGCGTTTTTGAGCCCAAGTTGTAACGTCTTCATACTGGCGCGAGATGATCTTTAAAGTGAGTCGGAGGTGCAAATGCTGCGCCCGTTTTCTCATTTTTGATACGATGACAGCGAGATAACGGAACGTCGCAATCGTTGCAAACAAAGCTTACGGGGTAGAATGGGACCTGTTTTAACTGCCTAAGGCATTTTTGAGCCGAAATTCTCACGTCTTCCTACCGGCGCGAACCGATCTTAAAAGTGAGTCCTGGCATCTCAATTGCACTTTTTTGCACACATTTTGATTCGATAACAGCTCGACAGCGGAACATCGCAACAGTTCGTAACGGGGCTTACCCGGTACAATTGGACCTGCTACAGTCGCCTACGGCGTTTTTGAGCCCAAGTTGTAACGTCTTCATACTGGCGCGAGATGATCTTTAAAGTGAGTCGGAGGTGCAAATGCTGCGCCCGTTTTCTCATTTTTGATACGATGACAGCGAGATAACGGAACGTCGCAATCGTTGCAAACAAAGCTTACGGGGTAGAATGGGACCTGTTTTAACTGCCTAAGACATTTTTGAGCCGAAATTCTCACGTCTTCCTACCGGCGCGAACCGATCTTAAAAGTGAGTCCTGGCATCTCAATTGCACTTTTTGCACACATTTTGATTCGATAACAGCTCGACAGCGGAACATCGCAACAGTTCGTAACGGGGCTTACCCGGTACAATTGGACCTGCTACAGTCGCCTACGGCGTTTTTGAGCCCAAGTTGTAACGTCTTCATACTGGCGCGAGATGATCTTTAAAGTGAGTCGGAGGTGCAAATGCTGCGCCCGTTTTCTCATTTTTGATACGATGACAGCGAGATAACGGAACGTCGCAATCGTTGCAAACAAAGCTTACGGGGTAGAATGGGACCTGTTTTAACTGCCTAAGGCATTTTTGAGCCGAAATTCTCACGTCTTCCTACCGGCGCGAACCGATCTTAAAAGTGAGTCCTGGCATCTCAATTGCACTTTTTGCACACATTTTGATTCGATAACAGCTCGACAGCGGAACATCGCAACAGTTCGTAACGGGGCTTACCCGGTACAATTGGACCTGCTACAGTCGCCTACGGCGTTTTTGAGCCCAAGTTGTAACGTCTTCATACTGGCGCGAGATGATCTTTAAAGTGAGTCGGAGGTGCAAATGCTGCGCCCGTTTTCTCATTTTTGATACGATGACAGCGAGATAACGGAACGTCGCAATCGTTGCAAACAAAGCTTACGGGGTAGAATGGGACCTGTTTTAACTGCCTAAGACATTTTTGAGCCGAAATTCTCACGTCTTCCTACCGGCGCGAACCGATCTTAAAAGTGAGTCCTGGCATCTCAATTGCACTTTTTTGCACACATTTTGATTCGATAACAGCTCGACAGCGGAACATCGCAACAGTTCGTAACGGGGCTCACCCGGTACAATTGGACCTGCTTCAGTCGCCTACGGAGTTTTTGAGCCCAAGTTGTAACGTCTTCATACTGGACGACGAGTTTGCAAAGTTTTTTTTTAAATCTTTGGTTCTGACAATTTCTGCATGTTTTTTCCCCCATGATACACATGGATCTTGCACTGAAAATTTGGCAACATGAATCTTATCTACAGCAGGTCCACCGGCAAAAGGGGTACCTCAGTGTGGAAATCTGTATAAACTTGTGTCAAGGAGAAAGAGCCAATAAAACCCAGTCAGTAGCATGTACAAGGGACAAGCCTTGGTAACATCAGGAACCTGCTTCATCCAGCTGACCTACTTCAAGAAATGCAATTGGCTGGATAAGGAGACAGACTGGGTCACCAGTGTTTGCTTTTAGGCTATACTGTTATACAGAGAGCGTTGTTTGAATCTGCTCTGTGTGTAGCCGAGACATTGTTACCCCTAGTTAACATACATCACTTAAAGATTTCCTTTCATTTAGTGACAGTCGTTTCAGTTCAATCTTCTTGGACAACATCTTTTCACATGACTAGTGAATTTGTAACATCATCATAGGCATCCAGTAGATGCTTCTTCTCATACTCTGATTACACTAGGCTGAGTTGGTTGGAAGAGCCTCTCTTTGAAAGCAGGGAATTATTTTGATGTACCAGGATGATTTCTAGAGCCCAGTGCATTGCAGCATTGCATACACAGGACCTGCATGTTTCTCTGCCATTTCTGCAACAAATCCAACAATATAGGAGATGACAGCCAATTGCACTCAGAAAAGTGGAAAATATAGGAGCATCAGCCATCAATAGGGAGGTAGGGGTTATCAGGGCTGGCTGGAGACTGGGCAAAAACTTGGGGGTGGGGAATTGGCGGTTGCCCCCTGTCCACCCGGCCCTCAGGCTACCTACGGCCATGGTTATGCCTACAACCAAAAGTATAAAGTCTTGTCACAATATTTTGAGTAAATTTTGTTTGAATATTCTCCGTGGCATCTTCTCATGATTGTGGGATGATTCAACTCATTTTTCTATCCTTTTAATTTTGAATTCTAATCTCCTAGTTCATCATTACAATGGGCCTATGCCTGTACTAGTACTATATACACTAAGTGAATGGGATATTGCCCTACAGGACGTGGACAGTAGAATAGCGGAATATTCGGCCAAAATCCACTCACAAATGGAAGGTTTTGTGAATGTTTTATTCTGTTTTATACTGTCTCAACATCACTCTCCCCTCTTTTCCCCTTTGATCTCATTTTTTTCACTCTTTTTTCACAAACCCGGGTTCAAAACCGCGTGAATCGTCTGTCAACCATTGCTCACAGTTCAAGATTTCATCTTTGGTGGCGCTATATGGGTCCTAGCAATATGTCGCCGACGGACAACTGTGAGCTTTAAAAACGTAGACGCTGATAAAATGGGTTACACAATCTCGTAATATAGATCAGTGCTTACAAGCCCGATACATCCTACTACAAGCTGTCTGAGGGTGTGCGATTTTTCAAAATTTTCTGTACGCTTGGCGCCAACTGAAGAGTCTTTCGAACAAGACTTCATATTCCTACAGGAGGCAGGGGCGATTGTCCCCTGGTTAAAAAAGTGAAAAATTGGGAAATCTGCCATTTGATACACCAGTCAGATACAGTGCGGTTTTCCCAACTATTCTTTTATTAAATTTTGAATTGTTCTAAACAAAAGCTCCATCTTTGTAATTGATAGTTTCAAAAAGGCAAAATTTTCCGCGCCCTATAATTGCAACCCTTTATGCGGTGAGTGGTCGCTCTTGAAGCAATCAGTGGTAGACTTTACAGTGCCGTTTCCCTAAAATTTTCTTCCGCAATGGCTGTTAATTTTTAAATATTTGGTATAAAAGTCAAAAAGTTTCGGGAGCTTTTTGAATGTCGCCGCGAAGCCTCAATACGTACTCCTTACATAACATAATGTAACAACAACGTATAGGCTCTCGGCATGGTATCATAAATGTATGCTACTAGGGAACGCAGATTCTTCGAACGTCCCTCAAAAATTCCAATTTCCTTCCAAGAAACCCTAGACTTTCCCCCCAAGTCTCCCACGTTTTCCTATCATCCACCTTTCATTTTATTTCTGTTCCTATTCTTCGCGTTGATTCTATCGCATTGTGCTTCTATGCAACTATTCAGTTCCTTCTCACTGCCATGTTGCTGCAACTTTTACGAGCGAGTGCAGTAACACCTGTTTACAACGGTTCGAGAAGACTGTACATAGCTCACACACACGAGCCTGCCGAGCGGCCAGTCCAAACTTGCCGCTTGCCGTGAGATATTTGTATCTTTTACAACCGTTTACGTCATCATCTTTAACTTCTATGTTGTTTTATTCATCTAAGAATCTAGATGAATATATTTCAAGACAGTTTACTGTATTATCCAATCAGCGCATCGTTCTGTCTTTTTACAATTAGAAAGCTTTTCTTTGGTTACCGGGATTAGTAATTAAAAACCGAACCGCCCAAAATGCCACGTCACCAGTTGCAAAAGCTACAAGTCTCTCGAGTAAGCTTGTTGATATGTGCACAGCGTATAAAATAAGAATCTGCCATGCAAGATCGTTGGAATGACTCAGTGTAGCAGTGTTCGAAGCGGTGAGTGTAAAAACTTGTTAGCGGGCATTACCAGTCGAGGTGTGTTGGTAGATGTGGGTTGGTTTGCACTGTGTGTATTGGCGTTATAACATTTGAAGTGGAAAGAGGAGAGTGAGAGAAGTTGGTTTGTCTGCAGAGGTGCAGTGGGAGAGGTCAAAGGGGTGACACGTAGAGGGGGAAAAGTGACAGAGAAGAATCCTTACAGCTGAGAGAGAACACTTCCAGAGACTTGGGGCAAGTCTAAGGAAACCCTGAATGTAAACTATTTTCTGCAATACAAGCTCCATATTTACAAATTTCAAAAAGGACACAAATTTTCGGCGCGCTCCGAGGAAATAACGTTCCTAACACAGTAGTGTTCACACTCAAGAAAAAATAAGATTTTTTTAAAATTGTTCTTGCTCGTAGAAAAGCGAAAAATTTAGCATAAAAACGTACCGTACCTAAGTTGGTCAATGGGGTAGAGTGAGGGTGAATGGTCCAAAATTGTTCCGCCCACCCTCATGTTGCTTCCTACGCCACTGAGCAGTTGCGTACTGTCCTTGCTACTTTACTGTTACCCTGTTACAAGGACTATGACATTTTGTCATAAGATATAAGTCGGACAAGGACTGTAAAATATTTGTCCATAATATGCCAAGATTAAATTAGACCACACGTTCCGCTTAAAGGAAAAAAGTCATGCGTCCAGATAATCAATTAAATAGGATACTCATTTTAACAGTAGTGCCATTTTTAGATCTACAGTACATTATGAAAACCCTTTGATGTCATCCCGGCACATAAAATTGACATTGCCCCATTCAATTTACAAGACTGGTTTTGTTACTATACCAGATGTGGTAATGCTAAACAAAAAGTATGAATCTAAGAAAGTTAAACAACCAATGAACAATGATAAAATGACAATACTTCAGAACCCGTTAACTGCAACTGGTATGTCTCTCCCCCCCCCCCCCCGCAACTGACTCAGCCAGTGTGATAAACGGTCATGAGCATTTCCCTTAACTTTCAAGCAACAGCTAAATAGCACATTTTGGTTCTTATTTCTCTTCAAAATATCTTTAATCATATTTGAGGGCTTTAATACTCATTACATATGGAAGGTAAACCAAGCAGTTACCTCTAATAAATTTTAAATATGAGGGGAAAATGTTGTCACATGACTTACAATAGCCAATCATGAAATATGACAGTCGACTATATACTACTCCAAGTTAGGATGAGTGCCCACACTCTACGGTATCTTTACCATAAGGCGGGCTTAGAAGAATCATAATAGGGTTTATTCGGGATGCAAGTTAATTCGGGAGAGAGAGCAGTCTTGCTTTTTGCCATTGCTCTTAGAAATAATGCTCAATTCCTGAATGACAGTCCTTAAGAGGTGTGGATGAGACATATTTTCCTAAAAGGAGATTCTCGTGCACGTTTGGAACTTAATCTTGGTGTTAACGGATGTGCTATTAGATAAAATGTATTTAAGCTCTAGTCTCGTTTAAAATACACTTGGCCAAGTCCCTCGTGAGTGTTCCCCGGGGAGCTGACAACACTATCTCTACACAAATCCACAAATCCGCACAGTACAACATACCGTATTTGTCTTTTTTTCTAATACGCCCTCTGTCGGTCTATAAAGGGATCGCTTCTCAACTAGAGACTTGGGACAATTGGTTTCTATGACGTCATAATTTTTATGTTATTTCTTTATTTTATTCATCCTTCATTAAAGATGAATAATATGTAGTAGTTTTTCAATATCTAGTCCAATCAAAGTTGGCAGTCTGTGAATCGTGATATGAATAAACATATATTAGGTCACATGACCTATGTCATTCATAACTGTCAGTAAGCAGTACTAGCAGTCGACAAATATAGATCCCTTACCGTACCGATGAAGCGACTATTTTCTTTCAATAACATCTGAAATTATTCCCAAAGACATTCGCAGGGATTGAAAAGTTGTCATCATTATTGTATAGGACACCAAGAAGACGTCGGAGTTTGATCACCCGGCAGGATTTAAGGGGCAAATTTATCGATCGGCCACCTTTGGCGGTTGAGTTACATGAAGCGCAGAGGAGGCAATGACGCTTACAGTGTAAGTATAGGGGCCTATACTACGATATCGAACAACGTTATTTCGTAAACACGGCATAGCGGAGTTAAGGAAGAAGAAAGATTTTTTCTATCAAGTAGGCGTATGTGTGTTACGTTAGTGCAGTAACAATGAAGTTTGATCGTGTTGGTCCTTAGCCCTTGAACAGGGCTGTGTGATGTGGAGTGTAATGAGCTTAAGCCATGTAACGTAACACACAGCCCTGTTCAAGGGTTAGTTGGTCCTATGGCTAGGCCTAAGCTCATAAGTGTATCAGAGAGGAACATCACAACTTTATAGCTTATGATTAATGAATATGGTGAGTCACTGTTCGGCACAGAGGAGGACAAGTGTAACTACTGGCATGGTAGTCTGAAAAGAAGAAGACATATCCAGTATGCTGGTATACTAAGTGTGGTAAATAAATTAATGCACTTAGGCAATGAGGCTATATATACTAACCAATTGCAACCTCACCCCGGCCTAGACAAAGGGATGGGATTTGGCCTGGGAAGGATTAGACAGTCATTTCGTCCCCACCCAGACGGGGCTTCAGTGTGCAAGGATGTAACACCATTGATCTGGATCGACGGCCGGGGTAATCGGGCAAGTCGTTTCCTGGTGGTATGCATAGTGCCTTCTGACTTTGGGGACTTGGCAGGGGATTTACCCTCGATCAATGCTCCACCCATGTATATGGCCAGAGACTCTGCCCAGGGATTTAACAATTTCAAAAGTGAAGTTCCCGGGCAAGCTCCGACCCGACCATCCCCGGGTCTAGGAGGTGTCAGGGTTGCAATCGATAAGTGTATAAATCTTCATGACATTTCCAGATTATTGCAGCCAGGCACTTCCATAGTTGACAGCTTATAGGCACCACAATATACAGGACTTGGGGTCTTGGTAGCTGCATAGGTCAAAATCAATTGTTCCAGGGAGGCATGAATACTAAGAAGGTAAAAGGCATTTTGTAGTCCTTCCCAATGAAGGTGGCCCCATTTGTACCCAGAGGTTTCGTTATAACAGAGATTCATTTTACAGTTCTACAAACTTGCTTACAACTTTAATCAGGCTTTTACTTAGAGAGTTGAATGCATACATTTTAAAGGAAACCTGCTGAAGGGACTACGTTTTGCTTCCTAACAAAATAATTGCCTTATATACAAGTTAGGCTCTAGGTGTAACTAAACCACAGTACAAGGGATTGTCAACCCTTCAGAAAACCAGGAAATTAATTAGGCACTGAAAGATCACTCGAAAAATTTCATGAAACGTACAACTGCTTGAGCCCAATTTATGAGTGTTCATATATACTGCCTATTTTGTTACTTCAGGAACAGCTGGAGTAAATTGCACTGGTTGTGTTTTTTATGAATGTGGATATCTACACAAAGAATATGGTACAACTTGGAGACAATATAAGATTTTGATACCATAAATTTGAGGTAGCCCAGGCTAAATTTGTGTTGTATTCTTGTAAATGAGTAAAAAATTATTACTGGCCGGTAACAATAGGTTATCAGACTACATGCTACTGGGCTAGCTGTAGCACTGCATGTTTCATCGCGTGCAGTACATGTTCCTGTCAAGTCTCCTTGATGGAATATTTTTCTCAAGAGTGAATGGTACAAACATTTTAAAGTGTACTTCATTCTCCTTCAGTTTTCTTTTACACAGAATTTGAGCAATTGGAGAAAGTGGGACTATACATACTGCTAAGCCACCATCTTTGGCAGAGTCATCAGGCAACCAGCTGTGTAATACATAAATCATTTAACACCAAGCTTACCACAGTATATGAAGTACGTGCTGGGCATGGAATGTGTAGTGTATGTGTTGAAAACCTATCTTGACTCCAATTTTACATGGAATGAGTGGTAACAGGACTATGTAAATAAAGTCTTAGTTTGGCTTGGAAAATATTTCGTTGCAATTTTTGAAAAGAGAGGTAGGCTGCACTTGGCAATCATCTTGGATACCAGTACCAGTACAACCAGTTGGTGCAAATATGGTGTTGAATTAGAGAACATACTGAAATTGCTGTGGTGATTGGTAAATGCCCTTGTCCTTCAATAAAGCAATATATATGGTGAATATGGAGTTACATTTTAAGCAAGGACCCACCAATTAAACTTCAAAGAAAAGGGTATAATTGATGAACTGGGAAAATATTCCTGAACTGCTGTAGTAGAAAAACAAGGACTCCTGTTCAGTAGCTGTTCACAAAACAGATGCTTCCAATAATCACTATGATTTAGTTAATTGCATGTAGCAGGAATTTTGTTTATGTTTTCTTTTTGCTTAATAAAACAAGCTGCTTTTTGTGGGAGCAATGAGTAAAAATTCTTTATTAATAGAGGTTGTGTGATGTAATGCATGATGATTTCAACAACTGTAGAAGTCTTAACATACAGCTTGCTGAAATTGAGATTGAGAAATATTTCCAGTTTTTGAGCTTGTTGAGACCTGCACTTTTAAAATACAAATGCGGTGTGATGATAGCAACTCATGGTTTAGGGAACATTTTTGTGGAGGCTTGGGGGAGAAAGTATAGGGGGAGCTAATTGAAAATTATGGGGTATTTTCTCAGCACCCATGTATAAATGTATGTATATACAGCATGTCCTTACCACTACTAGCCTCTGCATATTCTTGTGTACTTGGATTTGTTGTGTGTTTGTGGGGATCGAGGGTGATGTAGAAGAATCTGGCAATTGTGCAAACAGCACAACAGTGACACGTGGAGAGACACTTTATACACTACCATCTGTAACTGATCATTATTCTGACATGCATCTCGGTGATCACTTTGGATTAGCAACAATCCCGTCATCACAGGTAAGGTAATTGGAGGATTGTAACTCCTGTAAGGCATAGCACATGCAGCCTGGTTACAAATTATTGCAGGTAAGTATCTGTTGAACTTGCATTACTACAGTCTAGTTCTACATTCCATAATCTCTTGAGACAGTGTAAACTCAGGCAAAGCCTTGTGGCAGGCTTATGCACATGGTTTCAGTTTTGGGGACTGAGGGCTATAGCAGCAGGGCATTGAGTACAATATTACCTGTATCTGATCACAGTTACTTTTTAACCGCTACTGTGCAATTACTAAGTTTTGGGGGGAGCTGCGGAACATTTTTAAGGATGGGGGGGGGGGGGGCAGAGACCTAGCGGGCTCTATAAAACTGTAACCAGACAGGCCATGCAGATAGAGTTTTTGTGGAGGTGTTAGAGATAACAAACAGAGTTGGGTAGTCTCACCTCAGGTTGCCGTGTTCTGTGCAGCCCCGTCAATGCCGTTGAAACAATATGGCGTCACAACGGAACCTCGTGTCCTCGCGAACGAATCTTGGCTGTTGCAAAAGCGGCACTATGGCTCCACTCAACACTACAGTCCCAAGTAAAGCAATAAATGTCGAGCTGCCAGCTGCTGCCCGACTCACGAGACTGTCCGTGTTGGTGGAAAGAATAGGGTGCTTTTTACGTGCTTCGAAACGGACACGAGTAGTAGATGAAATTAGCTCCGAGATTTCAAGTGGTAGACTTCTAGTAAAATGGCCTAGTTGGCTATGTAATATTTCCACGAAGGTAGCTGGTTTCAGCGAAGCCGGTGGCTTACTTCAGCGTCCTTATGTTGTGGTTGGCTAGAGTAGTAATCACTAGAAGTAGATGTTCCGCGTGCGAGAGCTAGAGTGGTTCTGGGGAGAGCATGCTGTCTGGCACATGTTGAACTCTCCATTGACTCGATGCAGCTGAATGTGATTGGTCAGTAGTCCTGACGTCATGAGGCTGCTCTCGGTAGCTAATGTATATGTATAAGTAAGTGTGTATGGTGCACTTAGAATGTGTGAACGAAGTGCTACAGAGTGTTTAGTGCAAGTAATGTAAGGTTACAGGTAGGATTTAAAATTATGAATCGCTACTCTGAGACAAGATATAACTGTGTTTCATGGTCCTGGGAAAGTGAAGGCCTACCTCCTTCATGGTACATAATCTGACAGGTGTTCAGCAGTAAGTTGGGTTCAAGCAATTTGCAAAATAGCCATGTTACTCTCTCTCTCTCTCTCTCTGAGCTTGGATCACTGTTTCAGTAGGCTATGCATGTCTTGTCTTATGCTGCTTGTTGTTTGAGACTGGCAAATATCAGTAAAAGGAGTAATAAAAATTACCAGATTCAAATTAAACACATGTTATAGTGAATTAAGTGTCATACCTAGTTAGTGCTGCTGGCTGTATGAAAGAATCACAGGCCAATACTGCACAAGGTAAGTCCCACTTTCATATATTCCATCGCGTTTTGGTACCCTGTCTCAAAAGCCCCATGTCTCATTGCTCCCCAACCAATCAACTCATTGGGATTATAGGGGTTTGGGTTAGAGATATGGTTATTGGGCATGCACCTATAAATATGAGGGGAACAATGATATGGGGAACCAATGCATATCACAGGTAACAAAACTAAATTAGATTAGCAAGGGTAGCTCACATGTAGGGATATTAATTGGGCAGCTGACCCGTATTCTCCCCACATATCAGTTGTTTGCCAAAGAGCTCTCTCATGTCAGTGAAGTGGGCTATCATATAAAGGCCACTTATTAATCCCAGGTGAAATTGGCCCACATGAAAAGAATTAACGCCCATTGGTGCAGTTCCAGAGGTCCCCTTTGCAAGATTTTGGCCTGTGTCCCTCCCTCCCCAACTTAAATCAGTTAAGAATTGAGTACACAGAAAAAAATAAAAAATATACCTCTCGAGATCTTATCTTCCATACTGAGACATATCCTTGGAAGCTGCTGGGTTTTTGCCCCTGGACATGCCTACCTCCAGGGAAATGAACACTTTGGGATCTGTATTCTGTTTGGAGCTGCGCCCAAAATCTTTGCCCCCAACATTATCATGTGCCATTTATTTCTTCCCACCCCATCCAGTTTTGACAGTCTCAGTGTATGGCAGTCACGGGAAGGGGGGAGGGGGACAGAGAACCTTGCAATGCAAAAAAAAAAAAAAAACCTAAGGTAGCAGTTTTTCTCGATCCTTTTCTTGAACATTTCTCTCATTTCGTGCCCCATGTCACCAACCCCCCTCCCCCGAAGACACAATTTGGCTATGCGCCTGACTGCTGCTAGTATCCCCCACCTCTGTATGTAGTCGGGGGAAAAAGCCAGTCGAGGGAATTTACACGGGAGCAATTCCCATTGAATTGATCTCCACCTCCATTTCAGTCAGAGGGATGGACATACTGGCCCCTTCCCCACATCAAAAAACCTGCGCACGCCACTGAGAATGGGGGACCATTGACGGGGAAGTAAAGAAATGAGACTAAATACATATCCCCTTTGGTTTGACAGCAAAATTATCCTTCATCCAGGAAATAAAGGCATATTCTTCTCCTATCCATTTGACTTATCTGTCTGTAATCTCGTAATCTTTTTCTAAAGTCCTCCCGACCCTCTGGCAAAGGGCCGTTCGGCGAAACCAAACTTGATACTGCTTCCCGAAGAAGCTATTACGTCCACTGAAGGACAACACTTAACGACCAACCTCTCGGCCTTCAGACCATTTTCATCATTGGTCTGTCATGTATGGCTCCATTCTTGACTGGATGAAAAGAACAGATACTACATCTCGTAATCTCTCTTGAGTAGTTGTGGAGCTGAAGGGGTTCAGACGGTTTCGTTCGTTGCAATACTGTTCATTTTTTGTAGCCTACAATCCGACAATAACAGTGCAATGCAATGCTTAGTGTCTGTATTCAATTCGCATAACTGCTTAAGAACTAATTCAATGTGTTACTCGCCTTAAACTACGATTTCATGACCGTGGGATAGATCGAATTGTCACATATATGTAGCACTTATTTTACATATGCGAAATTCCCATTTTAGAAGTATTCCACTATGATACGGGCTCAAAAACAACGTTTTCTGGTACGTCTCAATGGAAGACGATGCTGCTTTTTAAGGTTATAAAGAACGATCGTATTTTCGATTTACCATGAGAGATATCAATGTAATTACTCCTTACGCTTAAATATTTAAGAAAAGATTAGTTAAGATATGTTTAAGTATTTAATTATTGTGGGTATGATCAGGGTATTTAGTATTATTCACTCGCGTTTCTCTACAAACTTTCAATTGGGCGATACTAAAGTTTGTGTTTGAGAATGCTGGTTGGTTGGTAGTGGTGATACAGTTTTAAGATGAATAATAAATAGCCTCATTAGTAGGACGTCGTAGAAACCAATTGTCCCAAGTCTCTCGTTGAGAAACAATACAGTTAATAGACCGATAGAGGGCGTATTAGGCAAAAGGAAAATACGATATTCTGTACTATGCTGCAGTAGGGGGATTTTGAAGCGAAAGTTGTCAGCTCCCCGCGGAACACTCACGAGAGACTTGGCCAAGTATACGTTTAAAATGGAGGAAATGGGGCGGGACGAACTGATATTTTCTTGACCGTAATTTGACTAAATAAACATATGGGATCAAATTTTGAAAAGAAATACTGAACCGAGATATTCTTGTTTTCCTAATTACGTAACAATTGCCCCAGAAATAAATATAAACAAGTTGCAACTTAATCATTTTTTTAACTCTGTGCCTCAACTTCGTAACAAAAAGGAAATTGTTTGAAAATTGACATTTCCCGCATTTGACCTTTGTAAGCTAGTTTCTCTACCGTAAAACGGTCCTTGTGTGGAAAGCATAGGCGGCGGAAGATGTTTTTTATTGGTGGGGGGAGGGGGCACAAGTTTTCGGCAGCCGACATAATGGTGACGCCGTAAGGCGTCCGGTTTTGCACGAAGCACAAAAGCCCATCGGCGCGGGGTCCAGGGGCCGCTTAGGGCCCCTGGTGGAGGTCAGGGGGAAAGCCCCGGTAAGGGTCCATGGGGAGGCTGGATATGTTTGTAGCGGGTGGATGGAGTCTACTATCTAAGCGTAGCACCACCATCAGTTGGCGAGGAGCGTACAAAGAAAATTTTGGATTTTAAAACCTCTCAGATGGCTGGAAATTGCATTAGCGAGGTTTAGGCTATTTGTCGCTTATTCTGGTGAGAGAAATTTGTGATTTTTTAAGATTAAAACACACGCTTGAGATACTGATTAGCTCGGTTCATTACTCCACTGGACTATGTATGTATCGTAGGATCGCAAATCCGAAATGTTGCAAGCAGCTGTTCCAGTGGACGCCTGAGTAAGGTATTTCCAGAGGCGTAGGGGAGCATTTCAGTTTTGGGGCAGAAGATTTTTGCTCGAAAAAATGTAATGCTGCCCGTAAGACCGTCAAAGCGGATCGCCACCACTGGTTGGCGCGAAGCGTCCAGAAAATTTGAGAATTCTTACTACTCAGACAGCCAAAAATGAAATTTCCCAGGCTTGTAAAGGGGATCCAAGCAGTCGTTTTTTTACATTTCAATTGAAGATAAACGGAAGTTCGTTCCAAACTAAAATTCAGCCAGAAAGACTTAGCGGAGCGTCACTATCATTAGCCCGAAGTGTACAAAACATTTTCAAATATCCGACCTGAGACAGTTGAAAATAGCAATTCCCGGCCTTACATGGGGATCTAAGCAGTCCCTATTTTGAGTTTCCTTTTGTAAAATGATCACTTGAAACTTAAATTTGGCTATGAAGGGGTCTAATTGGAGCACCATCATAAGTTGGGGCGAAAACGTAAAGGAAATTTTGAAAAACATGATCACTGCAGACAGTCAAAAATGTCATTTCCTATGCTTATAGTGGGTCTTAGAAGTCGCTAATTCGAGGGTCTGCTTACACCAAAAATGTTTATTTGAAACTAAAATGCTGCTAGGAAGACTATCTGCGTGGAGCTTCACCACTGGTTGGCGCGAAGCGAACAGAAAATTTAAAAAATTAGACCCCTGAGACATTTCCCAGGCTTATAGGGGGATGTAAGCAGTCGCCATTTGATCAGAAAATTACCAGATAAAATGTATCACTACCAATCGATGAAATGGTCCCGCATATGTTCGGGGGAAACTACAAACCGGGAATTGAAAACATTGTAAGGAATTTTTCTCTATTTCGACTCTTGGCTAAATTCAATATATATTGAAAAAATTGTGCGCCCGAACTTCCGACTATATATGGGTTTACTTTTGGAAAAATTAAGCCTATGGGGATCTTAGCAGTCGCTATTTTGATCAGAAGAATCAGATAAAATGTACTACTACCATTGGATGAAATGAAGTAGATGATTTTTTTTCTATTAGTAACACTTATTGACAGAACTGTTACGTTACAAGGTGTGTTGAAATGAATTTTCAAGCAGACTTACGGGAAGACATTTTCACCCTGCATTATTAAAGTATTAAAAAATAAATTACCCGATTCTCATAACCAGAGCCCGTATTTGGCTCTAGAGCAGGATAGATGGCAAACTTTTGGGCACCCAAAACGCTCCTGTCTCCTGTCCATTAATTTGGTAATTGAAAACGTCCCAGCATTTTTTAACGTTTGCCCGAATATTTGACCATTTTGGGCAAATTTTTGCAACAATACAGTGTGAAGTTGGGATGATTAAAACCTTTTTTAACATTCTACCCAAATGTGTCGCTGATCTTTCTTTATTTTCCATGAAAAGTGTACTGTAAATATAGCGTCTTCTGTTTTTCGGCAAAGATTTGAAGCCATTAAAATAATCGACCATTTCGGGTATTGTGTTACACAAGATTTAAAAACAGTCTCAAGAATAACTGTTTCTAGCCAAAGGCTTCCCAAATGTGTCGCGATTTTTCTTATCTCCTAAGATTTCGTAACTATGTTACCCTTACTATGATACTTTCCATTATCGGGCAAATGCGTGAAAGAATTTGGATATTTGACAATTTTTGGCATTGTGTTGTGATTACCTGTGAAGTAACGGCATTGGCGTACGGTAGCATTTTAGTTTGGGGGGGGGGGCGGGGGTCAGAGAATTCTCTGCCCGAAAAAATGTACTTCTGCCCGAAAGACTATCTAAGCGGAGCGCCACCATCAGTTGGCACGGAGGGTACAGAAAATTTTAAAAAATCGCAACCCCTCAGACAGCCGGAAATGGCCTTTCCCAGGCTTACAAGCAGAATCAAAGCCGTCGATATTTTGAACTTTCGTTTGCGATAAAAATTTCACCAAAAATGAGCAACGGCGTGGGGTCCATGCTCCTGAGTATTTACGAAATTGTATGCATTAAAATGAGGCATTTTATCTTCAACTTTAAAATACATAAGATGGGCACTTAACAGAAAACAAATATCACAATTTGACTTTCTTCAATTATATTCTTACTCCGTATGATTAAAGTCGACGGGAATCGACAATGCAGAGGGTGCGGGGATGGAGAATGGATTAATTAAAATTGAGGTTTTTCGGGAGCTCCCTCCTTGGTGCCCCAGATCTTCTTTTCAGAAAGTTAGGGGGCTTTTCATGTGATGTGAATTCAGCCCTTCTCTATGATAGGCCGCGCGAAGCGCGCCGAAAATTTACAGCTTAAGACATCTCAATTATAAAACTGAATGAAAATTAAACATTAGAGAACGGATGGGTCACTTTTGACCTTAGCTGAATAACGATGCCTTCCTAAAACATTCTTACTGAAGCACAGACATACTCTAGTTTCCTATATAGTCTTTTCAGGTGACTTTCACAGAGCCGTTACCTGTAAAGGGGTGCTTGGAGCGCGCCGAAAAATTGAACATTTACTTCATCTCAATAGTGAAATTGAAATAAAATTAGACAGAGAGTGATCTCTTTTCACTACAGCTGAATAAGGGTGACCCCTGAGGATATTTTTACTAAGCAAAAACGAACCGTTGGTTTCCTATAGAGTCCGTTTCGTTAGATTTTTATACAGTCCCTATCTGTAATGGGACGCACAGAACACGCCAAAAAAGGACTAGTTTTGAGACATCTCAAAAGAGAAATTAGTGGAAATTAGAGAAAGGGTGCGCCCCTTTTCACCTCAGCCGAAAAAGGGTGGAGCTCCAGATTAGGGTCAGATAAGATCATCGTCCTTTCAGAAAGCTTGGGGGTACTTGGTCAGAGAAGGGGACCAGAAGATAACCGCCCCCTGCTCCCCTTTTCACTTGTTACCGTAGAGCTTCAGCTACGGCCCGGGCACTGGTGATAAGTCTCAGTGACAATGGAAGAGTTGTTCTACAACTTTCAATCCTGAAATATTTAAAACGGGTGCACAAGAAGCGTGTCGAAAAAGGAGCGTTGAGACATTTATTAAAAGGATATGTTTTTGTTTAGTTTTCAGTGCAGTAAATGACATGTAAATTTAAACATGATACAACTTAATTAAGTATCACTCGCGTCGCTCTGTCAGTTCCAGTTTGTATTTTTGTAGCAAAAGCGACCAAAGACGTAAAAAAACTAAGTTCTGGAAAAAAGTGGGGGAGGGGGGCAAGTGTCCCCCTTGCTCCCCCCCCCCCCCCGTAATCCCGCCTATGCATGAGTACCGTATTTCTGTGACTCTGTTGCGACTCTTGCCCGAATTCCAGTGCCACTGAAATGATACAACTGTCTATATGACTCGACCCGAACTGCCGACTATATATAAATAATTTTTCTAATAACGCCGTTTGAGAAAAACTCGGCTTGTCACCTTGCTAGATGTTTTACATGAATTTGTGGGCAGACTTACTTGCAGATTTGTTCACACTAAATCCGTATGAGTGAGCAAACAAGCTACGCTGATTTGTTTACCACTGCCCGAATTTCGGTTCCACAGCACTGCAGTTTGAAAAGTTTCGCACAATTTTAAGAGGATCCTTTTGAAAAGTGCAAAATCGTCATCTCATCCATATGCTGCCCAAATACCTCTCGACCAAGTACGTTTCAGTCTTCTGGTGACTATTGGTGATTGTCATTTAGTAATATGGTGCGTCACAAGATAGCTTTTGATTGATTTGTTCGGGCAAAATTTTGGGGACTGTATACATCCTCTTGTAATCTGACAATTAAAAATATCCCAGAACTGTTTTGCAACTTTTGCCCGAATATTGTGTCATTTCGGGCAAAGGTTTGAGCAAGAATATGAAGTGAGGCTGACGATAAATTGTTTTTTCATAAGTTGCCCGAATGTGTCGTGAATTTTGGTATCTCTTAGAGTTTTCATGAAAATTGTACCGTGACTATGATGTCTTTTTATTATTTTTTCGGCCAAGTGTTTGAAGGAATTCGGGCGCGCCTAGGAGTTTTCTGTGTCAGTAGAAACAAACCAGGTTTAAAGACTCAAACGGCTGCCCGAATTTTTCCAGATCCCTGCCCGAATTTTAGGTCTTGAGAATTTTTTTTTTGGGGGGGGCAGTCTTCCCCCTGCCCCCCGCCTCGTACGCCTATTAGTAACGGTCATAGCTTTTTGAGTTAATAGACCCAAATATACTAGCCACCACACCAAGTATGATTTTGGAACGATTATGTGCATCCACAGGAAATGAAAAAAATCCCTACATGAGGTAGAAACATGCCAGATGCTGGGAGCACACTTTAATCCACACCAAGGTAGCCAATTTTAGACTCTTCAAATCTGTTAGCAAATTATCCATTATGAAACCGGACGAGTAAAGAGTCAAGAGATTTCGAAGATATGAAGCTTTTAACAGTCTACCTGAATTTATTCCGAAATTCAGAGTGGGGAACAATTGCAGAATACCCTGCAACTGTGTGAAGGGCCAAAACAAACTCTCCTACAGGTTATCGTTAATGTGCGGTCCAGGGGCGACCCCCCCAGGGAGCTTTGAAACTTTTGCACTTTGAAAAGTAATATTTGAACCAAAGAGTAGCCGAATAGCCTTGCCCCCCGCGCTTCCGTCGCCCATGAGAAAGGTATCCTGAAACTCAGATCGACAGTTCGTTACTCTTAACAAATAGACATAAATATATGATCATATTTCGCTCTCTGCCAATGACGTCAATAGTCGCTCTCCGCCTTGGTAGTCCCCCACTATTCCCAGCCCCCTAGATCAAATCCTTGGTGCCCCGCTGTGCTCCATGACATGTTTTCTCTAATCTACGCACTGTCAGACTATGAGCCTATCTATTCTAGAAAATGTTCCAGACTTCGGGCAACATGGTCTCTACCTGCGAACTCTACATGCGAACTCGGTAAATGATCTCTCCCCAAATAATGGCCCTATATACGCTCAAAAAGCAGTTGGGTAAATGGTCACCAACCGCTGGTCACGCATGTGAAAATACTTGCGTTGTTAAGAATGTCTGTAATATTACAACTTTTGCACAATTTCGGGAAACAGAAAAAAAAAGACCCAATAGATTACACAGAAAGTGCTGCCAATTCACTTTTTACGTGTTCTTTTGTTTTTCTTTTATTTCCTGTTAACGTAAAGACGTCCACACAGTGAAGATATTCAGAGTTCATTATCAGATTATTGTATGAAAAGCATAGCACAAAGGACTTGTAACTGTCAGACTGGTTCACCCTTTGATGATGATTTTCAAGTGTTCAAGAAAATGCAGAATTTTGACCTTGAAAAAACAGATTGAAGCCAACGGGTTTATTCCCCCAGTTTTCCCGGCTTTACAGAATTTTGCCACTGATCTAAGGAGATTTACCAGTCACCCCTACCTCTTAGAAATAAAAATGCCATCTGCGGGCACTACCGGTACTTCTTTAACTGTGGGCACAAAATGACTTCAAGGAAGGGGACAGTAGACTAAGTGTTGGCACCATATTATATCTAGGATATTGAGGGTATTTGCTTTTTCAGTTTAAACGTAGACACATTTTGTCAAATATGAGCACGACAACTAGCCTGCGTAGCGCCTCTGTGACTGCAGCCCCCCCCCCTTAGGCTGCCCACCCACCCCGTAGCGATGAGCTGAACGAAAAGTCTTCGTCCGCTTCTCGGGCTACACGACGACTCACTTTTTCTTAGTGCAGGTACCATACGGTACTCTATGGTGAGGGCCAACGCTGGAGGGTGGGCACATCACACCTCTAGACGTGAACACAAAAATGATATGGAGAGTACCGCATCTGCGTGGACACAGCTAATAAAATCAATAGTACATAAGTGCAGCCACGAGTGACAAGTATTACCGCACCGGTGGGAGCAATTCCTTTAAGTGTGGGTATGCACAAAACCTTTTAATCGTGGGCACAGAAGTCTACATGTAGGCACAATATTGTATTTCAAGCGTGGATACGGAACCTCTTTTTTCTTAGTACACGTGCAATAGTGCCTCGGGTAGTTACATTAAATTCGCTTTAACTTTGGGCACGGCATCTTTAACAGTGTGGACACAATATTATATCGAAGGTGGTCGCATTTTTCTAGCACGAAAATAATAAAACAGACGTCAAGTGCGGACATGACTGTGGCTGTGCATTATTCGAAGTGAAGATGCGAATAATACCGCAAGGGTGAGCGTTATTGATTCATGCGTGGGCACAAAATCACTGAAAGAGTGGGCGCACAAGACAAGGGTAGACACGCTAGTGGAGGTGGTCGTGATTTTTCCTTTGGGTGGACACAACTAATAAAAGCAAGTTTTGACACCACTCCTCATTACATGGGCGGATAAGTGCAGCCACAAGAATAACCGCGTGCGTGGGGTGGGAGCAATTTCTTTTGGTGCAGTAATGCACAAAACCACTCAAAAGATGGGTACAGAACACTAAATGTAAGCATAATACTACATTTTAACGTGGTCACGGCCCCTCACTTTTCTCAAAACAAGTGCGATAAATGTCTCGCGTGCGTGCAATAAATTCGCTTCAACGGAGGGCACGGCACCGTTAGTGTGGACACAATATTATATCGAGCGTGGTCGCATTTTTCGTAGCATGAAATTAAAGCAAACGACGTCAAGTGCGGACATCACTGAGCATTATGTTAAGTGAAGGCACGAATAATACCGCAAGGGTCGGCGTAATTTTTTATACGTGGGCACAAAATCACTTAAAAAGTAGACACAGCCTAGTAGACTAAGTGTAGACACGTCATAAGAGGTGGTCGTGATTTTTCGTTTCTTTTCTTTTTTTGGACACAGCATTATGTCGAGCCTGGGTACTGCAATTAACTCACTTTTCTCAGTACAAAAAAGAAAGATTTCTTAACATTAATGTACAGCTTTTATGTCAATTTTCATTTAATAGGGGCGACAAAGATGGCATAAACCTAGAAATGGGGACGGATAGCTCTTGCACCGTACCGTTGGGGTAACTGATACCGTATATCTTTTAAATTTTGGATAAAGTAAGTGTCACAGGTAAGGAAGGCGTGGGGCTGGTACCAGTCCTCAACAGCGTTGACATACGGAGGGGGGGGGGGGGCAACGTTTGTTGGAGAAGTATAAATTTTTACCCTTTAAGAGTTTTAAGACCAGTTCTCCGAATTAAGCCAGTGCAATTTTGAATTTTGAATCCTATTGCCCGAATGAACCTGTTATTCTTGCCAGGATCGGGGCGCATCCATCAATATGATTGGCCACAGTTAACAAATATCTCGAATTTATTCCGACATTAATTCCGATTTGATGCTGACATAAAATCCATATTATTATGAAATTAAATTGATTTAATATTGACATAAGTCCGCATTTATGTCAGCATATATTCTTAGCCAATCAGCAAGGGCGGCGATCTGTATCAAAGAGGAGGGGGATTTCCACAAACGACAGGCCAGTAACCAGGAACTTTGATATGGTAGAGGGGCACCGGCAAAGGGTTTTATTTGTATTCAGTAGTGACACCGTATTGTGCGTGACAACTGTTTAAGAGAATCACATGATATCTCGGGGCTGAATTGAGAATTCTTATGCACTCGGCCACGTGTTCTATTGTTTGTCCTCATGGATGACGTCAATGGGTCGCCAACGCATAACATCGAAAAAGCACGGAGTGTTGGGCAGGACATTTCATGGCAGGTCAGTCTTCTACAGACCTACAGATGGCTGTTATAGTGATTTACCTTGAACAATTTTTTTCCATGATAAATAGAAAATGTAAATTTTCAATATAATTGTGGTAAGAAGTTCCAGTTCACAATCAAGTATCCCACTCCCTACGTCTGGCGGTTTTACGGTTAGTTTTAGTTTTAGTCTAGAAATCAATGAGGATGCCGCAAAAAACCCATGTGATGATGTAACAAAACAAACTTCCCTAAAATCCTTATCATTGACTGGAACAGGTCCTGCTGAAAGTTAAGTTAAAGTCAACAAAGTATATATATAGTTGGTTCAGCTTCGACTGTGAGTCTAACATGCAAAGAATGACAGCATTTTGCAACAAATTTATTTGCCATATACCGGTAGTAAAAATTGCCATTAAAGGATATACTCGACAAGAGGTGGGAAGCAGTTCTTTCCCATTAATGATCAAGCAACCTAAACCTGCACCAGAAACAGTTATCCGGAACGAAACAGTATGGATGCCCGAAGGGAGTTGAAAATTTTAGGACTTTGCTCGACAAATAATGAAAATATCTGGGTCCTTTGAATGAAATGGAAGAACATTTCCAGTTATCATATCAGACAATTCCAATTTTCCCAACTAACGTAGTACCTCCTGAAGCCGTCTTGAAATCTTCCTTCTGCAGATTCAAATTTCCTGAGGAGCATACAAGGCAGTAAACTCAAAATATGTAATCACTAATCAGCCAAGTCTCTGTGCATGTCAAGAAATTTCAGCTTTCCTACACATTTTGATTTTGGTGAAAATAAAAGATTATTCAGCAATTAAGAAATTTACCCAGAGGTTAAAAATATACTTGGGGTGAAAAACCAAGGTATCGCATTTGGGGGGATAGTCCTCGTTAACTACACTTAACTAATCATTGACGCACCCAATATTTTCTAAACAACATAAACTTTGCCTGAATAAAACACATCTTCCAAACAGCAGCAAAAGAGAACTATTATCGATTTAATATTGTGATTTAAAAGAATTTGACCACACGAACTAACAGGCTGTCTGCGAAAACTATAGTTTTTTCCATCAACATTTCTGAAACTTGCGTTAACCAGTTTACACCATATGTAAATATGTGGAGAAAAGCGGGCGCGGCGCTGGATTATTTTTATGTAATTTAAGAACAAAATGCTCCAAAAAGTAATACTACATGTCACTTCAATGTCAAAGTTGTTATGGTTATAACAAAAATTGAATTGGCTACACATATTTTTCTTCATGACTCAAATATTATGGGGGGGGGGAGGGGGCATGTGATTATCATTATGTCTCCCCTGAAAAAAATTGATCGCCGCACGTTACGGTGCAAATCAGAATGTCTTTATGTATGTGCATAAATTACCTGCCGACGTCTTTTCGAATTAGTGCGGACAACACCGGACATAAATATGAATATAAACAACAATTACGTCAGCTTCGACAACGGATTTCGTCAGACCTGACAATAATCTTCAAGCACTAATTTCGCGTAGATCCGTTTAGTATTAAAATAGCTAAAGGAACCAATCAACTGACGTCCCTTGGCCATGTCCTGAGTATAAACAATAAAGGTGGGAGTAAAAGTACACCAATTGGTTGAATTTATGCTCGCGTTAAATCCAACTTATGACCACATTTACTACGGTTTATGCCTGCATTTAACCTAAATATATGTGCGTATTTATTCAAATTATGCAGATATGTAAAGGTACACCTGGCTGGCTTAGAATTTCAATGACGACTTAAATTCTAATCTATGTCATGATTACAGGAAGTCCCAGCATGTCGGCATAAAGTTGGGAGTTTGGTCAGCTGTGACTTACCATACTCGCATACTTATACTAAACAAACTTTTCCCGTCTACTCAGTGGCTCAGTGCATAATAAGTGTAGGCCTAGATTAGGGTGCTGTAATTGGCTCGCCAATTAAGTCATATCACTCACCATTCTCCTATGAATGAAATGACTCATTCTCTCCATGCGGCTGTAACAGAAAACTGAAACAAAATTTGCTCCATTGCCATGTATTAACGTGAGTGTTCCAAAATTCGAGGTTCAAGAAACCCCACACGGCCACGATCTTTATCGCAGTTGCTAAAGTTACATAACATTTGTCTTTCAATATTCGAAGTAACTCTGAAAATTTATCGCACAAATGGGCCTATATCTCCAACCTTCGAGGAAACACTAAAAATTGGCTCACAGGCCTAACTTATTTCCCATCGATTAGCCGGAGTGACAGGAACGTAAGGACAATTTTCATAAAAAAAGAGAAAAAATCAAATAAAGGATGGACGTGAAAATATTCTGAGTAAAAAATAAACAGGGGCGGATTTAAGGGGTCAGGGGTCATACCCCCCTCCAGAAAAAGTTGCAGTACTCGACTTTTCCTTTTCTCGTCACATTATAACCCCTGGAGTTTTTATGCAAGTTTCTGATCGTTTTGCATTTTTTCACTCTTTTTGGTGAATATAACAACTTATTGCAAAAAGCTCAACAAAAAAAAAAAAAAAAAAAAAAAAAAAAAAAAAAAACGGGAAATGCCATTTCTGACTGTATGAGGGGTTGCGATTTTCAAATTTTCTAAACGCCTAACACGGGAACTCAACCGTTAGTATTTTATGTTCGAGTGTTTATCATTGATAATCGTATGTAAAACTGTTACTTCCCCCCAAAAACTTTCTGAACAACCATTTCATCTAATAGGTTAGGTACCGTAACAAACATGTTTATCTGTCACGCCCAGCTCACAGTGGCGGTACCAGGATTTGTGAAGGGGGGGGGGGGGGAGCAAATGGAGGACAAAAGAAAATGTGGGGGGGGGGATTTTTGCTCGCAGCGCGTCCGAGCGCGAAGGGCGAGACTTACCGGGTGGGGTCCAGGGGCCCGCCTTAGGGCCAAAAAACTTTCTGAAAACTAAATCCTGCAACCATTTGATCTAATAAGTTAGGTACCATAACAAACATGTTTATCTGTCACGCCCAGCTCACAGTGGCGGTACCAGGATTTGTGAAGGGGGGGGGGTGGGGCAAATGGAGGACAAAAGAAAATGTTGGGGGGGGGGGGATTTTCGCTCGCAGCGCGAAATCGAGCGCGAAGGGCGAGACTTACCGGGTGGGGTCCAGGGGCCCGCCTTAGGGCCCCTGGTGGGGGTCCAGGGGTCGAAGTCCCCGGAATTTTCTGAGGTTTTAGCAAATCTCTTGGTAAAAAAAAATAAGTCTCAGGATAGGTGTATTTTGGTCCATAATGCATCATCCAAAGCAAAGATTCCAAATGATTTTAATGAAAGCTAGGCTTATTTGGCTATTACTCTCCTCAGCTGACAACATGAAAAGTTTACGGCTACTTATTAGCAATCTCTTTTACTTTGAAAAGTTTGGGAATGATTCAAACAGGGAGGAAAATTATTTGTGAATTATTTTGCCTTGAAAACTCCTGAAAAGACACTATACTTCAGGAGCTGAGTGGGGGGGGGGGGGGTAAAGGCTCTGCCTTGGGGCATTTGCCCCCATGCCCCCTCCCCCCTTGGTGTCGCCCCTGCCAGCTCATCTGTTCATAATATTCTGCACGGGCTACAGCTGGTAGGATTTCGTGGCCACAGAAATAAGCGTCTAATTTGAAACAATGATGTTTGTCACCAATATATGAACTGGGAGACTTGGATCCGTCTTACTTCTGTAAAGTACTAGAATACATAACATTAAAGATCTAAACAAGACGTTTCTCTCCTTTTCCTCCTTTTTTTAACCAAAATAACGCAACTTAATAGTCTTCTAACAAAATATTCTGGCCAGATACAAAATAAACAATACTTATAAAAAACAAACATTTAACCAAAAGTCATATGAAAAACTAAAATCTACTGTTCATCCTTCAGGACATCGCTCTATCGCAATCCGTATATAGTTACATTGCATCCGGAAAGGTCATTGCACTGTTCAGCAAGTTGGTTTGAGCCACATGAACAATACTCGTTATTTTCTGCGTAGTAAATTCAAAATATACAAATCCTACTTGACTTTGTCAGCCATCCAACATTCAAACGTCCAGTCAAAAGCATAATATGAGACACGCCCAAAAGAATCCTGATGGTATAACAACAGAACCGGGCGTCCAGCGATGAAGAGCTACTGACGTATCATCTGACCAAGTGCCGGTCGGTTAGTTAAAGATACGGACCACATCCACCTGGTTTGTACGGTAAAGTTCTGGAACCCCAATTAACAGCCATCAAACGATGACTCCAAAGCACCCTTGATGCAGACTGGCCTTCCTGGGTGGATCGCTTGGAACTCCTCTCAAAGTATTATACTATTTCTTGTGACACCCTTGCTCACTTTTAACGAAACAGTTATAAACCTTTTCTTTACGAGGCAACCTTCGCTGCAATACCACTTTACAAACGAAACCAAGTCTGGCACTACGAGATATTTTTTTTGAAAAATCTTAGCTCCAACACCTCGTCAGTCGTATGAACAAGTAAAGCTAACACTGCAATCCAAGTTTCTATTTCAACATGCATCACACCCTAAGCTTCATGTTCCCTAACCCTAAGTAATCATTCTTATAAAAATTCATGCAAATTGAGCAACCCCAATACAATAGAAATATCCCAAGCACCACGATCAAACATACCACACAGGCAGTGGCGGCGGAAGCATAAAAATTTAGGGGGGGGGGGGGACGACAATCAGTGAACAAGATGGAATGGTTGGACTCGTGAAGCGAACCCTATGTGCGCGTAGCGCACATCACGAGCGCGAAGCGCGAAGTCCCACTGGCGTGGGTCCAGGGCCCGCCTTAGGGCCCTGGAAGCTCTGAGATTCTACAAGCTCTCTCGTGCAATCTAAGCCGTTTTTGGAGCATTTTAAGGTGAATTCAATGAACAAAAATGTGCGGAATAATTGCGTTCACAGATAGCCTATAGGCTATTTCCTGACCGACGCAGAATTTATCGTAGGCCTACGTATAGGCTAGGCCAAATAATTTCCGAGTTCACCTAGCCTAACCTGATTGTCACAGAACGAGTTATAACGCAACGACATAAGCCAAAGCATGTGACATCAATTACGCAACATTACATTGGATGAACAAATGTAGTGGAAATAGCCTACTGAAAGTGAATGACTCACCTATGATGAGTGCATAGGCGTACGGGAGCATTTCAGTTTGGGGGACAGAGGATTCTCCGCCCGAAAAATGTAATTCTGCCAGAAAGACTATCTAAGCGGAGCGCCACCATCAGTTGGCGAGGAGCGTAGAGAAAATTTTGAAAAATCGCAACCCCTCAGACAGCCGGAAATGGCCTTTCCTAGGCTTATAAGCAGAATCAAAGCCGTCGATATTTTGAACTTTCGTTTGCAATAAAATTTTCACCAAAAATGAGCAAATCTACAAAAAGGTCAGAAAACTCCCAGATGAAATGTACCACTAACCATTGGATGACTACATTTAGCTATAATCATTGGAAAATGAGTTTGCTTGCGCGTTCTACAAACTATTTTACGTCATGCAGCATGAGATTATCATCAATATAATTTTGAAAATTGAAAAACTTCAGAAACCCTCGAAAATCCCAAGGCTTCATAATATAATGATATACCGCACCTGGGAATGTATAAAACATTACCTGGTCTTGTATCTTTCCGTGGAAAACTGTAGAACGGAATTAAAAACATGAGTACCGTATTTCTGTGACTCTGTTGCGACTCTTGCCCGAATTCCAGTTCCACTGAATTGATACAACTGTCTGTATGACTCGACCCGAACTGCCGACTATATATAAATAATTTTTCTACGAACGCCGTTTGAGAAAAACCCGGCTTGTCGCGTTGCTAGATAATTTTACATGAATTTTGGGGCAGACTTACTTGTACTTGCAGATTTGTTCACGCTAAATTCGTATGAGTGAGCAAAGAAGCTACGCTGATTTGTTTACCATTGCCCGAAATTCGGTTCCACGGCACTGCAGTTTAAAAAGTTTCGCACAATTTTAAGAGGATCATTTTGAAAAGTGCAAAATCGTCATCTCATTCATATGCTGCCCAAATACCTCTCGACCAAGTACGTTTCAGTCTTCTGGTGACTATTGGTGATTGTCATTTAGTAATATGGTGCGTCACAAGATAGTTTTTGATTGATTTGTTCGGGCAAAATTTTGGGGACTGTATACATCCTCTCTCCCCTTGTAATCTGGCAATTAAAAATATCCCAGAACTGTTTTGCAACTTTTGCCCGAATAGTGTGTCATTTCGGGCAAAGGTTTGAGCAAGAATATGAAGTGAGGCTGACGAAAAATTGTTTTTTCATAAGTTGTCCGAATGTGTCGTGAATTTTGGTATCTTTTAGAGTTTTCAAAATTGTACCGTGACTATGATGCTTTTTTATTATTTTTTCGGTAAGGTGTTTGAAGGAATTCGGGCGCGCCTAGGAGTTTTCTGTGTCAGTAGAAACAAACCAGGTTTTAAGACTCAAACAGCTGCCGAATTTTTCCAGATCCCTGCCCGAATTTTAGGTCTTGAGAAAAAAAAAAATTGGGGGGGGGGGCAGTCTGCCCCCTGCCCCCCCCGTACGCCTATGGATGAGTGAATACTGGTCAACTGTTCGTTCACGTGATGGCAATGGCAATGCTTCACTTCTCGCGGAGGGAAATTACTAGTACAGTAAAGGTTCGGTTTCACTGAACAAGTGATATACTACATACACCTGGTTTGCGGACCGGACGAGGTTGCCAGATTCTTGTAATGATTTGTAGCCAAAAACTAGGCCACAGGCATAGAGCATTGTCGCAGGGGACCGTGACAAGAATCAGCAAAACAATGGCAGAACATAGGCTAAGTCAATCTCGGCTGCTCTGTTCGGTGGTGGGTTAACTATAGTCTCAACTTTGAGTTGGTTCAAGGCTCCCAAGTTTCTTTTACTTCTTCTCTGACTTTTTTCGGGGACGTCCCCTCGTTAAGAATTTTAGGGGGAGGGACGTCCCCTCGCTAAGAAATTAAGGGGGGACGTGTCCCCCCCGTCCCTCCCGCTTCCGCCGCCAGTGCACACAGGCATCCGTCACAGGATTTCTTATCATAGCCTCGTAGGATCAGTTAGAAAAGCCTGCTACGAAAAAAAACACAGAATACGGAAGCTCTAAAAAGTCGAAGAGACTCACTTATACCTTTGCTCACACTACGGTAGCCTTAAATTTCCCTTTCGCATCCTGACAATGTTTCTATAGCAGGCCATGAACAACTGAACCGGGCGTTATTTTTCTTGCCGTAGTGTGCTCTCTTAAACCACCAGAGAAAAAGTGACTGTTTTAATTTAGAGGTACATTATAGGGACCGATCTAAATTTGGACTGAAAAGCTGTAATTAAAAAAGTAGGGTAGTAATTTTGTCCATCATCCACTTTGCCGCCTGAATAAAAATTCCGACGTGCCTCGTGTCGGTGTATGACCCATGAATCAGGGATGTGTTACCATATTAATTGTCTAATATCACCTTCCTGCTTAATATAGTCAAAAACAATTTTGTCCTGTCCAATTTTAGATTACATAAATTGGTAAGGATCGATGTTTTGATGGAGTTGCATGTTTCAATTGAGGATGGACTTTCTTCCAATATTTCCCCTTTTTTTCTTAAAGGAGAGAAAGGAAAGAAATTCGCAACATTAATTTACAGTAGGCTACATGTCACATTTCAATGAACATTGACCAAATCGTAATCATAAACCAGTCAAGCTTCGCTGTAAGCGTTAATGAGGCCTGTGACGTCATCCTCTAAAATGGAAACTCCGCCCACAAGAGAAAATCATGAGTTTCGCAGAATAGGTACCTAACATGCTGGGGGAACTTAAAGCTTCTAAATAATGCATAAAAAGGCGTTCCTTGTTGTTGTATCCTTGGTCAATTGAAATCTTAAAGTCTTTTCTTTACTAAAAATATCGTGAGGTATTGTTTCTTTCGCAATTTCACAGAGAAATTTTCCATCAAAAACATTTCAACTTTTGGAGGGTTTTTTTTTTGACTGGCCTCAAATTTTGCGAATACCTGACCGTATTCAGGATCATCGGGGTACAAAACTTCCAAAATCGCGTGTTTGAGACATAGAGCTAACTACTGATACCTATTACACTACGAGCAAAACAACAAAATAGTCGCAATGAACGTTTTTGCAAGTTGGAATTTTGCACTTTTTGGCCACGTAGAGCATCGCACAAGGCAGTAACGTTATGGTTAACATGTGGTAAACTATTGTCATTGTCTTTTGATTCTAGGCTGCTAACTAGGATAATATTTTAGTCATTATGCCAAGTAATAAAGTGAATTTTAATACGACTGACATATTGTAGGCCCTTTTAGGGTATTAAACCACTAACAAATAACATTAAAATTTTACAGACAGACCTAGTCTATAGGCCTTGGCCAATGCATGCTAAAACTGCACACTATGGTACATAGTGATTGTATGAACGTGTACTGGTGATCTGTGATCATGATACAGATACTACTTTACTAGTGCTTGCTTGCTGTATGAGTGAGTTTCCATTCCAGAAAAAAGCTTGTAAAAATTTTAAGAGGCCTGTAGCACACAATTATTGTGTCATATGCACCTTGTGAGTTGAATCGGGGCAATGTGCAGTACCAAGGATGAAGATGAAGAACCAAAATAAGCAAATTAGTGTTACACTTACAGGTATTGCAGGCTATAAGAAACAATTGATATACAGCCATTTATTTACACATACACTTTACCAGCCTGTCGGTTCTTTCATATGGTTTTACAAGACAAAATCAAGAATCTTCAAAAGGGAAATGACTTGAGGAATATACTTAGAGTATATGGAATGCGCGCCTAAGAGCTCCATCAGTTTCAGGATTGTTTTGTTTATTATTTTGCCTGGGCCATTGTTCTCAGTTTTCTTACTTATTTTTGTACTGTTGTGCTGAATCATATTTTTACACAAATGAATTAATTGTGCCTTAGTTCTCAGCCTGTTCCTGTTGAAATGTAATTGCTAGTTATAGCCTATACCTACTAGTGCTCTAGGCCCATTTGGGGGTTAAGGTCAAGATTAGAGCTTGCATTGCTATATACCCTTTTCTTGTGTAATGGCACAAATGGGATTCTGAGTCAGTGTACTAGCCTACAGGACAGTTTTTCCCTACACAAGCAAAATGCCAATTACAGAATTGACTGACTTAAGAATTTTGGTTGTGCACTTGTGTCCTGTATCATCAGCTGTTAATTCTGATGGATGAAATCTCATATGTTCTTCTGAGACTGCCTTCATTTGAAGTATAAAATGTTGTTGTTTTACATCACTAACTGAGCAGAGGAGAGATGAATAATGTAGCAATTGCCCAAAAGTAATGGCATATTTCAGTCAAAGATTTTGTCACTAACTTGAATTAACTTGATGGCCTGTTGTTACCTAGGACTCTCAGTTGATATGCTTCCAGTTGTTGGGGGTGGGGGTTGTGTACTGAGTACCCAGTTCCCTAAAAAAAACTTAAGACCCATCCAGTTCCACATGTTGTTCACAACTTATATTACCAAACAAAGTGTTTCTGATCTTCATTTCTTCGACCTCACCACCTAAGGATAAGGACTGACTGCATAGCGTTAATTACCTCAGAGTTCACTAAACAAGCCTTACAAGATCGAGAGCTATACATTCCAATATCCCTCCATTTTACCTCTATATTGTCTAGTTTAATGCCACAATTTGTCTGTCATGTTATTGTTTGCAATAATTTATTAGTCTAGTACAATAACTGTGATTTACTGATTGTATAATATGGTAACGTGCAAAGTGTATGGTCATATATGTCAAAAGGTTACCATGAGTCGGTCAATTAATAGGTGTTGTACATCGTGCCGTACGCTGTATTACACTGTGGTGATCGACTCAAGGTACTGACGTACTCAAGATACAATCACTATAACCCTTGCATCGGTAGCCACTTAATCGTTACAAGGTTTTCAAAAATTGACTCTCAATGTAATTTTCCTGCTATAAATATGTAAATCAAACGTAAAGGAAGACTCGACGAGGTTAACATGATTAATACTCATGTGGAGGATATTTTCTCGCTCGGTGTAGTTCCATTTTCGCGCAACTAATGCAAACACCTCAGTACGGGAAATTGGGCTTTTTACGTACGATGCAAGGCAGTGTCAAGACGTGCTCTAAACTTTGCGAATACCTGATCGTATTCAGAAATATTTCATGGTAGTGTTGGATTTTTTAGGTGGATAAGGAAATTTCTGATGTACCCTCTTTCTGGCATACCGTACCAAAAACTCATTTTCGAGAAAAAACCAGATTTTCCAAACAGAATGAAAAGTGTTTTTATGAGTTCAAAAAATTGTCTCAAATTCATTGCTTTGTGTATTAAATACTAAAAAGGTGTTGCGAAACTATCGGAAAATGTGTTCTCTATTAATTTTAATGATGATTTTGTAAGATTATGTGTTTATACATGTCGAAATTTGGATTTGAAAACAGCTGGTTTTTGCTAATTATATATGCAAAGGCTGTGACGTCATGCATACTCAAATTAGAAAAGAGGCGACTTTTGGTGGCTGTGAGGACTGGCTGAAACCTAGGGCTAGGGGTAGCTCTTGCGCAATATTTCGCCAAGATAGCCGAGCGTTATAGTTTATCCTTCAAATTTCGGATTGGTAAATGACGTAGGTAAGGGAAGACCTGTGGGTGAGAGTCCTCAACAACAAAGGCGTACAGAGGTTATAGATGTTCTGGGTGCAGGCGTGATTTTTGTCCGGCTTGAGAGTTCTGGACCGAATTTTGCTGGCAAAAAATGCATTTTATTCTGTTTTGACTCTTATTTGCCAGAATGAACACATTTTCAGCCCCTTGCATGACTGGCCAACGCTGACAACTATCCACTGAGGATTAATGTCGACAAATATTCGGAAAAAGTGACAATAAAACACCTATTTAATGCTGACATTAAAGCGAGTGAATGCTCATTGATTCGACTTAATGTCGGCATAAATTAGTAGCCAAGGTTAGGAGGATGTATTTTTATTTGTTTGGCTAAATTCGAGTGAATTAAAATATTCGATTTAATGCGGACATAGCGTCGAATTACAATACGGTACTTCGGACACATCCGGGCATCAATTCGATGTACTTCAAACATGACACAACAAGTTCTTCAGATCCGATAACAATTTCGTCAGATACGGTGTAACAAGAACAACTGGCCTGTGTAAAAAGTGTCTTCTCGGCAGTTCTTCCACAAAACAAAGTCCATACACTGCAGAAGTGCATACACTGAAGTTTATAGTATTAAAGTGCCTTCATTGAAGAACCATCAATTATACAATTCGTATAATTACTTTCTTCAGAGGTTAAAAAGTAGTAAATGGGTTTAACATTTTGAGGGTATTTGTCAGTGAATTACTCGTTTAACATAAAAGAATGCCAGCGAAGTCAGGTTTGGCACCGCACAGTAAACTGCCTTTCCTCACTGTTTAGATTACATTAAGGGTGACGAAAAAGAAAACATTTTCGTAAATCACCAAAACTTCACTTAACTTGCATGAAATGTAAAACGGGATAGTCTGTATCGGAATTGTATTCCTCTCTGACAGTGATGAAAAGTGGAAACAAAGATATCTTCTCAAAATCAACCCTGAAAAAAAAGTCATATGTCCCACCAGACAATATTTACAGGTTTAGTCCTGGAAACAGTGTCCAGGAAGACAGTTTTTCCCACCACACCTGGAAATAGTGTCCCCCAGAGATATTTTACTGTAACTGCATTATGCGGACGATATTTACAAACAAATCCCCCTAATAAATGCTTTTGTCACTGTCCGCTAGAAATAGTGTGACTTATCCGCAAATGACTTTTGCATTGCTAAACTGGGGCATCCGTAGTTCTGTATGGGAAGTGCAAAAAGTCGAACCCCGAACCAAAACTAAGGAAGCGAGCCAAACTAAGTTAAAAAGTTGTTAATTTCGATCCAAGTGGTGAAATAACTAGCCTTCAAGGATGGAAGAAAACTATTGAAACTCAGTGAAGATCAACAGACCTTCATCAATGGGATGCACAGCGAGGGTGAGGCAGGTTCCTAGCGTGTAACGTCGGAACTGATTGGGGTGACAGTGACCTAAAGAGAACAGTGCATAACGTTTATAGTATATTAAGCCTACCGTTAACCCCCACCCCCCCCCAAGCAATTAACCCCGTCACTTACTAACTAGGCCCACAGTACTTGAATTATAATCTACAACAGTCAAGGAAGAACCCGAACTTGTCGATATTACTAACCTTAAAGTTGGCATATGACACAGCCACAAAAACTTTTGTGTATTGCAAAATTTGATACAGTATTAGCGAGGCATATTCAAATATCATCTCACACCCCATTAGAACCCTGTACAATTCGGCATAAATAATATTTGAAGGAAAATGTTCAAAATCCAATTTCGAAAAGCTGCAACAGGTCACTTGACTTTTATGACGAAATCGGCGGCACAAACCCCGCCATTTTTAAGAACCTGCATCTAGATATGGAACTAATATAATGCTGGGTAAAGCAGTTGTCTTAGCAACTTCATGAAATCAATTGCATCACTGTTGGATATTGAGTGGTACGGGATCGAGTTGCAGGCGGAAAAAAGATAGGAGAGTTCAGTTGATTTTAAAATATTTATTTGATGATTTTAGTTCCACAAAAAGATGATTAAGTTGAATTAATTCGGCCGGCCTAATATGATTACTACGATATTTACATTATTTACAAAGTTGACTAGGCTATATCTCGAGTTCCGCCGCATGAGTCTCCAGCTCGCAGGCTCGGTCTTGTGAATCGTGCGAGCTCTGAACACATGCAGTCCCCCTGATTGGTCAAAAGTTATGACGCACCCATATAAATAATTATTATGATATAAATGACCAATGAGGAGACTGCAAAGGGGGAAATTGGCCACACCTCGAAAATATGGGTTGCAGCGTGCACGTGGAGCTACGGCAATGTGATATGTCACGTCCACTGGTAACACGTGACGGGAAAATAAAGGGCCCTGGGAATCTAGAACAAAGGGAAGGGAACGTTGCTCGTAAACAGCAAGATGGCGTCTGGTTAAGGTCATGGAGAGTGCACCATACTACATGACATCCCCTTTTGTCTTTTTAAAATTTTGGAAACGCAGTGAAAAATTTTACTCTTAGGATTACAAAATTGAATACGACCGGAGAATATTACAAAAAATGCATTCTTTGTCCAGTAGATTAAACATTAAAGACAAAATGATGAGAGAGGTAGGTAAAGTGCGAGACAAAGGAAGGGAGGTGCGTCCCAAACTCAGAATGAAATTAAAATGAGCACGGCGTAATCGTACATTGGAAATAAATATTTTCTTTAAAGTGAACAACGTATTTACACGAGTAACATCAAATGTCAGGGGAATAGATCTCATGACGACTGTAAAATAAAATCATGAGCAAAGAATGACATAAGAAAACTTCCGAAAGTAGACGTAGGGCTACTTCACTACGCTTAAGAAGAGATTAAATTGAGCAGTGCTAACTGAAACAAGAATATGTAGGTGTACTCAGAATTATAACATCTGGTGAAGCATAAACCAGAAAATTCTACCTACGCAATAACTTGAAACATTGTACATCTGACTGCAAGGATACGTTTAAGTTATTAAAATGTTAAGCTTAGGAGTTACAAACAACATTAAAAAGTGAAAACATTCTCTTGTTGAAAAAAGATGTGTAACTAGACTCAAACTGATAGATTAAGGTAATACAACTCGTTACGACTGTGAGCAAGCAGAGAAAACACTGTCAGGTTCAACGAAAGTTCATTTGTGATAAGCATTTTCTGTGTGAAGACCAGTGTTGCTAATGTTCCAGGTAGGTTCCAGTAAACTGGGTAAACGCTCTGACGAATCCACAATGACATACCACTCCTGTCTTACATATTTGATTGACAGTGAATATTTGCTCACATTTCAAAGTATAGTGAAATTATCACCACAAGATGCAATAAACTTTTATAAAGTGCATAACGTTTCTTCTAGTTTATCAATGCATTTCAGAGATGTATACAACAGAGCAAAAGGACCACGAAATTATGATAAATACAATATGCAAGGAAGATTGTATGATAAGCAAAACATACGTGGAAAAGTAAATGTCGCATTGATGCTTGCCTGTTACTGAAACAATCGCTGAACAAACTTATGAGGACCACCTGTGATTGGGACACGTGCATCTAATGAGTGATCCAAAATGTCAGTCGTGTCCGCATACTGATGAGCATTCCACCAAAATTCATAGGGCTGAGCATCAGGGAGTGTTCCCATAAATCGCATACTCAGCAAAATCTGTAAATTTCCTCCATGAAAACGTGCACGGCAAACTTCCATCGTGCTATGAAGAGCATGTGCTAGACGTTGAAATTGTAATTTTATTTGGTGGTCATTTAAAGGCACTATAACAGCTAAATTATGATTGGGCTTAACGTGGTACAGGCACAGGGAGACATCAATGGGATCTGCATGATAAATGGCAAAAATATCTTTGCTTGTGACGGAAGGCAAAACATTGCCTGTTTCATCTTGGAATCGAATATGATGAGAATCGTCATTTACACTCATATGCACATTTTTATTGCATGCTGCTTTAAGTTTGTCAACACTTGTAATGGGTTAACTGTGATTTGATGCTCGTACAAAACATGGTTTGAGCCTGTTAAAGTTAAATACGTCTTGCAAGACATCACCTTGTAATGTCTGCAGAAGGTAGTGAGTACGATCAAAAATTTCATGTATGACAAGCGGTCCAACCCATTCTGCAACAATCTTACGAGAATTGGCAGTAAGTGACGAGCTCGTTGGCTTGTACAAGTAGACGAGCTGTCCCACTGAATAGATGGGGCTCTTTTCAAGCTTATTCGTGATCTTAGAATTTTGCTTATCCTGATTATGCTTTTTAAGTGTTAGCATCGTTTGCGACAAGAGATCAAACCTTTTCTTCAAAAGATCAACATACTCACTGTACGAGTGAGAAAGACCTTCCATGGGGTTAAAGGTCAAATTAGTGAGATCACGTGGTTTGCGACCATAGACTAACTCAAAAGGGCTGTGGTCACCCAAATGGGGGGGAGGAAAATGCGTTGTACGCATAGGTCGTAGTAGGAATATATCGCACCCGATCAGTTCCAAATTGGTTAAGGTTGACCTTTACAAAATTGGAAAGTGTCTGTATATGCCTTTCAACTTGGAGGCTACCATGATTACAGACACTGATGACTTTTCTGTCTATATTTAGTGCAGAACACAATAATTCCACTAATTTCCCAGTGAGAGACCTGGCCGCATCTGTTATAAGCGTAGAAGGAGGACCAAAAAGAGTAACAATTTTTTGTAAGATCGCCTCACAAATGGTGGGAGCATCAAGTGTTTTTAAAGGAACACAAATAACAAATCTGGTAATTTCGTCACATGCAACCATTAAATGTTTATACCCTGCATTGGATGTAGGCATGGTTTTGAAATCCAAACTAATCTTATCAAAAGGACAATATGAATCTGGTACTCTTGCATGAAATTGTCTGATTTTATCCTGCTTAGGTTTAAATTGTTGACATTTAAGGCAAGCTTTAACATAATTGCTGACAACTTGAAACATGTTTCTCATGAACAAGTGTTGTCTTATGGTGAGATACGTTCTCATAACACCTTGATGACAACTGAGAAGATAATCATGATATTTCGAAAGAATTTTTTCTATCATTGTGTCAGGAATAGCTAATTGAAGTACCACTCTAGACTTGTGCTTAGCATGCAAAGTCAACCTAAACAAAAGACCATCACACATAATATATTGTTCAGCTCGGGTACGAATAGTACGAGCAGACTTAACATCTTGTGGCAAAATATCATACGCCAAAAAGTTGTAGATTGGCTTAAAGAAGGGACACGTTGCCTGTTGCATTTGCAATTGCTTTGCATCAAATGGTAAATCGTAATTTCGAATGATTTTACTTTGAATTTTGTGCATGACACGTTGTATATCTCTTTGATGCGGTATGTGTGAAGTCCGAAAATTCTTCACATCGGCAAGGAGGGGTTTACTCGGCGAAAGCAAGTCATCACGGGGTGCCCTGTGGCGTTATTCTGGCAAATCTACCAGACGTGGCTCTGGCTGGGCTTTTGGTGTGCACACCTTTGGACCTTGTGATGGTACGGGTATAGGATGATGATGTAAGAGAGGCGGCGCTGGGAGAAGCGGTTGCTGTACAGAGAGGGGGTCACCTGTTGGGGGGCTGAATTACCACGAAAAGCAGGTGGGGGCGGTGGGGTTGGAGTGTTTTGCTGCTGTGACGTATCACTGCTCTGTGCAGGAGTATGCACATTTCCACTCGTGGCTGCAGGGGGTGGAGAAGTTTTCCTCCCAGGGAACAAATCTGGTACCCGAACACCTAAAGCTTTAGCTCTAGCTCTAGTCAAAACTGGAAAAGCGTTATCTTCAAAATCATTTTCCAGGAATTCTGAGATCGCAGAAAATGCAAGAGGAAGTATCCTATCGATTTCAGAGTCGCCATTCTGAGGCGCTCTGGAAAGGTAATCTGCTAATGCAAGTTCAGAACCCTTCTTATAGCCAACCTTGAATGAAAATTGTGACAACTTAAACAACAAATTTCTGAGTCGTGAGGTAGGGGGCTCACGTTTTGATGTGAGAATTTCAACAAGTGCAGCATGATCCACATATGCGTCAAATTCGACATTTTTGAGAAGGTGAACAAACCCATTAATATTAATGAGCAAACCAAATAATTCTAACTCTGTTACACTATATCGAGTACAAGCTTCCGGTAAAACCTTAGAGTAGTAACCTAAAAGATATTCTTTCCCATCAACAGTCTGAGTTAGGTACGAACCAGTGACAATCCTTGATGTGTCACTATAAAGAGTTAAACGACCTTCTCTTTTAGGCATATGAAGAACTGGTGGATTACACATTAAATTACGAATTGTGTCAAAGGCTTTCTGATGTTCCTCTGTCCACTGAAAGTGACGTTTCTGCCTACTTAATTTGTGAATAGGTCTTAAATGTTCCTGTATTCGAGGAAAGAAGCTTGATACATAGTTTACTGCACCTACAAATCTGCGTGCTGTCTTTGCATTGTTTGGGACTGGCGTGTTGCGAATCGCATTACATCTATTAGTTAGTGGCTGAATTGTAGCCTTTCTATCATCATGAACAGTTATGATATGTCCCATATGGGTGACGGATGAGCGAAATAAACTACACTTGAGTGGTGAAATCTTCAAACCATTAGCTATCAAAGCTTTAAAAATTGCTAACAAGTGTTTGGAATGAGACGACTTGTCTTTGCTGTAAACAATAATGTCGTCATGCATATAGAAATACAAAACTGATCTTATGTACCTGTAAAAGTACTTTAGTCATCTTAGCGCTAAAGATGCTCGTGCTAAGATTCAGTCCCTGTGGCAGACGCTTATAGAAATAATGTCGGCCCCCACTGTACGATGCAATGCCTGTGTACTTCTGAGCATTTTTGCTCAAAGGAATACAGAAGAAGGCAGATTTCAAATCTAAAACACTCAAAATTGTGGCATCAGAGTTACCAATTGTGCGTAACGTCTCGTTCAAGAGTGGGAAGGGGTGGTTAATTCTCTGAATCCTGCTATTCAAAAAACGGAAGTCAGTTACCACACGTTTCTCATTGATGCCCTTTTTTGGAATTAAGAAAACTGGAGACGTATAAGACTGGTTCCCAACTGCCAAGATTCCAAGATCTACCAATTTATCTAGTTCTCTTGAGACAATAAGTTTATCATCGGGAGATAATTTGTATGGCCTGATGAAAAAAGGCTCGTTATTGGTTAACGTTTCATCTGCCTCAAAGTTCGGGCAACTGGAGAGTTCACCCTATAAGGAGAAGACTTCCTTATTTTTATCCAACATTTGGTAAAATTCGTCCCGTTCATTTGGATCTAAAACACTCTCCTGTAAAGAGACCTGTTGCCTAATGATTTCAGACTCTGTCAGTGAAGCTAAGGGATCATTTGAACTCAAATGTGGGTAACGTTGCAAGTTATAACGCCGTATATGGTCACGTTGCGAGTATATCAACTGGAATTATCACCTGAAAATTGCGATGTTGTAGCATTAACATGCTCTAAAGACTGCCTAACGAACTGCCGTTCTTCTAACCATTTACGATAACAATCCTCATGAAGTTCATGAGTTACTGACACGATATCAGACAAGTCAAAAGAAGCTACAGTTTGCCTAGGTAACACAACAAATGGGCGTGTACCCTTATTTCTCAACATGAATCTAGTCCTACCTTTATGCAGTTTTACCATCATTGAAGTAGGACACATGTGTGCAATAAATGCAGCAGGCTGAAGAACTACGTCAGTGTTACGTAAGCAAGATGGCACACGACTTTGCAAATTAAGATATTTACACTGACCTGGGTAAATAACGACTTTACTCGTAGGACGAAAACGTTGCACACCTGGCTTAATCTTAAAGGAATTGTTTGAAAATCTAGAACTCCATTGACTTGTTTTAAGGTATCTGTTCCTAAAATAAGGTCTATACCTGTGAGGTTATCAGTGATGAAAGCATTTAACTGAATGCTATGACCCTGAATATTTACAACGAATGTCAGTCTCATGAGCAACCAAAAATTGACCATTTCCCAAGCGAAAAGACAATGACTTAATTATACATGGCTTGAGAGACGATAAGTAACGTGAATTCTTAACAGTAGAGGCAGATAAAATAGACCTTGTGGCACCAGAGTCAAACAACAATAAAATATTCTTTCCGTCTGTTAATTGTGCCTTTACAAAATTTTTGCGATCTAATTGAATAATTGCTTGGGGCTCATTCCCTAGGTATGAAGCGGTGTTACTAACATTAGTTGCATTGAAATTTTGCACGTCCTCTTTTCCGGAATGCCTGTGAGGAGTACACTCACCGGCATCCCCTATTGAAAATTTTGGGTATTGGGTGCAGACGGAAGTGGATTGGTCATGTGCCTGTCAGTAGGCTGATAAGAGTGAAAATGAGGGCCGTACTGCGCCCTTAAATGTTCCTGACGCAGGAAACAATTTGCGACCTTGTGACCTGGGACATAACAATAGAAACACAGCCCCTGAAATCCAAGTCTAGGCCTACTTTGGTGAAAATGCGCCCGTGGTTGTGGCGTACGAGGAAGACCCTGTCTTCTGCTATCTCTAGAATTGTAAAGCTGACGAGGGGATTGATTATTTGCCTGCCTATCGGAAGTACGAGAGCGATTATTTAGCAGACCGTCTATTTTGTTACACAATTCTGCAATGCTTGCATTAGTCAACACATTGTCTGTCTGTGTAGAAAAGGCCGTGTAATGAGTACTAGCCACTTTAGTAGAAGAGGCGGGGCTAGAAGAAGAGGACTTCTTCAAATCTAAATAGACCTGAGCTTTTTGCACAAGTGCGTTTATGTCTGCATTTTGGTCTGTCGACCTTAACACGGCAGATTGGCAATCGCTAGGAAGAGCAGCTAAAAATTTATCACGCACCTGAAGTTCAGTATAGCCCAGAAGTAAAGCTAATTTTCTTATTGAGGCTAAAAATTGTTCTGCAGTATTGCCCTCAATATATTTGAGTTCTGAAAATTGTCTGCTTAAGGCATGATGTGAGGAAGATTCACTAAATCGGGCAAGAAAAGAGGCTCTTAAATTTGGAAGATCTAGAAAAACCTTGCCCTCGATCCAAATACGTGCAGTACCTTGAAGAGTACGTTTGAAAAGCGAAAGTACGGTCTGAAATTGGGCGTTATCGGCAGGATTATGCAAATTGTGTGCCTCTAGATAATCTGAAAATGCTAGAAAATGTGCTCTTGCCAAATCTGCATTAATTTTATCGCCCTCAAAACGGCTTGGGAGGAAGTCTGTACTACGCAGATTCGCCATGACAACAGGTAGGCTAGGCTATTCTAAATAAATACCAGCGGTTAGGTCCCAACTGTCAATCTATGCATGGCTATTAAAACAATAATGACTGAGTAGACATGCCTAAGTTAGGCCCAACGGTAAAGCTCATGAATCAACAATGGCATAAAATGCAGACTTCGATAAAATCATACAAAAATGCACACATATTAGGCTATTAGGGAATCACACATGACAACATGAAATTTGAAATACGGACATGTTACTAAGTGATCGAGGCCTAGCCTAGCCTATGCTGTGCAGATAGAAATAAACATACTTGGTGGGGGGGGGGGGGTTGTCTCGCACTCACCTGTTAATTAAAAACAATAACAATCCTCTGGGTAGCGTCCGTCTTTGGCCGTGAGCTGAAGTAGGCGTTGTCGCTCCCAAAAGTAAACCCGTCTACCGAAGACTGCTGATCGATGACTGCATCAGGCTGTGTGGGCTAACGTGAGGTTCCAAAAAATGTAATGACTGTTAGAGAAACGAACTATCCGAACGCGAAAACGGCTACGAAGATGACGATATCGCCAAGATCGAAAACAACACCTGTCCAGAAGATAGTCAAATTCCAATCCAGGGAAACTGCATTAAGTCTGGAGTGATTCACAAACGTACAGGAGAATTGTGTACGTATCACTGCTGTCCAGCGGAAGGGATATGCGAACAGTGTAAAAACAGAGATGAACAGGGGGACAACTCGTCTGGAATTCTTCAAAATAGGTGGAAATGTCCGCTCCTCAATCGGTATGAAAGTCAGCCGCTCCTTAATTAGGTTAGATAAATATGAAAGTCCGCTCCTTAATTAGATTAGGGGCCTAATATTGAAGGCCCGCTCCTTCGCCATGTTAGGTAAGTTGTCGGAGAGTCCGCTCCTCCACCATGTTGGATATTGAGTGGTACGGGATCGAGTTCCAGGCTGAAAAAAGATAGGAGAGTTCAGTTGATTTTAAAATATTTATTTGATGATTTTAGTTCCACAAAAAGATGATTCAGTTGAATTAATTCGGCCGGCCTAATATGATTACTACGATATTTACATTATTTACAAAGTTGACTAGGCTATATGTTTCTGTCTCGAGTTCCGCCTCACGAGTCTCCAGCTCGCAGGCTCGGTCTTGTGAATCGTGCGAGCTCTGAACACATGCAGTCCCCCTGATTGGTCAAAAGTTATGACGCACCCATATAAATAATTATTATGATATAACTGACCAATGAGGAGACTGCAAAGGGGGAAATTGGCCACACCTCGAAAATATGGGTTGCAGCGTGCACGTGGAGCTACGGCAATGTGATATGTCACTTCCACTGGTAACACGTGACGGGAAACAGGAAGGGCCCTGGGAGTCTAGAACAAAGGGAAGGGAACGTTGCTCGTAAACAACAATATGACGTCTGGTTAAGGTCATGGAGAGTGCCACCATACTACATGACATCACAATACTCGTCCAAGAAAATGTCTATAGTCCCCTGTCTCAATATTTCCCCGTCTCATTGCCCCCCCCCCGTCGTATTGGTCTCCTAACCCGTGGGACTAATGAGACGGGGGTTAATGAGACGAATTACGCTAAATGGGGGACCATTGAGACGGGGGATCAATTGAGACAGGGGACTCTAGACCGGACCCTACTCTTCCAACAAACAGAGGGAAAGGCTTTGACCGTGGAAAGGATTTGGCGCAAATCATTAACTAACATGTTTGTGTGCATATGCGGGTGTGTAAAAACAGTTCTGTTTTTGTGCAAGAAAGATGCAGTTCGGGCTCTATACAGAACAGCTATGAACATGTATAGACAATTCACAGTAAACGTGTCCCCACTTTGATCGCGTCTTTACTGTATGTGCTGTTTGGTGAAGGAACTATTGTGAATACTAAGCAGTCACTGCTAGGGTTGGGCGGTACCTTGGAAATAATGGTAGCGGTATTGTAAGACAAACAGAACCGGTATTGGGCAGTACCGGTTCCCAACTTTCGGGTAGGGAAGTCGGGTGGGAAGAAACCTAAGCCAAGCATGGCCTCCATGTTATCCTGCACAAAAAAAATCAGGTAAATTATGATAAGACCTGATGAGTACCGCAAAGGCCATAATCTGCAGGTGCAAACATTAAATTAAGCAAAATCATGACATACTGTAGCCCCCAGGCCTTCCGACTCAGAAAATTGAGTGGGTCTTGCACTGCTCATTGAATGGCAATGTGAGTTAGGGCAAGAACACATTAACCCTTTACCGTTGTTCGGGTCCTTTTGGACCCAGACGGAGATCGCGGCTGTCACCCATCTTTACTGTTTCACACGGAGCTCGAAAGTCCGAGTAGCTACCTGAAAATTCGGTCACAACAACCGGAGAGATAATAGTTTAAGGTCACGGGGTCAATAGCCTACGGAAGCTGATGCGGGGCTTGCTACGTCCACTATTCGGCCCACTCCTGAGGCCCGCAAATATGCCCCGATTGGAGCTTAACGGTAATGGGTTAAGTGTGATATTGCTGGCCTACTGTATGTGTGCAATTGCTTGTTTAAAGGCATATTCCGTACATCCCAAACCCCTCCCTTACTATTAAACAACCAATCACTTGTCTGCATATGTAGCATTGTGAAGGCTCCGAAGAAAAGTTGATATTTTGTTGTCTCTTATAAGTTATGTGATCGGTATGCAATGCTACGATATTGTCACACATAAGAAATTTCCACCGTCAATCTTTATACCATGTCACCATTAACATCAATTCATGTACATTTAATATCTATACCAGATGTTTTCTTTCCCAGAAATTAATTGTGAGGCTTTAGCCAAAGGAGGCCTAGTTGTGAGTTTGATTTTGTTCGGTAAAGGAAAAGCGTAACACTGTCACACGATATTATACATTGGCCTACTGTAGCCTAAACGTTAAGTCTAATTAGGTTTTACTGTACTGTATAGTACAGCAGTTCAGGCCCAGTATAGTATCACCTGAGGGACAGTCATGTATAAACCTGTATAGGCATTAAAAATGCTGACTATGTTCTACACTCCCAAAAAGCCTAAACCATATGTTTACCCAAAGTAAGCACCAACTATTTGTAGGCTTTCTACAAAAAGTACAGTACAGTAACAGTGGGTCAACTTTTAGTGGTTAAATCTTAAGAGCTATTTTTACAGTTTATCTACCTTACTTCCCTATCACTGATGTTTAAAGAGGTCAAGTTTCCATTTTTTCAGATCTTTGGTCCCAACAATTTCTCTGTGGTTTCTTTCCCCATGATACAACTGGATATTGCAGTATAAGTGATTGGTAATGAGTTACAATAGATAGAAGATAAACATGGATCTCATCTACCCAGAGTCCACCATGTGGGAACCAAGCTATTGAAACACTGAAAATAGATTGAAGTTGGCCAGGACTGAAGTTGCTATGGCAGAAGGGACACCTCAGTGTGAGAATCTGGATAGCCTTGTGTCAAGGAGAAAGCTATGTAAAACCCAGCCTTAACCTACTTCAAGGAATTCAATTGGCTGGGAAAGGAGATAGACTAGGCTACCAGCATTTGCTTTCAGGCTATACCGCTACACAGAGAGTGTTGTTTGAATTTGTTCTTTGTGTAGCAGAGACGTTGTTAGCCCTATACATACATCACTAAAATATTTCCTTTTATTTAGTGACGATGGTTTCAGTTCAATCTTCTGATGTGATATATTTCCACATGCTTAGTGAAATTGTAACATCATCATAGCCATCATAAAAAACCTTTGCCCGCTTGACTTCACCAATAGGTTCGAAACCGGACAGTAAAACTCCTAAACTAATTAACATCATCATATCTGACAGGGAGCTGAATCGGACATGTTCTTTTTTCTTGAAGTCGCAAATTGCATATTTTCTTTTGAAAGTCTAGGACCTATAAATTTGCCTGGTCTTGTACTGGGTACTGTAGTTGTTATCAATTAATCACCAGTAGATGTGAATACACTTTAGCCATTTGGGGAGTCAAATTACAGTACAGTTTTCAGCATGTATCTCACAAGTGCAAGAACAATTTTCTTATAATGTTGCTCAGTAATCCACAAATATTCTGTAGCAATTGGTCTTGTGTCAAAACTTGCACTCTCTTTCACTTTGTGACATAACACTACAACTATGACAGTCACGTGTAACATACCCCACTCCCTCCTTGGGTATGCCTTCTGGTTAAATTTATTCCGTAAATTATTCCGTATTATTCCGTAATTATTCCATCATAACTGCAACCAATATAACTGGTTGAAATTACACTCTACAATGGATAGAGTATAGTCAGCAGGTATGAAAAATACAAATATTTTTACAAACAACATTATCTATGTGTGATGGGACTCATTCAAACAAATGAAGCCATCAAATTTAACAACATAACGGGGGACACCAAAGCAGTCTTTAATCTCCTCTTAAAAGAATAAAGAAAATCCTAAATGGTTGAAAATCCATAGTTGAGTTTGATTTAGGATCCTTTCTTGAAAAAATATGGAAGAAGTTTGAAATAATTTTCCAAAACTTAAAGAAAAAAATTGAGTGTAATTTTTGTCAACACTTTCAGGTGTCAAAAAGTCCACACTTTTGCATATTTTGGACAATTTTGACTATTTTTACCCAGTAAAGGATGATCAAGTGTACAAATTTTTCCCTTTGAGACCTAAAGACTGTTAAACTTGACATTTGGTATCTTATTTTTTATCTTTTTTTTGAAATTTGTGATATTTGAAAGATATTCCACTCAATTTTTGAACTGCGTGTGACGGGGACACAAAGATTTTGTGTACCCATTACTCTAAACATGAAATGTGCTAATATAAAAATATTAGGCTGACCTGGAAACAGTAAAATACAATATAAAACACTGTTTGCAATAATATATATAGCAAGATGTCCCTGATTCATTAAATTTTTGTTTCCAATTACCAAAAAACTATGACAGCAGGGGGTCAATTCAAATGTTCATTGAAGTAAAATATTTGGTTCAAGAGTCATGGAATTAAGTTTTCTGTTAACCTTCTGGGACTATCTTTTCATGTAACTTTATTGCCCCAAAATATAAAGGTTTGTGTAAATGGCAGAGCAACAAAATTTACCAACACTGATAACTCTCTGAGGGGGACACCAAAATGCTGTGGATTATTAAAAATGCCATAAAAAGTTGCTTCTTTTGACTTTTAGCTCCAGCACTTTTAGGACCAACACAAGACCAGTTCCGATATTTGCGATTAACAGCCAATATTGGAAAACTGGTACATTGGAAAACTTTCGTTACATGCATCGTTTGGCTCGGGACTCTAAGCCTGCTTCTGGTCTAGGACTGACTCTGAGCGCGAGACGTGACTGGAACAGCGCCTTCAAGTTATTCTGTGCTTCCACTACTGAGGCCGATCACGAGAAAAGAAAAGCATTTTTATGGCTTTCGCATGGCTGACTTAAAACCACTGATCTACCTACATGGATGTAAGGCGTGCGTGCCATGTAACTGCTTGACAACTTGAATCAACCGGAAGTCTTGAGGTGACCATTTTGCAGGTGGTAAAAACCTTCAGCCGTATGTACACTGAGTGACAACTGACAAACTTTTAACCCAGCTAAATTTTTGATTTTCTGACTGAAATGTATACATTGTATGCAACCTAAATAGAAGACAACAGTAATGCCGAGATCATGTGCTGCTTTTAGTTTCAATTATGCAGCAACAGATTGCAGGTATATGAAGTTAGAAACACTGAGGCCTGTGCTGGTTTCATGGTGCCGGGACGTAGTCCTATACTAAATGGGAGTATATGGCAAGCCAAATGCCCAATAATTCGATAAACTTGGTTTATCGACCGATAAACCAGGTTTATCAGACAATAAACCAGGTTTATCGACCGATAAACCTGGTTTATCGACCGATAAGCCAAGTTTTTCGACCGAAAACCAGGTTTTTCGACCGATAAACCTGGTTTATCGTCTGATAAACTCGGTTTATCAACCGATAAACCGAGTTTATCGAATTATTGGGCATTTAGCGTCGATAAACCTGGTTTATCAACCGATAAGCCAAGTTTTTTGATAAACCGGGTTTATCAATTCGAAAAACCAGGTTTATCAATTCGATAAGCCAAGTTTTTCACCAAAGAAGTGATAAACCTGGCATATCAAATCGAAAAACCAGGTTTATCGGTTAATAAACCAAGTTTATCAGTTGAAAAACCATGTTTATCGACCGATAGACCAAGTTTATCGAATTGTTGGGCATTTGGCGTCGATAAACCTGGTTTATCGACTTTGAAACGAGAGACACAGAAAACTCGGTTTATCGAGCCTTGAACTCAGTTTATTGCCCTTCAGTTGTGGACAAACGGCTTCGTATACGCGTAAAGCATGAATGCCATGTCATACATTTCAGTACGTATGAAAGACTGAGAGATTTATTACTTGAAGAAAGATTCGGATAGGAACCTAAATAACATACAGTAGCCGCCCTTGGCAATTGCGTACTACAGTAGACGTCGACACAGCATGTCAGATAGAGGGCTCGGATGTATCATGGCGGTCAATTTGAGAAAAAACTTCAGACCTGTCTTAATTTCATTGATAATCGGGCTTTTTGTAATGGCTTTAAAGGCCCCTTTGCCAAATCGTGACGATCGTTCTTCGCTGCCAACTGTTTCATCATTCCTGTAAAGGGTGTCAAATTTACTTCGATCCTTTCAAAGGTGAGTCGAATGCAGATCGGCCTAGCCTCCAAAGACAGTAATATTTACTTGTAAGAGTCCTACGGTGGGCATCTGTCGTTGGAGTTTAGACCATACCTAAGCACTACATTTGAATTCTTATTGGCTTTCAATAGGCCACTACGTACAGGACCTGGGCTGTGCAAAAAGGATTGGGGAAATGTAACCCCGCCTCCCCACTCCCCATTCGATCTGGCGACGCTAGGCCAGTATCCAGTCAAATTAAAGTCGCAGTGATGTACAGTATATTCATATACTAAAACTTCTCCGCCTTCTTCCATTGCCATTATGATTCCGGCACGCGGGCGGGACGTCTATCTACAGGATGACAATAAATGTGAAACTGAAAGTATTCTCTACTGAAGTACTGTCCTAGACCCACTAACGACCGTACGTGCTCTGACGATATACATATACCTGTTTATCTGTGATTAATGCCCCAAGTAACTCCGTGGAAACAATATCCCGGCGTCGGGATATAAAATCGGTATAAAAAACTTGGCTTATCAGTTGATAAACCAGGTTTTTCGAATTGATAAACCTGGTTTATCGAATTGTTGGACATCTGGCTTTTATAAACCAGGTTTATCAACTGATAAGCCAAGTTTTGATAAACTTGGTTTATCAAATTGATAAACCGGGTTTATCAATTTGATAAACCAGGTTTATCAATTCGATAAACCAAGTTTATCATCAGTAAAGAGATAAACTTGGTTTATCAAATCGAAAAACCAGGTTTATCAGCCGATAAACCAGGTTTATCGACGCCAAATGTTCAATAAATCGAAAAACCGGGTTTATCGAATTGATAAACCAGGTTTATCAACTTGATAAACCATGTTAAACGACCTTTTTTGTGAGAAAATCGATAAACCTGGTTTATCGACCGATAAGCCAGGTTTATCAAAAAAAATTGGCTTATCAGTCGATAAACCAGGTTTATCGGTTGATAAACCTGGTTTATCGGTCGATAAACCAAGGTTATTTAATTATTGGGCATTTGGCTTGCCATAGGAGTAGGTCTTCTTCGAGTTCATGCCTTTATAAGGCACCCAAGCAAAGTCTCCCACAACTGGAGTCTCCTCTACACAGTCTCGCCAATAACAAATAAGGAATCCCGGTTACAAAGTCAATCCTGACAAATTTGCCTCCTAAAAAAGTCTGACCTTGAAAAAAGTCCCCTGCCGGACAATCCGGCCAGGTTTAATTCCCCAAGGCTAACTAAGTCTCTCGCCTCCGACCGACAAAATTGTACTGTTTTATGTCTCTCAAAGTCTCCCACCCCCACCAACCCCCTTCCCGCCCCGCAAAAAGTAATCATTGTACCGGCAACATTTTTATACTAAGGAAATCTTACGAGACTCATTTTATAGCCCTTGAGGGCCCATATGGTTTTGCACTCGGGATTATTGAGACCCATGATTAGCCCATTTAATTAATTCCATATCGACAGGCGGGGAATACCGTGGGCATATTCTACAGCCCACAGGGACCTTACCCATAAGGCTCCATATAAGTTAACTTACTACCTACCCAGCCAACATTCCTAGTTGCGCCCCGACTGGACTCCAGCTTGGCTACTTGCTGGGCCCCAGCTGAGTGGGTTATCCATTCATGTTTGTCAGGTGTTTCCACACTGGGCCCAACTGGGCTAGCCTTTACTAGTTGAGGTCCAGCCGGAGCCCAGCTGGGCTTCACCTGGTAAAGCTAGGCCCAGCTGGGCTCCAGCTGAGCTTCAGCTGGTAAAGGTAAAGGCTAGTCCAAATGGCCCCTAATGGGAACATCTGACAAACATGAATGGGGCCCAGCAAACAGCCCAGCTGGAGCCCAGTAGGGACCCAACCGGGAATGTTGGCAGGGTATTATTGATAGCAAGTTTTTTAACATTTTTTAGAGACCGTCGACTTTGTCAGGAGGCGATTTTGTCAGAGACAAGTTTGTTAGGAGCAACTTTGTTAGCCAAGCGGGCCACTTTAGGGGTGGCTTTGTAGGGGTAACTTGAGTGACTGCTTTCCCAAACTACGCCATATACGGTTTATTGACCATAATGAAGCATCGTCATTCGGTTAGTCTTCAATTGGACAGTAAAAATTCAATTCTGAGAAAGAGTTGGTTAGGTCGCGTGGTTTATTGACTTTATGACTTTATAATTCAACGCTCCTTCCTATGGATCGACTTGAGCTGTTCACTTTTCATTCATAAAATGAATATTTGAAGGCGTTTGGCCGCTATGAACAGAGGGGTGGAGTTGTTAGGGGGGACTTTGTGGGCTTGGGTGACACTCGACTATCCCCACCTTTTATTGAACTAAATTGCACTGTGAAAGAGGACTAAGACGTGAAAGTTTTGCACCCAGTATAACATGATCTTGTTCAATTTTCAAAGTAATATTAATTGACATTTTCTGTTAAAAATGAGCACATACCACAACATATTTGGCCTTATTTCAAGCCAAAACGTCAAATAATCAAAGCATCATATCAAATTGCCTATCAAAATGTGTGTAGAAAGGCTCTGTTGCCAGGTTGCACGACGCTTTTACCACACACAATACGAAGGCTCTGTTGCTTCAATTTTTCGCACGGCCTTACATCCAGGTATGTAGGTCATTGCTAATGTAAGAGGTAAACTTAATTCTGAAATCAGAGAGCAGCAAGCCGCCGATCCTATACTTGGTGAGGTAATTCAGTGGTTAATGCATGGTAAGAAACCACCTAAGTATGAACTTGCTGGGACTAGTAGAGCACTTCGTAAACTTTGGTGGGAATTTCCAAAATTAATTATTGTTGAAGGATTATTGTGTAGGAAATTGTTATTGCCTGGAAGGGAGTGTTTACAAATTGTGATTCCCAAATCGACGATTAATGAAATTTTACCATTTTTACACAGATCCGATTACGCAGGTCTTTTTGGATTTCATAAGACATTACAGAGAGCTCAGCAGAACTGCTACTGGCCTTACATGCAACAATCAATAAGACAGTATTTTTTGGCATGTGAATCGTGCAATTTACGTAGGAGTCCGATTCCTAAGCCCAGAGCCCCTATGCAAAGCATTAGAACAAGTCGCCCTCTCCAAGTGGTCTGTGCAGATATAACTGAGCTCCCTGTAACTGCAAAGGGTAATCGACATGTTTTAGTTCTTATGGATCATTTCTTGAAATATGTCAACTTATACCCAATGCAAGATCAAAAGGCCGTTACTGTAGCTAATTGTATATTTGAAAATTTCGTAAAACAACACGGCATCCCAGAACAGAAACACACAGATCAAGGTAGAAAATTTGAAGGAGAAATTGTACGTCATTTATGTAAATCTTTGGATGTTAAGAAAACTAGAACGACTCCGTACCACCCACAATCTGATGGTCTCATAGAAAGATTTAATAGTACAATGAAAGATCAATTAGCCAAATATATTGCATCAGGACATAAGGAATGGGATGAGTACTTAGGTTACGTAGAGTTTGCATATAATACGACATGTCACTCTACTACAGGATACACCCCATAATTTATTGTACATGGTCGGGACTGTCGTACCCCTGTTACCCTTTTGACAACACCCCCGGATTTACAGGATTCTGTGACTCCAGGAACACCAGCATTTTATTGCTCAAAATTGAAAGAGAAAATGCAACATGCTTTTGATAATATTACTGAAGAATCTGCAAATTCACAAGAAAAACAGAAGTATTATTATGATATAAATACAAATTTTCATCCATACTTACCTGGTGATTTGGTTATGCTAAACAATGCTGCAGACCGGTCGAAAATCGCACCGAAATGGATAGGACCATTTCTTGTGGTCAAAATATTAAGTCGGTGACATTACATACCAAATACGGGATAATGCAAACCCTACATGATTATTTAATGTCCATTTTAACTGCCTTAAACCTTAATATGACAAACCCCAAATTTTGGAGCATAATGCATCTAGTCCCCAGCCACTTCCTGATCAGCCCAACAGACAATGGGCGTCAGAGAAGACTGGCAATACCCTTGGTCATACACCGGAAACTGGCACCAGTTATAAAACTGCCAGTGGTAGAACGGTAAAACCTGTAAATAGATTTGGAGACTGGTTTTGGGGTTAATAGATAAGTGTGGTAATTCTTAACTTTTACAATTTAAAGTGAAATCAGTTATTGTTAAATTTTGTATTTTGTTGAGAAAAGGACTGCACGTGTGGAATGTTAAAATGTATACATAAGACAAGAAGATGAAATGAAAAATTAAGAATATTTATGTTATTGTATAGATCGGGGACGATCTTCTCCGTGAGGGGAAGGTATGTAAGAGGTAAACGGAATGAAAGAAGTTTTGTTTGAATATTCAGTATTTACGTCATGGCCATTTTATCATTTGAATGTTATGTAGTTTCCGTTGTCGATTCATTTGCATATAATTTTATGTTACATAATGACAAATTAGTTGTGATAAGTTTTCTATGAGTTGAGGTCAGTTTTGATTTGGTCGCAACACAGTTAAGTTCGTTTTCGGCCAGTCTCGTCTCTGTTCCTTTTTGTGCATATGTTCGTCTCTCTGTTCTACTTCGCCCACGTTTCCAAAATACCCACGTCACACTAAAAACAGATCATGAGTGCAATTTTTTTTACAAAAAATAAGTAGCTCCCTATAACAGTACGGTAGGCTAAAAACGTCTTTATGTGACACCATGCTTACGACCAAGAGCCAGTTAGAAGGAAAATGTTTGATTGTGTCCTTTTGGGCAGAGGTTTAAATTATATCCATCTCAAAAGCAGCGGTTATGACATTCGAAAATTGCAAAATTAGTTTGAAGGGCTAAAGTAATATTTACAGTCAAAAGAAGTTCGTGCAGAAGGAAGGAAAGGGCATAATTTTTAAGGGTCAAAGTACTATTTGAACTGAAAGAACAGGGCCTTGCCTTCAACAATTGACCCAGCTCTTTAGTTGAAAGCTATTTCAACCAATGCGAAGTATAAAGCAAACCCTTGGCCATGGCGGAAAGGTGAGCCGAAACCTGTAGCGGAATGTTATGGCGGAATGACACTGCAGGTATTCCTTTGCCATACACAGAGTTTTTTGATTACACATTGAGGTGGGCCCGGGTTCGCTTCCCAGGTCGAATCATACCAAAGACTCTAAAAATGGAACCTACTGCCATTGTGCGTGATGCTCCGCATAAGCGATGGAGTAGGGAAAACAAGCCAGTGAGCCACAACTGGAAAAAAGGCCGTGGTCGGCTCGACTTGAACCAATAGGTTAAAAACTGGGCCGTAAAACTATCTTACAAGCTAACTACACATTGAGGTATTGTGCACTAACTTTGAAACAATAAACTGAGGTTGTGTCTGAATGATGAGGATGAATTTTTCACAGTTGTAAGAGGAGCTTGAGTAAGAAGGTCTGGGGATATCAGGCATTTCCGGAATTTTATGGACATATTTTAAAAAAGCTGGGTTGCCACTTTTTTGTAGGCTCCCCATTCACTTTACCCCGCAGAGCGGACTGGGCTTGTTCGCTCCCCCTTTAAGGCTTCACAAACCACCGTCCGCCAAAACGAAGAGGCCTGCATCCAATTGTAGACGCAAACTTCATTACCATAATATGACTTATTCATGTCCTGACTCATTTTTTATGGTATTGTTTTGAGCGAGTGGGTGTATTCTTGTTGATTTGAACTGAAGGACTAGATTGAGACCTGGCTGGATCACTGCTACTACGGCGTTCCCACGAACCCACCGATGCCCGGTGTTGCATCGTCGTTGAGTTTACGATTCCAACCGCAAAGGCTCGGTGTTTTTGATCCGTGTCCCTACGAGTTGAACCAGGGTTAACCCAGAGCGGCATAGCCGTGCTGCACGCAAGCAATGAAGTAAACCACCAATGAAATAAAAGCCAGCATAGGCTGTGCACCAATAAAATGCAAGCAAGCATGCCCGTTGAGTGCTGTGCTATACAAAATTTGTGTTGAAAACTTGTGGGGTATTTCCCACATTACGAACATGTAGTTTATACCGTACCCACGTACAAAGCTCCTTTGGGAAGAAAGAAAGCAAAGCGGACAACAAAGCAATATCATTGTAACTCATACGAGCATAATTTTTGGGAGTCTACCCGATATTCATAAGTTTTTTTTTTTATTTACAAGGGTCAGTGGTAACAATAAGGTTCATTATTCATAGGATTCGTTTTTGACGCCAAATCCTCACGTTCTGTTTTGTACGGTTTGGCATCGTCTCTCGAGATATGCGGTGTGTCACACCTGATAAACCTGATGAGGTTAGGTTAACGTTAGAGACAGTGAGGAAAGGTTAGGGTTAGAGCCTCGAGACTTACCGGTATATACATACATGATATTATGGTACAAATTTCGTGTTTCAAAAGGTTACCGGTACCTGCTCATAAGGTCCTTTATTCATAATCGGGAAAGCAGATTCCTTATTTATAATAGCAAAAGTTCAATATTCATTATTGGAAATAAAGGTCCGATACATGAAGTAGAAAGAAACGGTTTGTTATTGATGATTAGAAAAGGGGTTACATACTCATGACAGGAAAAATGAGTCATAACAGCGGACTGAAAGGGGCCAAAGGACATTTATAAGCTTTAAAGGCTACCTGTATCTCGTAACTTGCGTAGTTCCTCTGTGGCTGCAGCCCACTTAGGCTTCCGCCCCTAAGATTTTTTTGGCGTAGAGATGAGCTGAACGAAAACACTTCATGGGCTAGTACGGTATCTCATGGCAAGGGGACCGTCCTTAAATTTGACAGGGTAACTTTAGTAGTATAGTATGCGGAAATCGCACCCTTTTGTGGAGGGTAAATAGTGGAGGGTAGAGGGTAAGAGAAAGAGCGCCACCAGCCGAAATGCAGGCTGGTGACGTCATGCTCCGTAGTGTAATCACAAAGGCTGTATGAGGGTTTCCTAGCTGCCTGGTGCCGTGCAAGTAAATACAAGTAATTGCCGGTCTCCTAATTGTTTCTCAACTGTGGTACAAAGCCTGCTTTACGTGAGGAGATTAAACTCTAGAGGAGGACTCAGAATAAACATGTTAATCTGAAGGCAACGTAGCCAACTTTTATATGTGTTGTTGACTTTTGGGTCATCGAGAACAGACGCCTATATCTGTAAATTCGTTACCTAGGATTTCATTCCATCCCTTCTTGTTGTAAAAAATGTACGGTAAAAGGTTCAGAGTAAATTTCGCGAAAAGGGGTAAATTTCGAAAATAAAACAGTTTTCTTCATCACGATCTCATGAATGCTAATCTTTTTTTTTTTTAATTCGAAAATATGGTCCGGGTCCGGGATTACGGTCTTAGCTAAATCAAAGTAGCCTTAATACGTGTAAAAAATGTTGACAAGAACATGATTTTACTTTTCTTTCTTTTTTATTTGTGCTCGTATATGTACATATAGAAGGCGAATCCTAATGCGTATTGTCACGTGTTTCACTGTTTTGCCCCCAAGGATCATGACGTCAGTGTGTCGTCAATGTACAAGGTCTATTGCCGCATTCCATTAAGATCGTGAAATGGAGATCCAGATTTTAATTTAATTAACTGGTAACCTTATTCATACACTTACGCTCTTTCATCTCCTGCATTAGTGAAGAACATTAACAAAAACGCCACTGTATATCCATAGACTAAGTATATCCGATGTCATAAATTGCCTTTATATATCTTTCTACCCCCACTAAAACGTGTTATATCTAAGCAAAAAAAAAAACAAACAAACAAACAAACAAACAAACAAACAAAAAAACAAATCCATCGTATGTAACAATAAAAGTTTCACTAGTTTCAACTTGAACATATCTAAATTTGACGGTCTTGTATAATCAATACCTTATTTCTAAACATGCACTAATTGATAATGAGGTACACATTCTTTAAGTTGGTACCCGCCGTTAGTGTGAACGGGTATCTATGCCATTATTATGCCCTCCTTACTTTGCGAACTATAATAAATCTGTTATGAAACATTGGGATTTGGGAAACATCGAAGTGTAAGTTGAACTGGGTTTCTGCCTGTAAGAGCTGTATCTTGTTTCACATTTCTCGCCTTTCGATAATTATATGACAAGAACAACCTACGAGACTGGTGTTTACCAGACCAAATCAACAGATTTTAATTTTGCTGATAACTTTTTACCATGTTGCTTAGCTATATCATTTTACATAGTACATTTCTGTATTTAATGAGATTCAAGTTACCAAAAGGATTTAATTTGGTTTAAATATGAAACAAAGACCTAATTTACATTCAATAAAATCATTTTGCTGAAAATCAAACACCATTTTTTTTTTCTCTTACTTTTATGTTTTCAGTTGAATCAAATCACAGATGAAATAACAGAACCAAAGTATGTGTATATGATATAACAGAAAAAAAAAAAATAATGAGTGAGATAGTCTCTAGTATCAGTATACTTTTCTACTGTATTGTAAATAGAACAACCTCAAGAGTATCATCCTTTGTCAGTGAATGCGTGAAAAAAGATAGAGAGATGGAGTTTACGACCCGTTTTCCAATCAATTCGTCCAAGTCGAGCCGTTTATTTTCAGTTGCGGCCCACTAGCTTGCATGAAAAAAAAAGGTCATTATTATGATATTGCATCATGCTTGCTGTACACATCCCCATAACACGTTTTTCAAGACAGTCAAAGATTTGATTTAAATATCGAGGTAAGTGGTTTGCACACCATTTTCCAACACTTTCCTTTTGGGATAAAAATAAGTAAACCCTGTCTTGACTTGTGAGTACGTAAACACGTGATTGTCCTTTACTCTGAAACCCTTGTTATTACCTGTTACCGCGGTCTTCGTATTCAGTACCCCCAGATACACATCTTTTCCGATCTCATTGCGTTTCTTATTAATCCCCTTGCAACTAAATTTATCTTTTACCCCACCATAACAGTAATACATTTTACTATTGAGGGCTACAATGCCCTCCCCTTCCCATTCTACTTTAAACAGCCCAGGAGTCCGTTTGTCGTATCTTTTATGTTCTTCCGTGTCTGCACGAGGAAACCAATGATGTTTCTCCCTGTGATAAACCTCTCGCAATTCTGGCTTGACGAGGTCGTCTAGTTGGTCTGCGGCGATAGCAATGTAGGCCGAATCTGTATCCATTTCGACGTATTCCCAGTACTGACGGTCAAAGTACTTGTCGAGAAAATCGTAATAGAACTCGAGCATTCTGAGTTTAGCATATTGATAGACAAAGAACCCAATCTGAATAGGTAAATCCATGGCAATAGACCGTTTTGCCGATTCCACTTCGTAACAACCTGTCGAAATTTCGTTTAAATCTCGAAATGTGGTTTCATTAATCAGATTGGAAGCTTTGTCGTCTGGTACGATATGAATATTGCGATGCCCTTCTTTGTTAGTAATCGTTTTACCGTAAGACGAATTTCCGATGAGTTTCATGGTATCGGCAATGATAGCTTTCGACGGATCTCGATCACCTTCTCGTCTCGCATCAGACACGGCATCACCAAACGTTTTAAAACACGCTTTGGGGGTAAATTCAATCACTTGGTAGATTCGGGTAATTTTTAAGCCTTTGTTGAGGTACCACTTGACTAGGGGTGTTGCCAACAAAATTTTCTCTCCAAACATACTACCAATTAGGCTTTTTCGGGGTGTCTTCATAATGTTTCCTTCCAACGCGAAATTCTTCATGTGTTTACCGATATCGTCAACCGAAATATCGGTATTTTTGAAGATCGGACACATCTCCGCAAATGTAGGTTTTAGCTCGTCGGGTACGTGAATGTCACACTCGATAGCTCCAAAAATTTGGTCGTCTCGAATAGCTTGCACAATCCTTTGCGAACTCAACGTACGAACTCTTTCGACTGGTAATCGTAAACTCTGCAGGAAGTGTTGAAGTTCTTGCGACATCTTCTGTTCTTGGTAAAATTCGCATTCTCGTATTTCCTTATAGTTGTACCCAAGCGACTTGATGTAGTCTCTGATGTTGTCGGTGTTCTCTCTTTTCGTGATGAACTTTTGCTGTTGTTCTACGGTGTAACTCTTGTGTTGTGTGAGGTAACAATCGTGGCCGTGGACATAACATCCGTGAAACTGGTAAACCGTGTTCGTCCCTTGACAAAATCCATCCACGGGAATTCGCCGCAATCCAACTCGTTTTTCTTTGTCGTTCCCTTGATGTCGAATGAAAACATTATCTTTGTACGCCTTCCATTGCAACCACTCGAGACTGACAGGGCGTTTCTTTTCTAATTTGAACCCGGTCGCCTCACGACGTCTCAAATAGGGACCGGTGGGCATGTTCTGCATGATCGCCCATAGATAGAGGGCATTCGCGTCAAATCCCACTATTTTCTGACACACATTATTTGTATTCCTAATCTTTGTTTTGCCTTTCTCTTGATAGCGATGAAAAATGATTGATGGGCCTCCGACGAGGTTAGTTCTAAATGTGTAGTACAGATCCTGATTTTTATCGTCAAACAGAGCAAATGGTTCACCTTTGGCCTTCTGAAAGAGATACTTCATGGTGAGGCCAGGTACAGATATCCCATCTTTGAAGACATCAATGTATCTTTCTCGGTAAAATTGTGCCATTATCTCTAGCGCCTCCAAAAACGGGACAACGTCACGGTTATTATACCAGGTGAGGAAGTCTTTCATCGTTTGCATGTTTTCTTGTTGCCACATCTTTTGACAATATACGTATTCGTCTGATGTGATGTTAGACTTTTTCAAGTCGCTATAAAATGCTTCGTGGGGTGGCAAGGATGTGTCATTAAGATTATCAAAGTTAATCCATTCGTACGGGAAAAAACCTTTGCTCTGAGAACAATCGTAGGCCTTTAGAAAAGCATCGTAACTGAAACCAGGAGCGATGAAATTGACGACATCTAGGAATAATAAATGTTTCGTTTTCACGGCCATGTAGTTGTTACATCTCTTGACGATGAATCTAAGCGGATCGTTTTCGACCATCCACGGAAAAAGATGTTGCTTGACCGAATTGACGTCATATTTGCCAGAATTGAAACCGAGCACGGGCAGTTCGTTTAAATAGGCCAACAGTTTGTCGTGTAATACTTGCAGGTAGTGTTGACGAGGCTTCGCATTTTTCTCCCGTCCTTCGCGTAACTCCTCAAAAGCTTGTTTTTCGTCTGCAATGCGTGACTCTATTTCTCTGATGTAGGGGTCGTAGGTTTCGCGCAGGAGGGTCATACTTTTTTCTGATATTTCTGTCAAGTAACAGAGCATGTTCTGCAGTAATTCATCAGAGTTTCCCTCCGAGATAAAGCACATTGGATTTTCATATCCAGGTACATTACTGCATACGCTTACACTCAGCGGTACGTGTAACGCTTCCAACGTCAGCTTGCTCGTGGCTTTTGATCCCTCTTTCACGTTCTCGAAACAACATTCAAAGTCATAGACCGCTCGATAAGGATAATACCGCAAGTCAGGAGATATGTAAATTCCTTCTTCTTCGAGTAATTCAAACACGGTCTTAGGATGCGAGTAAACACCACCGGGAAAGGAATGTTTGACACCAGCTCCGTTACACGTCGCTTCATGCCTTTGCATATTCCAGCGATCACTTCCCATTTTTTGACATTTTTTACATTGATACGATTTCGTGTACAAATCGACATCTCTAATGTATGAAAAATGGTCACTGCATAAATTCAGGTACATGGTGTCATCATAACGTTCCATGGATCGACGAATGAGACGAGCTGTCCGTTCGGATGATTCACTGGGGTGATAAGTCTTTTCCTCAGTTTCCAAAGAGTTTTTTTCGTTTTCATTCTCACTCTCGGGATCTCCCTGTAGCTGAATCAACTCGTACACGACAATGTTCAGTTGGAAAAGAGTTTCTACCTCGTGCAATTTTGATAGTGGCACACCTTTAAAGGATTTTGGTTTGACGGTATACATTTGTTTGTATAATTTTATGGCTTTCTTTTCTACAGCTTTCACTTTCGCTCCTTTGTGTAACGCCAAACACCGGAAGAGACAGAGATTGTCATCGTACCTGTGATTATTGTGTCTATCTCTCTCGAGACTCACGATAGCTTTATTGTTTGTAATAAACTCCGGTAATGTAGTAGCACCTCCTATGGGGTGGTCTCTTAACTTAAACACGTAAAATGTAGCATTCGTCACCATTTCCACTACCCACTTGGAGTTGGGCCGGGCTAAGCGAACGTGATCAACGGGATCTCTAGAGGATAACGAGTTCAAGAACGTGGTAAAAGTTGATTGGTCAGTCACCAACATTGGCTCGGGAAGCAGGTTCGTGTTGTTGGAAGCGTAATAGTATTGCAGCTGACAGGTTTCGACATTGCGCAGGAAAAATCCAAACCCAACGTTGATCTTGAAAGCAGTTTCTTGCTTTTCGAAAATCTGTTTCGCTGCGCTCATTACTTCTTCTATCGTAACGGTATGTGAACGAAAGTTGTACGTGTTTCTCAGCCGTCCCCTCGTTTGAAATCTAGTGCGTATATCTCTCCAGTGTTTCTTGTACAGTTTGTCTAAATCGTGGGTATCGCAAAGCTTGGCAAGCCCGAAAGGGTTGGGCAAAGTAACGTTTTCCGGACACATTACCGGTTCCTCCTCCCAGGTTACCGTTGGAGATGGCTTTGTGGAGTCACGGTGGTTCGCAATTGTTCGATGTTTAGTTGGAGAAACTTCAGGATCGGCAAATGTGCCGGCATCGGAAACAGACGGTTGTTGATTGCTGAGGAAGTCAGCGCTCCCTCGCTCGGCATCTTTGTTGTCTGTAGTAATCATAGGCTGGAGAGTATTGTTTGGTTTGTTTGCCAGTCCAGTATTTCTGTGATGAAATTGACGCTCCGGGTTGGTAGTTCTTTGTCGTTTCCGCTGAGGTTCGCCTTCAGAGCCCTCTGGTCTGTCAAAAAAAAAAAAAAAAATGACCAAAAGATAGACACTTACTGCAAATTTAAAACAGACTTTTAATTAATCGAGCCACGTTTTGTTTTGTATATTGGGAAAATTATTCAGGAAACTTTGGCCACTACGGCTATCGGAGAATGGACAGATCCACGGGTGCACCGTAAAATTCAGGTCAGTCCACTGGTTCTCAGTGTTTTAAAATTTTTATTCGTTCTGAAAGAGCGGTTAACACACGGTGTGAGCGTGTGCTCTCTAGACATGATTAGACCCTGCGGTTGGCCTTTTGTATTTAGATCGATCACAGTTAAATCGCCACTGTTAAACCACGCCAAATGAATTTCCAACACAAAGTCAATGTTAAGTTATGGCAGAGGTGGAAATAATTGAAAACAATCCTATCACTCTCACTTGAATTGTGTATTTTTACCAAATTGCAAGTACATCAGCTAACTACAAACCTGTAGTAATGTAATTTATAATAACATCATAAGAGTTCACCCCAAAACTGTAATCAAGTCAATGTGGATGTTAAGGTGCGACGTTACACCATGATAAATTTTGAATTTTCATTTTACGTAACCTGAACACCTAGAGTTCAATTTTTTTATTTTTTTTTTACAGGCAAGGATGTTGATCTATTTCTTAATTTACCCCCTTTCTTTTTTTTTACCTTTTTTAATTCTTTCTAATAAACTGTGCCGATGACAGAAGAATACACAACCTTCAATATGAAACCCATTCAAAGAATCTAAACCTTCTTTTTGCGATTGCATTACATCAGAACGGCTCACAAGCAACCCTGTGAGTATTAAATACAAAAAGCAAGCAAAAGCAAACAGTCAGTCAGGTAACTTGCCTACTAAAGTATACATTTCAAGAGAAAGTGTGCATCCTGTGGGTAACTGAGTTTAGGGCTGTACATGCATATTATCCATGAGCTACAACACAACGCATGTCTTTGTTTCAGCTTCTGTCCCATAAGAATGAAGTTTTACTTATCTTCCTCATTATGAAATTGGTAATGCTTGCATACATATCAACCACGCATTTGATATGATGTTTTCTCAATCCAAGAAACCACAATATTTCGTCCTGGAATATTCGAATAAATGTATTCTGTCATAAAGCAATTATAAGCTGGAAATAAATTTTCCTAATGTAAGTAATGAGAAATATTAATGATCTCTTTTTGAGATAATAAATAATAGTGGGAATTTTTAATGTGCACACATTCCCAAAAAGCGCTCATGGGGCATGCAGGGCTCAAATGAGATACACAACAAAACAAAAAAAAAAAAATACTGAAACAAATACTAAAACTAACTAAATGAATAGCTAAATGAATTTCTAAAAAAAAAAAAGCAATGTCCTTGAAACGAGTTATAAGGCAAAATTTAAAAATCTGTAAAGTTGAATAGATACGAATTTAACTTTTGGGAAGTCGTGTTCCAAAGTTGAGGACCCCAAAGTTTTCGGCTCAGTCAAGAGATGTTGGGAAGCTGATCTCAAAACCGGAGCGTATTTGGGAGAAAACAAGCCGTTCAGCTATGTATGCTGGAGCTAGGTTGTTTATGGCACGAAAAGTGAGGAGAGATATCTTAAACTGATCCTGAAACAGACGGGACGCCAGTAGAGATCAGACAGGACGGGGGACAATGTACATGGACATCTTAGTACGAATGACTGTCCGAGTAGCGGGAGTTTTGTTTCAATTGAATTCAATGAATTAAATCGTTTGGGAGTCCGAACGGAAGTGCATTTCCCATGTCGAACTTACGGAAGGAAACGAGAGCGTGTGCCTACATGTTCCGTAGCTTGTTGATTGAGATATGCTCTGATTTTGCCCAGCGTCCTAATATGGTAGCTGCACGAATTGATAGTCTTTTGATGTACCATTCCATACACATTTTTTTTCTATCCATAATGACAACTTAAAGTTACTGAATCTGTAAATGAATGCCAATTGTACAAATGCTTTTTGCCTATAACCCACCAGTAACCCGTATTTAACTTTGAATTCATAGCAGGAACTGGGGGGAGGGGGGATTTTCTTCTTGCTTTTTGTTAGATCTAAAACCTCTCATGTAACCAAAATGTCACATACTCACCCAGAGTAAGCTGTCAACTTGAACAAATGAGCATGTCGATTTACATTTAGAAGGAGAGAAATATGTTTGTAATAGGGGATTTTTTTCGGTCAGACTAATATCGTAGAAATCGAAGCAAAACTTAGTTTACAAGTTGAGGAAAGAAAGTCCCAGAAGATCCTACAGAGGAGATGTAAGCAGGGTGTAAAGAGAGGGGGTTGGGGTGGCTTACCCCTCAACTCGCAAACATGTAACTCTAACAGCCCGCCCCCCCCCCCAAAAAAAAGGAATGGTCAAAATGAGCGACCCCATCTTAATCTTGGTTATTTTTACAGGTAGCGCAATTCGTGATCACAGGGCATGGACTTATTTTGTACGGAAAAAATATACCCTCGCCCCAATATTCCGCCCCGAACAACAAATTCTATTGAGTTACGCCCCTGAACGAAAGTAAATCACTGGATACTGATTTGGATTGGTTGTTGCAAGGCAGCAGTATTAGGCCATACGAACCTTTCTTGTTTACTTCCAGCACCGGCGTCTCCAAATAGACGATTCTGTGACTCGGAACTCGATCGCGGGCGTTTTCTGGTTCGAAGCATGTTGTTGCTATGGATCTTAACGTGTCGAAAAAGAGCGTCTTTGCGCAAAAACACCTTATCACACCAATCGCACGCGTGGATCATTTCATCAATTTCATGGTTACGTTGGTGTCGCTGGAGGTTATCTTGTCTCGAAAACTTCTTCAAACACACACTGCACTGGAAATCTGCAGAGGTCCCGTGTATGGTAGTGATATGTCTTTTCAAGTGATGTCTCAGTTTAAATCCTTTCGGGCACAAGGAGCACATGAATGCCATTGTGATGTGTCAGCCAGGTGATTTTAAATAAAAACGTAAGGCTGGATTGATGCTCAAAATCCTTAACCGTTATTGAAATGTGGTAAAGTTAAAAACCTTCATACAGATACTTAGCAGAGTGCAATTTGTTTTACAGACAGACTGCGTCGCTTTTGTGATCAAACAACATAATGAGGAATGTTTCCCAAAACTGAACTATTTATAGCATCTTCTCCAGCATTGATTAATCATGTCAGAACAAGTTACAGTAACGTCACAATCTATTTTCCTTAAAGTATTGCGCAACAAACCGACTGACCAAAGGGACAGTAGCATGACATCATTATCTCAAAATAACCTGTCTGGCCGGAGTGTTTCGTCTATAATTCTAGCTTTCCCTCCTGTGCATTCAATAAACTAAACAAAAAAAGTCATGCAGACATGCCACCATGAACTAATTCCGTGTAGGGTTTAACTGTTCGTGTTTCTCAAACCCGCAATTGTTTGCTCTGAAAAATCAATCGATAGTTTACTAGTGTCCAGTTGTGCACACAATCACTGTGTACACTCATTTCAGATGGGCATTGTGTGTTACAGACATCCCAAAAGTGTTTCATGTCACAACTTGATCTACATTATGATTGCGCAATAACAAATCTTTCAGACAAATGTGTAGTAGGCTGTTTCTGTAAACCGACCTGGGGTTAATATTGTTTTAGTCTCGCGGTCTGGGCTAATGTTGGGTAAGTTTAACTTTGTATAACTGTACTTTGGTTACGCCTGAAAAGCGCTTCAGGAGTTTTTGGATGATAGAACTGACTTTAATCACTTAGAATTTCTGAAATGTTGACAAAAATTTTGAAGCTGAAAAGAAAATAAAACTCAGTATGTTAAGTCTAGTTAGAACATGAAAATTTTAAATGCAAAATTGAGCAACATGAGTGTCCAAAGGTGGCACGCAATATCGTATACCATGGTGCGGGGAACGAAAAGTTCATTGAATCATGATGCGAACATAAGAACAAAGATTCAAAACCTTTCAAATACGAAAAAAGAAGGACTCCCCACACTGTAAGGGTAGTAAAGCGACCAATTACTGGTGAGTAATTTTAAGTTGTGTATTCTTGGTGACCCAAAACATTTGGCGTTATTTCTGCTACTAGAGTCTCAACAGTTAGTCATCAGGGAGCACTGCTCTTGGTCAGTTGGTCATATTGTGTGGTTCAGACAACGCACTTGCAAAAACAAAGTGTTTGCGGCTTGGACTGAACCCAATGCTCTTACGGTTATACACTAATGTTTTTCTGGGTAAAGGGAAAGAACAGACTGGAGGACACGGACCACCGGAATCATTCGACATTTGAGTCTGTAACTAGTAAAAAGTATTACCGTAACCTGCAGGAAACATGCTTTACACGAGCAATCCTACTTATAACTGTGTTAGTGGGGTAAAAGATAAATTTAGTTGCAAGGGGATTAATAAGAAACGCAATGAGATCGGAAAAGGTGTGTATCTGGGGGTACTGAATACGAAGACAGCGGTAACAGGTAATAACAAGGGTTTCAGAGTAAAGGACAATCACGTGTTTACGTACTCACAAGTCAAGACAGGGTTTACTTATTTTTATCCCAAAAGGAAAGTGTTGAAAAATGGTGTGCAAACCACTTACCTCGATATTTAAATCAAATCTTTGACTGTCTTGAAAAATGTGTTATGGGGATGTGTACAGCAAGCATGATGCAATATCATAATAATGACCTTTTTTTTCATGCAAGCTAGTGGGCCGCAACTGAAAATAAACGGCTCGACTTGGACGAATTGATTGGAAACCGGGTCGTAAACTCCATCTCTCTATCTTTTTTCACGCATTCACTGACAAAGGATGATACTCTTGAGGTTGTTCTATTTACAATACAGTAGAAAAGTATACTGATACTAGAGACTATCTCACTCATTATTTTTTTTTCTGTTATATCATATACACATACTTTGGTTCTGTTATTTCATCTGTGATTTGATTCAACTGAAAACATAAAAGTAAGAGAAAAAAAAAATGGTGTTTGATTTTCAGCAAAATGATTTTATTGAATGTAAATTAGGTCTTTGTTTCATATTTAAACCAAATTAAATCCTTTTGGTAACTTGAATCTCATTAAATACAGAAATGTACTATGTAAAATGATATAGCTAAGCAACATGGTAAAAAGTTATCAGCAAAATTAAAATCTGTTGATTTGGTCTGGTAAACACCAGTCTCGTAGGTTGTTCTTGTCATATAATTATCGAAAGGCGAGAAATGTGAAACAAGATACAGCTCTTACAGGCAGAAACCCAGTTCAACTTACACTTCGATGTTTCCCAAATCCCAATGTTTCATAACAGATTTATTATAGTTCGCAAAGTAAGGAGGGCATAATAATGGCATAGATACCCGTTCACACTAACGGCGGGTACCAACTTAAAGAATGTGTACCTCATTATCAATTAGTGCATGTTTAGAAATAAGGTATTGATTATACAAGACCGTCAAATTTAGATATGTTCAAGTTGAAACTAGTGAAACTTTTATTGTTACATACGATGGATTTGTTTTTTTTGTTTGTTTGTTTGTTTGTTTGTTTTTTTTTTTTGCTTAGATATAACACGTTTTAGTGGGGGTAGAAAGATATATAAAGGCAATTTATGACATCGGATATACTTAGTCTATGGATATACAGTGGCGTTTTTGTTAATGTTCTTCACTAATGCAGGAGATGAAAGAGCGTAAGTGTATGAATAAGGTTACCAGTTAATTAAATTAAAATCTGGATCTCCATTTCACGATCTTAATGGAATGCGGCAATAGACCTTGTACATTGACGACACACTGACGTCATGATCCTTGGGGGCAAAACAGTGAAACACGTGACAATACGCATTAGGATTCGCCCTCTATATGTACATATACGAGCACAAATAAAAAAGAAAGAAAAGTAAAATCATGTTCTTGTCAACATTTTTTACACGTATTAAGGCTACTTTGATTTAGCTAAGACCGTAATCCCGGACCCGGACCATATTTTCGAATTAAAAAAAAAAAAGATTAGCATTCATGAGATCGTGATGAAGAAAACTGTTTTATTTTCGAAATTTACCCCTTTTCGCGAAATTTACTCTGAACCTTTTACCGTACATTTTTTACAACAAGAAGGGATGGAATGAAATCCTAGGTAACGAATTTACAGATATAGGCGTCTGTTCTCGATGACCCAAAAGTCAACAACACATATAAAAGTTGGCTACGTTGCCTTCAGATTAACATGTTTATTCTGAGTCCTCCTCTAGAGTTTAATCTCCTCACGTAAAGCAGGCTTTGTACCACAGTTGAGAAACAATTAGGAGACCGGCAATTACTTGTATTTACTTGCACGGCACCAGGCAGCTAGGAAACCCTCATACAGCCTTTGTGATTACACTACGGAGCATGACGTCACCAGCCTGCATTTCGGCTGGTGGCGCTCTTTCTCTTACCCTCTACCCTCCACTATTTACCCTCCACAAAAGGGTGCGATTTCCGCATACTATACTACTAACTTTTTACTTAGAATAATGATAAAACCCTTATTTCATCGGTGATTATAAATATCGAAACTAGCAAACTCATTGGCGTAGGGTCAGACTGTGGCACGGGGGTAGTCTGCCCCCCCCCCATTGCCGCAAAATCTAAAATTCGGGCAGAATTTGGAAAAATTCGGACCGCCACTAGGGATTTAAAAATTGCACGGTTTTGAGAAAATTCTTAAGCGTGCCCGGAATCTTAAAAAAACATGCCCGAAAGGGAACACCCGTTCTAGTCTTGGTAAAATAAGTATCATGAAAAATCAACAAGAATCCAGAAATTCGCTTTACATTCGAGCAGCGAAAAAAAGCTATTTTTCGCGAGCTTTACTTTAGTTTTTTTTTACAACACAATGCCCGAAATTGTCGAATATCCCATTTTTTTCAAGTATTTGCCCCAAAATGGAAAAGTGTCATGGTCAGGGTAACACATTTACGAAACTAATGAAAGAGATAAAAACACATTTTGGATGGCTGACTCTTTAAAAAGAACAATTATTCTTCTGCATGTTTTAAATCTTGCGCACACATAATGGAAAAAATGGCTCAGAATTCTGATACTTTCAAATCTTGTCAACCTTGCCAGAAAACAGGAAACGTTATGTTCCAAGTAAAATTTTCACAAAAATGGAAACGATTACAAAGATTTGTCGCAGTCGAGACATTCTCGGATAGCTTTTGTTGTAAACAAAAGTTTTAAAACGTGTCATTTAGTGATAGGCTTCCACCTCTTTTTTTTTTTATTTTTCATTTTTTTTTTTATTATAGAATGGTCTTTTCCCAAAATGGTAGCACCTTGTTTACCAGATTCGTAACACAAATCCTAAAATTTACCTCCCAAAATATCAGCACTGGTACACTTACCAGTGGTGTAGTCAATTCGGGAGAGTCCGAGTCAAGAGTCCGGCAATTTTCAACTCTCAAGAACTCGAGTTCGGACTTGGACTCGAGTCCTTGTATTATCTCAATAGGAAAACAATCAAGCTCTGTCCGAGTCCATCGAAGTCTAAAATCACGTTTCCGAATCCGGAATCGACTACAGTCCTGAACCTTAAAAAGTTTTTCATTTAATTCAAGTCCAGGCTCTCGGACGATGTGTCTGCAATAGTACAATAAGCAGGGGTGGCGCCAGCAGGGAGGGGGAGGGGGCCATCCGTCGGGGGGCACTGCATCCCCCTTCGGGGAAAGTCGGCGGTTTCGTCGGGGAGCCCTAAAAATATAAAAATAATAAACCTACATTTACAGAAATTACCGGATGGGTGTTTTGAACATTTTTTTGCTTTGAAATGCTATTTTAATTGTTAATACATATCGGAATCGATTTTCAATCACTTCTTCTTAACTCTGTTACACCTCATTCCATGTACCTTGTCCCATCCCATCCCCAGTCGGGGAAGGACGACATTTTTTCGGTGAGGCCTAAAAATGACAAACGTAAAGGACTGAAGTTACTGGATGGACGATCATGAACTGTTTTTTCCTTTATCTGTTTATGAACTTTTTTTCTTTTGTTCTTTTGTAACACTATTTTAATGCATGTCTGAATCGGTTTTTCATCACCCCTTACTAGTTCTGCTATCCCTCATCCCATCTTCAATCCGTGCGCGCAAGGTCAAGTCCCCGTCAGGGAAAGACTGACCTCCCCCTATTGTTGAGAAAATTCAATTTCGTCGGGACGGCTTTATCTACAGGCTCACAGTAAACGATATGGGCCTGATAACTTCACTCACCCGGGCCAGGGAGCACAGCTCTCTGCCCTGGCGATTTTCTTGATTTTGCTTACTCGAAGACAATATTCTTCATGAAAACCCACAATTCCAAATTTTCTTTACATGAACGGACGAGTGGTTGTTCATGTGCATATAGTGTCCAATGGTCTGCCATCTGACCTGCCCCGACAGCCAAATTCTAGCAACGGTAATGAAAATCGGCCATGATGTCGTTTCGAGCCACAAATAATGATATACAGCAGCGTGAGAATGTCTCTCCATGAGTTTGACTGAAAATTTATTTGAAGCCACTTTGTAACGTGACACATTTTCAAATACTTTGGAAGTAAAATCATTTACAGTCTAGAGTTCGGGCAGTCAATAAAAAAATTAATCCATTTAGTGGATCTTGTAATTAAATACAACGAAGATTCCTGGGAGAAAAAAAAATATTTTTATGTTTTCAATTCCGTTGCATAGTTTCCCCCGACAAGACCAATACAAGACCAAGACCAATACATCTAAACGTAGCATTCCCTTTTATCTGGTAATTTTCTGATCACTTACTATGTTATTTTTTTCTATTTAAAGTAAAACTTAAAAGGAAAGATCAAAAAAGGAATACTTCATTTCTAGTTACAAGTCTGGGAAATGCCATTTCCGGCTTTCTGAGAGGTTAGATTTTATTTTAAATTTTCTGTGCGTTCCGCACCAATGATGGTGGCGCTCCGCTTAGATAGTGTTTTGGTGGAACAGATTACTTAACAGAACAATGCATTCTAGCAAATTATTCTCCGATTTTGGGCAATATAATACAGTGAAAATTTAATTCCGAAAGAAAGCTCAAAATAATGACTACTTTGCTTTTTAGTTACCGGCCCGGGAAATGCCCCTTTTTGCTGTCTGTGGTTCTCAGTTTTTCAAAAATATCTGTGCGTTTCACGTAGATAGTCTTTCGGTCAGGATTACTTTTTTCGGACAAAAAAAAAGAAAACAATTCTGCTTCTCCCAAACTGAAACGCTCCCACACGCCTATTTCAATATATCAAATATAAAACTTCAAATATATGGGAAGCCAAAATTTCCCAATGTGGTCCGAGGGCCTTCATCTGCCTGATGATATTCAGTAACCCAACAAAACTACAGATCACCTCTTACTTGATTTTTTCTCATAAGAAGGTCAAATTCTTCTGAAAAACTTCAAAATTTTTCACAAAATCACAATTTTTCTTCAATATAAGCTTCAGATTGTTAAAAGTGGTAAACAGTTGTCCAATTTCGAAGGATACTCAGTACAACAAATAACCAAAGCCAACTCTGTTAATCACCTCGACATTCTACCTAATTTTGCTCTTGAAAGGCATATCACTCAATAAAGAACCCAATTTTGTCATTCTAACCTTACCAAAAACCCAAAATTTTCTAATGTTAAAGTTCAAAATTTCTACAATGTAATAAGCTCTTAATTTTCAAATCTTCGTTCAAAAAAGGGTCACATATTTCGTGCAAACTTCTAGTCACGTCTTCAGACCTAAGAACGTAGGCCTAGAACGATTAAGTATATAACCCCAACAGAATTCTGTTGAGTATAAGACGTTTTTGACTTTGCCCATATGAAGGACAGATTCTACCATAAACACGCCAATTTTTAATGGTCTTTACAAAATCCAAATTTATTACAAAAGTTTAAGATTTTTCTTCAAAATAAACTCCGGGTTAAAAAGAAAGCCCCAAGTTTCCCCTCAAATCCTGCCAAATCACGTCCCACCCGGGAGTAACTTAACAAACTTTGTCGGGGCTTTGAAATGCTGACCCCTGTCGGGCAAAATCCTGGCGCCACCCCTGACAAAAAGATTATAAATTTAGTTACTGACGTCATATATATTACATTTCATAATTTTATTTCTATTTGTATTTTTAATGTCATAATTTTCATCTGCGAGGTCATTGGGGTGGGGTGGGAGTTTGGGGGGGGGGAGCAGGACAATTTTATTGGGTTTTCAGTTATTCCACATCGCACGCAAGTCCAGTCCGATCTCATTTATGTTTTAAATTAGGTATTTCGGCAAAACAGTTTCTTTTCATGTTTTACTGAAGTGAACTTATTTGCAAACAAAAGCTGAAACTTATGATTGATTGTATTCTACTTTCAAGATTGGGAAATGCAATTTCCGGCTGTCTGAGGGTTGCGATTTTCAAAATTTTCTGTACTTTCCGTGCCAACTTATGGTGGCACTCCGCTTAGATAGTCTTTCGGACAGAATAAAAGATTTTCTGCCCTTCCAAAAATGCCCCTTTTCAAACTATGCCGTACATGAGCTAGAGGCTGGATCCTCCTTTGGCTACATACTCCTAAACACATGCTGGTCCTGTGACACTGGCGGGCCCCCACAAGAAATTTTGGCTTTTTTAATAAGTTAATTGGTACGGTCTAATGGCATGCATCTTCTAGCAGTGGTCCATAGAAAAACATCTTGACTCACATGTTACTTACCAACAGACCGGTGATAGCAATCGTACAATTACCAGCGCTCAAGGAAATACGTTCTTCCCACTTAGGGTACTCCTTTTTAAGTTCTTTATTTTATATAAGAATTGATTCGCGGCATTCTCTCTGCCATCTTCGAGTATATAAGAGAGTTCCTAGAATAATCCATTCTAATGAGGGATGCGTTCTCGCTCCAAAAGTACTTTTCTCCCCTCCCGAACATTCCTTTCGATGTTTGCTTCTTCCATGTATAGCTCCAATCTTTCTTCAACCTATTGCCAATCTTTGAAAAGTGTTATGAACACGACTAGAATAAAGTCAATGCTACTTTGGAAACACTAGGACACGCATAGCTTGTAGATTAGACAACGCCAATTTGTACATTGCATGAGACTGATATGTACCGGGAACTCATCAATCGGTCAACACCTGACCGCCTGAGGCCAAATGTTTATTTACTCTGGAAGGTTTGCCTCGAGCAAGCTCATCTCAAACCACCTCCCTCCGTGGGGCAAACTTGCCTCGAGTTTGCCCTAGCCCTAGCCCCGTTCACACGAGGAAAACGGTGAGTTGACCTTGCTATTTAATGAGTTACCCGGGCAACTCGGGGCAACAGTGGGTTCGTGGGAACGCACCTTAAGTTGCATTACCAACTGTCCAGCGGGTACTACCGGGAAGTGTGCTTAACGATGTCATATCAACTCCGTGGGTGGCATGGGCTACTGCATGATTTAAGCCGGACCAGATGTTGCCTTCTTATGTTCACTGTATTCATCCAGTCTCGAGGCCAACTATTTCTATGAATAACCAAAGAATCTGTTTGTTGTTCACTTTGGCAGACTTGGTGGGGATATCACTGAACAAGGAATATGCACTACAGTCTGCTACGCAGGCAACATTCACTTTGGCCTTGGAAGTACTTTCATGCTTTGACGTACGGTCTGCCTCAGTTCACTTTGATGTCCACTGAAGTTTACTTCTGCTCTCCAGCAATAAATTAAGAAAACTTATAAAGTTTCTTCCAAACCCACAAGGCTGTGCATGTTCAATCCAACCGCGTTTTGCGGGGACAGATTTTACTGTTGCTTATATGCAGACATACTTCCCGGTAAAATTTTGTCCGGCGGACACATTTTCCTGTGACGGGTGGACACTATTTCCTTAAAAAATGTTGTTCTGCCGGACACAATTTTTTGGAAATAGTGTCCCACCGGACACATTTTCCAGGGAGGACATCATTTCCTTTTACAACGGCAATAATAACCACCAAGCACTCATTTGATGTAGATTCACGTTTAGTATTTAGACAGCTAAAGGGACCGCGGCCAACTTGCTCTGAGAAGGGAGCCGAGGGGCAGACGGGTGGAGAGAGCTATCGTCCCTTGCCCCTGTTATAAGTACAACTCAATTGAACAATTGAACAAACTTTTTGCATTCACTCCGAAAAAATCAGAGAACCTAATAAGTATATGGTAGGTCTAAAACAATGAAAAAATTGGTCCAACAAGCCATATCCCTCACCGTCTCACATGAATTAAATACCGTAGTAGCTTACTGTCCTTATGCGGCCGTACACACACACACACACACACACACACACACAAACTGAAACAAAAAATTGCCTTATATTAACGTGAGCGTTCCAAAAACCGATGTTCAAGAAACCTTCACACCCGAGCATGATCTTCATCGAGTTGGTTAAAGTTATATTTGTCTTTCAATATTCATAGCAGCTCTGAAATTTTATCTCACAAATTAGATATATTTCATACTTTTATGGAAATTCTAAAGATTGGAGGATATATTATGACCCATTGATTAGCCTGAGTGACAGGAATGTAGGCCCACGTAAAGACACTTTAACTTTTCACGATAAATGGAACAGGAAAGAGAACAGAAAAGGGAAAAACCGGGCCAGAAAATATCTGAGTAACAAATAAAAGTATATATGTCTTTAGTATAACTTACTGATGAACAATTTTCTCTTGTAAGAGATCTTCCCCCTCCTTTATCTGGTCTGGATATTGATATCATGGACAAGAGCGGTCACGGTTACACGGATATTGATATCATGGACAAGAGCAGTCACGGTTACACGGATATTGATATCATGGACAAGAGCAGTCACGGTTACACGGATATTGATATCCTGGACAAGAGCAGTCACGTCACACGGATATTGATATCACGGACAAGAGCATTCCGGGTCACACGGATATTGATATCATGGGCAAGGGCAGTCACGGTCACACGGATAATGATATCATGGGCAAGAACAGTCACGGTTACGCGGATATTGATATCATGGACAAGAGCAGCCACGGTTACGCGGATATTGATATCATAGGCAAAAGCATTCAGGGTCACACGGATATTGATATCATGGACAAGAGCAGTCACCGTTACGCGGATTTGATACCATTGGCAAGAGCAGTCACGGTTACACGGATATTGATATCATGGGCAAGAACAGTCACGGTTACGCGGATAATGATATCATGGGCAAGAACAGTCACGGTTACACGGATATTGATATCATGGACAAGAGCAGCCACGGTTACACGGATATTGATATCATGGGCAAGAGCAGTCACGGTTACGCGGATATTGATGCCATTGGCAAGAGGAGTCACGGTTACACGGATATTGATATCATGGGCAAGAGCAGTCACGGTTACGCGGATATTGATGCCATTGGCAAGAGCAGTCACGGTTACACGGATATTGATATCATGGGCAAGAGCAGTCACGGTTACGCGGATATTGATACCATTGGCAAGAGCAGTCACGGTTACACGGATTAGGGTAAACCAGGGGGCTGTTCAAAAAGAGTGATACTGGACTAAAACTCGACAATCCAGACTTAAATTTTGCTTCGTATACCACTACATGTCTTAAAAAATCTGAATCTGCACTTACACCTATCTTTACCACCTCGACACGTAAGAGGATAGCTAAGTCTATTACTGAGTCACTGCAAAAGATGGGGGTGTCTACAAAGCGAAGACCGAAGACAGAAGACCGAAGAATGAAGACCGAAGACCGAAGACCTGAAAACAAAGTTATGACAACGGCAGATTTAGAAGCCTTGGCGTTTAGATTGGGGTGAAACTTACATATGAATAATGCCACAAAGGTAGAAATGATGACAACAGCACAATGGATTTTAGGTGGCCAAAATGTGTTTTATTTCTCTAAATGGCAAGGCAGATGACTTACAAAGATAAACATTAGATAGAGAATAATTTACTGTCAGACTGTACAGAAAATAAGAGCTCTCTACCTTTGTGACATTATTCATATGTAAGTTTCACCCCAATCTAGACGCCAAGGCTTCTAAATCTGCCGTTGTCATAACTTTGTTTTCAGGTCTTTGGTCTTCGGTCTTCGGTCTTCGATCTTCGGTCTTCGCTTTGTAGACACCCCAAAAGATGGGTAATCTTCAACGCTAGGGCAATGGGAAAGTGTGAGAAAAGATGAAGTATTTCCGTATGATGTCTGCATAACTGTATTTACACAACGTTATTCCACTGCTGTTTGTCCTGATCGACTGAAGGTCTTTGTTCTGTAAGACTTGTCGTTAGGAGGCATATTGCACTTGCAATCTCCGTTTGCGTTGCTCCACTGGTTAATCAAACAAATGCTTCGCTTGGTACAATTGACTTGTGTTTTTTCATCTCGACTTAGGACATAAAAACTCTCCAAAATGTGGGGATTCCCAATGCTAGGTTTGTAAGGCACTCACCCGGTAATGACTTGTAACTGTTTTTTTTAGAAACTGAATTAGACATAATTAATCCTTTTGGTTAATATAATTAAACACGTGAAGGGGTAAAAATATCTCTTTTAATATCTTCCCAAATTCCCAGGTCATTTTAACTGTTTTAGCCGGGTTCGGTTTCTTAGGGAAAAAAATGACGGCAAAAGCGGTATCGTCAGAAGTCAGAAGAGAGTCCTGCTTTGCGGTTTGTACATTACTTCTCGCACAAATGTTATACCTCAGAGGTGTGAACATGACGGACGCGTGTCCACTGAATCAGCAGTGAATATGAGACATGTATACACGAGTAACATTTCCAAACATTTACTCGCAAAAAAAGGGTTAATTTTTCAGTTTGTTACGCAGTTTAGACAACAATCTCAAAACCTTTTGAAAATGTTCCGAAAATTCCGTACAAATGTCATGTCAACTTCTCGAAAACAAGTTGCGGGCAGTGACGTAGCTAGGATATATTCCGGGGGGGGGGGGGGGGGGCAAAGCTCGAAAAGTTCCCCCAAATTTTTCAGTTTCAGTATATTTTCAAGGTCAAGGTGCATACAAAATACGTAAATTTATGATAACAACAAGATCACCATGACGTCATGCAATGTTGCCTAGGTTAATACATGGCCTACAAGATCCTGAACATGACTACTATATACATAGGATTAAGACAATGTCATCATGGGCCCGTTATCACCCCCATCCCCAGTGATTAATTACATTAATTTTCCGAACAGATTAAATACAATAATTTTCCGAACCAGGCCTTTAAAAATAAGGTAAACATCATACGTTTGTCCAGGTTTGCAGGGCTATTATGTCTGGACAACCAGGGCGGGATTTGATCTTTGAAGGTGGGGGGCAACATTGGACAGACTACGAAACGGTGCCGAAGGCGCCGAGAGAGGGCGAAGTCCTCCCCCTAACGGCGTGAGGTCTAGGGGCCCGCCTTAGGACCCCTGGTAGGGGTCCGTGGGGAGGCCCCCGGAAGCCCCTGGGTATTTACGAAATTGTAGGCATTAAAAATGATGCATTTTATCTTCAACTTTAAATTTCATATGATAGGCACTTACCAGACCACAAATATCACATTTTGACTTTTTTCAATTATATCCTTACTCCGCATGATTTAAGTCGGTCGGAATCGATAATGCAGAGAGTGCGGGGGGGGGGGGGAGAATGGATTACTTAAAATTTAGGTTCTTTGGGGGCTCTCCACTTGGTGCTTTTCAGAACTAAAGCTAGGGGCATTTTCTTGTGATGTAAATTCAGCCTTTGCCTATGATGGGGTGCGCGAAGCGCGCCGAAAAATTAAACGTTTGAGACATCTCAGTAATGAAACTGAAATACTTAAAACGGGTGTGCTTGAAGTGAAAAAAAAAAAAAAAAAAACAGCGTTGAAACATTAAATGGAAGAGTATTGTTTTTTATTTAGTTTTCAATGCAGTATATGACCTGTTTAAACATTATAGCCTACAACTTAATTAAGTATCACTTGCGAAGTTCTGTCAGTTCCAGTGTGTATTTCTGTAGCAAAAGCAACCAGACTAAGACGTAAAAAAACTAAGTTCTGGAAAAATGGGGGAGTGGCAAGTACCCCCGAGCTCCCCCCCCCCCCCAGTAATCCCGCCTATGTAGACAACGGCAAGCTATTGTTTCCAGCTCCATCCATGGTTAAAAACAGAGTAAGATCAGTCTATAACCTGCCTGGTAGCTTGTAGGATGAGAGGCCATTAAATGCTTAAACTTAACCTAGGGCGCTGTCAACCAGTAGGTTCGAAATTGGGCTGTTAAACCTCGGCTAACCTAACCTAGCCTAAGACAGGGCGTTGTCAACTTTAGTGACGGGCAGTGTTGTAAAAATTCACGACTCGAGTCACTTCCTTTCAAAATGATAGTGACTCAATAGAATTCAGGAGTAATTTCCCCATTGAAATAGTACAGTGACTCGAGTCACATAAAAGTTTAAAAACTGATGACTCGATTACAACACTGGTGACGGGTGAGAGTGATACGCGGAGCGCGATCATCGGTTCGCGCGGAGCGTCCCGCCAGGGGAAAGTTCGCTAAAAGCACCCCTTAGATTGCAGGAAATGACACTCTCTGTGTCTCATTCCTGCATGCTTAGAGTGCCATATTTTTCTTATTCTGAAAACTTTTAAAGAGACAATTTCTTCACAATATATATATAAAAAGAAATATTGGAAACTCGAGTCCTACAGGTATGTATTGCTGACAGTCTTAAATCGGATATAAATATAATGGTTGTGGAACGAAAACAAACGGAAATTGTGATCATTAAATGAGGGAATATTTTGTTCACTAGGCTATGATTACGTTACTATTTATTAGCAACGTATTATCCAATAGTGCATCAAGTTGATGAACATAACATTAGCTCTACAATAAATACGTAGGGAACTATCTCGATGATGGTATCCTATGCTCCGGTCCAATAGACTGTCAGTGTTGGGCAGTATACGTTGAACTGATCAATACCAGAGAACATTCACGCTGCTGTAGAGAGGGCGTTTCTGCGGAACGTGAGTCAAGCGCGCTTCATGCTGCAGTGACACAGATGAGAACTGGGAAATACGTTGCATGGAAATACGAGTTATGCATGAGAAATGTTTCACGATTACTTATAGAGAGAAAACTTTAAATAAATGGGAAAAGGAGGTATTATTTCGTCAACTTGAAATTTCCCAAAAATATTTTGCCCACTGCCCCCCCCCCCCCATTGTCTACGCCACTGGTTGCGGGAGTTGTGGCGAAGTTACAGGTCTTTACATATTTTGCGCGAACGCTCTCCTTCATATTTTTTCTAGGGTACGAAAGATCAATTCGCTTTCTTTTTAAAGAAAATTTTTCTTTCCAAGTCTTTGATGGATTCGTAGTGACCTATCATAGTGATAAAGACGCTGGCCAGAATCAGGCAATTGACTAAGTCAATCACCTTCATCAATAATACCGTTTCGAAGTCATAATTAGGCTTTGCATACTTGGTATGGGTTACGTCAGAGGAGGGAGGACATTTGACCTATTGTTTCTTCAAACGTTATTAGAATTACAGAAAATGCTGTCATTTAATTTAGTACCGTATTTGTCTGGATAAAAAATGAAGTCTCAAGAGAACATTACTAATTTTTTTCGTTTAACCCAACTCCTAAATGACCTAACTAAGGGAGCAAGTGAGGGTCAAGGAAAAAAATCTCGGGGCGCATTCCCCTTTGCCCCACCGAAGCGCCGCCACTGGAGAAGACGCAAAGCAGACTTTGCACATAGCGAAAGCAAATATTGGGAAAGTAGAAAGGGAGCTTTTAAAGGGTACGTAAGGATGGGTGGGCCAAGGTGGAGAGTTTGTTGAGTAAAGGGAAAACATAATTACGGAAACTCAAAGATAAAGTAAGTTTGTGAAGGCCAGAGACGGGGAGGAAATGCAGCTTGATTTTATATTTTCATCAATTTCAAAAGAGATATCAAACCACTGACTGATTGATGGGTAAATCTGGTGTCAAAATCCGAATCTAAAGAATTGGTCTAGAAAAAAAGGCAAGAAAGAACTAATTACGAGGATATTTGGACATGATATATATAACTCATGCAATGTGAAAGTAGAATGACAAGAAATTCACAATACTGAAAGATCTCTGCCCGCTCACTTTTACTTGTGAGGTATATAGGCTTGCTGTGGTTACTCCTTTTTGATTGCAAATAAATCCCCATAATGCTCCAACTCTTAAGAAAAGGTTAAATTACTTTTAAAATAAGTATTTCCAGACCTATGTGCTATTGGTAATGCAGCTTTCACCTTCTGACAGGGAAAGATTTCCTGCATATTTTGGAGTCAATTAATTTTTCTCCGCAAAATCCCTTCAAAAGTGATTTTGTCGGCAAGTTTGTTTCATTACCTCTGCTTGTATGAAACTTAAATCGACCGATTTTTACAAGGCCGTAGAACAATTCTTTCCATAGTTCTCTTCCCCGGCCCACATTCACTCTCCCCTCTCTACAGGTGCGCCATCAAATTCGGACCGACTGATCGCCCAAGTAAGGTAGTTATGAATAAATTGTCCGGCAATTGGTGGTAGGTATATTCTGTTTATAGTTCTGATCCAAATCTTTCGTTTAGGGTCGTCCGGTCACCAGTCACCAATTAGGTAAGTCCATACCCTAAACCATGCACTAATAAACTCTAAACATACTTGCTGCCAAGTTGAGATAAAAAGTAATAACTCTATCTTAGATATTGTGGCTCCAGATTCATGGGCGGCGACGATGATGAGGGGCATGGTGATGGATCCCCAATATTTCAGTAGGACATCATATCATATCAAATGCCCCAATAATATTTCGAGGCATGAAAGATATATGGTTATATATTTGAATATATTGTTAAATACAGGGCCAATCGCATGTACAAAGACTTGCACAGGGATGCTGCCGATTGTGTTGGTACGAGATTAGATAAATGAACAAACGGAAGAGTAAAAGATTTCAGTTCTAATTTAACACAATTGATGATTTATTTTATTTTTATCAGCAGCCGGCAAAAAAGAATTATTAAAAATTAACTATAAAGAGATTGGTTTGGTTTCCTGATTAGTCTTCGGGGTTTGCTGCACGAGCCTCCAAAACTTGCAGCTCGAGGCTTGCAGGTTTCGTGGAGATCGGAACACTACGAGTCTTAATGCACTGCCCCGATTGGTTAAAAGTTGTGACGCACGAAATTAAAAAAAAAAATATTACAGAGTGTGTTGATCTAAATGACCAATGAGGAGGCGGTAGAAAATAAAATTGGCCACGCCTTGAAAATATGGGATCTGTGTCCACGCGGAACTTGGGTAAGAAGGTCACCCACACAGGTAACACGTGACGGAAAACAGGAAGGGCCCTGGGAATCTAGGACAAATAGGCAGCGGGCCGTACACGAAAAAGTGCTTTCGTTTTTAACTTTCGTGACGCACATCTGATGGTCGGCATAAAAATTACCCACGAAGGTCAATTTTAACCTTTTGAACATAATATCAATTACCACAAGCGAACGAGTTGGCCTACGAAGAGAAATTTGAGGGTAAATTGTTGGCTTTTTGCGGCCAACATTCATTGTATTTACTAGTTCCACGACTTTTCTGATACGTACAAAATCTCTACAATGCCGTGCATAGTACACAGTGCAGTGGTCAGTGAAATTGATAGGGATAAACTTTTTTGTCAATTAATTGACGGGGGGGGGGGGGGGGGCAGGGGAGTAGGACGACTTTTTCCTCCTCTGAGGAAAAGTTGAATAAAACAGGAATAGGAACGAGACAGGATAGCGAAGGAATAGCGAATAAAGAAAATGAAATAGGACAAAACAAGAATACTAAGAATTTGGAATAGAAAAGAGGAGGAAAATAAACACAAATGACATAAAAAAACCAGGAACAGTGAGTAGAGATGCGTTCAGTAAGGATACCAATAGATGATTCACATGATATTGTTCAGTCAAGTCTGGTTTGCAGTTGAGCTATGAGAGAGTAAATAACCGACGGCATGGCCAAGTGGTTAAAGCATCCGACTTCAGGCCTCGGATTACGGGGCAGGGTTGGCGCCAGGATTTGCCCGACCGGGGGCCAAGTTCCCCGACAGGGGGGCCAGAATTTTTGCCCCGACAAAGGTGATATTATGTCCCGATGGGACGTGACTTGGCAGAATTTGAAGCGCGTGTAGCGCGCCGAAATTTGGGGCTTTCTTTTAACAAATACTTAGAAATCTGGAGTTCTTTGAAAGAAATTTAGCTTTTGCTAGTACCATGAAAAAATTTTGGTCTCTATTGAAGAATCTGTCCTTCATATGGCAAAACTAAAAACGTTTTATGTAGTCGACAGCTGAAATTCTTTTGAGGTTACGTGTTACATCGAGACGAGACTACAAGTTTGCAGGAAATTTTTCCCTTTTTGAAACTTAAGGGCTTATTGTATTGGAGAAATTTTAGAATTAAATGAAAAAAAAAAAATGGTCTTTTGGTAAGTTTATAATGAACATTTGGTTTTTTTAAGTTACATACCTTTCAAGAGCAAAATCAGGTAGTATGCCGGGTGATTGACAGAGTTGGCTTTGGTTATTTATTGTACGGAGTATCCCTCGGAATTGGCAAATTTTGCCACTTTTAACAATATGAAGCTTATATTGGAGAAAAATTGTAAAGCTTATGACAGTTTGGACGTTTTCTGGAAAAATCGCCCAGACAGCAGGAAATGGCATTTTCCGTGTTCGAAACTAGAATTTAAGAAGTTAGCTTTCGAGCTTTTTTCGCAATAAAATTTTCTCTTCATAATACTGCCCCAAAACGAAGAATAATTTACAAGCATGCTTTGTTCTGTTAAGTAACCTGTTCGACCAAAGGGTGGAGCAACAAGATGGTTGTCTAGTAACACGTACGTGAACGAGGCTCTCGTTTTACTATCAATATTTTAATGTCCTGAGGATTTTAAGCATTTTCTTTTAATGGCGCGGTGAAGTAAACACCTCATATCATCCTTTTTGTCTGGTCTTATCATCGTTGCTTGTGGGACAGGCCATAATTTTTAAGGACAAAATATTTGAAGGCCACTCCTTTTCTAGCCTAAAGGAATTTACATATGGACTACGTATTACAACGCACTGTCGTACTGTATGTCTAAATGCTGAACACAGCCGCCTAGCCAGTTTATCGGCACTACATGCAATTCTAAAGCACTGCCCAACCACCTTTTCTTTTCACATCGCTCTACCTCTTACTAGGATAATGAGTAAAAACAAGCCAAAGAAAGACCAACAAACATTGCCAATGATGACTACTCGTGCTAAAGAGGCTGAATTGGCTGCGAAAGCCATTTTATCCCATAGTTCTAACTCTGATGTGGAGAGCGAGGAACAAGAAGCTGGCACAGAAGACGTTCTTTTAAGTCTTAAAGAGACACTTAAGAAAGGGATGAAAAAATGGAAAAGGACATGGCTAGCATTCACAGTCAGCTGAAATCTTTGGGGGGAAAACTTCGACCATGCTCTCGAGTTTTTAACAAAACGAGTGGAAAAACTGGAGACCCGAGAGAAAGAGCATGAAAAACGCATACAACACTTAGAAGGTGAGGCACTTAAACTTAGTAAAATAAACTCTGCCCAAGCTGATCAAATTAATATACAGGAGAGGTTTTCTAGAAGAAACAACATTCGAATCGTGGGCTATCCTACTTGTGATGCAGAAAATTCACTGGAAATAGCAAAAAGTGTTCTAGAGAAAGTTGGTATAACTAACCCCAGTGTGGAACGAGCTCACCGTGATGGCCGCCCGCAAGTTAACAGACCCCGTCATCTGCTAGTAAAACTCTCGTTTTATCAGGATAAAATCACCGCTCTGAAGTACCAACGAATCAAACTAGCCGATGAAAGTTATTTCATTATCGATGACTTGACTAAGCCGGATCTTACCGAGAAAAGAAAGTGGAGCAGGCAGGTCTCTGAGTTGTATCTGTCAGGAACAAAACTTAGATTTACCGCTGGTAAATGGAGAGACTCCACTGGCAAACCGTTCGCCTTTAGTTGAAAGACCTTACATTATTAATATTAATCCTCAGGAAATGCTTTAATCAATGTTCATCGCCACGTTTTGTGAGAGCCACAAAATTCACGAAATTGGCTCTTTTTCAACCATTATTCTCTTAATGGCTGATTGGAAATTTTCTTTTTCTATATAATATGCAAGTAGTTCGTGATGGTGCTGTTAGAGATATGTTCCTTTAATACAAGAGGAATCCGTGATATTCGTAAACGCAGGAAGCTGTTTCATTATTTTCATAGGCATAATTTTGATGTAATCTTTTTGCAAGAAACACATTCCTTGACAGGTGATTCTAGGTTCTGGGAAAATGAATGGGGTGGGAAAATATTTTTTAGCCACGGCAGCAACCAGAGTAGAGGTGTTGCAACATTACTTAATCCGAGATTTTCTTCATCACCTAGTCTTGTGTTAAACGATGATCACGGGCGTTACATCATTCTTATTATAGATATGGCCGGTTATAATATTTGTCTTGTCAATATTTATGGTCCAAATGTTGATCATCCCTTTGTGTTTAAATGCATTGACAGTCATCTTAGAAATGCTAATTGTGACTCAGTTTTTTGGGGAGGTGATTTTAATTTTGTTTGGAACTTGGATCTTGATAAAAAAGGTGGGCGTCCTTCCACAAATTTCAATACCCGTTCTATGGTGGCAAGGTGCGTTCAAACTCATAATTTAACAGATATCTGGAGGGAACGTAACCCACACACAAAGCGTTACACGTGGCATTCAAATGTTGATGAGTCGATTCATTGTAGGCTTGATTTCTTTTTAATTTCTTCCTTTTTAAGGAACTGTGTCATGGAGAGTAATATTTCTCCAATTTTTGGCTCTGATCATGATAGCGTTAACATAAAGATTCTTTTAGGAAATCCCAGGGGACCGGGTGTTTGGAAACTTAATTCTTCTTTTTTGTCTGACGATACTTATTGTGAGATGATAAAAAATACGGTGAACGACACCGTAGCCTCAAACATTGAGGTCAGCCCTAGTCTATTATGGGAATTGTGCAAACTTAATGTAAGATCTGTTTCTATTGACTACTCTAAGATGCGAGCAAGGTTCCGTAGAATTGACGAAAGAAAGATTCTTGAAAAAGTTCAGTTGTATGAGCAACTTTATTCGACGAACCCCTCACATGAAACTAAAGAACTACTGTATGATGCTAGGGCAAAACTTGATCAATTTTATAACTTTAGGCTGAAAGGGATTATAATTCGTTCGTGTGCAAGATGGGTTGAAGAAGGGGAAAAGAACACAAAATATTTTTTTAGGATTAGAAAAACGAAAAAATTCTCTAGTACTATTAACGAACTGATCACTGCGGAGAATAAGGTGTTAACAAGTCCTGAAGATATTTTACTGGAAGGGAAAAAGTTTTACTCTGCTCTCCATAAGAAAGACAATAATGTTGCTGCACGTAGCTTCTATACAAATTGGAATTATCAGCACGTAACTATTTCCAGTGATCAGAGGTTGCATTGTGAAGGCTTTTAAATATGTCTGAATGTCGCCAGGTGCTTCTTTCCATGGCCAGAAATAAATCTCCGGGGTCGGATGGCCTCCCATCTGAATTTTATCTCACCTTTTAGGATTGTATAGGGCAACTTGTTGTCAATTCCCTTAATTATGCTTTTACCAAGGGTTATTTAGCTGGCGAACAGGGTAGAGCAGTTATATCTTTAATTCCAAAATCTGGTAAGGATACACGGTATCTAAAAAACTGGCGTCCCATTGCTTTATTGAATACTGATTGTAAGATTGCTGCCAAGTGTATTGCTTCTCGTATGAAAGGTGTTTTGAACTCTATTATAAGTTATGAGCAAACAGGTTTTTTACAAGGTAGATTTATAGGCGAAAATATTAGACTTATACAAGATCTTATTTGGTATTGCAATGAGAAATCTATCCAGGGTGCTTTATTATTCCTGGACTTTGAGAAGGCGTTTGACCGTTTGGATTGGTGTTTTATTCAGCGTACACTTGATTACTTTAATTTTGGCCCTCAATTTAAAAATTGGGTGAAAGTTTTATACAGTAATGCTACATCATGTGTTTCAAACAATGGTTATTTATCTGCTTATTTTAGAGTAACTCGCGGTGTTCGTCAAGGTTGCCCCTTGAGCCCATACCTTTTTATTACATGTACTGAAGTTTTGTGTGCTTTGATGAAGTCGAGCCAAGTTATAAAGGGGATCTTGATTTCTGGTGAATCTCTTAAAATCTCCCAGTATGCCGACGACACTGTCATTATCACTGATGGATCAGAGTCATCATTGAAGGAAGTTGTGAATGTGTTACAACTTTTTTGCATTAGCTCTGGTCTTAAAATTAATTCTGAAAAGTCGCATTTGTTTTTACTCGGCCCTCTATTTGAGCAGCACCCGGTATATCTTACTCATTTCAACTTTGACGCCCACGCCACAGTGGTAAAGTATTTAGGTATCTCCTTTTCTTACCATAAAGACGACTTTTTTCGTTTAAATTATACACCTAAACTTTCTCGCATTAAAAATATTCTTCAACTTTGGTCCTTAAAGGGTCTTACTCCCGTCGGGAAGGTACTTTTAATTAAAACCTTTGCCATTTCTCAACTTGTTTTTTTGTTTACTGTACTTCCCAACCCACCCAAACACTATTTAGATGAACTGAATAAAATATTCTTTAATTTCATTTGGAGTAACAAGCGTGATAAGATTAAGAGGTCGATTGTTTGTAATGTTAAGGGTGACGGGGGACTGAATATGGTAGACATACACGTTTTTGCAAAAAGTCTGAAAACTACTTGGGTAAAAATGTACGTAGATGATCATGATCGACCATGGAAGCTTCTTTTCAACTATTGTCTGCGTAACTATGGCGAAAAATTCCTGTTCTCTTGTAACTTTAGAAATGGTGACATTCCCGTATCCAATTTTTTTTATCCGTGGTGTCTGCGATGCCTGGGCAGAATTTAACTTTTGTACTCCTCAAAGGGATTTTGCAGACCAATTTGTATTAAATAATAATTACATTAAAATTGACAAACGTGTAGTTTATTATGACGTATTAAAGCAACGCAGTGCTTACAAATTCGGGGATTTTTTTAATGCCGAAGGTAAAGTCATTCCTTATAAGAACTTTGTAGATAAGTATAATATTAGCAACTTCCCTCTTACATTATATTATGGTATTATTTGTGCAATCCCCTCTACATGGAAGATAAATTTGTTTGCAAGTGGCGGCCTTAATCTAAATGAATGCCAACTCTTAAAATTCCAGTTAACAAAGAGGTCTTCAAAATTTGTGTATAAGTCTATACTTTCACGTAACGTGCTTAAACCTAAAGCTTTAGTAAAATGGGAAAATTACTTTGCAAATATTTGTTACACCTTAAATTGGAAATTCATTTTTACCACACCATTTGTTGTTGCTCGGGATGCGAAGATTCAATATTTTCAGTTTCGATACCTTCATAGAATTATTGGTACTAATGATTTTTTATTTCGTATTAAGATCAAAGACTCACCTGTTTGTTCTTTTTGTAAAGTAGAGAATGAAACTTTAGAACATCTGTTTTGGTTTTGTCCTAAAGTGAAAAGGTTTTGGGAGGAAATTTGTTCAGTTTGCTTAAGAGAAAAAATTAATTTAAATGAGACAAGTGTTCATTTTGGATATACAGAAAAGAAGAAGAATATCATCAATTTTTTTCATTTTTTATGCAAAGTATTTTATTTATTCTTGTAAACAAAACAGTACAATACCAGATGCAACAACGTTTTACTATAAGTTTAAGTTTAATACTGAAGTGGAAATTTTTATTTTAAAAAAGAATAACGACGAAACAAAGGAGGATGAATATAGATCTGTTTTCAGTTTCCTGTAAAAACTTAAAAGTTAATTTCATTTACATTCATTTTCAATTTTTTCAAGATGCTGTATGCATATTGGCTACACACCATTCAAGGTTTTTTGGTTATTGATTTTGTAAAATAGACTGTAACGTTGTAATATTGTATTATACTGCAAACTTTGTTAAAAACAATTATTGAACTTGCAAATAAAAGAGGTGCTTAAAAAAAAAAAAAAAAAAAAAAAAAACCTGTTCGACCAAAATCCTTTCTATGCGGAGTGCCAACATCAGTTGGCGCGGATCGTACATATAATTGTTAAAAATTTAACCCCTCAGGTAGCCGGACTGGCATTTCCCAGACTTGTAACTAGAGATGAAGCAGTCGTTATTTTGAGCTTTCCTTTGAAATGAAAGTTTCACTTCAATAGAAAAAACCCAAATTGCTAACTGATCAGAGAAGTACCAGATAAAAGGTACTGCTGCAAGTAAATGTAATGGTCCTGTCTCTTTTCGGGGGAAGGGTACTATGCAACGGAATTACTATGGTTGCAAGGTTCACTAAATAAATGAATTTTTTTACGTGACTGCCCAAATTTCAGACTATAAATGGTTTTAAGTTCCAACGTATTTGAAAATATGTCACGTAACAAGGTACCTTCAAATAAATTTTTCAGTCAGACTTATGGGGAGACATGCTCACACTACTGTTTATCAGTAAGTGTAACTGGAAACGGGCTGGTCGATTTCCATTACCGTTGCTAGAATTCGGCTGTCGGGACAGGCCAGATGGCAGACCATCGGGTACTGCATGCACATGATCAACCTCTCGTCTGCTTTTGTCAATAAAATTCGGAATTGTGAGTTTCATTGAAGAATATGGTCTTCTAGTGAGCAAAATCTAGAACTTCCAGGTGACTGAAGTTTATCAGACCCGCATCTTTTATCAGTTCACCGTGTTCATGAAGATGAAGGCTCCCCGACGAAGCTGTGTTGTCTCAACAACAGGGGAAAGGCCGACAGCCTTCCCCGACGGGGGCGTGACCTTGCGGATTGAAGATGGGATGAGGGATGGTAGAGCTAGTAAGAAGTTATTAAGACAGATTCAGGTAGGCATTAAAATACCGTTACAAAAGAATAGAAGATTGCAAAAAGCAAAAAAAAAAAAAAAAAAAAAAAAAAAAACCAGTTCACGATCATCTATCCAGTAACTTTCAGTCCTTTTCGTTCATTTTTAGGCTTCGCCGAAGGAAATGCCGTCCTTCCCGGACAGAGTAGGAGATAGGACAAGGTACATGGAATGAGGTATAGCGGGAGGTATAAGGAGAGATTGAAAATCGATTCCAATCGGCCCCATCTCTTCATTTTTCGCCACATTAACAATAAAACATATGGAAAATTAGCAGTGCAGCTCCCTCTCACCCCTTTTTTCTCTTAGGTCAACCCCCCTTTTTGAATGTGCTGATCCGCGCCTGGACTAGCTTGCAGTTAGGAGGTCGGGAGTTCGAGTATTGGCCGGGTCATACTGAAGGTTGTAAAAAACACCTTTGTGCTTGGTGCTCAGTATAAAGCAATTGGGTAGGAAAACCAAGCCAGATAGTCACAAGTGGAAAAGCTAGTCGATCCGTGGCGGCTCGGCATAAACCAATTGGTTAGAAACTGGCCGTGCATATGGGCCGTCACGTAAAACTCCGCCCATCTAACTAACTTGAGAGGATAGGCCTAAGTGGACAGGCCTTACGGCAAAGCAGAACTCAATTCCCTGCATTGAGATCTTTTGTTCAAATCAACCAAAAGGTTTCAACGGTTTCCAAATGGCAAAGGGTTTTCAAAAGGGTTTGGCTTATAAAAGGGTAATTTTATAATTCCCTTAATTCCTGCCACTTTCTTATGCTCGGTATTTTGCATGTATTTTATAGGTGAACATCCCATTTGGAAGCCTTTGAGCACAATTGTTTTGAAATGGTAGGCCTACCTTTCGAAAAGTAAAAAGAAAAAACTTTTAAGCATATGGAAGGGGGGAGGGGGCTGGGGGAGAAACGCCCCAGTGAAAAATGAGGGGCGGAAGGATGCTTCCGCTCCCCCACTTCCCGTGTCAGAAACCCCTTCTTTAATTTTCCAAATCTCAAAAAACAGCGAAATTTCCGGCGCGCTTTGCTCGCCGCATTATGCAACATAATCTTTGGCCTACCGTAGTCAAATGTTCTCATACATACCACATGCGGGACATCGAATCCAGAGTAGCGTTTGGAGTGACCTTCCGTATATCTTTGCCGCACCCGCACCAAGTTCAAACGAGTTTCAAGGATTGATTTGTATCTGAATATTGACGGAATCGAATTCAGTCATAATTAGATACCAAATGATCTTGAACCAAGGAAGTCGGTCCAACTTTGGTAAAGTTATGCTCAACTGAAACTAAGATTAAAAATGCGGATATAGAATGTAATTTTTTTCAAGTTGATATACTTAAAAAAACATATCAGGTACCGTCATTTCAAAAAATACACAAAGGCGTACGGGAAGAGGCGGATCCTGTTTGCCGTGAATTGAATATTTTTCAAGTCCTATTTTGCCCGACCGCATGTCAACACGGTCCGCTGCAGGCCGAACTGACTAGCTACTACAGGCTACCCCTTGCCCTAAAATACATGTAAATGTCAGTGCCCTGAAATGAGCACTTCCCCTGCTCTTGGAAGAGTGCAGCCCCCTGTCCCCATCTGAAAGGTCGACGCCTAATAACATAAAAGATGCCAAGTTCTGCTTGCGATTTTCTATTGAAAACCAACCCCTGTCTAACAGTCTAAAGCTATCGGCCATGTCATGACACCAAGTCTCCAGGGGCAGGAATTTCTGATGAGATTTTCTACCAGAAAGATCAAAATTTTAATACATGGCTACTTCGTCGAGTGTCGCAACATTGAACAAGCATTTCATCGGGAAAGGGCTGATCGTTTTTACAAAATGTGGTCAGTGCACCGTATTCAGTTTTGCACTAGTAATGAGCTCGGAGAAAATTTAGTACACGAATTCCGAAAATTTTCGAAAGGGAAACCATTCCCAGCCACTAATAACAGTTTGATCACAAAATTTTAAGTAAGTTTGTGGCGGTTTAGGATTTTTAGATAGCATGTAAGTTACTGCTAAGCCGAATTAAAGCTGCAACTATTCCCTAATAACTTGACACACCCCCACCTGAGATGCCAGTGCCTATTAGAACCTCTTACACGAAATACAGCTTGGTGACATTCTCGCCCGTATTTGTATTGTTAACCTTCCAGATTTCGTCGTTCCTCGATACAAAAATGATACTAGATGGGTTGAAGGTTATTATTCTTTTTTCAGAGATCGGAGTGACGCAGATTATACAATTTGGATCTGTATCCAGCTTGAGTTACTCATTCGCAGTTAACGTTATGCACGAAACCGACGTAGCAGGGATCATATACCGCTCGTCGTTCCCGAAAAGGGGTCCTTTTTATTTCCACATTTTTTTTACCATTTTTAATCCCACGTGCCAAAAATAGCATTAAAATCTGTTGAATTTTTCATAAATTTAACATTAAAGCCCATTTCAGATAATTAAAGTGCCTTGGGAACATGTTTTGAGGCTGCAGCTGTAGTTTTAGTACTGTTCGAGGGAAAGTTGTGTGTCTATCTCACCTTCGCCAAATTCTGAATTTAAAGGGGTATTTTTACTTATTTTTTCTTGATCCATAGGCCAAACGGATCGCTTGCGGTAATTACCTGGGTTATTATTGCATCTTTTTTCCATCGATTCGTATTTTTTTCAATCAGACCCTCCGAAGTACGTCACGAAGTAACACGAAATAGCAGGACAGATTTTGGTCTAAAAACGAAGGGATGGTTGCTCGTAAACAACAAAATGGCGTTCCAGGTAAAGGTCATGGAGGGTGTGCCACACTACATGACAATATCTCAAGTTTACATTTCCGTGTCAAACAGAGTAAAACTGGGCCAAGAAATATACTATGTCCTCAGTCCAGAGTTGATCAAATGTCTTTGTCTCCAGTGGCTTTGGACCCCAACAGGGAACCTAAGACGGTTCCTTGTAGGCCTACCCTTGTTAGATTAGCCCTATGCAAAGCGTTCCTTCCTGAAAATGCCCCCCCCCCAATACCTGAGACAGATCGCCTCCCTTGGTTAGATTAGTGGACATTGTGGGGCATTTTCCCCTAGTCAATCTCTCGCCAAATGCGCGTTACCTACGCTTAGACCAAAAACAAATATACTACACTCATTCTGAGACTCAAACATTGCGTTTGTTTTACGGGACAAATCACACTTTGAAAACCAACATTTTATGGATGCAGATTGACAGATTATTCAAAAAAGACAGTATGGCCAGTAGCCTTATATGCAACAAAAAAGTTTCCCACTGAAAGAAATGAAGTGATTTGTTGCCCATAAATAAAGTTCTTCACAAGTTCTCAAAAATTCAAGTTATGCTCTTTCTGCACCTTAAACTCTGTGACGTATAGTATAAAGTAAGTTTCGATAGATGAAGTTATTGCTAGTGTTCATTCCAGAAATTTAATGGTTTTTTGTTTTCATCAGATACTACTTTGTTAAGGTGCCTTTTTCAACATGATATTTCCGTTTAAAGCTCAGATCGGGCCCGGGTCAAAGGTGTAAGCTTTAGCTCATCCGATACTGAATTTCACTATCCAGACACATACTAAAACCGCAGTTTTTGTTGAGACTTCACTCACTGCATTCGCCGTCGGGGTTTTCCTCATGGAGCAGGCCTACAAGGCAGTGCGGGGTCCTTGCAGGGACTTGGAACTCCTTTGCTGTAGCAAAATACAATCATTTGAGTCTGAATTTTCACCCAGAAATGAGCTTTTCCCATGAACCACCAAGGGTCCTATGCAGGTCCCTTGACTGCATCTGTTTCTGTCTGCAAAAAATTCTATAAAGGGGTGTATTTCGTCTGGATATTTTTTTCTAGGGGTGACCCTCCATAATACCCTGGTTACGTCGTTGCATGGGGCTAATATGTTTTATGATGGCACTCACAAATAATACGGAATATCGTAGTTTTAGTAGATCTTTGTTTACATACAGAAGAGCCATGCACAGGCCTGGAAGGGAGTAAGGCTCTTCGTGGAACTTTAGTCAAGTTGGTTGAAATGTTTTCGACAGTAAAATATTCATAGGTATGACAGTTAAAATTGTGTAGAACCTTCCAAATCACTGTAGTAAGTTATTTGCACATAAATATTTTTCTGCCCAATTCTTCAAATCCAAGGGTACCCGCTGACCTATTGGTGCGTTTGCGTATTTTTAAAGAATTATTGATGATATTTTTTGCAGGAACTCAGTCTAACAAAGATGGCGGAAATCATCAAATGACGGCAAAAATAACAATCATAATTTATAAAAATAATATGAAAAATAATGATTTTTTAATTTTAACAAAGCTGCCCTTACAATCTTGCCACATTTTACGGCTCATAAATTGAAAGTATATTTTGATAACGATTTTTTTTTTATTAAGGTCAACCTAAATGGCGAAAAAATAGAATAGCCGTGGATGCGACAATTATGTCAGCTTACAAAAAATAAAAAAAAAAGAGGAATACAAAAATTAACCATTTGAAATATACTTCACTCAAATATCGTAAATGTTTTGATATGAAATTATGGCACACTTCTAAACTTTATTTCAGATTTTTTTGCAGGATCTCAACCAAAGCAAGATGGCTTAAGTAATAAAACGGTAGCCAAAATAACAATCATAATTTTTAAAAATAATATGAAAAATAACCCTTAAAATAATTGTCGTAATACAGAGCCTTAAGATATGGTCATATTTATGAAAGATGAACTGGAAATAAATTTTGGTAACATTTCTGTCGGTTTGCGGTCATCCAAGAACGACGGAAGAGTAAAATGGCCGCCAATGCAATAATTTTCTCAATTTACGATAAAACACAAACATAATTATTAAAAATATATTTTAATCAAAACTCCTAAATATTTTTATATGTGATTATAGCGTATTTTAAGCAGTATTTCTGATATTTTTGCAGGACCGCAGCATAACCAAATGGCCGTCAATGCTTAAAATAAGAACAAATATCACCATTTTTGATATTTTGACAAAATTAAGAAAAAAATATCATCATTTTTGAACAAAAATGATGATATTTATCCTTAGAAAATAGATTCTTCATCACAGCTCTTTCCATATCTGGCCAAATTTCATGCCAAAAATTAACAATTTGTATCTCAGAACAGTTACGTTGGAATTCAGCTCAACCAAGATGGCGGGAAAGGCTGCCGTCAAAAGTATATCTACAAAATGTAATAACAATATGAATATTATCAATAACAAAGATTTTTACAGGTTTAAACTTAAAATTTATCTTCAGTAGAAACTTTTTTCAGTTGAAACTTAATAATCCAAAAATATTCTAGACATTTCCTTCCTGATCCAGGCCAACCAAGATGGCGGAAGAAACAAAATGACCGCCTGTGTTTAAATTGCTATATGTTGTAGTAAGAAGGAAAGTAATCCCTGAAAAGGAACCAGGTCAAAGCTATTCTTCAAAATGCGGTCATATGTTATGCTAAATTCAGAGAGAAGTTATAAACGTTAGAACGTGCTTGTTGGAATTCAGGTAAACCAAGAAGGTAGACAAACACAAAGGCTGTTAGAGACAAAAATAAAATATATTTTTATAATAAGGAAAATAATCCTCAAAAAATTGATTTTACTCATTTGGTCCTATAAAATGTATCCGTGTTTTAAACAAAATTATTAAAAAATATTTTCTAGACATATCTTACTGAGCCAGGTCAAACAAAATGTGCGGTGGTAGCATAGTGCATGATTTTATACTATGTTCCAATAATAATAGTGGTGATCCTAATATCTAGACATGTTTTATGCCAAATGATTACATGGTTTTAGAATAATATTTGGAAGAATCCAAGGCTAGATCAATATTATGGAAAAGGCAAAAAAAAAAAAAAAAAAAAAAACATGGCCCGTTCCAGTGGCGTAGCTCCGAAACTACGGGCGGGGCTGGGGGCTCCAGCCTCCAGCTCCCCCACTGAATCGCCCAGCCCCAAGCAAAAAGAATATTTTTGCTGGCCGTTGATAATTATGAATCCGGTCTACCTGGCTACCATGACATATACACTTGGCGATAGATCTACTCTGAATGTAGGAATCAATTCAGATAGACTGTGACAAGCTTCTAATCTTTGAAATCTTTTTACTCGTCGGAGTTCTGGATGGATAATTTTCTATCAGATTTAGAGTCTGGCTGAGATTTGCTACCTTGGCGCTTGGTGTGGATTAGAGTCGTGCTCCTAGCATGACTCCTAGCATCTGGACAATTCTAAATGGATATTTTTTCAGTTCCTTGGAATGCACAAATTTGTTACTGTAACACAACTAGTCAAGCACATACGACGGGTCATTCACCCTCCTCTCACAACTAATACAAGCAGGATGCGGATTGTCGACTCTGCTCTAACATGGGTTAACTACTACTAAATGAACCAAGAAAATAATAACATAATAACAATTGGTTGAGTTTGACCACAGCTCTCAAATTGTATTATAGGCAATTGGCCCTGGCGTCTGGCCCACTATAAATTCTGTCAGCTTATATATGCCATACATAAATACGAACAGGTAGTGACATCATAACATTAACATTAAATATTCAAATCAGTATTTCAATCTCACCGAAGGACGCGCTATATAGATACAGACCTTAGAGTCAGATTTACAAAACAAACAACAGTCTCAAAACAATTTATTCTGATAGTAGCGTATGGCTCTCAAAACCGTCTAGTCTCAGTCCAGTGCCCTCGATGATGCCGTCCCTACATCAACGACCTGCCCTTCGGCTCAAGGGGGTGACTATGACCCCGACGTCTATAGACCTGACCAGGCGTCTCAGCCCGTTACACCTCTGGGGACCCTATGGTGGCAGCATCTAGTCTCCCAAGCGTGGAACGGCAAAACGCACAGCCCTCAGTGGCACATGGCCAAGAACATACGGCATACAGCAGTGGAACCAGAGTGACTGGGGAGGATCACACAGAAAATGGAATATCTTCAGAGCAGCAAGACACTAAAAACAAACAGGTGTTGTAGCTGGAGCAGTCAGAAGATGAGTGGTCTATTATATATATGCAACCTCAGTTTGAATTAGTAAATAAATAAAAATCTAACGCTACTCGGCTTACTAGTGAAAATAATAAGAAGTAATGACGACGAAGTAATAAAAGAATGCAGGGTTCTAAACTAGCAATACACTAATGACATGCCACTGCCCAGACATACTAAGCCACTGTTGGGGGATCATTATCTTCTAACCCAGTAAATACTATAGCCAAAACTTCACTCTTCAAGGAAAAGGGGGGGGGGGGTTACTGTCAAGGTCACTATAGACTTGACACTCTAGCCAGCCAATGCATATGACTAGATAGTCCAATATTCGAAAAATAATATAAGTTAACATCCGAATACCTAACACTACCAACCATTTGAATGGAGGGGTAGCCCAAAATACTTCTGGGTCCGAGCCCTCTTAATAATTGAACCTTTAGTCATTAAAATTCTAAAGAACATGGGAAAGGTACAGGGGAAGCGGTAGATTACATTAACACTCATAAATAATTGCTCTTTTGCCATAGCAAACATAATTTCAGGCCACCTCGTGGTGGAACCCCTCTAATAGAAAATATAAACATGTCATAACTCTAAGCTTCACTCTATGATTGAATAAAGAGCATGGGGTAATAATGGCTAGTACCCCTGACCACTACTTCAACCAAAGTTAACTAAAAATATTTACATGATATGTGGTAACTTGCAAATCATACCAGGAATACATCCTAGCAACATATATATAGTCTGCAAGGCACTTATTGCCTTAAACAATGATACCGAGCATTAAACATTTAGCACAGTAAAATTAACAAAATGCATGATCCATTAATAAATTACAAGTATAAGATAAATCCTTGACATTCCGTAGACTATCCACCAGGCATTAGTCTATTCCGTTGGCACTCTTAGCAAACTTAATGACCAATAGCTCTTTCCATTTATGAAAGAACTGGAAAGCAAACTAAGTGCAATGAACCATAACTGAATAGCAACAGAAAGAACTCTTGGTGATGCAAGAGCACAAATTAAGCATGCCCTCTATTAGTAACTTGTAAACATACAATATTGTCCTTGAATATTGGCAAGTTCTCATTGCCCATTTAAAATAAATAATGTTGATTGTAACAGGCATCCACTACTGTGTTCAAAAATAACTCATTTAAAGGCAGTCATTCATACCCTAAACTACAGTTTCAGTATACATACATCAAAACTCTCAATTGGTACAGCTCTTTGATTGGCATCACATTCAAACAATGCATCATAGCTAAATTACACAGCATGGGCACTGAGAGTGTCTTGATCACACATAATGGAATTGTTTGGCCACTGGGACAAGCCATGAAGCAATAAACTAGGATTATGTCTGGATAAAGATGAGTTTTACATAAATGTGGGAGGGACTAGAAGTAAGTAGGTTGGGAGAATTGGAACTGTTTGGGATGATGAAAATAATTACTGCACTACTATGTCTCAATGAGCTCATAGCTGTAGGGTCTGGCTTAGGAAGCAACTTAAAAATAAAATAGTAACTGTTACCTGAGTGATGCGGGAGGATCATACAGAAAATAGAATATCTTCAGAGCAGCAAGACACTCAAAAAACAAACAAGTGTTGTAGCTGGAGCAGTCAGCAGATGAGTGGTGAAGTCCAGTTAATTGAGAGGAGAACTTTTAACCTTGTATTACTTAACTAAAGTTTTACGGAGGATGATAGGTCACTGCCCCAAGGCAAAGAAATCCTCTTCTGCAACAACCCATTGTCAGTGTCCAAACGATTGAGTTTCTAATCCTAGCCATTTCCCCACCCTAAAACAAGAACTTAGATAAACCCGGGTCCCAGCTAGTCTCCACAGGGAGCTTTTGGGGATAGCTTTAGAACCACAGCATTACTTTGGTTAGTGGCCCATCATAAAAAACAAGTTAAAACATTCCTTTAGGACCTACAGTACTGCGTACTTCTGCAAAAACATTACAGGGAAAATAACCCTCCTGCTTAATAAAAGAAACCTGACAAGGATCAGTTTGACTATTTGGAGAAGTCTCTCATCCCAGTTCATTAACAAATAGAGACAAGGAGGTGGGTTGATGGAGGCAAGGAAATAAACAGTTCATTGACTCCTGAGTCTGAGTCATAAAGGCCATGAATATGATCAGATATAGTAGCTTGCTACTTTACAAAGTCCTACTTGGTGTGGTTGGTACATTATTTGAGTTAAATATGGTATAAGAAAGAATTTGAACCTTGCACGGCTAGTGCTGCCAGTCATTGGTCAGTGCAACAACCAAGCTCTTGGGTGGAGTGGACACACCCAGTGGCATAAGAGACGGGGCTGAGGGAAGAATGTCCCAAATTTCCACAAAATCTAAATTCGGGCAGAAATTTGGGGAACATTCGGACAGTAATTTAGGAAAAAAAAAAATCGGACAGCCCTTTAAATTAAAAAAAAAAAAAAAAAAAAAAAAAAAAACAATGGCATGGTCTTCAGGAAATTTCTAAATGTGGCCGAAATCATAAAGGAAAGAGATGTCATACAGTCGCAGCAAAATTTTCATGTAAAATTAACAATATTCCCAAAGTTGGCTAATTCTTCGGGCAGCGCAAAAAGCTATTATTCGTGAGTTTTACTACACAGATTATCACAACACAATGCCCGAAATAGTCGAGTATCCAATTTTTTTCAGCATTTGTCCGAAAATAGAAAGTGTCATAGTAAGGATAACATAGTTACGAAGAATTTAACATATAAAAAATCCTGACACGTTTGGGAAGTCCGTGGCTTAAAAGCACGGGCGGCGATCCGAGCGGGGGTGGGGGATATATACCCTATGAAACTGGATGGGGGATTCTGTGCATTATACCCCCCTCCCCCAATGAAAACAAGCCTTTAGATTCGAAACGATGTAAAGAGTTGAGAATGTTATTAGGAAAACTTCTGTAATAGAACGGAAAACTAAAAGATTACAAAAATCCACGCTTTAAAATGTAACATAAAACCGTGTTTCTACATATAGAAGGGAACGTACAATTGTGACATTCTGGATACCCTCCCGTCGCCCATGGAGTAACTAAAACATGAACATATTACACATATACACCAGTATCCTCAACCGCCTATCACCTTGGAAAGTGGTCATCCATAAGTTTATTTTCCCTGCTTGAAATACAAGGTAAATACGGTATTTATTTGTTACATACATATTCTGATACGGTGACTTTTACATGCAGTGAAAGAATATATATTTAAATGCCATCAAAATTGCAAAAGACTTTTCACATAATTGCCCTACGCGCCGTAACGTTTTTTCCTGAAAGATTCAATTCTGTTACAACTTGAGTTTCTGCTTCTCCATATGAGTTCTATTTTATCGCAGTTTAAGCTCCACACGGTTCTTACAGTCATTTTTTCTTTGAAAATCATTGTTGTTATTTTTATTCCTTTCGGTTCAATTTTATCGACTTCCTCTCAGTCTTGATGTCAGATGTGATTATAAACAGTGTATATAGAAATGATCGATTCATTATATAACTATAAAGAGCCCGAGGAGGGAGACAAGAAACTTGAAATGCTCTGATATGCACCGAAATGCCTGAAAATAACTAAAACTACTATGGGAACGGAAGATATACAATATGAAGAAATGAATGATACTCAACAGTGGCGTAGCTACATGGGGCAGGGCGATTGCCCCTGGCTCTAAAATGGGAAAGATGTCAAATTTGCCACGTGTGTAATCGGTCAACTACGGTGTGGTTTTTCCAATTATTTTTACAAAAAAAATCCCAATGTTCTCAATAAAAGCTCCATTTTTTGTAATTAATTATTTGTTTCAATTACCCAAAGCTTTTCAGTTGCTGTTTGCAGTCGTGTTCCCTCATAAATCAGTTTGGTAAACTTTTCCAAACCTCGGGAATGACAAAATCACCAGATCATTACGTGGTATCGACAACTACAGTGCTGTTTTCAATAGTTTTACATCATTCAATTCCACATTTTCCCTAATGTAAGCTCTTGACCCCTACAATGTCGTCGTATTGCCTCAATTTGTAGGCCTCAGATAACTCTGTAGCAGAGTTATCTGCTACATCTTTGGTAGCTGTGCAATCTCAGACTTGCCAATAAGAAGTACAGATTCTTCAGTTATCACGAACTTTTCACATTTCCTTTTTACGGGGAACCCTGAATCCAAATTTTCTCCAATACAAGCTCCACATTTTCAAAACTTTGCCGAATAAGGGAATAAGGGAATTTCGGCGCGCTTTGCACGCCGCAAATCACGTCCCCAGAGAATAATGGCGTTCGCACTTACACAAACTTCGGAAAATTTGGGTACTTCAACGCCATGAAAAAAGTCTAGCTACGCCACTGCTCAATGATTTTCATTTCACTCGATTCAGAAATCTCACATTTTTTACTTTTCTATACTTTCTAAAATAGGCCGTTTTACCTTTTTATTAAATACGCTTCTCACAGTTGCTATCAGAGGCGTACGAGGCGGGGGGCAGGGGGACAGACTCCCCCCAAATTTTCTCAAGACCTAAAATTCGGGCAGGGATCTGGAAAAATTCGGGCAGCCGTTTGAGTCTTAAAACCTGGTTTGTTTCTACTTACACAGAAAACTCCTAGGCCCGCCCGAATTCCTTCAAACACTTGGCCGAAAAAATAATAAAAAAGCATCATAGTCAAGGTACAATTTTCATGAAAACTCTAAAAGATACCAAAATTCGCGACACATTCGAGGGCAGCTTATGAAAAAACAATTTTTCGTCAGCCTCACTTCATATTCTCGCTCAAACCTTTGCCCGAAATGACACAATATTCGGGCAAAAGTTGCAAAAAAGTTCTGGGATATTTTTAATTGCCAAATTACAAGGGGAGAGAGGATGTATACAGTTCCCAAAATTTTGCCCGAACAAATCAAACAAAAGCTATCTTGTTACGCACCATATTACTAAATGACATTCACCAATAGTCACCAGAAGGCTGAAACGTACTTGGTCGAGAGGTATTTGGCCGCATATGAATGAGATGACGATTTTGCACTTTTCAAAATGATCCTCTTAAAATTGTGCGAAACTTTTTAACCTGCAGTGCTGTGGAACCGAAATTCGGGCAATGATGAACAAATCAGCGTAGCTTGTTTGCTCACTCATACGAATTTAGTGTGAACAAATCTGCGAGTAAGTCTGCCCACAAATTCATGTAAAAACATCTAGCAACGTGACTTGAGAATCGCGCGAACATTGAGTTAACCGGTTTTTAATGGCCAATTCGTTGCGTGGCATCCCCACTCATGTTATTCGGGCCTCTGAATCTGAGCTAAACAGGCTGCTAAAACGCACGGAATCCTTGTAAAGTTCGACGAAACTTATATTTAATAGGCAGCCGGAATACGGTGCAATGTCATCCTCCCTCGAAGTTGAGAAGCCTTGGGATTTTCGAGGGTTTCTGAAGTTTTTCAATTTTCAAAATTATATTGATGAAAATCTCATGCTGCATGACGTGAAATAGTTTGTAGAACGCGCAAACAAACTCATTTTCCAATAATTATAGCTTAATGTAGTCATCCAATGGTAGTGGTACATTTCATCTGGGAGTTTTCCGACCTTGTTGTAGATTTGCTCATTTTTGGTGAAAATTTGATTGCAAACGAAAGTTCAAAATATCGACGGCTTTGATTCTGCTTATAAGCCTGGGAAAGGCCATTTCCGGCTGTTTGAGGGATTGCGATTTTTCAAAATTTTTTGTACGCTCCACGCCAACTGATGGTGGCGCTCCGCTTAGATAGTCTTTCGGGCAGAATTACATTTTTCGGGCAGAGAATCATCTCCCCCCCAAACTGAAATGCTCCCGTACGCCTATGGTTGCTATTATATCACTTTAGATAACCCTCAAAGGGCCATTCCCGGTGATCTCGGGTGCATGTTTGCCCGAAGTTTTCTTTGTAGGCTCCGGGTCAACTTATGGTGGTCCTAGTGACACCGACTATATCCCCCCCCCCCATTTTCAAAGACGGATCGCTGCCCATGCTTAAACGAAACAATCATTCTTGAGCCCTTTTTTCAATCTTATGTAACATAATTCTCGAAAAGGCCGATTATTTTAATAGCTTTCTTTGCCGAAAACATGGAAAAATAACAAAATTCTGCGACACATTTTGGTAGCATGTGAAAAAGGGGTTTTCTCCATCCCCACTTCACGCAGAACTGTAGTCTTGCACCCCCCCCCCAAAAAAAAAAATGCTCAAACTGGTTAACTATTCGGGAGAAGGTTTAAAAATGCGGGGACGTTTTCAATTGCCAAACTAATTCAATGGACAGACAGGAGGGTGTTCAGGTGCAGTGCCCAAAGGTTTGTCATCTATCCTACCCGAGAGGCAAATTCGGGCAATGGTAATGAAAATCGGGTAATTTGTTTCTCGATATTTTAGTAATGCAGTGTTAGAATTTCTTCGGTCTTCCCATAAGTCTGCTTGAAAATTCATTTGAACACACCTTGCAATGTGACATTTCTTCAAAAGGAAAATCATGCGCAGTAGAAAGTTCGGGCAGTGACACAATTTCATCAGTATATATTGAATTTAGCCAGGGGTCACAATGAAAGTAAACTTCATTAGCACGTTCTCAATTCTGTTTTATAGTTTTCCCCCGAAAATATGGCAGACCATTTCATCCAATTGTAGTGGTACATTTTATCTGGTAATATTCCGATCAAAATAGCGACTGCTTAGATCCCCTTCATAAGCCTGGGAAATGTCATTCTCGACTGTCTGAGGGGTCCGATTTTTTAAAGTTTTCTGTAAGCTCCGCGCCAAAGTGGTGGCGCTCCGCTGAGAGAGCCTTCCGAGCAACATTTTAGTTTCAAGTGGACATATTTTGCCAGCGGAACCTCAAAATACCGACTGCTTTGTCCCCTATAGGCCTATCGGAAATGACTGTCTGACGTGTCCAATCAAAGTTTCAAATGTTTCTGTAGGCTTCGCGCCAACTAATGCTGGCGCTGCGCTGCGCTAAGTCTTTCTGACTGAGTTTTAATTTGAAATCAACGTTTATCTGCAATTGAAAGCCTAAAATAAGCCAGTGTGTAATGTTATTTTCGACAGTCTGAGAGGTACGAATTTTTAAATTTTCTGGACGCTCAGCGCCAACAATGACTGCACTCCGGTCAGATTGTCTTTCGACCAGAATTACATTTTTTCGGACAGAAAATCTTCTGCCCCAAAACTGAAATGTCCCATACGCCTGCATTGAAATCCGATTTGTGGTTCTCAAGATATGAGCAAGTAAAGATCTCACATTTTCAACTCTCAGGTAACTTGAAGAAAGCACGTATGACATCACATCCCCCACATTTATGGACTGTCTTTTGTTTTTCAGCCTATTTTCTCCTCAACAACCCCATGTTATCAAAGTGTGATTGCATAATGGGCATGAGAACTTTCCAAACTTTGCAGTCCCCATGTGAAGCTCCTATTTCTATTAACTTCGAGGTCAACACAACAGTCTGAAAAAACAAAGGAAAGCAAAGCATTTCTTGTCAATGTGAGTAAGTGATATAATCTCTGCTGCCCTCAATTTCACTTTCGAACACAAATCTACTAACTTCTGATATCTGAAGAAACACATGTCCGATTTGAATGGAAATTTCACCACGCTCAGTATATTTCCTCATTCTTTCACATGTAAAAATTACTTTTTTTGTTGAAACTTCCCCTTTAGAAAAATTAAGGATCAGCAGATTGAAATTGAAATTGAGAGCCTGAGTAACCAAGATCATTTGCCATAAGAGTTGTCCCGACTCCAGTTATTGTAATCTGGGAGGATCTATCTTCACTATATTTTTCATGAATGTTGTCAACATCGTTATCAATATGAAAAAATATTATGAGGCATAATTGTGGAACCATCGTCCTATATTACTTGCCATAATAATATATATTATGAAGTATAATTGTGAAACAATTGTCCTATTACTTCCCATCTTGGGATTTCTATACAGTCGACTCCATCAAAACCCTAAGCTTTAACTGGAAGGAGCACGCCAACGGAAACGCGCGAGTAAAAACGGACGTAACTCGAAGATCGCGTGCCGCGGTAATGTAGTTTTATGGGATGCATGATATTTTTATGCAACCGAATCGAACGCAACCGTACTAAGCGCTGTTTTTACAAGCGTATGGTGACACTGGGTATGATGTCGCAAATAAGCGCGGGTGAAGCAGATTGCAACAAAGAGCTGCCTGGCCAAGTTGGTCTTTACTTTGGCACAACCTAAGAACAGTTTGTGACAACTGCAGTATACGCTAAATCTACTGAAAATTGTAGTTGTATGTTGTAGGCCCAAGTAAATTGCAATGACCTTTCGATCAAAATTTTATTTTTGTTTGTAGAAATGTGGGTTGAAATTACCGGCCACTTGTTTATAAATGACGTTTTTTTGTAGCAACATTTCATCACACCCTTAAAAACAGCGCTCCGTACCATTGCGTTAAAATACACACAGGCAGTCGGTAACGTACGCATCAAGAATTAAGGGTGCACAAGAATAAAACTGCAACCACGAAATTACATTTCCTAAGCACGTGACCCTTCTGGGTCGTCCAAATTGTTATTGTGGGACGCTCCTTCCAGCAAAAGCTTAGGATTTCTATGATCGCCTTGCTGAATACGTTACACAATCCCAAACTACAAAATAACGTAGGGTGACGTCCTCTTCCTAACCGCAAGTTGATGTCAGTCATTAAAGTGAATTCAAGAGGATACACAACCCCACAGCACAGACACCACAACCCCACAGAACCGCACAACCCCTGTGCGGCCCTACTAAGACACGCGCTAACACTCCTGGCTATGCCTTGTGTACCACGATATGCGCTGAGGGGCGCTGTTGATACTAAACCCACGGCTAAAAAGGCGGAAGGGGGCGATCGTTTCTTTTGCTAATTTTACAGGAACCCTATTAACATGGAAGTACTGACTTCGAGGTAGTCTTCTGGCTGTCCATCGATACGATGATGACTGCAACGCAAGGAGAACTAAGTCCTGCAAAACCGCAGGTGGGCCGCGCAGCCGGCCTGCGAACAGCAGAGTCGTCCGCAAGAACGACAAGCGAACCCAGTTGTTGGCAAAGAATGTCTTATTTGATGTCTATGATCATAGTCTCTTCGGCGTTTATCTTCAATAGCTATCTTTGATTTCCTCATGGCTGCTCTCCAGACATTTCTATCACTGGCATCTTGTTCCCAACTGTTTTAATTTATCCTAGAACACTTCATGTGCCTTTCAGCACATCCTTGAAGCAGAGCCTCAGTGCTTGCCCTGTGATCTTGCTTCCTGGACAAGCTGTCCATAAAATACTGCTTTTGGGAGCCTGGTGTCCGGCATGCGATAAACATGCCCTGCCCAGATGTTGTGATACTGTGATTAATGCCTCTGAACTAGCTGCATTGGCTCTGTCCAGCACAGCAACATCCGGCACCCTGTCCTGCTAGCGAATACCCGTGGCTTGGCGCAGAGGACGAAGCTGCGCCGCGGTAAGTTTCTTGATGTGTCTACGTTAAGAGTCATGTACTCTGTTGAGTAGAGAAGTGCTGGTAGGACTGTGGCATTAAACACTTTTTCTTTGGTTTCTCTCTTGATGTCATGTCTTGACCACAAGCGATTTTAAAGGGCCCCGAAAGCTTTGGTGACCGCTTGAATTCGCCGTTCAACCTCCCGGTCAGGTGAGTTCGAACTGGGAATGACAGCACCAAGATAGCTGAAATGTTCAGTTCTTGACAGGACCGTTCTATTCACCAGCACATCCGGACATTCTCCCAAGCCATCTGGTCGGGGCTGATAGAGTAGTTCTGTCTTGGATACATTTATCATAAGGCCAAACATGTGGGATGCCTCGTATAAGCGGTCAACAGTTTCTTGGATGTCACGTGCATTTGTTGTAACCAAAGCAGAATCATCGGCATAAAGTAGTTCTCTCACACATATAGTTCTCTCGTTTTTTTAGGCTTTCATTCTCCAAAGATTGAAGAGCTTACCACCTAATCGGGTCTTCAAGTAAACCCTTTTGTTGAGGTTGTGTCCCATAGTTTCTAAAACTGATGCTAGGTATAATGTGAAGGGAATAGGCGCCAAAACACAACCTTGCTTTACTCAATGATTGATGGTGAATGCGTCGCTGATGTTTCCACCAATTGATACCTTGCCAAACATGCCTTCATGAAAGCTTTTGATTATATTTACAGCTTTGCATGGGCAGCCATATAGTTTCAGCACCTTCCAACGTGTATCTCTGTCCACAGTGTCGAAGGCCTTCGAGAAATCTACGAAGACCACGTACAGTGCTTGGTGTTGTTCACTGGCTTTTATTCTGGAGCTGTCGAAGAGTGAAGATCATGTCTATAGTTGACCTGTTTGCCCTGAAACCACACTGGCTTTCTGGAGGCACCTCCTCCGAGATCTTCTTAATGCGATTTAGGATGATTTTGGCCAAAATTTTACAACAGGGAGATGCCACGGTGGTTACCACATTCACTTCTAAGACCTTTCTCCTTGCAGATGGTTATTATGACTTCATCCTTAATGTCTTGAGGGACGCATGAGTTCATCAAAAAGTATTGTACAATCGAAGTAGTTCGTACCACATGGACTGGCCACCATTCTTCCACAGATCTGCAGGGATGCCATCTTTGCCAGGAGCCTTGCCACACTTTGTCTCTTCAGTGCTTTCTCTAATTTTATGGCTGCGATTGCTTCTGAGAGCTCTTCCCTGGTTTCCCTCTGCTGTATGAAGCTGCAAGCATTAGGGTCTGCTGATCCCTGTTGATTGAGGAGATCGTTGAAGTGTTCCTTCCACATTGCCCTAATTTCTTTCAGGTGTCCCGGTTACCATCTGCACTCTTCATTGGGGCTACAACATTACTTCTTGGTCCACAGATGGCTTTCAATTCCTGGAAGAGGCCATGTGAGTCATTCTTGTCGGCCATCACTTGTAGTTCTTCTGCTTTCTAGCTCCACCACATGCCCTTCAAAACTCTGATTTCTCTCTGAACCCTTGCCTTTAAACGTTTAAAGGCAGACTCTGTGGATCTTAGTTTAGACTGAGGTGTTTGTTGTATGCTTTTCTTGTAGTAGGCTATGGATAACTTGCTCATTCTCCAAGAACCAATCAGGGGATTTCTTACCCGGATGGCCGAGTACAGCTTCAGCTGAAGAGTAAGTGGATGCTGTCAGTCTGGTCCATAGTTCTTCAACATTATTACTGTCGATCTTATTGCCATCCAGGGTGGCTGAATGGCTGCGGCCAGTCTTTCCTGCTGCTCAATGCTTCCAAGCTTTTTGGTGTCCAGTTTCTTGGCTGGTGTATTTGCAGGTGCCTTCCTTTTAGGAAAGGAGAGTTTGAGTCTAAGTTTTGTGCGTACCATGTAATGATCAGTTGAACACTCTGCACCCTTCATGGCCTTAGTTGACAATATCTCTGGCAAGCTGGACTTCCGTGTCAGAACATAGTCAAACAGATGATAATGTTTGGATCTTGGATGCCTCCATGTGTTGTAGTTCTTGTCTGGTTGGTAGAAATAGGTGTTGGTAATACACAGTCCACGCCGAGCGATCACAGAAGTTCAACAGCAAATCGCCGTTCGAATTTTCCTCACCCATTCCAAATTTTACAGTAGTGTCTCCATAGATGATGTGGTCATGACCCACTCTGGCATTGAAGTCACCTTAAATAAGCAGCTCGTCTTCTTTGGTTACTTTGTCCACCACTTTTGCTAAGCACTGGTAGAATGTATCTTTTTCTACATCAGTGTGCATCATAGTCAGCGCTTATACACAGATTACCGTCAGACACCGCTGGCTAGGTGTCGGTGTGCGGAGGCCCATGATTCTTTCTGTTACTCCGATTGGTAGTGATGCCATCCTGCTAACAATTTGATTTGATATGGCAAAGGCAACACCATCTTCACGCCCTTTGTCTGATCTTCCGCTCCAGAAGAAAGTGAACTTATCCTCTCGAAGTTGACCTTGCAACCTGGTTTCTTGGCAGCAATGTCCATGTTATAGCGTTCTAATTCCTTTTCAATAAGTGCAGTACGTCTTTCAGGTCGTATATCGTTGTCAAGCATGGTACGTACGTTCCATGTAGCAACGTTTAAAGTCGTTTTCTTATACTTCCTACCGCTGTAATGAAGAGACCCGTTGGTCGGTGTTAACCGAGCAGGTTACTCCAGGCGAGCTTTGTTTACCCCACCTTTTCTAGGTAAAAAAAAAATCATCTATGAAAAATGTTAATTCTAAGCGGAGCTTCACCATCGATTGGCACGGAGCGTATCAGGAATTTTTTGGCTTTACAAGCCCCCCCCCCCCCCAGATGGCCGGAACGGCACTTCCGGATTGTTCTAAGGAAGAATATGATCGGCCTCACTTCGAAATTCTCCCTGCTTCTTAATTGGAGCACCTGAGAAAGATTGAGGGGCTGAACATACCTTTAGCCCCCACTTTTTCATTTTTCATCGCCGCCACTTGGGTTCGCCATTTTCTTGAGGGCGCGGAGTGCCCACGCGAGGAACCGAGCGACCGAACGGGGAGAGGGTGTGCAATTTTACACTAAAATTGAGCGATCTGGTGAATACCTAAGCTGGAGTTTTTGGACATTTTCAGTCTTGTATCAATGTTTTCCTTATTCCCTCGAGAGGTAGTGTGTGGCTGTATGAGTCAATGGGGACCTAGGGAATTGTGTTGCTCTGGAACAAAACAGCTACTCATAAGGCTTACATTGGCTAAACCAGCGGAATTGACATTTGCAAAAACGCCAAAACTCCATTTAAATTAAAAAAAGTAAAAAAATAGGTCTCGGCGGAGGTTATTGCGAACCCCTGAATCCCCAGGATACGGACCTGTCTCCCGGGGTGTCCTCCTTCCCTTTTGGAAATTTTTGCTGTCTCGTTGAAGAGCTTTGATGAAAAATGGTGCTATATTTTGTTCTTTTTATACTAGATTCCAGTGTTCTCCACAGGGGTTTTAGAGGAGCGAAACGTCCTCCTAGTGAAATTGGCCGCCCCTCCAAAATAGTTGCCGTCCTCCAAAAAAATGCCGCTTCCGTTTTTAGTTCATTGCTTCATTACACATATACTAATCATAAAGTATGAAGGGAAACGTTCTCTTCCCTCCAGGTTTGGCGCCAGGATTTGCACGACGAAGGGCCACTCTCCGAACGGGGGAGGGGTAGGGTGGGCAGAGACCTTAGCCAGGATGCCGTCGATGGGTTGGTGAGGGAGATATGAAGAAATCTTGTGCACCATTCCTGCCATTGAGAGTCATATACGACATAAAATTTGTATATGCTAAAGAAAGAAATTTCCGCACTGGTTTAACCGTGGAAAAGCGGGCGAAATTTTTGGGGGGTTAGCCTACACTTAAAAGAATATGTACTTATATAGGTCAATATTGTCCCGGCATTTGGTCCCTATCGGGCATAACTTATGTTGTTCTTTCCTCTTCGAGTCCGTACCGCACGACAGACACAATTAAGAGATTAAGTTTAGCGAAATGAGATGAAATTCCCTACATGTACATTAATCAATTTATTCTTCTTATTAATTAACTTGAAAAGATGGGAAGGGTTTGTACTTTATTAGCTCTAGGTAACGGAACTGAGGAAGAGTGGGCAAAGCGTACCGAACATTTTGGATTTTATCGCAGAAATAACCCTTTTGAACGCCAAAATGACTATCGACCATGGGAAGACGACAGATTATTAACGAAAGGGAGGCAGGCAGTGCCAGCGACAACAAGTTCCGACAGCCCCTATGTCGAGGGGGTGGTGAGAAGGGGATATGAAGGAGCCTAACTATCCCATGCTATTGCATCCAGCTGGGACACATTTTGCACAATATTACTTAATATTTTAAAAGACGAGTAGCGCACTGATAGTGTTCTTTTGAGTCTGAGTCCTGAAATTGCAAAGCGAGCTAAAATGTTTGGTAAGCTTGCAAAAATAACATAGCCTATGTAATCATTAAGAACAAAAAGAAAACAAGAGGGCAATCCGCGGAGTTGCTGATCTCATCGCTAGTAAACGGGAGACTAATTTCTATCAAGCTCCTTTGGGGATTTTAGCTACAAAAACCTCATGCCAAATTTGATGTGCTAGAAACGCGTTCCAGAAGTGAAAATAATGACGTCAGCGTGTTTTAATTTGGCTTACAGGATGTTACTGATCATACGCAGTAGGTGTGTTACCGATACGCGCGCACGATAGAACCTTAGCAACAATTGTTGCACAATGTACGCCTGGATAAAAAAAAATAGAGAAGCCCGCAACGCAGTGACGCCGGTACATGACCTCTGTGAGGAGCTTGCACCAAAGGTCAAAAGGTCAAATTCAGCGGACGCACTAGTTGTTCTAAAAGACATCTCGCCACGCACCACATTTTTTTACTTAGCTACCATGTGTGTTATTTGTACTCCAGAAGGTGGTTCCGTTAGTTGGCTTTTTCACGCGTGTAAGCTCCGACAAAACGCGTATCATTTCATGTTACACCAACAAATTAGGACAGCTGATTAACCAATCAGATACGCGCGCTTTGTCTACCACACGCGCATTACGAAGTCTACTGCGTGCGGCCACAAACGTCATTGGGGAGCCTCAGATTACACGACGTGACAAGGACGACGCGGCGTTTTAGCCCACAGTTCACGTCTTCGAGCTGACGTCCGCTCCCTGAAAACATTGCACTTTAGATTTCTACGACGCGGCATGAAAGTCGCGTGGTGATATTCCAACTTCGTTTGAGCAGCGGACGCCCAAACCGAGCTGTTAATGGTAACAGTATTTTGCGGAAACGTGTAAGTCAAACGAATTGATTATGTAGTCCTACGTTGGAGAGTGAAAAACCATCGAGTTCGTGAAGCAATTGCAGTGGTTATTGAACTGATATCCTGGACGGGGTCTGATTATTATTCCGAAGGGTCGTTATTCCGAAGGTTCGTTATTCCGAATAAAACATGAGGGTCGTTATACCGAAGGTTCGTTATTCCGAAGGGTCGTTATTCCGAATGAAACATAAGGGTCATTATTCCGAAGGTTCGTTATTCCGAATAAAGATTAAGGGTCGTTATTCCGAAGGGTCGTTATTCCGAATAGAGAATAAGGGTCGTTATTCCGAAGGTTCGTTATTCCGAATACAGGATAGGGTTCCGTTATTCCGAACAGAGGTTGTCGTCAACTTTTCTTCTTCCTTCGCACCATTAACGACTACGTTTATCGACGTTTCGGTGAGGGGGAACCGTGTGGTGGTCAACTTGTAATTGAGTGGGTCTGTAAGGTGCATATGTTGTTGTAAATAGTTTTGTAAATATTTGTATATATAGTCTTATTACTGTAATAAACATAACTTTCTGTACATAGTTCTGTAAATATATGTATATATAGCTTAGTTACTGTAATGAACATAATTTTCTGTTTGATTTAACAGTTTGTAAATAGTTTGCGTTAATGTTTCTGCCCGACCCGGTTTGAGTTTTTGTTTGTATGTGCCGTTGTATGAAATGAAATTAAATATTGTAGTCGCTAGAAGGATGCAGGTCTTGTGGCCAAACAATGGGCAACCCAGTATACCCAAATAACAAGAGTCACTGGTAAGAAAATCTCCCTATGCGCACATAAGCTCATTTTGGACTGACAGTTGATAGTACGTTTTGGAGGGGGGGGGGGGGGCAGATTTACAGCCATTTTAAAGGGCCAGTCCCCTAACCCTACCCTAACGCAGAAGCTGTGTCCTTGTAAATTTGGAGGGATAAGAGTACAAATCCTCCATTCGGAATAACGACCCTTCGGAATAAAGACCCTTATTCTCAATTCGGAATAACGAACCTTCGGATTAACGAACCTTCGGAATAACAACCCTTGTTCTCTATTCAGTCGGAATAACGAACCTTCGGAAAAACAAACCTTCGGGATAAACACCCTTCGGAATAACGAGCCTCATTCTCTATTCGGAATAACGAACGACAATCTCATGGACGACGATGAATTTATGAATTTCAGCTAGCTATTAACAGCATATTATGTAGTGCGTTTTTAGTATAAGCACATTGCCAAATAGAACGACGCGCAAGTCAAATTGTCACTTCCGCGTGCACCGATGTTGTGAATCCACGAGGCGTTATTTTCCGTCTTATAAAACGGTAGCAAATATTGACTCACAATACTTTCAAACCCCATACAATTAAAGAAGAAGATTTCTATACGCAAGACAATTATGGAAAAGTTTTGCTACACCTTGGACCAGGCTCTACGAGACACATTTTCTCAGTTTGGGGGACATCTGCACCACCTTTAAACAAAAGCCAACAACCAGCAGTTTTTGAAGTAAAACCGTGCATTTGACCTCCTGTTACACGACTTCAAACCTGAGTTGCCATGACAACGAAATATTTTGGTAGAACATGTCACTCCTGTTATACGTTTCATGTTTTATGTCGGTGCAATGTTTTCCCTGGAATTATATAACCATATATTTCGGTAGTTCTAGTCATCCTCATGACATGTGCGAAGTTTCATGTCAATAAGATGTTTCATTACCGAAATACAGACAAAAGTATGGTTTTACCTACATTTGACCTTTGACCTTCACTTCCGGGAATCTGCGGGACACAAGTTCCGACCCTGGGGTATCTTCCCACCAAGTTTGAAGAGGATCGGTCTAGCCCACTAGGAAGAGTTCGAGTTAAAAGTTTCTGCTTTTTCACTTAAAAATAGATACTTCCACTTCCATCACGTGACCTTAAATGTCTGTTGCCATGGTAGCCATGCATGTTGGTAGTTCTAGATATCCTCAAGACACGTGCAAAGTTTCACATCAATGCCATGTTCCTTTACAGAAATACGGTAAAGGAACAGAAATACAGGCAAAAAATCCCCCCAAAATGATTATTATCAAAGTATGACCTCTGACCTTTGACCTTCACTTCCGGAAATCTGCGAGACACAAGTTCTAACCCTGGAGTGCCTTCCCACCAAGTTTGAAAAAGATCGGTCCAGCCCTGTAGGAGGAGTTAAAGTCACAAATTTCCTCTTTTTTCGCTTAAAAATAGACACTTCCCCTTCCATCACGTGACCTTTGATACCTTGCCATGGTAACCATATATTTTGGTAGTTCTATATATTCTCATGACACGTGCAAAGTTTCATTTCAGTGCGATGTTCCATATTACAGAAATGTAGTAAAATATATGATTTTCACCAAATTTGACCTTTGATCTTTACTTTCGGTTATGCAATATGCACAGTGGTTCCACCTAGGATACCTTCCTACAAAATTTGAAGAAAATCTGCTGAGGCGTTTAGGAGATATTAGCAAAACAAAAATTAACACACACACACACACACCATTACAGGCAAATGCCACGAACCATGGACCAACTGACTGGATCCTACAAACCGAGGACACACTTCTAATATGGCTATAATGACATATAAACCAATGCTGTATAGTGTAGGTTATGTCATTTGTTTACGTATCCACAAATCACTAACTGATTTGTGCCTATGGGTGACATACATACACAATCAGCTCAAATTTTGTTCGCCATACACAAATTTCAAGGCTGAATCTGATTTTCTGCAGGTAACCGTGGACCATCGAAATATCCATGCGATGTCACTATAGCACCTCTAAATTTATGAAAGGAGTGTTGCTAGCATGCTGGCATAACCGTGGACCGTCCTCGGTTTCAGGTGTGTCCACGGTTCGCAGGTATGAATTCAATCTTTAGTCCACGGTTTGCACCAATTGTCAACGCACACACACACACACACACACACACGCACACACACACACACACACACACACACACACACACACACAGGGCATACCCGTATTCAATGCCTTACGGGGTACACAGAACTGTTCCCCGTAAGGAAATGGTCGGAATTCCCCTTTAGCCGTTTATGTCACGCGGCACGTGAATGCCGCGAGCGAGGGCGGACTGTTGCATATCACGTGACAGAGCTCATTACAGTGTCCGAATTTTTGGGGTAGCCACGTTAGTTACGAGCTCCGCGTGAGCGAGGAAAGACGTGCGAGGCCTCAGCTCCCGTGAGCGGCTCGTACCCGGCAAGGCATGGTTTACAAGCTCACATCCATTCACCCCCCCCCCCACACGGACACGTTTTGACCCCTCACACAGAATTGGAGTTCTGCATGGTTACCTTGGGGGACCCCACGTTAGGTTAGACCCTTGGACTAGTAACTTTGGGGCACCAACCGTTACCATGGCAAAAGTGCAATTCAGTGGTAGCTGGCATTCCCATTTGTAGCTCAAAGGGCAAAGTGATTACAATATCTCATCCTCCTCAGGGAGCAATGAGATAAAAATAGAAACTGTAGGGGTTGTAGACCGTACAACATACACTGCGTTGAAACCACCTGGAATACCCGATAAAATAGCCCAGCTATGCTCCGTGAGTCACTCACCAACTTGAAGTTCACCAACTGACCTTTCACATGACACACACAAGAGAACAGTAACTGGGCTTTGTGATATGGGACCTCTACATAACATTTGTACTCTGCCCACCAGCTGTTACTTGGTAAGGTTTACACTGGACTTACACTCTCTAGATATGCGGAATGGAAGTACATTGAAAAAACTGGGGTGAATCTACAGCGCGTCCAAAATTTTGGTTTCATATTAGGGAAATTGCCCCTTGAGAGCAAGAAAGGGGTAGCCTTCGGGGAGAAAAGTCGCCATCGGGGACTGCATACTGTCGACTAAGAGGCCCCACCCCCCGAATATTCAGATTTGCTCCCTCCTCTTGCCTTTAATTTTTTTTAAAATTATTTTTTGATTTCGCTCTCCATCATTTTTCTTACATCGCCCATCGCATCCCCCAAATTTCTGTGTGTGTGTGTGTGTGTGTGGGGGGGGGGGGGGGAGACACTCTGCTCCCCCTTCCCCCGTTGGTTACGCTAGTGGAAAGGATACCGCATTCACGAAACGCCACACTTTGTACGGCAGCGCGTGAAACTTGAGCCCGGGTGTGCGAGCGCGTGTCAGCGCGTGGAATACCCGGACTAAACTGTGAGCACGAACTAACGTTGAAGTCCGTGACTGTGGGTCAGGAGAGCACTGCTTCGAATGCTACTTCATAATGTTGCAATGCAAAAAAATGAAATAATAAAATTATTTCATATATGGTAAGGATCAATTTGGATTATATCTGTTTTTACTCGAAATGTGCACAAGGTTTGGCCTCTTTCCGCTAAGATTATGTTAACGTTATGCCTAACGTTAGGCTACAGTAGTACCACAGCACAGTTCGTCCTAGGCCTAACGTTAGCGTTATTTACGTTAGGCCTAGCCTAGTAGTTTTTACAACACATTGTAGGCCTATAGCCTATAGCGTAGGCCTAGCCTAACTTTGGCTATATACAAGTCGAACAGTTTTACAATTATAAGTCAGGGAGTAACTGCAGAATACCATGGTAAATTTTAAAGTACCATTCAAGAGTAGAGTCGCAGTCCCAGTGGCTGTATAGGATGGGGTCCATTAGTTTCCGCCCCTAAAAATCTTGGGGCGGAAAGTACAGTAGGCCTACCGGCGCTGTAACTGTCACACCCCGAGTTGACTTTCAACTTGACGGTGGTTGATCAACTAGCCTAGTAGAATCTTTTCAGTCTCAACTCCTTTTTCAAGTTCCTTTCTGGTTATGATTCTCTGTCTAACTGTAACTACTTAGAGATTTGTGCTGATCCCCCTGTTCGTGGCCATAATAAGGTAAAATGTTTCGCTAGACTTGACATCAGAAAGTTCAGTTTCTCTCATAGGGTTGTCAATGAGTGGAACAGTCTCCCGGAGTGGGTTGTTAATTCCACTTCAGTCAACTGCTTCAAGATTAACATTGACAAGTATTACTGTGACAGTGGCAGGATCTGATTGTGTTGGGTTTGTTTAGTCTTTATTTGGATTAGTTGTTGGTTTTGGGTCTGTTCTATAGGGCATCTTATGGGGTTTTTACCCCCCTTTGCCCTTAAACTTGTTATGTTATGTTAACTCCGAGTCAACTCAAATCAACTCAATCAACGACCCCTCCTCCTTCCTGATATTACCTTTGAAGTTCTGCCCATTGTTAGTCAACGTTGCACTCTCTTTTCACGTACAACATTGAGGCACAAAGCACTGGGAAATTTCAATAGGAAGGCTGGCCAGTCCATAGCGAGGGGATTATTAGTCCTTCATTGAAAATAGTATAGCTATAGTTGTACAGTGTACTGTTGTGTAAAGTTGAGTGCAGAACATTGTTTCATGAGTGACTGCTCTCCACACAGAAACATAAAGCAGTCAGGAATGTGCATAGTACGCTACGGCACTGATTCTACAGAGAGGCTTCATACAGCCATTAGGGTTTCACGGTACCACTGATAATTGGTACCATTGGTACCGCCACAAATGGTACCGGTATTACCGTAGTACTGGTACCAGAAGAGTAAAAAAAGTAGGATTTTTATCACATGCAAAATATCCGTAAAAATACCATGCATTGACATAAGTGAAGTCTTCTGATAATCCCTGCCTCCCGTTTCAGTATTTTTTATAACATTTAGTCACCCCACACTAAACAAATCGGTAAACAAAAAAAAGAAATAACCTCTCTGCAAATTTAGCGTCTGATAATTTCGGGACACACAATAAATCAGCGCCGCACGTCCGCACTGGAGCTAGACCCCACAAGATGACAAGAGCACTCAGGATTGTAATGAAGATTGCAAAAATAATTTCTGCAAATAATAACAACCCCCTCCTAAAGTATAACCAAAAGTTTTTAAGTAGAACTTTACGAAAATATTTCCATAAAAGACTGATTCATCAAGCTTTCTTCCCGCCGTTATCGCTATCAAAACTAAACCAAAGTGCTTCAAGATTGAATTTACGAATGCATCGCGCAGCAATCCGTTGTACAATAACACTATACTGTTCTTCAGTACGTAGAGCAATACAACAAAGCAAGTGAGTTGATCAGTTGAACTGAACACGCGAGCCAATGATTTAAGCGGGATTTACTGTGTGTTCAGTCCCATTGCTTCACCGTGTTACAGTAATTTCTGAAAGAATGTTCGTTGAGTTCGTACGAAAGTTTTTCTCCCACAGACATAGACAGTGGACGTTATGGAACGGTCCCACTGAATCACTGTGTTAAAATCAGAAATCGTCGATGCAACGTTCATGTCAGAGCTTGCAATGCTATGATTCTTTGTCTGCTTACAACGAATTTCGCACTGGTATAATGTTGTGTGCTATCGTAATCAAAGTGAATTTTATCAATCAACGCATGGTATCTATTGGCAAGACACCATGTGAAAGCATTTGCTGATGAGCAGCGATCTTTCGGGGGTTGCGCAGAATGTCAAAAGAAAGCAAGGGCCCTGTTAGTGTGGAAGGTACTAGTTCTGCGAAAGTAACGTTAAACAGCACTTTCCGAAATTCGTAGGGGGATTTGTGACTGAAATTGCGCAAAACGATCATCAAGTGAATGTTCCCTGTTTGTATTGCAATCCTTAGAGACACGGCGCATTTATCAAATGGGTTTTTATTTCATTCAAGTATCATTCAAATTCAATGCTTTATTTTTGAGAAAAGATTTTCACCGCAAAGTTGACTAATCGTGTCCGTCTAAATACACAATGTGAAGGCGCGGGCGAAGCTAGCGCTGGCAGGGATCGTTCTGAGATTACGCAGAATGTCGATAGAAAGCAAGTTCCTTTTTAGTGTGGATGGTGCTAGTTCTGCGAAAGTAACGTTAAACGGCAATTTCCGAAATTCTTAGGGGGGATTTGTGACTGAAATGGTGCGAAATGATTATCAAGTGACTATTCCCTGTTCATATTATAATGTTTAGAGACACGGGGCATTTATCAAATGGACGTTTGTTACATTTTAGTATCATTCTAATTTAAATGCTATAATTTTGAGAAAAGATTTTCACCTTACAGTTGAGTACCGAGTCTCCACGATACTTCGGTACCTTTAGGTTGGTGGTACCGTACCGTATCGGTACCGGTACGTACCGGTACTTACGGAAATACCGGTATACCGTGAAACCTTAACAGCCATAAAACTATGAATAACTTTTAGGAATAGAAAGTCCCTCACTGCAAAATTACATTCAATCTAGTGTTCAACCGATCACCTGTTAAGTGATAGGCATAGGGTGGATTATTCCATTGTCTGTAAATAATCGGCATTGTTAAAATTATGCTCATCAGCTGATCATTACCACTGATTATATGCAAACTGGAAAAAGGGGGCTAAAATATACTTGAAACTTGCTCTTGGTTTCGTGAAAAATTCCCTTAATTACTCAATCCTATAACTTCCTGCCAAAACAGGATGCATTAATAATTAAAACGTATAAATTTTACCCCCGCGATGGGAGTGATTGTTTGATATTTTCCGCTAAAACCCTCTAGTATTACCTGCAATTATATTTAGAATTGCATTCAAGATGTATCCCTCGCAGTCTCCCAGAAAGCACCGCGTAAGCTGCTCTACAAACTGTGCTACACAAAACACATGGTACTGACTATCGAGTTGCAGTGTTTTGCTGTTTTTTCAAATCCCCAAGCTTAGCATATTATCCGTGCACGTGTTGTACACATAGCACGTAGAATCTTGTGCATTTGGGTGGTTATTATATTGCATAAATTAAGCCATTCCCAGCATTCCTTCCGAAATGTTATTTACAGAAGGACTTAAAAGGGCCAAACCTCTCACTCCAAACTTCAGTTTTGGTACCTGGGTACCGAAATTCTCAATTGGCTCAGCTCTTTGATTGACAGCTAATTCAAACAATGCAGAGTACCAAAGCTTACAGTACCGATTCGTCGAGGTTAGCCGACGTTGACGCATGATATGATGACTTACTATCAGAGACTAACTTTGACGACCAGCAGTTTTTCTCTAATTTTCTAATCATCAAATATCGTCAAATCAACTCCAGTAATCCTTACCCTGAGAACATCTATTGATGAGAAGATTACATCGACCGCACTTCGGTCACACAATGGAAAAGATCGTCATAATCCTGACGGCTTGACGATCTGTTGTGCGTGTTTTATAATCCTCTCAATACCAGCAAAACTGTACTCCGTAATCTTTGACACAATAGCGTGCATGAATGGACCACTAAACAGGCCGCTATTCAGAGGAAGAAACATTGTGACAAAAGAGCTTGCACGACACATTAGGCTTTTAATGCCACAGAAAGTTGACTAGGTTCTAACTTGAACAGATACTAGATCTTGACTAAAATGGAAAATGTTACCTAACAGGGAAATCAGAACCAAATTTTCTACTCGATCCAATCACACATGTACCGTAATTTACGTGTACAGCTTTTTAATGTGTAATGTACATGTAAAACCCTGCACTGCCTTCACAAACCCCTTCAACAAATCTTCCACAAATGTTGTCCTACGGTATTCCTATGCAAGATCATTAAAGGTGTGGTTTCTCATTTTTCAAAACGGAGATTTTCAGGAGCTAGTGGACAGAGTTTTCCAAAGCCTAGGAAGCTTCAAACATATCAAATCCCGATCAACCACAAATCTTCTAAATGATACGTGCAAATTTTGAATTTCTTTTTATCATAGTGGAGATTTTCAAAAGTTAAGAAGGGGGTCTGAAAGTTGTTCTGCTCATGCAAAAAATGTTTCCTGGTTCCGACCTAAAGACAAAAGGGTAAAGAGTTCTAGAAGTTCATTACTTGCCACAAGATTAATGAAGGTTTTAATCGCTCAGAAATAATTCCGACAATCAAAAGAAAGAAAAATAATCCCGATCATTGGAAAACTTCTTCGTTATGTTGTCGGTGATAAATTCTCCCTCCCTCAAGCTGAATGCCTTATCGTGAGAGACACAAGGGGTGAGGATGAGCCGGTACATCAAACAGTAAAATGCGATCGATATTCATGAAAAGATTTGTATAATTTCCTACATTCTTACTCTGCATGTTCGTAAGGAGTGCCTCTGACAAACTCTCTGGGGTGTATGTTAGTGCGTTTTTTTTTTGTTGTTTTTTTTTCAAAACGGAGATTTAAGAATTTGATAAGGGTTTTGTTTGTTTTATCCCATTTTGTATGGAAGGATGTCTGCAGTTTTCCAAAGGGCAATGGGCTTCAAACATGCAGAAAAACATCATCAAGCTGAAATATTCCAAATGACTTGTGCGATGTTTCCTTTTTACAACGGAGATTCCAAAAGTTAAGGAGGGGATCTGCAAGTTCTCCCGCTCGCGCAAGAATGTTTCCCGGTTTGGACATGGCAAAAAATATCTGAGGAGTTGGTAAAGGTTACTAGTCACAAAATTGAAAAGGTTTAAATTGCGCAGGCAGTCAAAGGAAGAAAGAGAATTCCGATCGAAAATTTTATCGTTATGTTTTAGGTGATACATTCTTCATCCCCCTAGCTGTATACCTTATCGTGAGAGACATTATCTATAAGGAGTAAAGATAGGCCGGTGCATTTGAAAAATTCAATTTTGATTTAGTATTTCAAAATTTTTGTGTCTGACATTCTTCCTCTGTAAGGGATGCTTGTGACATTTCTCTCTTGGTGTTTTTTCTTTTTCAAAACGGAGATTTAGGAATTTGATCGCGACTTTGTTTGGTTTGTTCTACACCGTTATTTACAGGGAGCTTTCCAAACTGCAACAAAGCTTCAAACAGTTAGAAAAGGCCGATCGAGCTCAAATATTCCAAATGGCCTGAGCTGATTTTCCCTTAATCTGTTAATACAACAAAGATTTTGAAAAGTTGAAGAGGAGCTCTGGAAATTCTCCCACTAGCTCAAGATGGGTTCAGATTCCGACAGGAAGAAAAAAATCCGACAAGTTTTACAAGTTCTTTACTTTACGCGTGAAAATGTTTTCGTATGTTTGAAATGGCCCTTAACAGCCAAAAATATTTGAAAAATTCCAAACTCGCGTAAAAATTCTGACTGCGAGCAAATCCTGCTAAGCTTGAGAAGTTTTTTTAAGTATAGAATATTCTCTTAAGGAAGTTGCAGCTCTACGAGTTCTTCCGATATTTATTGAAATGCTGCAAATTGTTTTAGGCTCCAACACATGCAAAGGAAAGAAGAAACCAAACGGGCCCTTAAACTGTTCGGTTTTCGTTATTTTCACAAGATAAATGAAGTTTGTTATAGTGCAGTTGTTCCAACGGGGAAAAATAATATAATAACAACCTCGATCTAGTGATCGTTTTTCGAACAGAATCCAATGCATTATAATATTGTACCGACCCTAGTCTACTGAGAGTTTTTCGAATAAAGTAAAAAATGGATTAGTTGGCTTGTTATTTTAAGGGTAATGCCCCGCCCCTTACGGGGCCTACCCGATCTTCCCGGGGTTCGATATTCACCGTTTTCGTATGTCTCAATGATTTGGCAATAGTTACATGGTTCGTTTTTCCCGGGGTTAGATGTTCCGAGAATTGCAGGTGTTCCCAACAGTAAGCCCCAATTCTTGTGTCATTTTATGAAACTAAACTGCATTACTTATGCCTAATTTTTGTTATCGCCCCAGCGCTTGACTCCAACCCCCCCTTGACCGCAGTACAGTGTTCTGCCTCCGTACACTACCAGTGGCCCTACCACAGGACTCTTAAATCCCACGTCAAGTGGAAGAAGGCTGAGCACGCCCGTTAAAAGCCTGGTCCTTGTGCGCCCTCTCCGCGCTCTATCTAGTCCCATGTCCCCGTCCTATGTAGTCCACCCAACGAGGGACCTTGCATTTCTTCCCGCAAGCCTAAACAAACCCGGGTTTATTACGCATGCTAAACGGAAAGTGTCTTACCTTTGTAAAAGTTTTTTATTCCACACGGAAAGATTATATATCCCAATAAAATCCATTTAAGGTTTATCAGTATAGCCGAATATTCAGTAGACCAACTTCGATTGCCTAGGCTAACTGTTGGGAAATTGTTCCACAACAAGCTTTGCGCTCACTAACTGCCGATTTAAAAAGCACAAGTTGTTTTTACGCTGTCTCCATTGTTTGAAACAAATGCTTGAGTCCCGTTTTCCCAGGGTTCAAAAACATTGAGGAATCTGTCAATCATATGTTACCATTTTGTGCAGCTGGGTGAATGACCTGTGTTCTCATGCGCAACTGTTTGATGTTTACCGAGTAGACTAGATGACGCGAGGGCTGTCTAGAATCTTCTACGTTTGTCAAGAATTTGTCATACATTTGGCGCCGTACTTGTTGCAGAAGTAGGTCGTGTCACCGTGCCATGTATTTTCTTGGCTTGGGTTTTACATATCCTGCAAAACCAAAAGGCCTGCGCGGGACTTTGGTGGGGACGTTGTTCATTTGAACACGTGCCCCCCCCCCTGAAAAAAATGCCCCTTGGAATGTATTGGCCACTCTTCGGTACATTTGTCTGGCTGCGGGTGTGGGCTTGGACATCTACAAACCTAGATAAGCTGTAACCTGTAAAGTAGGACAGGGGCCCAAATCTCTGTTTGAGAGTGGGGGGAGGGGGGCGAAAATGCCTATGATGTGCCCATGAGTATTAAACTGTGCATTCCTGGTGGGCACCGCGAGCGCGAAGCCCCAAAAGGCCCCTGGTGGGATCCAGGGGCAAAACCCCTGTGGGGGTTTCAGGGGGCGAAGCCCCCGGAAGCTCTTGTGTTCTGGCATTTCCGAAACTTCAGAAAAACTGTTTTGAACGAGAAAAGCCGAAAAAAGGTGACTGCATTTTTAGGTCTACTAAGGTTTTTCTCTGGGGGGGGGGCTGAATTACAATTTTCCCCCACTTCTTCACTTGAGGGGGAGAAGGCCCCCCTTGCCCCCTGGGATTTGCGCACCTGAAGCAGGAAGTATTTGTAGTGGATAATAGCCTAATATAGCCTAATATGGTTAAAGGCACAACCTGCAGGATTATTACTTTGGATTATAAAAAACAGAGGCACAGAATATAAAATTATGCTGCATAAGGTAGGCTTAAACGTTTATGATAGCTGGCATTTTCTAAACGGGCAGAAAGAGGGAAGAACCGATGGTACACCCGTTCGTGATGCATTACACAGTGGTTGGGTTTAGCAGCTTGACCCTTTACCGAGAGTCGGGGGCACTTCTGGAAAACTTCAAAAAAATTCTTTTTTAATCGATGGTTTGACCAAGAGGTTTTTTATTTTGTGTAAAAGTGAAAGTTACTCATTTATGCGATACATTCTGCCCGTTTGCAGCTTGTTTCTTAGTATTTTATATGAAGCAAAAGTAAGAAATTTTTGCTGTTCTTCTCAGGCCTTTCTTCAATTTTCTCTCGATAATTAGTTGGATCTATCATTTTGCCCGATAAAACTGTTGGCTTACCGGTTGACGGCACAGGTTGGAGAGCAGACTAGTGCAATATTGATCATCTTTGCGGGGAAATTCTCGGCAAAAGCTGGGTAAACTAAGCAAGTACTCTTGCTAACTGTGTGTTCGGTTTATTTATATATATGTACATACCTAGGCTCTAGTCTAACATGCACTGGAGGAATTCGGTGAGATCATTGGGTTAACAGTGAGTATGGGGTAATAAGGGAGAAAATATACCCACTTGTTCTTTTTAACGCTAGTGTACAAGTCAGCGGTTTCCTGCTTGCAAGGTTAGATTTGCCAGTAAATCCACGAACTGGAAACAGTTGTGTATATGTTTACTTTACCCCAAAGTTCATTTCTAACTTTTCTGTTCTGAAGTGTATTCCTAGAATATGAACACAACAATAATCGCTTTCAATTTTTCCACGATCGTCAAAAACTGAAAGGCACACATGCATAAGAAAAAAGAAGAAGAAGAAGAAGAAGAAAAAACAACAAAAAACCCAAAGGATGCAAGCAAAAAAATAACCAAAAGCTGTATGGAGCGACTGAACACGATTTCTGAAAAGATTTGGATTTCCTGACACCTGTAACTTAATGACCAGAATGTTTGTGCGAAAAAAAATCAAAAACAAAACGCCATACCAAACAAGTATGATGGTAAAACAGCAATACGGAAAAATGCAATGAAGGTGCAAAAAAAACATTGAAGAAAGGCCACGATAACTTTTACGATCTAAAAATAAAAAGTGACAATTTAAATGAGAAATTCTAAATTTTTGAAGACAATCTGCATGCACTTCTGGGATGTTGTGACATGCACCCAAAGATGGAAGCCAATACTTTACGATCGCCGAGGAAGCTAACTGATTTCTGTGTACTTTAAAATGTGCTTTGCCAAAAATATAAAATCTTTTCAACTACGCCGTGCGCGTGGAGCTAACTAGTGAAGGGTGAAGGGAATTAGACTGCTATTCAGCTGTGGTCTTTTGTTTCTTTTGTCGTGTTGTCAGTAAAAATGTTGCAAGTAGTAAACCCCAAAGCTTATTACCAAACAACCGCAAGCTATTGTGCGGCTGTTTTTAATCTTGATGATTTTTGACGAACATTTCCAACATCGTCAAATTCGACAATCTCAGTTTGGGCATTTGGGAAACTTTGGGCTTTGACGTACATTGACGATCTTTGACTAAATTGGACTATTCGCAACCTGACGATCGCGCTAACCTCGAGGAATCGGTACTGTATATTACACAGCATGAATGGTACTGAGAGTGTTTAGATTATATAAACTGGGTTTTTCTATGCTCACCCTGAAGCAATAAACTGAGATTGTGTCTGGATGAGGATGAATTTCAGACAATTGTGGGAGGGGCCTCAGTTAGAAGGTTAGGAGAATTGGTACAGTTTGGGGTGAGAGAACTGGGCCTTTAAGCAATGTTGTCATACCACATCATTGCAAACGTAAACAACGATGCACGTGGTCTCAGGCAGCAAACTTCATAGCCCACGCATGCAGTAGACTTGTGTGCATGTCCGTTTTTACCCCCAAACAAGGCGTCGTATTTTTCTCGGTGACATCGTATTGATACGATCCATTGCAAAATTTAAATTGGCCCGTGCATCGTGATTGGTTCAATTGCGTTGATTCTAGCCAGCCAATCGCAACTCGCGCCTTCGCCTATGGGATTTAGTGTGTGAAAATACTCGGTCTCGAGACAAATTTTCCCATTGAGTTTGTGTTACGATGATCTCACTTCACAAGCTTATATAGCCGGCTAGCGCAGCCGGGCGAGCCCCATGCTAAATTCACCAAGAAAAGACCACACAAATCTCTGAGAACGTGGATTTTTGGGGGATCTGACTTAAGTGCATTTCAGTTGCAGATTCTTTCCAAACAAGACCTAAGTTTTGGACAAGAACTGCAAAAATTATATGGAGGATATTTATATCATAAAGGAACCATAAGAAACGTTAATCCGGTGCAATTGTTTTGCTGCCCAGAACTGCTAAAGTTGTCATGATTTTTCTATATGGGGTCCGTTAAAGCAGGATAGTAGCTACAGTACATTTACGCAGCAACAACCCAGTCCAGTAAAATAATGCAAATGTTTCGACACGATTGGGGGATGAAAATTAGACAGAGCACGACGTTGGCCTAAGAAATAAATTATCAAAGGGCAAGTGACATAGACTGCAAACAATTCTACAGTATTAATGGTTGTATCTACACTTTTGAAGTGAAAATATTACGATATCCCGTTCGAGAAACGAACGAACTATTCCTTATAATTTCCATCCTGAACTGGTTATGGTAATACGATATGCACGAAGCAAAGGGCCCCTACTAACGATCTGGAAGCCGAGGTAAGCCCAGCTTCTAAATGCAAAGCCTACGTAGCTGGCTTTCTGTTTAGCTTTATTGGAAGAAGGAAAAATGAAATTACAGGTTTTTTTTCATTTATTAACACTCACGCTCTTGACCGAAACTGGAGTAAATTCACTGTGTTCATTTCCAGTGACGCTCAGTCTTATTACACTGTGTATGGACTCTAAACAGGGCGACCTGTCATATTTTCAACTAGAAAGTCTATGAGTTATTCACTTCATGTTTTGAAATAGTTCCATTTCTCTAATGGCTGATTTATTTCCTCTTTTACACTGAAGAAACTCCCAGCAAGATCATAATTTTTCAGTCAGGAAGCTTACCATTTTTTTTTTTCAACCGCGATCACGTATGGCACTGCCAGTAAGCTCAAGCAGACTTGCCCAGTATTGTACGTTCAGCATATGTAGGAATAAGCTACTTGCTACTACTTTATCGATTGTACGGCAGACAGGTTATCGTTCTGTCTTCACTTATTCACACACCTTTCTTTCTCAAAGAAACTTGACTTTTAAGTTAAAAATCCTTTTAAGATACAATAGGACTTCTTCTGCTGGACACAAAGGAGACTAGACACACTGATGAATGAATCGACTAGTAGAGGATTAGGGGCCAGACTCGGCAGACATGATTGACATGTTACCATGGTCCTATTGAAATTAACAATGAAAAAAGTAGTTGATCAACTGCAGTTGGTCAACTATCGTCAAACTAGCGTTGGTGAGTTGAAAGCGTGACAGATAGAGCGCCGGTACTGTAATGTTTGAACTAACGTGTGATAAAAATAACTGTCAACTTCAAATTTCAAATCAAAGTACAAGGAAACAATGAAATTTATGGCTAGGCCTAAAACTTTTTCGGTATCCTCATCAAAAATCATCGCAAAGAATGAATTTTACAACCTTTTTTCTAAACGTAAAGTCTAGTCACGGAGTTGTATTTTTTTTACGTATAAGAAGTCCGCTTATCTATAGGTACAGTAGACTTATGCTGAATGTGTGAACAGTTGTTCACAGCACTGAATACCATATACCTGTACGTAAGTACGTATAAGTATACTAAAGCCTACAGTGAGAATGTTGCTTGAAAAGACGTCAACATGGCTGTAACAGGTGTCGCATTGAATAGTAAAAGACATCCATGAAGTTTGAAACTTGAAGGAAAAGTTGATGGAATCTTCATTTGACAAAAGTATCACTGATATTACATTCCGTTCCATTACTTTCCGCCTCTCAAAAAGATGTTTTCTGCTAAAAATAAATGGGGCGGAAAACACCCATTTTTGAAGGGCGGAAAGTAGCGGAGGGCGGAAACTAACTGTAACCTATACGATTCACCTGTGCACCAGTGTTAGTGCTGAGAATTGAAATTTGGGGGGGGGGGGAATTTCCCCCTCTGAAAAATTTAAGGGGGGGATTTTCATTTTTTTGGGGGGGGGGAGGAGTCTTAAGTTCTGAGAAGTTAAGTCGAGTCTGCAACCTGCATTTACCAATAAAGAGGTTAATGCAGTAGCCTACATCTTTTAACATTGCCAATAACTGATATTAGTAGCTAGGCCCTAGGCCTAAACAAGATTTCAACAAAGTTAGATGTATTAGTTGGCCTGGCTTCTTTGCATGTGGCGCAGAACATTTCTCCTTCCACGTACCATAACCACGGCCAAATTTTCAGCCAATTTAACTGAAACTTGTCAGCTTTTTTCTTCTTAGTTTTACTACTTTTGTTAGCAGACCTAGGCCTAGGCTTAACATTAGGCCCAGTACTAGCACTGTATTACTAGTAGTAGTAGTATTAGGCCTACTAGTAGGATTACTATTTACATTATTATCGCTACTCTGTAGTGGTTTGAAAAATAATCCAACTTTGACTTGGAGGCCATTTCACACTTCACAACAGTCTAAAACACGACCGATGTTTGCACACAGAGCGATTAGTTTCAGTACACACACCGCACAAAGCTAGCTGCCACTGCTGCGCGATCGTATGCTAGGCCTACAGCCCTACACTATACTGTAGGTAGCGCTAGTACATGCATACCCAGTCCATGCAGTATGGGTGTAAGGGTGTACTGTGTACAGCTTCGTTTTACACAAACGTTTATACAAACGGTGACTCATCGATTTTCAGAGAGAGTCAGAGAGGACAAGTAAATAAGTTGTGCTTTGATTATAACGCTATCGCTTATGCAAGAAAAAAGATGCGGGAATTTCCCGCAGGCAAATAATTTTCTTGCGGGATTATTGATTCCATTGCGGGAATCCCGCAATCGCGCAGCTTAGCACGAACACTGCTGTGCACCATGTACATAGCCTAACTTTACATCCATAAAGACAGACAGATGAACATAGGGTTTCACGGTAGCACTAGCCCTTGAACAGGGCTGTGTGTTTCGTTACATGGCCCAAGCTCATTACACTCCACATCACAGCCCTTGCCCTGCTAACACAAAAAATCTTGTCTGGTAAATATTACACACATCGAACTTATATTACAAGAAAAAGATGTGCAAGTGACTTGCAATCGCAAAGTTACCAATAAATCGGCTTTCATGGACAGTCTGAGGTCAAAATGCAGAAAAATGACACTTTGATTCTGGTTAGAAATTCCTTCCTTTGAATGAACCCTTGTACAATAAGTGTTTCTACATGAACTCGCAAATACAGTAGTCAAAAATCATTCCTAGAACTTTGTAATCATTACACCAAATTGATAACTTTAATGATCATTCCACCTAATGAACGCAAATTTCATGTGAAAAATTGTTGTCTGTTTGTATTTGAAGCTTCTAAATGTTTTTGAAATTGTTGAAATGTCAAAATCTCTCCAAGTGTGAAAACTTTTTGAATAAGTGGAAACCCCTGTTGTGACCTTTGACCCCAAAGTGGATATCACGAAGACGACGGGTCCCACTTTTCCGGGCGCAGACACCTGCTGGCATGCCCTGTCTCAAGTTCCACGCGCTGCCGTACGTACGGCAGTGCGTGGAACTCAGTTGTACGACAGCGCTTGGCGTTTCGCGGAACTAGTGAAAAACTCAGGGATCCATTCTAACATCTGAAAAGCAACATTTTGCGAACAAAATAAGTGAAAAAAGGGACAATGGTCTGTTGTACAGTATTTTACTTCCTAATCAGTAATGATTACATGATTAATGATAGCATTTAATGAAATTAATATCAGCGTTAACTAAATTAACATCAGCGTGTCAGCGCATGCCCTGGTACACAAGGCAAAGCCAGGCATGTAAGTGCGTGGTTTAGTAGGACCGAAGACGACTACTTAGTCGTTGGAAAGCTTGCAAACATGGCGTCTTGAGTTAGTGTTACATTCAATTTTTCGAGGCAAAATACACCATTATAACATCGAATCTGGGTGAACAGCTTATGCAGAAAGGTGGATGCGGTGCCAGAGGTTATCTGTGTAAAGTTTGGCGAGAAAACAGGAATTTGTGAACGTGAGAGATGACGACCCTGGCCAGGGTCGGGTAATGATGGGATTTTTTGTGTTAGCTGGGCAAGGGCTGTGATGTGGAGTGTAATGAGCTTAGGCCATGTAACGTAACACACAGCCCTGTTCAAGGGCTACGGTAGCACTGATTATTGGTACCATCGGTACTGCCGAAAATGTTACCAGTAATACCGTAGTACAGGTACTGTACCAGAAGAGTAAAAAAATGGGATTTTTATCACATGCGAAATATCCGTAAAAATACAATGCATTGACATAAGTGAAGTGTTCTCATAATCCCTGCCTCCCGTTTCACTATTTTAAAACATTTAGTCACCCCACACTCAACAAATCGGTAAACAAAAAAAAGAAATAAACGGAACTAGACCCCACAAGATGACAAGAGCACTCAGAATTGTAATGTAGGTTGCAAAAATAATTTTTGAAAATAATGACAGTTGCCCTCCGAATGTATAACCTAAATTTACAAGGTAGAACTTTACAAAAATATTTCCATTAAATATTGATTTCATCCAGCTTTCTTCCCGCTGAGTTATCACTTATGGAAACTAGGCCTAGATCAAAGTGTTTCATGATTGAATTAACAGTATGCATCGCGCAGCAATCCGTTGTACAATAACACTACTGTACTTCAGAAGCTATCAATACAACAAAGGAAGTGCAAGTGACTTGATTTCAGGTGAAATCGTGCCGATGTTTTAAGCGGGATTTACTGTGGGTTAAGTCCCATTGCTTCACTGTGAAAATTTCTGAAAGAACGTTTGTTGCATTCGTACGAAAGTCTTTCTTAACACACGGAGGGCGTTAGGGAGCAGTCCCACAACATCACTGTGTCAAAATCAGAAATCATTGATGCAACGTTCATTTCGGAGCTTGCAATGCTATGATTCTTTGTCTGCTTATCCAAGAATTTCTCACTTAATTAATGTTGTGTGTGTGCTATCGTAAGCAAAGTGAATGCTATCAACCAATGCATGGTAACTTATCTTAATACACAATGTGAAAGCATTTGCAGCGATCTTTTTGAGGTTGCGCAGAATGAGGATAGAAAGGAAGGTCCCTGTTTGTGTGGAAGGTACTAGTTCTGCGAAAGTAACGTAAAATTGCAATTTCTGAAATTCTGATGGGGAATTTGTGACTGAAATGGTGCAATAGTTATCAAGTGAATGTTCCCTGTTTGTATTCCACAGTTTTGAGACACTGCGCATTTATCAAAAGTGTTTTTGTTTCATTTAAGTACTGTATCATACTAATTCAAATGCTGTATTTTTGAGAAAAGATTTTCATCTCACAGTTGAGTAACTGTGTCTGTCTAATTACACAATGTGAAAGCAAATATTTGTGGTGAGCAGTGGTCGTTCTGAGATTGCGCAGAATGTCAAAAGAAAACAAGTTCTTTTTTAGTGTGGTGGGTACTAGTTCTGCGAAAGTAACATTTAACGGGGAATTTTTTACCGAAATGGTGCGAAATGATTATCAAGTGACTATTCCCTGTTGTAATGTTTAGAGACACGGGACATTTATCAAATGGTTTTTTGTTACATTTTAGTATCATTCTTATTCAAATGCTATAATTTTGAGAAAAGGTTTTCACCTTACAGTGGAGTACTAGTCTCCACAATACTTCGGTACCTTAATGTCGGTGGAACCATACCATACTGGTACCTGTACGTACCGGTACTTTTGGAAATACCGGTATACCATGAAACCTTACATGAACAGTAAATGGAATAATGCTGCAAGGAAGCAGTTTCTCTCATTTGCATAATGTGCATGGTTATTATGAGAATGTGTCAACACACATCATCCGTTTACTTTTGAAAAATTATTCCAAGTGCACTGCACCATCATTCTGGCCCGAAGTCGCAGTCGCAGTCGCAGTGGCCACAATGTAAAGTGCATTTCCCATATGCCAAAGAATCACGCCAAGGTGGAGGTGTTTGGAATTATATGCCACACCAATTGTTGCAAATATATGCCAACTGTTGTAATTTTCCCTGTAGCAGTCGAGTATGCAGTACACTAAATTTGTTGGCGTACATTTCCGTACGCCAAAGATCTTTCTGTGAAAGGCCCTACTTTCCAGTATGGCGCAGTGGTTGTTTATCAACTACAGGCGTTCTTCTGTACAGAGTAGCGAGGGCTGCATTAAATTATGCCAAAATGGGCGTTTTTTTAAAGCCCCAGTTCTCTCATCCAAAACAGTACCAATTCACTGAAGCCCCTCCCACAATTGTCTGAAATCCATCCTTATCCGGGCACAATCTCAGTTTATTGCTTCAGGGAAAATAAAGAAAAACTCAATTATATAATCAAAACACTTTCAGTACCGTTCATGCTGTGTAATATAAGCTTTGGTACTCTGCATTGTTTGAATTAGGTGTCAATCAAAGAGCTGAGCCAATTGAGAATTTTGGTACCCGGGTGCCAAAAGTGTAGTTTGGGGTGAGAGGTTTGGCTCTTTAAGCTGACAGAATTTTGCTTTCTACCAATTTAAGTATAATTCCTTGTTAATACAAATTTTGAAGTGACAACTTTTACGACAGAAAATTCCACTCACCAAAAGTTACGACAGAAGATCTTGAATGGCCGTAAAATAGAAAATAGTACTCATTAAAAATTACGAAAACTTTTCCAGCAAAATGCAATCGCTGCAGAATAGCTATAAGTGTATATGGGTAAGGATACTGTTGAGAACATGACTGCTGTAGTATGCTGTACATGTACAGTATGTAGGCTTATGGTTTTTGCATGTAGTAATGGTACAATTGTATGGGGACCAACTTAAAATTGGTTAAAGATGAGAGTGGATTTGACTAAAAACTGCCAAAGTGCTCATACGGAAAAATGACAGTTTGGCTGCTCTTGGAAGGCATTCCCCATGCAGGCCAATCTTTACAGTCTGGAGTTTAATCAGGTAGAATGCACACTGTTAAAGGGAAATATTGTGTTTGTTCTGCAAGAATTATTCATCCTTCTGAACTAATATTTATTGACACATGGTGATAGATTATCCAAAATAAGGTTGTACACAGGCTTGGGGCGATTACATCTCAATGTAATCGAGTACGATTGCGATTACTTCATATTTTACAATTGTGATTATGATTACGATTACAGCTAAAATTGAAAGTAATTGATTACGATGGGGATTACATTGCAATGTTATCATGATTGCAATCGTGATTACATTTTCTCTCCACATAAACAATGTAGTGGGCAAAACAATTCAGTGCCCACAACTGGAAAAAAGGCCATGGACATTGCTCTAGATAAGTCCGGACAGAACCAAGTCCTCCCAAAGTAGAGATTATTGAACCCATGCACTTCTCACTCATTTTAAGCCAGAACATCCAAGAAAGAGGGAAAATTAAATTTTGTCATTCCAACAGAAAAACCAAGCACTGAAAAAATTGTTTAGTAACATTACCTCTTTGTTCAATTCAACTTCAATGTAATCAGAAAAGAAACCATGATTGCGATTATTTTGCCATTGTAATCGATTACGATTGCAATTACTTTTGTGATTTTCACAAAAGTAATTGATTGCGATTACAACTACTTCAAAATGTGTAATCGATTGCAATCGATTGTGATTACTGATTACGATTACCCCAAGCCTGGTTGTACAGTATGGTAGCCTTCTTTTCAAGAAATAAGTTTTCCACAGATAGAAAATCAGTTGTTTGTTGCTGAGGATCAAGTTGTTCACCCAAACTTTCAACATTTCAAATTATGCAATGTTTGTAGCACTTCTTGCTCATAGTATTTTGAAGAGATGTAGCTATTGCTGAGGTTTATGATTAAGAGTGAATTGTTGGATAGAGTCTAAGCCATTTTCTTTGTGCTCTTTGTTGGAGCATTTTAAACATAATATTTCTTTTTTAACAAGGTGTTTCTTGATAGGCTGTTGCCATTGTATTGTTTTGATTGTATTCTTTGTTCAGGTTTTGGATTAGGTTAGGGATCAGGGTTATTGATTCATACAGTAGCTCTCAAGTTCCGAGAGGCTAGATGGGGGTCCCACTGATCTGTCCACTGGTGGTTTGCCGGCCTGGGGGAGGGGTAAAAGGGGAGGGGGTGTCAAAAATTTTTGAATTTTAGAAGTGTCTACATGCAAAATGATGGCACTTTCTTGGCAAATCAGTCAACACAATTTGGCTAGGTTACCACCAAAAAAGTTCAGTAACTTTACAGTACTGATTTTTTTTTTGCAGTGACCTTGAAAAATATTGTATTCTGGGTTAAAGAGCAGCATTATTGGCAAGGCAACTTTGTGGTAGGTGACTTTGCTGGAGAAAAACTAGGCTGGCCCTACAGTAGTTTAGCCTGGGGAGCAGACTCTGTAGTAGCCTAAAGATGGCGCTCTCTCAAAATCAAAATACACCTCTCAAAACAGTGTAATATACAGAGTCTGTAAACCTTCGTCCAGTTTCCATTTACACAATCCCGCATTTTGAGGGACGAATTAGTAAACATGAGATGGTCACGTGGTGCACGAAACAAGTATGAATAGTGTATTTTGGTACATACAAGTGATACAACGAACGGCGAACAACCTAATTAGCTTTTGTAGGTGGAAAATGTGTACCAGGCCATACATTTGATGCATTAATATTACCTATTATGCGAGATATAATTTAGAAGGCCTATTTTAATTTTTGTCGCGATGTCATATTTGGTGGTCGTAAATGAGATTCGCTAGAAAGTTGGCAGGCTATTGTATACCGTAGTTATGCCATGTAACTCAGTAGTTGGAAACGTCAACTGTTCAACAGTGAAGCTGTTGAAAGACCCATAGTATTATTAGTAGTAGTGAAAGTAAGATTTTTGATATTTGAATGTAATGTTCGTAGTTGAAACGCAAACACAATATCCTGCTTACAGCTGGCTAGCCCTAGTTTAATGATCATGCATTATTTATTGACATACTGTAGGCTACAATACAGTACAGTACAGTACAATGGCTCTGGTGCTGTGAAAAAGTTTCTGCACATTGAAGTTTGGTACTCTTTTTCCCTTGTCAGTGATTTGCAGTGTTGTGAGTACAGCATCTTACAATGATCATGCTTTTGTACATGTAGACAAAAACTATTTCCTTCTGCACAGTGCACATTTAAGGCATCTTTTAATGTACAGTACACTTGCTGTCTATGGTGGTTGGAGTACTGTTGAGAGCTCATTCTTAATTGTGTAAAAGGAAGTCCTTAATAAATCCCCAGTAAAACCTTTAGTTAGTCATACAGTGCATTGTGTAATCTTTGTGTGAATTAGGAACAAGTCAGTTTGTTAACCATTCTGTTGGCTAATTACTCTGCAGTCTGTAGTACATGCAGTACTAGTTGTACTGATTGTAGCAAAAGTTATGGGATTCATGTTTGTACATGTTGCAAATTTACACTCTTGTGCCCACAATGTCTCCTTACACCACCAAAAATAAAGCAGTGGAAATCCTGATCTCTTATTGACCCATGCGTTGGCTTTACCATTTTGAGATGATAGTTGTTGACTGGTCACATAACTAGGCAGATGGCTGTCTATTAAAATTGTGTCATTTTATGACCACCAAACTGGGAAGGGTTTACAGTATTTTTGTGTACTTAAAAAGATGAAATCTACTTGTAGCAATATCTTAGTAAGCCATTTGGTGTAAAATGGCAGTGTTGCATGTAATGCTAGGGCAACTGTTACTTTGCCTAAAATCCTGCAGTGTAGCTCTGAACTGAACCCCTTAGGCTACAGGGTTTAGATCAAAACATATATCAATCACACTGGGCACTAGAAAAATGTAGTGTCTAAGTTAAATAAGTAACTACTAACAATTAATATTACTTTTGCTGCATCATACCTGAAGTTGTACAGTATGTAGCCAACCGTGCATGGCGCTGTTTTGCACTCAATAGGTCTGTAGTTTGATCCTTGGTAATCACTGTGTACAAACTCTTTTTCTTCTTCCATTTCTTTTTTGGTTCCTTGTGTAACAAAGGAACCTATGCAGTCACCTTGGCATATGTATGTGTGTGTGGGTGTGTGGATGTGACAGATTGGAATGCGAGGTATGTGGTGTGATAACTCAGTAACTAAGTGATCAATTTTTTTCAAACTTGGTATATATGTAGATGTTGTTGAGTAGATGTACCCTTTTGTTTTTGGTGGAGGTCAAAGGTCAGTAGCCATCACCAGAGGTCAAAAAGTGAATTACTATTAGTAGCTGTAACTTGGTATCCGCTGTCAAACAGTGGAATAATTTTAGGAAAAGTTAGTTTGATAGGAGGTGAAAATGTTGTTACATTAACCAAAATAATTGGAGAGGGTCAAAAGGTCAAAAAGTAATGTTTTATTGATATCTTAGATTTGCATTCGTCTAAGTGAAGTGCATATGATGACCCACTTTGACCTCACTTCACCTCATTTGACTTTTTGTCCTTTGTGTGACTTTTTGGTAACTACTGGATTCCTCTTGATGGAACGAACCAAAAAGGCAATTACACTACCCTCCTACATTGTTCCTAACTCAAGTTACCGACATTTAAATGCCAGGGTAGTTAGTGTGTAGGTCATATGCATTGGAATGTGAGGTATGCAGTACAATAACTCAAAAATCAAGTAACATAGGGAGATGGCATAATGGAAAGTTGTAAAGTGTACATGTTGACCTACTTTGACCTCACTTGACCTTATTTGATCTTTTGCCCTTTGTGACTTTTTTGTGACATGTGGATTTGTCCTGCTGAGACAAACAAAAGGAGTAATTAACGAATTATACTACCCTCCTATGATGTTTCTAATGTGAGTTATTGTAATTTGGGTTGAAAAAAAATCAGTGGTTAGTATATGTTTGTGTTACAGTATATATATGCTTTGGAATGGGAGGAATATAGTGTGATAATTCAATAACCAAATGTTTAGGGAAGTCACATCAGCAGGGATAATCCTTCAGCAAATTTATCTCGTTGTCCAGAGGACAACCTGCACTGGAAATTTGGTTTTCCTCCCTAAAACGTGGTTGTCCCCCACTGCAAATGCAAAATATGTTTGCAAGCTATAACAGTATTTCTTAGTGATACACTGAAATAGAAAGAAAACTAAAAAGCTCTGCTGTAAGTTATGGTGCTGTAGCAACTGAGAAAAAGCAAAAGATCTAGAGGCTCATCTGGATGCTTTCATGCCTTATGACACACATGTCACTATTAGACTATTTGGGTGATATGTCTTTTGTTCAATTGGTATAAAATCCAGCTGGTTTAATGCCTTTTGACAAATGCAATGTATAAAAGAAAAGAAGAATTATAACCCCCTCTCACTCTATAAGCAGTTTAGTTAACAATCTAGTTACTGGGTGGGGGAAATCATGTGCTACTGTACCCCTGGGAATTAAGGGCTTGTTATTAGAGGTTTGTTAGCTTAACCCAGGAGTTTGTAGGTAGTTAGATGGAGCTTTACGGTCCAGTATCCGTCCAGTTGGCACAAGTCGAGCCAGCCAGAGCCTTTTTTTCCAGTTGTGGCTCACTGGCTTGTTTTTCCTACTCCATCGCTTATGTGGGGCATCACACACAATGGCAGGTTCCATTTTTAGAGTCTTTGGTATGACTTGACCTGGTAATAGAACCAAGGCCTTACGTGTGAGAGGCAGATACTCTTACCATTAGACCAAACACAAAGTTAACCCAGGAAGTGTGGGTAGAGCTTATGTAGTACTGTGGGGTAAAGTGTCTGTCGCTCTCTCTTCAAAGGGTTTTAGTGTTTTCAAATTGCTTTAGATGTGGATGTAGTTTGTACAAGAGGATGATTATAGCCATGGCAAAGGATGCCATGATTTTGGAAAGGATTGGTCGAGGGATTACTTCAGTACCTATATTCTAAAAAAGTGCTTCAGCTGGTGTTCATTCTCACTTTGTAATAATCCTGAACTCCTATTGGTCCATTGTGGTCAGGTGACCGTGCATAATCCATGACAGACCCCCAAAACCGTTTACTATCCACCAGGGATAAAACACGTTCTGTACAGTACGTTCTTTATCCTCCACGGATAATACATGGTACAAATCACTGGTGGATGAATACACTAATTATTACATTAGCGAACGAACAGTGTTTTTGTTAATGTTGTACTGGCCATATTATGGTACGTGTATTTGTTTTATGTACAACATAATAACAACAAAACAATGGATTTCTGAGGAATAAACTTTGATCTAAACTTAAATTTAGGTCCTAAACACATTAGACAATATGGGCCTAGGCCTAGAGACTGCCAAAAATTTGGAAAGATTTTCAAATCTCAAAGGTGAAGCGAGGAATGAGAAATCAACCAAAACTCCACCAAATGGGATGTCAAACTCAGTCTTAGGTTAGGCTAGTTTATTGCTAGGGCTAATGTTGCCTAAACCTAGCCTAGGCCTAGACCTGCCTAGCCTTATTCTTCCTACCAAAAGTACTTGAGTAAATTAAATCCAAAATGCAAGTATCTTTTTTCAAAGGCCAAAATCATCTGTGCTGGAATCAGACAACATGGTATGACAACCCACCCAAGTTAGGCCAGTCTAGCCTAGGTATCAATTCACTGGGCCAAGTGATGGTAAAGGTTTCATAAATCTTAAACAGCAAGATTGAGCCAAAAGTATGCCAACCACAGCATTCGAGCCACATTTAGGCCTATGCACAGCTTTCGGTAATGCTGGGGTTGAAAAACGTATCCTCATGGCCATGAGCGGCCACAGAAAGGAAAAAAACCAGAATGCAGAAATGCATTGAGGTTTCGATGATACATACATGCTCTTTTCAATAAAATGCTACATTTCTTGTAACAACTGGTGACCCAAAGTGACCTTTGACTCCACCTGTAAGTAACTTTTTTTTTACCCAAAACATTTCTATTTCAAAAAGCCAAATTTCATACTGTGCCTTAAGATATTCTGCAAACAAGGTTTTCAGAGTTTGATGCCAGGTGGTACCAGATGACCATTGACCTCCACCAAAAACAACAGGTACAGTACTTTCAACTCACCATAGTACATCCACATACTAATTAGGAAATCCATCCAAGTTTCCTACCTTGCGATATCCCATTTTGACAAGTTTTTCAAAGTTTGACCAATCATGACCCCAGATGTCCTTTCACCTCCACAAAAAAAAACCTTATACAGACCATCTTCTCACCATAACTCATCCACATACTAATTATGAAATCCATCCACATTTTGTACCTTGAGCTATCCTAAACAAGGTTTTCTGAGTTTAACCCCCTATCACCCCAAATGACCTTTGACCTCTCCCAAAATCAATAGGGTTCTTCCTTACATCATAATGCATCAACATATCAAGTTTGAAATCAATCCAAGCTTCCTACCTTGAGATAATGTGTTAAAGAGGTTTTCAGGATTTGTCCCCTCCTGACCCCAAATGACCTTTGACAGGCTGTCGGATTTCACGGGAAAGACCGTTCCCGGTCGCGTGTCGCTCCTGTGACAATGAAATCACGGAACCGAAAAATCGGTTACCACAAAAAAATCCCAACTCCAAACATTTCATCTTGAAATGTCTGAATTGGGAAATTACCTGACATGTGTATCTTTTCAACTTTTATGAGTTTTTACACAACTAAGATTTTTCACAAATGAAGATGGAGGCCTAGGTCAATCCTGATAAAGTTTCTTGTTGTGCGATACGAAGCACTACGCAAGGCCTAAACTGGACTATCTTACCTGCAGCGTAGGCCAGCGCAACTGTACGTAGCGAACAAACTAATGTAAGGTTACTAGTGTCAATCCCCATTTATATCAATGTACATCCTTTCTAGCACAGTGTGAACAGCACACCTTTACGTAACCTAAAACCTGTGACAAAAAATGTTTTGCAGCACAAAATGTCATTGCGGATTTATCTGTAGTCATTTTGGTATGTACTGCTACGCTAGCAAAACAAAAGCCGATACCGCGGTACTGGTGGGTGACTTGGGGATAATCAAATCACATACAGTACCGCTCAAAAGTAACTGAGGAAAAAAGAGTGCGCTCTAATCCGAAATTACGCTCTGATTGCGGGGAGACAAAGCCCCCGCAATCCACGCAGTCCGTCTTCTATTCATAGTGCAGCAGACCCCATTCATTGTGTACTCCTATTATACTACCTATTGTGTTTGCTGACTGTAACGGTAAGCGAAATTTACCGTTACGTGTTATAAAGAGTGTTTATCTGTGTGACTATTCATGCACGGTCAACTCTCGGAGGTTCATCACAACAACTTGGAAACTTATACGGTTGAATGAGTGAATAGTTTTGATTAAAGAAGACACTAAATCTTCTAGTCAAAAATATTTTAGGCCTAAATCTTGGCCCCGAAATCCATTCATGGAAGTGCCAAATTTCCTTAACGGCGATCGTTGACTTTCGTTTAGCTTATTCACGGTGAAATGCTGAGAGCAGCGCACGGACGTATGTGCAGTTAACAGACTGCCAAAAGGCACAATGCAACTGTAAAATGTCGCAAATTTTCATACGTGACATGTTTTTGCAGGAGGTAGTTTCGTTCCGCAGAAGTTTTTTTCATTGCATAGCGAAGTGAAAACGAACGGCAATGCCCTTTCACGTTCTTGGAGATGGGTCGCGCACACGACACCAATCAAAATAACAGCTCCTTGTAACAGCTATTGAACCTTTTGTCAAAATTCTGATACGGCGTTATAAAGGACGTGTGAAATGTACCAAATCATCGTAACCCATAACGAAGTATTTAAAATCCATTATTTTGAAACAAATTTACAAAAGATTTTCTGTTTGCAGCCCTCACGGAAAAAAACTAGCATTCCGCCGCAATTAGCCTCTGTACACAGTATACTCGTCCACAAAACACAACACTCACTTTTATACTGTATTTTATGTACGAACAGTACGTACGTACGTGCATCTATCAAGCAGCGCCTGCCGCGCAAGCGAGCTGGTTCCAAAATCATCGGACTGCGAAGTCATTTCGTAGCTCGTACTTCAGAATGGAAAGATTGCGAAGAAAGCCGCTCATCTTGCCGCATAATATACGGAGGTTTTTTTTACGTAATTTATGATAATATCGAAGATACTTTTGCCGTTTGAGGCCAGGAGTACCAGACAAATTATTTTTATCGGGCCGTTAGTGGTCTTAGCAAATTTAGCCTGCATGCAACATACATGGCCGCGACATACCTGAACACATAGTGATACAGTCCGCAGTTCCTTTGCAAGAGTGGGAAACTTTTATTATAGTCTTCAAAATGCAACACGCTGTTGAGATAACGTTTCTACCTCTTTATAAATTTATAGATTTTCTTCAGTTAAGCCTATGTTGATTAACAAAACCCAGGGCATTTGCTTTTACCCATACTTGTATGGCTCTCTAGAGTGGCAGGGAAAGAATCATATTTAAGTGACATTAACTTGACTATTCACTGTTTTCCAGAGGTGTCCCAAAATGAAAGAGATGGGTGTGCCTAACATACGGTTTCAAGAGAGTGCATGGCTTTGATTGTCGTTACCTCCCTTCGTCAGTCAAGCATAGAAAAATATATCAAGAAAACATGAAGAAGATGCTGTCGAATTTCAAATCATTCTAATTTTTCTTGTTCAAAAATACATGCATGATTTCACTCGCACATTTGTTCATACTAATATCTTGTTATTGTTTCCGAAGTTTTCCCACTAACATACACTTTGATCATTGTGTTTTGAATAAGTTTCACCTCAGCCGACTTCGTTAGAAGACGGATGCAAAGTTGTGAGGCTGATAAATCGCTTAATATAAGATCTGTTTAATAGGGGTTGGGGAAAGGGGGAGTTTCCAACGGCTGGCTAAACCGGGTCCCTTACGCACTGATAATTCATCACTTCTAGTTTCATTCAAGAAACCATGTTTTGGCGCTCAATTACCACGGTCACCCGAATCAAAAATTTCATCGTGGATACTGTATAACACAATTTCTCAGTAGTGACAGTGCTTTGCTTGGAATCCAGTTTTGAAAAGAGGAGAATTTAGCTCATATAGCTCATTCTAAAATGCCCTCACAACTTGGAAAAATCTAATATGAAATCTTGTCAAAACTTTTGACTACATTCTGCTCTTATATGAAATGAAAAGTTAAATCTTGAGCCATTTCTACCTCTTAAAACAAATATTGCTAAACTATCTATTTGACAAGATTCCAATCGGAGCCCCATTTGACTGATTTTAGAGTGCATGCACTGATGTTTAGATAAAGTTAGGGTCTTGTATGCTCACCAGGACATGCTATGGATCAATTAACTAGGATTGTGCGTCATGACGGGTAAGTACGAATTTTAGGGACAGTTGTGGGAGATGCTAGTAGCAGGTGTCACACCAGGATCTGCCCGACAGGAAATCAAGGTCCCCTGACGGTGGGCAGCATTTCAAAGCCCTAACAAAGGCGATGAGTAAATGAGTCCCGGTGAGACATTATTTGCAGATTTTGAGGCACGCTACGCAAGCTCCAGTTTCATTTTATGAAATAGAGGTATTTGCAAGTTGGGAGTTTGTTTTGAAATTGTTAGGAATTTTGGCCTTTTAAAGGGACCATTAAAAAGGGCGGGCTGTTTATTGACAATCTGTTCTTGACATGAGCAAAATTCGTACTAAAGCTTCCATACGAAACTAGAAATTTGCCCGAAGCAGTTTTACTTGATTGAACAAAGAATTGAGGAGAATCATATGTTTATTTTTGAAAGTTTGTTTCAGTGGCATTTAAGAAAAAAAATTTTCAGCAAGGTGAAATTCAATCCAAAAATTGGTGGTTTCTATCAAGTCAAACCAAGTAGGATATGTCAGGCTGTTGAAGTAGGTTTTTTGTTGTACAGACTACAGAGTATCAAGCAAACTCACATATTGGAAGATTTTCAAAACATCTTTTGCTTTTTTTTTAACTTTTGAAAATTTAAAGTTTATTTTGGAAAAAAATGATTTTATGAATGATATGGCGATTGTTACTGAAGAATCGAAACTTCTTAGGAAAATTAAGAATACGTCGCAGGTGAGACTTTTATAGTTTGGTGGGGTTTCTGAACATTATCATGCTGAAAAAAGTCCTCAGACTACATTTATAGGTAATTTCCCAGAAAAAAATGGCTTCCTTGTAACATAATTTTGAAAATCTGGAGCTTATAAACTGAAGGAAATTTATGGCAAAAATTGAAACAAGAAAGGTAAAGCTTACAGATTCCTTCCCCAGTGTTCATTGTTCCCGAGGTTCAACGTCCCCGAATCTTGGGAACATTCGCACTTCTGGAAACATCGAACCCCCGGAAAAATGGGGTATTAATCATCGCAAAATCATCGCAAAAAATGATCCAAATCTGTAAATATGTTAGTATAAATTGCCTTCAAAACACAACTGTAAAATGTTAGTATTTACACCATCAAACAACATCAACAAAACTAAGCTATGCATTGTGACAGTTAATCTTGGTGAGTTTCCCAATACATTGACATGGGTCTCTTTGTAAGGTTCCCAATTGTGCTATAAGCTGCTTATTCAAAACTATACTCTTTGTTGTAGTAGCTGCACAGGATTTTGTTGCATACCAAGGCAAGCTTTTCATTTCAGGACCAATAAACCGTCAATAAACTGTGATGCTGGGATGATTTTTATATTTCACTACGGAATGGGGATAATACCACAAGGGTCATACAGTATCTCTCTGAAAACTTTATATGTTGTATGTCACTTGGGTTACGCCAGAATATACAACATTAGGTCATGCCGAAACCCCTCTCTCAAAGAGTACAGCCATTGTTGTAACATCATTTCCAATGTTTTATTGTTATTACTATTCTGGTTGTGTTAGATTACTGTGTGAATCCGGATTAACTTGGCCTTACTTAGCACAATAGTGCCACACCCCATTTTAATACTAGGCTAAGTACTTTAATACTAATACTTTTATCCTCATCGGTGATTTTATTGACATAGAAATAGGCAGGCTATTATTAAGGTTACCATCACAAACCTAACAATTCAATTTATTTCTTGCTAGGCTTGCCGAATTTTTAATGATAGTCCTAGCGTTCGGCTAGTATATGCCTAAGCAGTTACATCGTTGAGAGATAACTCTCACGCTTCAGTAATGAACGTCTTTACTTACATTTTACCTACAGCAAGACTAAGCTAAATCAGTCATTAGTGTTTTGTAGGCAGCCATAATTAACGGTAGGCGTAGGCCTAACGTTATGATTAGCCTACAAGTACAACAGTATACAGTCTATTGCAAGTCACAATCAAGTTGCGACAACATGAATCGCTCGTCTCTCGTCTAAAATAAAAAAGTCACGTTTGGCCTATGCATTGCTTATTATATACAAAGTAGAAAACAGACATAGCAAAAGAAGTTCCTAAAATTTAAAACAATGACATATTCGCCGCATTGTCCCGCACAAGTAAGTGATTCTGCAGCGTGAATTGCATAATGAATGTTGCGGCAGTCACCGCAATGATCGATCGCATATAAGCTAGCTAATTGAATTTGCTGCACTTGCTAACGTTAGCAACTGTATAGCTATACGGAGATATTGCACCATTTTACGGATGCATTGCGACATTTTATAAGAAACTTGCGCAACGGTCAGTTAGCTGTTTTAAAGTAGTCACAGAGGTATCGCTGATGAAAAAATAACGTTCGCCGTGCAAGTTAAGATTAACAATCGATGTGTACGTACGGCCCATTGCCAATACCGGATCGCGTAAATACAACTATCATATTAATAACTGCTGTGCAATTTGGCTCACAAATACACCGCGCTAAAACAGTCAGCTGGAGAGATGTTTCCAGTGAATATTTCGCTGCGTTAACAGCCGTCCGTTATATTCCCGAATTCCCCGTTACGTTCTTACTGATTTAAAGAGCTTTGTCAGTGTACAACAATAGGCGAATATCCTTGTTAAAACCACAGAACGCAACGGTACATCCCCGCGACTTTGGCGTGGAGCGCGCTCTGCAGCATAATAGATTCCCCGCACTCATCCTGCTATGGATTGCGGGAAACGGGAGCGCGATTCATCAGTTACTTTTGGGCAGTACTGTACCTCAAAATGTGCTGTCTTTCTTTCTTAATAATCATGGGTCTGGCATTTTCCGTTTTATCCAGAAATTTTATCTTGATTTGGCCGGCATATTGTCTAGCGTTAGGGGAACAAACTGTTACCTACGTGTAAAACAAGGAAGATAGGTGAATGGGATCGAATACGAAGGAACTCTTCATTGCGAAGAAGTGTAGTATTTTGGCAGTTTGAAGTATGCTCTATGGTTGGTACTGCAGTGATACTGGGAATTTCCCGATTCACGCAGCCGCGAGCTAAGCTAGCTAGCTAGCAATGCAAACACGTTCACTTTTATGGGGCATTGGCAGGCAGCAGCATCGTGCCTAGTCTTTACGTTATACCAGTTATACGTACGTATACGATTACTGGATTAGGGTCCCACGGCCAAGTTTACATAAACCATGGAATCAGCATCCAAAAGATTAAAAAATCTGAGTCTGTTCAGATTAAAACTCTCAAAAAGTGGTCATTTTCAGATGCTTACGGCACCTACACAAGTGTATGTAGGCCTAGGCCTAGCCAAGGATTGGTTTAGAGAGAAGTAGTAAAGGTCATAGCCACAGATATTCCCATGAAATATCACAAATTTCAGTTTTTAACTATTTAAAACTCAATAAAATTTCATTTCAAGCATAGTCAAATTCCGGAAATTTTCATGTGGGAGTCTTTTGTGTATGAGAAACTTAGCCTAACACACTATTCCATATGCAAATTGCAACCTATACCGAGAAAATTTTGCCAATTTTCAGTAAGTCGCTTCTCCTTTTTGGATGGTAACTTTGAAGGATTTTGATAATTTAAGGGGTGAATTGCCATCATTATAGATGGTAAAATGTTTGTGTATCTCTTTAATAAATACAAGTATTCCTTTGACATGGTTTTGTTCTTTTGGAGAATAAGTTAAGGTCCATCCTAATTCCTATGGGCCTAGGCTAGGTTAGCTCAAAAGTTACATGTATTTTGAGCTGGATAACTTTTTGCAGAAATCCAATGAGAATCGCCAGAGTTCCATTTTTTTTTGGGGGGGGGGTGGAGGGTTTAGATGTAATGATGGTATCTACGTGCATGCATATCCAGTGCTCTTAACTGAGTTTAAATGGAAGGCATGTATCATCTCACTGGTTGGCAATGATGAACAGTCCGATTTATTCAGTTAATCCAATGCAGGGGAGTGATCGAGGGTGATTGAGAAGTGTCTGTCGGCACAAGATGCCTGCTATGTTATTTTTCTTGAAAAATAAACTACACAATGAAGAACACTGGAAAACTGAATTTCTTTCGATACACAAAACAGTGCTTTGGTTTATTAAATTTTTAAAGTGTGACAATTATGAAGGTTAACAAGGTTAGGCGGTGGTTCATAGAAAAATTGCAAACCTGTCTTGATCAGCATCACTACGTGTACTTCTTAAATTTTATATAAATGAAATTGCAGGTGTTCAGTAACTGCAGCTTCATTTTAATACAAAAGTTTTGATTCACAGACTTAGGTATTTGAAAATTGTTAGTACCCAGAGTAGCTTGAGAGTGGAAAATTTCCAAACGAACACACCCAACCCTTTAACCCCTGTAAAAGACCAGCTTCACTTTCGATATATATGCACAGAATGGGTCCCCATGATTTTTCAACAGAACCGGAAAAGTGGGTTACCATGGTGAAAAATGACGGAACCCGCAAATGGGTTCCCATGATTTTTGAAATCCAACAGCCTGCTTTGACCTCCAACAAAATAAATAGGATTCTTCTTTACATCATAATGCATCAACATATCAAGTTTGAAATGAATCCAAGTTTCCTACCATGAGATATCGTGTAAACAAGGATTTCAGTGTTTGATCCCCTGTGATCCCAGATGACCTTTGACCTCAACCAAAATGAATAGGGTTCTTCCTCTTAGTACGGGGTATCTGTGTACCAAGTTCGAGAACTGTGAGATCTTCCCTTCTCAAGATATCTTGTAAACAAACAGTGTCACAAACACACACACATACACACACACACATACACATGCACATACACACATACATACACACGCACGCCATCATGAATGCATAGGTTTCTCTTTTCATCGAAACCAAAAAACATTCAGAGTTAGTGTCAAGATGCTTCAATATCCCAGAAACTAATGTTGCAAAATCCTGCATGAAGTCCTAACAACAGACAAAGGATCTATGTACAGTACACAATATCCCAAAGACAAAGGCAAGCAACCTAGGCAGTTAGACCTTAGCGTCTGCAATGACAAGGTGTATCATAGCTGGCTGTTCAGGTCACTAATGATTCCTCAATTTAAACATTAGCACTGCTGTAGTGTTAAGAATAAGAGTGGCACTGCAGGCCTGGCTGTCCAGCCTCTCTCCAAATTGTTTACCAAATGTCACTTTCAGAAATCAGTTAATGTTTATATTCAAAATAAGTAGAGCTCTCAATTTTCATCCAAAGCAAAGTTTGTCTTTAAATGCCCTAAAATGTTAACTCCCTTGATTTGTAAAAATGAGTCAACAGACTAAACAATGCGGTAACGTAACGCTGCTTGAAAATAAAGTAACGTCAACGTTGTGACAGTAATACAGTATGTTAGCAAATAGCACAAGTGCAATCGATCCGTGTGCCTTATTTACTGTATTAGGCTGATATGTCTTTTTACGTTACTAATACAGCACGTAAAACATAGTATGCAATAAAAGGTGCCAAGAAGTACACGTAAGCTAAAAGCAAAATGGGAAGGGTGGCACTGAGTAATGACAAATGTAATCTTATTATAACCAGATGCCAGTTTTGTCCTTTTTGATTTGACTGATTTATCAAAAAATTGTCATGTTTTGATAATCTAATAACATTGTTATTGTATCCGATGATTTATGAACATTGTATGTGAAGTTAATTTACTTCTGTTGCACACTTTGAACTGCAGAGAACATTTTCTTTTCAACAGTGGTGAAGAGTTGTTTTCCTACTTAAAACACGAGTATTTGACAACAAAAGAACCGTCTAGTCTTTTTTTGCGTCTCATATGGTACGCAAAACACAGCATTTAAGTGCGAAGTAGTACAAGGCTATTCTCTATGCCATGGAATTCAATTGCTGTGGAGAGTTAATCATTGTTGATATGTTGCACAAGACCCGCATTGGGCATAGAAGCAGCAGAGTTGTCCTTCTGATGAAAATATTGAGTCTTTAACAACAAAAGGTCCTCTTTTTTTCTTCATTTAAAAGCATTTAAAATAAAAATATTGGGTGTATGAATGAACAAGGTTAATCAATGCTAGACCTGTGCATTGGCAGAGTATAATGCGCTCTTGGCAGGTTAATGCTATCGCTGGATGCACTTGGGCTGTGCCCTTGTGCATCGCTTGCATTAGCCTGCGGATTGTGCATTATCCTCTACCAATGCACGGTGTTGATTAACCTTTAATTCATTTTACATTCAGTTACCCTCTTTTTAGGGCAGAGGTCATTTATCTAACTGGTGGTTTTGGTCAAGTCACTTACAGTATAATGTATTTCCTTTGCCCACCTGCCCATACGGGCCAGTTAAAATGTATCTCTCCTTAGTTGTACTCCAGTGTGTTGTGCTATGCTGGGTGTAAATTTCTTGAGGGACTGTGTTGGTTTGCTGAAGTGGATGTGTTCATTTTTGTGGAATCTTGAATCTTGCTAAGCAGAGATTTTTAAAAGTATGGAAGTACTGTAATACTGTATGAGGGACTTACATGCTGAAAGGAATCTGATCGTACAGCAATGCAGTATCTGTTACACACAGCACTTTGCTGTTTGAGCACATTGCATGGGTCATTGTTTATCCAGGAAGTTCCTATATTTGGCTCATCATCTCTTTTTTTCATGCTGTAATTGAAGCTGGAATCTTGAAGAATGTCTACCATTTTTACTTTTCACCATCAAAGCCTAGTGCATGGAATAATTTATCCAGTATTGCATCACAATTTGCTACTCAAACAGGTCAAGTTGCTACACAAATGAAAAATTGTATAGCATTTTTTGTGTGCATAACCCTTGCATTTTCACAAACAATGTGAGAAAGACTTCAAGTTCAAAACTCTTCAAAACTGCTATCATAATGCTAACAGCTCATATTAAATCGTATCACTTTTATTTGGAGAAAAATCCAAAATTCAGGTGAGTAATACCACCTAATTTACGTAAGTAACATATCACTGGTGTTTCTTATGGATGAAACTTACTGAAGAATTACATTTAATATAGTGTTTCTTCCTGGACATATGCAACTCAACACAGATTTTCAAATAAAACTAAAAAGTTAGAAGAAATGTAATTAATTATGCTAATTAGGCAACTACCTATTAAAGGTCATCTGTACCATACAAAATTTTTTCAGACAAAAATCTTCAACCCCTCACAAAGAGTTGTGAATTTGTTAATTCAATTCTCTGAGAACCTATTATTTGCAAGACACTCATCTTGTTTAACAACTGTGTTTCACATTTTTTCTTTGTTCATTTTTATGGCTAATTATGTGTTGTATGAGACAGTTGTGTTTCGTGTGGGACATCCACAGCGGTGAATTTTAACAACTGAAGAGGTACATATAATATATTTTTTCATGGACCTATGTAACTCTACACTTTCAAATAAAGTTAAAAAGTTAGCAAAATTGAATTAATTATGCTAATAAGGCTACTGCCTAAAGTCATCGGCCTCAAAAGGAAGATATTTAGAGGATATTTTAACCACCCACAAGTTGTATTTTTTTAATCTTCTCAGAACCTCTAATTAGTAGAAGACAGTCATCTTATTTAATCACTTTGTGCTTCACAACCTTCCTTTTTCATTAGTTATACTGTACATTAGCTAATAAATTGTTTGTTTTGTATGGGACACTTCTGTTTCATACTGTATGGGTCAAAATATTCCACAGTAGTGGGTTCAAGGTACATGTACTCTCTCATCTTTCCTGAAGGTCTAACCCCTAGTGATATACTTGTTTCCCTTTGTGTGGGGTTGCCTTGCCTGTCCAAATTTCTTTTAAGGTATCCATTGGTCCCCTAACAGTGTGTTGGTAAAAGTTACTCAAAAGGAGATAAACCAATACTCTCCTGGGGTACCTCTCTGTAAGCAAAATGTAATGGATTGATGTACCGGGCCCAGTCTTCTGGTTTTTCTATGCATAATTTTCTAAGCATGTTTTTAAGAGTGCCATTGAATCTTTCAACCAGACTGTTGCGAAATTCAGGATAAGGGGTTACACAACTCCAGAATCTGTTCCCAAACTAAAAGGTTTTTAATACTGTTGATAGTTTTTACATTAGAAAGTTCTAACCAGTGTTTTAAATAATTAGTTAAACGTGACCCGATGTTAAGAGCTGTTTCATTTTACTCTGGATGACTCATTCTAGATTTCTTCCTAAACCCTTCTGCATAAAGCTTTTAGCACAACTTTTTGGTTGCGATGAAAAGAGAAACCTATGCATTCATGATGGCGTGCGTGTGTATGTATGTGTATATGTGCGTGTGTGTGTATATGCATATGTGTGTGTGTTTGTGACACTTTGCTTGTTTACACGATATCTTGAGAAGGGAAGATCTGACAATTCTCAAACTTGGTACATAGATATGATATGATATGGACTGAGCCGTCGTATCTGACAGATCTCCTTTCTCTCTGAGCAAAGCTAGGGACGCCTGTTGTGTATCCTGAGATGGCTAAAGAGGCCAATGCGCGAGTGGCAATCACGATGACAAGTAGGACAGACAAAATCACTGAGTTGTATTGTTTGTTTCTTGCGTGCATGGCGTGCTACACGTGACTCCTGGAGTTGGCTGATGCGTTGTTCCTCAAATCCTTGAACACCAGTATGGCAGGCAGATCGCCAGGATGGGCGGTTTAGTGCTAGACTTTCCCAAGGGTCAGTAAGAATGTCACATGCTTCCAGGTTGTGCTTCAAGACATCTTTGTATCTTTTGCATTGGCCACTTTTGGATCGTTGACCTCTATCCAATTCTCCATAGCAGAGGGCTTTTGGTATCCGGGAGTCCTCCATGCAGACCAAATGGTCTGCCCAACGAAGCTGTCCTTTAATGAGGAGTGATTCAATTCCTTGTCATTCACACTGTTGAAGTACTTCTGTATTGGAGACCATGTCTTTCCATGAGATCCCACAAATTTTGTGCAGACATCTAAGGTGGAATTGGTCTAGCTTTTTCACATGTCTGCGATACCAGGTCCAGGACTCACTTCCATACAAGAGTGTTGTTAGTACAACTGTCTTATACACTCCAATCTTTGTGTGAAGACGAACCCCATGATCAGACCACAGTCGATGGTGCAGCCTACCAAATGCCGCACTTGCTTTTGCAATTCTTGATGAGACCTCATCGTCAATGCAGGCATTCTGTGCTAGGAAACCGCCTAAATATTTAAACTTCTGAAGAACATTCAACTCCTCATCACCAGTCTTTATGATTGGGTTACATGGTGGGCTCCCAGGTTTAGGTTGGAACATTATTTCTGAGAGGAAGAACCCTATTGATTTTGGTGGAGGTCAAAGGTCATCTGGGGTCACAGGGTCAAAACCCGAAATCCTTGTTTACACGATATCTCAAGATAGGAAACTTGGATTAATTTCAAACTTGATAAGTTGATGCTTTATGATGTAAGGAAGAACCCTATCGATTTTGGTGGAGGTCAAAGGTCATTTGGGGTCACGTGGGGTCAAACCCCAAAATCCTTGTTTACAAGATATCTCAAGATAGAAAACTTGGATTAATTTCAAACGTGACACATTGATGTGTTATGATGTAAGCAAGAGCCCTATTAATTTTGTTGACGGTCAAAGGTCATTTGGGGTCACATGGGGTCAAAACCCGAAATCCTTGTTTACACAATATCTCATGGCAGGAAATTTGGACTCATTTCAAACTTGATATGTTGATGTGTTATGAGGTGAGGAAGAACCCTATCTATTTTTATGAAGGTCAAAGGTCATTTGGGGTCACGTGGGGTCAAACCCCAAAATCCTTGTTTACAAGATATCTCAAGATAGGAAACTTGGATTAATTTCAAACGTGACACGTTGATGTGTTATGATGTAAGCAAGAGCCCTATTAATTTTGTTGGCGGTCAGAGGTCATTTGGGGTCACATGGGGTCAAAACCCAAAATCCTTGTTTACACGATATCTCAAGGTAGGAAACTTGGATTGATTTCAAACTTGATATGTTGATGCATTATTATGAAAGGAAGGACCCTATTGATTTTGGTAGAGGTCAAAGGTCATTTGGGGTCACATGGGGGTCAAACTCAGGAAACCTTGTTAAATTATATACCAAGGTAGGAAGCTTGGATTGTTTTCAAACTTGGTTTGTTGATAAATTATGATGGGAGGGTGGACCCTTTTTATTTTGGTAGAGGTCAGAGTTCACATGAGATTATCCAAGGTCAAACTTTGAAAACCAAATTTTACTTTGTATTTCAAGGTAGAAAACTGGGATAGAGTTCAAAGTTAGTATGTGGATGTGTTATGGTAGGAAGATGGCATCTGCAGTCCTTGGTGAAGTGTGATGGTCATTTGGGGTCACCAAAGTGCAAACTTTTAAAACCTTGTCAAAGGGATATCTCAAGGTTGGAAACTTCGATGGATTTCATAATTAGTATTTGAATGTGTTATGGTGAGTTGAAAGTACTGTACCTGGTGTTTTTGGTGGAGGTCAGTGGTCATCTGGTATCACCTGGCATTTAAACTCTGAAAACATAGTGAATACATGGTCCCAGAAGTTTTTGGTGGAAGTCAAATGTCATTTGGGTTCACAACGGGCAAGGGGGATCTCAATGTAGGAAGATTGGATGCCTTGCATGTGTACTTTGTGGGCACATTATGGAGCCCTGTTAATTGAAAAACATTGCAAAGCAATGTCAATGTGAAAAAAAAAAAAAAAAAAGAAGGCCTTGCATCTCAGCGGCAAGGAATCACTAAGCCTTTTGGCTTTCTGGTTAAAGTAATTGACATTTTCTGTTAAAAATGGGCAAATTCCATAACATATTTGGGCTTATTTAAAGCCAAAACATCAATTTATCAACCCATCATATCATCCAACTGTGAGGAGAGTGTCACTGTTTTACAATGCTTTTGCCACACACAATATGGCTGCTCTGTTGCTTCAATTTTTTGGAACCGCCTTACATCCAAGTATGTAAATCAGTGTACAAAACACACAGAATAGCTTGAACTTGCCCATAGTTGATTGTCCTATTTCACTATTGTTTTGCTCCATTGTGAAATCAAATCTGTTTACATGTAAGTCCCAAAATATTATGACATTACTTTGGTGAGAAATAAGAAGAAAATTGTGAGATTTAGCTGTTACTTCAAAATAAGTTTGGGGTGACTGTTCTTGTCTTATACCAAGCAACAGTACTGTATCTGTACCTAAAGCCCAACACTGTTCAACTGCTAGTGCAAAGTGTTAAATTTTGGTTAGCACAAAGGTGTGTGTAAAGTGTACACCACGATTGCGTTCAAATTGGACCCTAGGAGTTTAAATATTGGATTCATTCATGTTTATCCTTTGTTATCTTTTGTAGGTGCTCGATGACGGCCTTTCATTTCAGTAATACGCAACGGAAGCAAGCAGCATTCAACCAAGGTTCTAAATAATATTGCTATATCAGTATCTTGAAGGTCTGGCTTTATTAAAACCAAGCAGTTTTGGAATAGATTTTACAGTGTGTATTAAAACCTGGAAGAAACCCCCTGTCTCAGAACTACTCTCGTATCTGTATCGCAAGCAAGTCCAGCAATGCCTTTGTTTGGAAAGTCGTCAAAGGGGCCAGAAGAACTGGTGAAGGCTCTGAAAGAGGGAATCAACCAATTAGAGCTTCATGAATCGGAACCCAAGAAGAAAGATAAGGTTTGTATTGTACTGCCTTTTTAGAGGTTGAGGTAGAGCTTGTATTTAATCAGTGGTCTGTGAGTATTTTACCTCTCATTACATTTGGTGAACATTGTGAAAAAGATCTAAATTTTGTTAACATAGGGTGTAAGTTAGCATTGGACATTTTCATTTTTTATGGTCTTGATAAATAAAAAAAAAAAAATGTTGTGATATTTCATAGTGACAATAAATTTGCCAAAACAAATGTCATGTATGTATACTCTGAGTGGACCTAGCATGAAGTTAATGATTGGAAGTAATTATGGTACCAAGAAAACAAAAAAAAAACTTTCCGCAGTTGGGTTAAGCTCTCTTGGCACAATCAATGCAAGGCCCTGAACAAACAAATGCAATATTACAGGGAACGTGTCATTGCAGTTGAGAAGCAGACCTCACATTTGTGACAGTTATTGCACAATCTACAGTTCACTCCCTTAGCACTTGTGATGAAATGCATTCTGGGAGACTGTACTTAAGCTAGCCTAAGAAGAGCGAAAATAGACTTATTTTTGTTAAAAATGCTAATATTTCGTATTCATACTGTAGTCTTATGTAATGGAGTAATTTTTGGCAATTGAAGAAAATTAGAACATTAAATATTCAAAAGAAACTCTTTTCAGTAGATGAAGATTGTCAGGGAACAAACTTTGGCTGGAGTTTTCATCATAAGCTTTTGGAAAAAAAAAAAGGAAGCTGTGGGAGCTCACTTGCGAAGTTTCGAACTGCACATTCCGTCTTTAAGGTGAAAATATGTTGAAATGTCATTTGGAGGAGAGAGAACAAATAATATTTCCAAATACAGTGGAACCTTTCTTGTTTATCCTTTTATCTTCACTTAAAGTGCTTTACAGAACACAGTGTGTTTGTTCTGCTTATCAATGCTTTATATGTACATACTTTTGCATCACTTAACTACGTATGTGGACAGCAATGGCATTGTGTTTGTGTTGGATCTTGTATTGACTTGCCTCATGCATTGCGTTTCAAGATGGCTGACTGAGAACAGGTGTATTGCAAACAGATTTGTAGGGGTAAACAAAGCAGGATTGACTGTCTTCAGGAAAATTGGAATAATGAAGAAATGAACCTATGTGGGAAAGTTTATTTCCCTCCAAAATAACAACATTTGGAGCCTGTTGTGAACTTCGGGTATGATTTCAGGACAAATTTGTGACCCTTCTTCCAACCTTCAGCCTAGGTGACCTAAAATCTCCTGGTGATTCATGGGCCTTTTGGCCAAAATTTCTACCGAAATTGGTTACATGATAACTTGCGAGGCTATTCTGGTTAGTTTCAAAGTTTTTGGTTTCAGTGAAAGAGAAACCTATGTAGTCATGATGGTGTGTGTACAGTATGTGTATGTGCTGTTTATTTGCTCGTGTGCATATGGATGTGTGTGTTTGTGACACGGTGCTTGTTAACACGATATCTCAAGAAAGGGAGGGATATGTGACAGTTGTCAAACTTGGTACATAGATTCCTAAAATTCAGAGGAAGAACACTTTTGTTTTTGGCAGAGGTCAAAGGTCATCTGGGGTCACCAGGGGTCAAAGTCTGAAAAATTTTTAATATGATATCTCAAGATAGGAAACTTGGATGGATTTCATAGTAGAGTATGTGAATGCATTTTTGTCAGAAGGTCATCCCTATTGTTTTTTGAGGTCAAAGGTCATCAGAGGTCACCAGGGGTCAAAGTCTGAAAATCTCGTTGAAATGGTACCTCAAGATAGGAAACTTAGATAGATTTTGTATTTGGTATGTGAATGCATATGGTCAGAATATGGTCCCTATTTTTTTGCTGTGGTCAAAGGTCATCTGAAGTCACCAGGGGTCAAAGTCTGAAAATCTTGCTAACCAAATATCTCAAGATATGAAATTTGGATAAAGTCTATATTAAGGATGTGGATGCATTTTGGTTAGAAGATGAATGGTATCATTTTTGGTGGACATCAAAGGTCATCTGGATCACCAGGGGTCAAAGTCTGAAAACCTTTTTAAATGTGATATTTCAAGATAGCTGTCTGTCTATGTTTGTCTATCTGTATCTATCAGTGGCTTTTATGGACGTCAAAGGTCATCTGCGGTCACTGGAGTTCAAATTGTGATTGCAAATCTTGCTACATGTGTCAACACATCTTAAGGTGGGAAATATGAATAGATTTCGCATGTGGTATGTGGATGTACATTATGGTGACAAGGTGGTCCCTTTTTTGTAAATGGAGGTCAAAGGTCATGTGGGATTACAGAATTATTTTTTAATATGGCTTTCTCCACGAAGTTGGGGCACTTCTGAAATAAGAGCAAAGTCTAGATTCAATGAAGGTGAAAAACACTTTCTGCAATAAATATTTGGACAACCCCTATCTTTCTTGAAAGATGTTGCGTTGAACTTACTTCCTGCAAAAAATGGGCTCCAACACTTGACAAGGATGGGAGAAAAATGTAAATAAGAAGATGGTGTCCTACTTTATTTTTGTTAAAATTTGTGACATTCAAAGTGGAACAAATGAAGCTAAGTTTACCATGACAACTTATGCCAGAACATCCACAAAACTGGATGATAAAGTGAGAGATAAAATGTACTTTCCATCTACTGACTCAAAGAAACTGGTTCAATGGATTGTATTTTTACAAGACTGCCGCGAAATTTGCCCTCCCGATGCTACGCATGGTGTCCTTACAAAACATGTACTGTAGTGTCGGGATTCTTCTCTTACAATCAGTTATTCCTTCATAATAAAACCCCAAGTCGCGTTCTATAATACTCTGTATGAGCATGCAAACATCTGTGAAAAATGCCATCAAAATCCATTAATGCATGTTGAAGTTTCCATGGAAAGTTTTACGGACAAACTGCGTGGTGTCCGTACCGAAAAATGTAGCATCGTGATACATTTGCGTACATGGCAAAGTCGATACTCCTATAAATGAAATGAAATCTGCCACGCAGTGTGTTTTGGTGACGTAGCTCAACAGTGTAGCACATTCTCGCAGAACTGCGCCCATCTTCTGCTGTAAAAACTAGATACATCATTTGGTGTCCAAGTGTAGCATCGGTCTAATTTGTAGCATCGGATGTTGAAAAAACAGAAGTCTAAGTGAGTACACTTTATTTTACTACATTCTCTGCCCCATATTAATGTAATTACAGTAAAAAGGAGGCAATCCATGTACCTCAGAGTTACGGGGACCCCTATTCTGTCACCCTCCTTGAAGTTCATGTGTGAAAGATAAGGCAGTGGACGTCACATATAGTTAGCGTCCAATGTAGCGTCGGTGGGGTTACTGTATTAATTCCAATGATATGCCTACAGCCTAGGCTTATACGTAACATGTTAGGATAGCGTTAAAAGATAACCTGAGCAGCGCGTGGGGAAGGAGAAAAACACATTTTCCTGTGATGACATTGGGCTTGTTTAGGGCCAGGTTTATTTTATTTCCCCTTGTATAAGTCATCCATATGGCGTGAGGCCTAGCCTCGGCTTCTTTATGTAAGCTCCTTGTAATGATTAATGAGCCAAACTTTCAGAAACTCATCCTTTGACATGAAAGAAATGTATGCCATCTGTACTTACAGATAAATTTGCAATTCTTGTTCAGAGGGTGTTTTGGCCACTGAATTATCACTCATATACCACTGTAATTAATCACGATGCTACACAGACACCGTGTCCATGTAGCATTCACCTGATGTGCATCGTAAAACTATTTGAAAAACTCCACATATCCAGTTTTTTCGATGAATTAATTAGCCTACATGGCAATGTCAGTTTAGGCTGTTGTAGAAATGCTACTAGGCCTAGACTACTGGGTTTACATTTCAAACAGTTTGAGGTTTTTTTCAAGCATGTTGATCATAATTTGTTGTCAGAATGTTACGATGTCACCCGAACAACAGTATCCAAGTAGCATCTGATGTTTATTTTACTCCTTAGCCGATTTTATTGCAGGAACTACATATTACAGTGTGATTAACAGAACCACAAATGATGGCTCACCCCCAGTAGAACTTTCAATAGTTTGGTATGCATGCAGTTGATTTTGTGCATCCTAGTTCAAAAAATGTCATCACGATGCTACTCGGACACCGTATCCATGTAGCACCGGAGTTGCATAACATTCCTGTGTTAATTTAATTGCACAAACTTGAAATTTCAGCATATAATACCCCATTGACCTAATGTTATGTCCACTGCTAGAGTACAAGTACATATCATCACATATAGTTACTATGTTAGGCAATCACAATTGTTTATACCACAGAGCCAGAAGTAAAGGTAATTGTACAGATGTAATATTTTGCCTATGCTCAAAAACGATGGGCGAGGGCCATTCTAGCTGAGCACAACAAAAAGTTAAAGCTTTTGTCTAAGATTTTACTATGAAACATTGTACATTCATTTTTAAAATCATTTTGACGTGGGTCATCCTATCCGAGCACGTCAGACTAAGAGAAAAGGGCCTTCATGTTTAGAAAATTCATGCACACTCACCTTGTGGTAAAACAGTTGGTTCAGTCCGGCTGGAATTAAAGCTAGGCTGATCTTCTAGGCTTATCTTTCCTCTAAATTTTGCATTCAACAACTTGTCTCCTTTTACATTGTTACAACATGTGTATTAGGCATATCTGTGTGAACGACAGATCTGCGCTACAATTTATTTCATTTTTTCCGCTTAAGTATAGGGAATGTTGGACTGTTGTTTCAAACAGAGGGTCTGAAGGAACCATTAAGAAAGACATCCCTGTACAAATGTTCCATCTTGGATGGTACATAGTTGGGTGGAGGCTATAGGCCCATACAGTCTGGAAATTGGTGGTGACAAATTAAACCTAATCTCAAAACTTTTTGCCTTTCTTGTGAGATAAGTATGAAAACAATAGTTATAAAATTGCACAATGCTACTCGGACACTGTATCCATGTAGCATCCCACTTACAGTTCATCCTGCTCCTATACAATTGACAAAACCTGCAAATTTAGTGTATGATTTATACAAAAAAAGACTTATCTACCTTAAAGAAAATTTGCAACAGATGCATTTATGTGGCGTTGCTTTCTTTATCCTCCGCTCCAAAAAATACCATCACAATGCTACATGGACACCACATGTTTCCATCCTTGATGCGCCTCCTGTAACCTTTGCAAAACCACTGTTTCACATGAACTACAAGGGTACGTCATTGAAATCACTCACTACATACCCACCCCTAGTGATCAGAGCTTAATTGGAATTTTTTTGTGACACATTCATCCATAATAAAATTCAATTTTCAGGATTCTATATTGACACGGTATCCATGTATCGTTTTACCCAAATTTTATTCTGTCCCTACACAGTACTGTAGCTGATAAGTGTGGTTCTGGCACTTAAGTGTAGTTGCTCACAGTTAAATTGCAGTGCTTCATGGACAAATACAGCTTAAAAATATGACTCCCACATGAATAACACATTTTCATTCTCTCACAGAATTAACAGCTGAGCTAAGAGGAGAATAATGCCACCTCAGGGGAAACATAAATTCTATCTTAGGTTGAGGGCCTTTAGTCTATCCAAAAGTCCATCCACAAATAACAGCAATCAGCGAGAGAAAGAGGGACCAAACCCTGCAGAGAGCTGGCGTCAGAAAATGAAGAGAAGTCGTCCACAGCTATATGAAGCGCACAGAAAGCATGATGCTGCCAGAGCTCGGCTGAGGCGGTTTGAGAAGAAAATTGAACTGAATCGTCCTCAAAACATTGACCTGAAGAATGCAGAGAAAGCAAAGAGAAATCAGAGAATGCAGGAACACAGGGCGAAGAAGAAATTAGAAGTTGCAGGGATGCGCAGTGAAGAAAAGAAGGAGAAAAGGCGCATGACTCGTGCAGAAATGGAGAAGGAGGAAAGACGGAAAGCAAAAGATGTGGCACGCCAGCGACTGAAGCGATCCAAAATGTCCGCGAGGGGGAGAAAGGCTGTAAATCGAAAATGTCGTGAGAAGAGGAGAAAAGAGAAACAAGAGCGTGAGAACCTTTTACGTGCAAAGGAAGAGTTTGAAGCCACGAAAGCTGAAGAACTAGAAATGCTTCAGCAAGAAGAAAAGAGACTGATGGAGGAGTGGGTAAGACTCCAAGGGGTTCAGGAAGCGGCAAAGTCATCAACTTAGGTAGAGAGGAAACGTCTGTCCAGGGCCAGGAAATCCATATCCAAAGACCCTGTCATCTATGCTTCGACAGTGACCTCGTTAATTGACAAGGCATCACCGAGAAAAAAGGTGCTGCTCGATATGCCTAATGCTGGAAAGAAGTCTTGGGCAACTCGTGTGGGAGAGGATCTAGCATCAGAGATCACTCGCCTCCATAAGTCAAGGAAGAAAGAGGACCTCCAACGAAAGAGAGCCATGGTGGCAACATTGAAGATCACCAAAAAGTATCGGCAGCAGAGGAAAATTTGCAAGGCATCCCGTATTTCCCGCAAGGCCCTCCAGATGCGCACAGCTAAGTCCCACAAGAGGAAGGTATCCCCATCCACCCAGAGGGCTGTCCACTGCTACTATGAGAGGTACAGTACCATCTTACCAGATAAGAGGTATGTTAGTAAAAAGACGCATCAACCAGCTAGGTTCCTGACTGTTCCATTAATTGCAGTATACTGCAACTTCAGGAGAGAGAATCCCACTATCCAGATTGGTGTGTCGAAATTCACTGCAATGCGCCCTTCTCACATCAAGCTCAGAATTGCTATAAAATACAGAGGGTGCTTGTGTGAATATTGCACGAACATTGAGTTAAAGATAGATGCTATCAACAGGTTTGCACATCAGCATCAGATACCAACGCCTTTCTCCAGTGTGTACGGCCTCAACAGCCTTACAATGTGTAGTAGAGGGGACAACCGCTACAACAAGCTGGAGTGCATTCAGAGGAAATGTGCTGAATGTGGAGTCCACAAAATAACTAGACATGTGACAGCCTTGTTAGAGGAAAACACAGAAGTAACATGGAAAAAGTGGGAAAGAGAGACCAAGCTCCATGATGGGAAGGTGACATCAAAAATGATACTCAATGAGAAGCAGGCCCCAATCGGCAGCCTTGTCAGCGAGTTGGAAATAGAGGCTCAGCCCTTTGCACAACACCTGTTCTCAGCGGCATGGCAGAATGCTCAGTATGCCAGCATTGCCAAGAATCCAGGGCCTGGATGTGTTGTTCTCGTGTTCAATTTTGCTGAGAATTATTCCTGCCGATACCAGGATGAGATACAAAGTGTCCACTGGGGACATGAAGCTGCAAATCTACATCTGATTGTGGCCTCATACAGATGTCCTAAGAAGGGATGTGAACATGTTATGACCCACTCACTTGTAATGATCTCCCAGGATAACACCCATGATCATCATGCAGTTCACAGATTCACAGAGGTTGCTATGGATTACTTGAAGACCAAAGTACCCAACATAAGAAGAGTCATCAGATTCTCTGATGGGGCACCAAGCCAATATAAATCGCAAGGGCCTTTCATGGATGTATCCTATGCTGCAAGTGACTACGGGGTTCAGTTTCAGCATGAGTTCTTTGGATCGCGCCATGGGAAAGGCCCAAGTTATGGGGAAAGTGGAGTCATAAAGCGATTGGTGACGGATGCTGTGATAGCTGGCATGGTAATTGTAAGGGATGCAAAAGACAGGTACAAGTATGTTGCTGAGAAAGCCCCTCGCCCTTTTCAAGAGGTAACTGGGACCTGCTGTCACTTCAGACGAGATGATTTCTGGGTCGACTCTGCAGACATAATCAGGAACCAGGACAGGCAAGCCACCAAGACAGTAGTAGGGACCAGGCTCATCCACAGTGTCCGGTCAGTTAAACCGAAGGTGGTTGCGACCCGGAGCTTATCATGCTTCTGTCATCCCTGTCTAGAGGATCGTGGAGACTGCCTAAACTCGATGTACATGGAACCCTACACAAACGTCGCCCTGGAATGAGGAGTTGCCACAGAGACATTGCGTAGGTGAGTGCAATTCTAGCATCAAGAGAGGGAACTTGTTAGCTGTACAGCAAAGTTCCTAAAATTTTCATCAATTGGAATTTATATTACTCAAACAAGTGCACTTGTTGAAGAGGTCCTGCTAATTTTAGTTTTTTATGTGTATCAAGTTTCTTTAATTTAGATATTTTCCATATTAACTCCCAAGTCTGCTGAGTAATGATGGCTCCTGATGTTTGAATTTTAACTATGTAAGTCTAAAAAAAATGTTTGTTTCTTTGAAACAGGTCCATGAAGACTGTTGATAAATTGACTTATTGTCTTCCACATTTCTCAATGGCACTATTGATTCACATGCTCCTGCTATCCCTTGTAACACTTATTTTTAACCCTGCTTTTTCTCCAATTAACAGATCTGATGCTGATGATGTCTCTCATGTTAGTGACAACTGCGGTGACACCAGTGTGGAGCCACCAGTTTTCCAGACAAAAGAAGTCATCGCAGACAATACACAGGGGTGAGTTGAATACTACTACAGGATATACTTAATGCACATTTCCAAGTTATATTGAGTTTTTGTCAATTTACTAATGTTGTAAGTCCACATCAGCAAGGGTTACTGGTGAGGTTCAACTTTACTCACTTATGTGTGGCTTGTGAGCACTTGTTTTTGTGGCACCTTGCTGTCAGCCTACCACTCGAAATCACAAGCCCTCTTCATTTTTGTGACTGATCAGGTTCAAGCAATGTACTTTTCATAACTAAGTGAGGTCTGGCCAAGCTGCACTGAAAAAAAAGTGAGCAACAATGCTGTTTTTGCTCACTCTCAGGCACAAGAGGCCAACACAGAGATAGTATAGTGGTGCGTATAGTACCCTGAGAGTATGTATCTTACACATATGAAGTCACACATTGACAATTTTCCATTCTATTTATTTTCAACCCAAAATTGTTCCAACTTGAGAATAATCCTCAATGTTCAATGCACTGTCCTCTCTTATTTTGATCTACAGTTCTCTCTGTATCGAGGACTTCGCTGCGGTTCAGTTGAACCGGACTATCCGCAAGAAAACAGAATTGGTGATATATGGCTGCAGCAAGTATAACCTTTGCACATTAACTTAGTAACCACAGCTACTGATTTCATTCAGCTTGACAAATATTCCAAAGAGTTGATCTTGATTGCTGCGAGTCCTCTCACTTCACAGAGTTCATCAGAGATGTGATATCCCAGGTCCAGTGCCAGTAATCGAAATTGTGCTATGCACAGGAACATAGAGGGAGAGCACCTAGCAGCTGCTGTAATATCCAAAATGAAAAATTTCTCAGCCCTTTAGGTTCCTGCAGATGGATAAAGACTCATATTGGTGTCTCTGATGTGTCTCAACACATGATGCATAGGGATGTTATAGGCTGCAACCTGGCCACATGCTGTTTACATTTCTTTTGTTGATTAATTTGCATAAATTTTTCTCTCTACACTTACAGATCCTGGATATTGACCAAGATTCTGTTGTCTTGAAATTCATGGAGAAGAAATCTATGGTACCCCCACACTATATATGGCCCGACATTGAGAGGTCTTTCACCCACCCTAAGGAAGATGTAATATGCACTGTAACACCCCCTGAGGTTGAGTACAAGAACAGGTCGGCAGTGTACACTTTTAGGGAAGCTGATATTCAGAATATCCAGGAAAATCTTCCTGGCCAGCAGCTCATCTTTAAGTAGGACATGCTGCAGAGAGGAAATGTTTTTTGGAATGAATGTTTTTGGTTTCGATGAAAAGAAAAACCTATGCATTCATGATGGCTTGTGTGTGTATGTGTGTGTGTGTGTGCGTGTGTGTGTGTGGGTTTGTCTTTGTGTAAAACAGAGGACCTAAACAATAGACTTCCAGGTCCTCGGTAGTAAATTCAAAAGATTTCTCAAGTCCTCGGTTGTCTAACAGTAGACAGTCTATTGTGAAGGTTAGGGTTAAGTAAGCAGACACAATGGAGATAACAATGAAGTCCTCAGTTGTGTGTAAAAACACGACTGTGTGCGTGTGTGTGTGTGTGTGTGTGTTTGTGACACTTTGCTTGTTTACACGATATCTTGAGAAGGGAAGATCTGACAGTTCTCAAACTTGGTACACAGATACCCCATACTGAGAGGAAGAACCCTATTTATTTTGGTTGAGGTCAAAGGTCATCTGGGGTCACAGGGGGTCAAAAACCAAAATCCTTGTTTACACAATATCTCAAAACAGGAAACTTGGATTAACTTCAAACTTGATATGTTGATGCATTATGATGTAAGGAAGAACCCTGTTGATTTTGGTGGAGGTCAAAGGTCATTTGGGGTCACGTGGGGTCAAAACCCGAAATCCTTGTTTACACGATATCTCATGGTAGAAAACTTGGATTAATTTCAAACTTGATATGTTGATGCATTATGATGTAAGGAAGAACCCTATTGATTTTGGTGGAGGTCAAAGGTCATTTGGGGTCCCATGGGGTCAAACCCTGAAATCGTTGTTTACATGATGTCTCATGGTAGGAAACTTGGATTAATTTCATACCATGATATGTTGATGCGTTATGATGTAAGAAAGAACTCCATGTATTTTCGTGGAGGTCAAAGGTCATTTGGGGTCACATGGGGTCAAAACCTGAAATTCTTGTTTCAGGGATGTAAGACTTCCGGATAAATCCGGAAATCCGGATTTTTTAATATTTGGCGAAATTTCTCCCCGGGATTTTACGTATGATGCCACACTGTAAGCAGAGTGTTAGTTTTCACAATGGGAACTTATAGTATCAAAGCCGAAGCCCTGCTTTATGTTTAACGGCTGGAGAGCGGAGCTCACCATAGAAATAAAAGTATAAGTAGAAGTCTGGGATTTCGCACCAAATGCAGCATACTGCGTTTTTTATTAGTAATTTACGCCCGTAGATAATTCGCCTATGTAGGTTAGTCGCAACATGCTACACAGCGCACTCTTCTTGCTAAAACTCTGTGGTTCTTTCCTGCGTTAGATTTTGCATCTAGGCTATCTGCTTACTTCTCTTTAGGTTTGTGCACATGGCCCTCGCTGTACGCAATGATCAATACGATATGTGAAGCGGGCGGCCAAGTCCTACGTACACGTACATCATCGATCGCCGCGCTGTAGTACTTTGCTCCACACGATAGTAACGCGTTTATTACAACTTACAGGTGGGCTGCTGTATTGAAAAATCTCCCGTTAATTTTGTGAATTCAAGTAGGATTTGACTTTTTTATTGCTACTATCACCGAAACTAACTTACTTTGGACATAACCTGTGTGGGATTTTAGCGAAAACTGAAGTAAATAGATAGGCTAAAGTTTTATCTCCATTAGACGTAACGTTATTCATTAATGTAAGGCCTAGGCTAGGCTAGGCCCTACACATACAGCCCTACGTTGTTAGGCTGTGTGTGTACTGTGGCGTAGCCTAGGCCTATTCTAATGTGGTCAAGTTTTATGTTTACTGAATCAGTTCAGTATGTATTTTAACGAGAAGGTCACTTTACTCACTTTCCTCTGGCTGATACCCCTTGTAGACTGGGGTGGAAAGCACTCATTTTGTACTTTTGAATGTATGTACTGGGATTGACTTTGTTTCATCTTTTGCAGTAATATGTTATCTTAAACTTGAGTAAATGGGTGCTAAAACTCCTAAATTGCTGGAGCTTCCGGGGGCTTCGCCCCCTGGACTCCCACCAGGCCTTTGTCCCTGGACCCCACCATGGGCTGTTAAGCTGGCCCCTGGACCCCCGGCCAGAATGGCACAGCGCTTCCCGCGCTCATGTGTGTGGGCCGGCGCATAGTTGTGGGATTTTTTTTCTGTTGCCACTTACATCCCTGTTGTTTACATGATACATTATGGTGGGAAACTTGGATTCATTTTAATCTTGATAGGCTGATGCCTTATGATGTAAGAAAGAACCAGATTTATTTTCGTGCAGGTCAAAGGTCATTTGGGGTCACATGGGGTCAAAACCTGAAATCCTTGTTTACATGATACATTATGGTAGGAAACTTGGATTCATTTTAATCTTGATAGGCTGATGCATTATGATGTAAGAAAGAACCCTATTGATTTTGGTGGAGGTCAAAGGTCATTTGGGGTCACATGGGGTCACACCCCGAAATCCTGGTTTACACTATATCTCAAGGTAGGAAACTTTGATTCATTTCAAACTTGATAAGTTGATGCATTATGATGTAAGAAATAACCCAATAAATTTTGGTGGAGGTCAAAGGTCATTTGGGGTCACATGGGGTCAAACTCCGAAAAACTTGTTTAGGATAGCTCAAGGTATGAAAGGTGGATTGATTTCAAAATTAGTATGTAAATGAATTATGGTGAGAAGATGGTCGTCTGTATAAGGTTTTTTTTGTGGAGGTGAAAGGACATCTGGGGTCATAATTGGTCAAACTTTGAAAAACTTGTCAAAATGGGATATCTCAAGGTAGGAAACTTGGATGGATTTCCTAATTAGTATGTGGATGTGTTATGGTGAGTTGAAAGTACTGTGCCTGTTGTTTTTGGTGGAGGTCAATGGTCATCTGGTATCACCTGGCATCAAACTCTGAAAACCTTGTTTGCAGAATATCTTAAGGCACAGTATGAAATTTGGCTTTTTGAATAGAGAAATGTTTTGGTTAAAAGAAAAACCAGTCACTTACAGGTGGAGACAAAGGTTATTTTGGGTCACCAGTTGTTACAAGAAATGTAGCATTTTATTGAAAAGAGCATGTATGTATCATTGAAACCTCAATGCATTTTTGCATTCTGGTTAAGGAATAGTTCAGTGATACTTTAACTTGATCAGAGGATCAAGGCAACCTTCATGTTTTCATTGTGACTTAAGCTTTCACAGTATTCCAAAAAACATAACCGGTATAATTGGACGTCTAATAATCGTACTTCGATTATAACCGCTTTTTTCCCCGCACATATTACATAAAGTTCCTAAGCTGACATACGTGCTGTAGCAAGCAAGTTACGTACATCTTTGTATCCGTAAGCCAGCGGAACTGGATGCCTCGTTTAGAAAATACAGTTGCAGTACTTGACTGGTGATTATACTACAATTTATCAAAAGCAAAGAACCCTTTTTATTTGTGCTCTCGGGGTCAGCTATATAAACCTCAAACAATGTTCATAAAATATGTGCCCGCAATGTATAGAAATCAGGAACGGAAACTGAAATTTTTGTATATAATCTTCACCCAGGCCCTCCCGCTGGCTAGCTCTTCATCAGTGCTTAACCGGTCAACAATCCCACTGCGCTTATTGTCCGTGTTTTTCCCCTACGTGCACGGGCCTGCTCTACAACAAACTGAGCCCTAACAATTTTCTGCTTGGCTAATAAAACAAAAAAATTGAACTTTTACTGTAGAACCTACTGTACACCAAAGTGTTATATTCCTTCATTATTTAATTTGTAGTCCTAAATTTATACTTGCTTTCATTCAACGATCGTTCGAAAAATTTTCAGTGAAAGTTACACGGGCCATCGGATGTTACACAGGTCGCCCGATTTCAACATCATGATCAGGGATCGACAAAACTGCACGTCCATAGTAACGGTGGTTTAAGCCATAGTCAAATAACGCAAGTGGTGCACACCAGTTGGTGTGTTACTGTATATCCCTTCATTATTAATTTGTAGTCCTAAAAGTTATGCTTGCTTTCATTCAACGATCATTCTAAAACTTTTCAATGAGAGTTACACGGACCATCGGGATTTACACGGGTCGCCCGATTTCAACATCAGGGATCAACGAAACTACGCATGTCCGTAGGGATAGTACTATAAGCCATACTAAGATAACACAAGTGGTGCACACCATTTAGCCACGAGTGTTATGCAAATAAGTACATAAATTTATGTACAGCTTGCTTCCACGTGGCTTTTGGCCACGTGGCAATTTCCTGTATAATGTACCACCATAAGCCACACATTAACCCTCGATCTTTTCGCAAAGCTATCGCGAGCAATTATGAGAGATGTTGTGTACATACTACCGTTTATAAATGAGGATTGCTACCGAACAGAGAATACTATTGCACCTGTGTTCTGATTGGTTAATTTCGTGTCAGTTGATGTGACGTCTTTACACTGAGCGTTCTTGTAGGCGATCGATGTAGGGATTCCCAAATCTTTGTCCTTTTTTAATTACTAGAATTTTGTTAATGAAACAGCCCGATGTGCTTCCTTAATAAATAAATGGCGGGGACTTTAAGGTAGAAAATATATGTTAAGATCAATCAAATTACTGTGATATGCCCGATGGTATTTGAGTTCTAACGAATTAGAAAAAGCAGTATGTATGGATAATTTCGAGACGGCTTGTTGACAGAAACTTCGGCTGTACCAGCGAACCAAGATGACTTTGAGCCGGAAAAATGGAAAAATACTGTACGATAAAATGCAGACAGTAGATTTTGGGGCACCCTATCTGCACAGTACAGATCGCTTGACCTAAAACTTCGAAGCTGCGCTTTACAGCTCATATTGTATTTATAAACTGTATTAGTGTTTGCACAGGTACCAAAAAATAGGAACTAGGTAGAGCTGATCGCCATACCCGGTGTTATGGTGACTAAGACATGACATTTTGTTAGGCATGTTCCATAGTACATCCATAATATATTCCGAGAGGTAGTGATCACATTCACAAGTTCAGTTATACTTCACTTGTCACAAGGTTGTATCGTCTCGTTTTGTTTCAAATAAAAAATGACAATCTTAACAGACAAGAGTCACAAGAGCCGAGTAAGAAAAATTCTACTCTCCAAAGCCTACATCAATTTAATATTGAATTTTGAGACGTTTTCTACTGAAAAAGCAGGCTTTGTAAGTGGCTCGAAGGAAATTCGCTCACACTAGTGTACAATATGCCATGGCATTATCACTAAAGGGCTATGAACGTTCTTACGCAGCTAGTCTCGGGTTGACATCCGGGCGTGCTGACATAGCTTTCATTCGTAAAATTGGTAGTGTGCACGAATGCCACTCTGGGTCTACCAAACGCATATGTAATGGCCTGTCTAAAAAATGGTGAATATTTTCGGTGTTATTACAGTGATATCTTAGTACTGTACACATAGCGGCAAAGTGTTGATTTGGGTAAAAGTGACACGTTTAATCATTGTGTAATTTTCGAGTTGTGTTTTTTTTTTTTTGTCATTTTACTCGAGGTTGCATACCGTATGAAATCTAAGACCGCACACATGCAAGGCTCAGTTTACGTACCGTGCCGAACGTTACGAGCACTGTCTTTGCCATCTGGGCGGGGTGATATCTGCAAGTTTCTGCGTAAAACATTACTATCAATCACTGTCAGACAGCTTGCGTGCAAGAATTGATGTACATATTGCTGCGAACACATATGTGAGCAGTATTGTAGCACACTATGTGACGATAGCAAATTCGGCCCGCACGCCGATGAAAATTTCAACTTCAGAAAACGAAGTGCAAACAACTCTCCAACTTGAACATAATTTCTAAGGACTCTCTTCATTCTCAGACGAGGAGAACGCTTACCAAATTGACCAAAAATATTAGTCCATTACCAGGGGCAATCATGTAAATGAAGTAATTCTTTTTGCATGCGATATTTTTTAAAGATTTAGGTAGTAGATTTGGGACAGGTAATATGATATGCGAGCACCCCGGTAACCCTGCAAAACACATCGCAAATGATCTACTCTCATGGAAACACAAATGACCCCACCGCCGATGAGTTGTACTGTCAACTAGGACGTGATAGTGCTGTAACTTACATTTTTGCAATTATTTCACTATTATTCACAATTATTCACGATTATTTTCGATTCTTACAGTGTTACCAATTTTTTCGATTTTTCGATTATTCTTCAAGGCAATAATCGTTCCAAACCGTAACCAGTTATTACCGGTATCGGTAATATAACCGGTTTACCGTGAAAGCTTATTGTGACTGTTGTTTATTTGTTGATTCACTATGCTGTTGGTTTACAGTTGTGTCAGTGTGGTGAGATGCTATCCAAGTTACCTTTCAGTAGCAATGGAAAATTTTTGAAAATTAAAAGTGTACGTACCTGTTGATTGTTGTGATTCATTGGCAATGGACAATATTTGAAAATTGAAAGTATACATACCGGTTGATTGTTGTGTTAATGACTAACAAGGCATGGTTTCTGTATGGCAGCTGCATAGAGAGCATACAATGTACAAATTCTTGTTTCAATTTTTCAACCAATTCAGATTCAATTCAATTCCAATTCCAATTCCAATTCCAATTCCAATTCCAATTCCAATTCCAATTCCAATTCCAATTCCAATTCAATTCAATTCAACTCAATTCAAATTTATTTCTCATGTGAACAAGTATTATAAGTATTATAAACATATGAAGAACACTAGAAAAACAGAAAACTGTCAACAAAGCTAGATTCAGTGTCATCCGAAGTTATCTACAAAATGGGTTGTGTAGATATCACTGTTTGTGCACTTGTTCCTGTAACAAAACTGAAATGTTGACATTTTTGAAACATGGTGTCCATGTAGCATAGGTAGTATGTTTGCACCAACGTTATGGGAATAATTGTTACAGTATCCTTGTCAAACAACTCAGAATATTTTTTATTTCCCATGTCTACTTATAATAAAGAGGAGTAGACAATGATTTATCACTCTTCTTGAAACAGTGTAGCATGTTGAGGTCAATTTTTTACAATGCTACATGACATGGTGTCCATGTAGCATCCGTAGTATGTTTGCAACTTTAAAGGGTGAATAGTTGTCACAATATATGTTAATCAACTCAGAAATTCCTTTTTTTCATGTTTGCTTATATAGCTAAGATAAGCAGACAACCATTTATCCCTCTACTTGAACATAACAATGTGTTGAGGTCACCTGATCACAATGCTACAGGACACAGTGTCCATGTAGCATCGGTTTGCAGTTCTATGAGGGGATAGAACTCATTTTCAGCTATGCATACTTACTCAATGACCAAATGATTTGCATGCTTGTGGTTTCTTCATTAATACATACTGAAACAATTTGATTATCCACTGTTTTGAACTTTACCATAGAAACTGCCAAATAAAGTTTATATTCTGGCTAATGTCTGTACAATGTGTTGTTTAATTGTGTCCCATTTATTATACTTACATTGAGTTTTACAGGTGGTTGTTTTACTTTTATCACTTGCTGGTCCCAAGTTGTTTATTTTGTATGGGAAATATCATTGATATAATGGATTGCTTTTTATAAGGATGGCAGAGAAGTTGAAGATGGTGTCCATGTAGCATCGGGATTTCTGGAATGACCATACAACTTTGAGATCATGTGACATCTCACCATTGACTATTGCAAGGATGATTTTTTTACATGTAAAACTACATGAAATAACCAAACTAAAACTATTGATGAGAAGGAGAAACAATATTTTTGAAATTTTCACCTCCATGTCACAAATTGTGCCCCAACTTCATGGAGTGAGCCATATGCTAGTATAACATTTGAGTGTTAAAATAATGGTAAATAATGGCATTGTTGGAAATGGAATATTTATGTATCATTGAAACCTCAATGCATTTTTGCATTCTAGTCTTGATCTTGGTTAGAAGTATACAGAATAAAAAAGCCATTCTTTTTTTCCAAGTAAGCATTTTCATAGGGGGCTTAAATTCAAAATTGTGTTACAGTACTTCATCAGAGTTTAATATATTTCGCTTACCCCAAATCGAGGTCAGGTTCTCAACTGATGTTAGTGCTTCAGTAAAGCTGTGTTTGTAGTAAACTGAAAGAATAGTCCAATGCTTAATTTGTTTTTGATACGTTAAATAGGAACATATTCTAAGTAATGTAGTGACATTTGTATTCATTTTTGATTCCTTGCCGTAGGCTGGCAAGAAATCTATGTGATAGTTATGTCATGCACCTGCAAACAATGCCTTAGCTGGTATCTAGGCCACCGGCAAGACCTCAAACCTCCCACATCTTTCTATGTTCACATGGGGCTTGTAACTGGCATAGCTACCTGAAAATTTTGGACACTGCAATGAAGTCTGTCACGCGACTTCGAGAGCCAGCCCTCCCTCCCTTCAGGCATTCACGTGGTGCATGAGGTCACTGGCTAAAGGGGAATTCTAATGGCTTCCTTACAGGGAACTGTTTTCTGTACCCTGTAAGGCTTTAAGTATGGGTATAGTGTGCTGTGTGTGTGTGTTTGTGACAATTAGCTTTTGCACACTATATCTCAAGAAGGGAGACTTCTATGAGGCTCAAACTTGGTGTGTGGATACCCCATATTGAGAAGAAGAACCCTTTGTTTTTTGTGGAGGCCAAAGGTTACATTAGGTTGCAGAAGTCAGAAACTGAAAGCTTGATGCATTTGATGTTTCAAAAAAGGGAACTTTTTTGGATCTCAAACTTGATGTCCTGTGGTACCCCATATAGAGAGGAACAACCCTATTGTATTTTTGCAGGTTAAAGGTCATCTTTGTCAAAGTCTAAAAATCTCATTCTATCTCAAGGTGTGAAACTTGGATGGATTTTATATGTTATGTGTGAGTGTGTTATCCTCAGAAGAACATCCCTAACATTTTTGGTGAAGGTCAAAGGTCATCTTGGAGTGTCCTCTGGTCAAGGCCTGAAAATCTTGTTTAAAAAACATTATTTCAGGATACAAAACTTGGATAGATTTCAAACTTGGTATGAAGATGCAATATGGTCAGAAGATGATCTCTATTGTGTTTGGGTGGAGCTCAAAGGTCATTTGGGGTCAACAGAGGTCAGAGCCTGCAAATATCCTTTAGGTGATATCTCAAGATAGGAAACTTGAATATATTTTGTATTTGGTATGTGGATCTGTTATGGTCAGATGATGGTTCCTATTGTTTTTGGGTGGTCAAAGGTCGTCTTGGGTCACTAGGTGACAAATTCTGAAAACCTTTTTGATTCCTTGCCGAAGGCAGGCAAGGAATCTATGCCATGGTGATGTCACGTGTGTGTGTGTGTGTGTGTGTATGTGTGTGTGTGACGCCCGCTTGTAAACATGATATCTCAAGAAGGGTAACTCTGAGAGATCTCAAACTTGGCATGTAGATTGCCCACATTGAGTAGAAGGTCCCTAATATTTTCGGTGGAGGTCAAAGGTCATTTGGGGTCACCAGGGGTCAAATGGTAAATACCTTGGAAATTGCTTGTAAACATGATATCTACAGAAGGAAAAATGTGAGTGATCTCATACTTACCATGCAGATTGCCCACATTGAGTAGAAAGTCCCTAATATTTTTGGTGGAGGTCAAAGGTCATTTGGGGTCACCAGGGGTCAAATGGTAAATACCTTGGAAATTGCTTGTAAACATGATATCTCCAGAAGGAAAAATGTGAGTGATCTCATACTTACCATGCAGATTGCCCATATTGAGTAGACAATCCCTATTGTTTTTGGTGGAGGTCAAAGGTCATTTGGGGTCACCAGAGGTAAAAAGGTCAAAACCTTGGAAACACTGTATCTCAAGAAGGGTAATGGTGAGGGCTCTTATACATAGCATGTGGATTGTCCATGTTAAGTAGATCACTTTTGTTTTTGGTGGAGGTCAAAGGTCATCTGGGGTCACCAGAGGTCAAAACATCAAAACTTTGTAAACAGTATATCTCAAGAAGGGTAACTGTGAGGGATCTCATACTTAGCATGTGGATTGTCCATATTAAGTAGATGATCCCTATTGTTTTTACTGGAGGTCAAAGGTCATTTAGGGTCATCAGAGGTTAAACCTTGCACATACTATATCTCAAAAAGGGTAACTGTTAGGGTAAATATTCATTAGTGCATAGGGTGAAGTTTTGAATGTCATGGGTAATGTAAGATGCATTTGGTAAGCTTTTGGAATCCACTACATTATGTAAATGATCAAGTTGGGTAATTTCAAAATATGTACTGAAGCAATCTCACTGTATTAAGAATGTCTAAAGTGCATAAAAGTGTATTTGGTACAGTATTTATGTTGATTTTGGTTTGAAGTTTTGCCCTGTAATAATGTGCCAGTATTAATACACATAAGAGTAAGTGGGTAGAACAAAATCTGAAAAAGTTAAAAAGAAAAAAAACTGTTCATCAGGCTGACATGTTAGTTAATTGATCTTTGTCAAAGGTATGCTGATTTTGCCATAAGTATCTTGGCCTATAGATTTTCATGAAATATGTGAGTTAAACAAAGGCTGTATGAGGGTTATTTGGGGACATACTGTAGTCTGAACATATTGGAGAAAGCTTCCATGCCCACAAAGCAGAGGAATTGTTCAGTGGGGAACTTCATAAGTGTAAACTTTGAACAGATCAAGTGCTCTGTATGATGCCCAAAATTTCTTTAAGAACATACAAGCATTGTTTCTTCCTTAACCCTAAAGAAAATATGAAGATAACATTAAATTTAGTATCAAAGATTGTTAAAAGTTAGAGACAAACCTTGTGCCACTGTCCTCATAAGGACATGGAAGTGGGAACTAGATAATTAAATACACCACGGGTAATTAGTTTTATAAAAAGAACTAAATAACTGATCATTTGGATCAAATACCCTGAGCATGCTTGAACTGAGATTGCCTAATTGAATGAATCAAATTGAAACTGACCCACCAGAGTCTGTGAAAATTGCTGGTCACTGTCATCTTTAATACCTAATTCATCACATTTGACTGTCACAGTGTCCTGAGGGGTTTTCTCATTGAGTCCACTCTCTGTTGAATCATACAGCTCAATGGCTTTAACCAATTTCCTACCTGTCTGGAGATTAGTGTCAGATAGTGTGTGACACTTATTTAGCCCTCTCAGTAAGGCTTGTTTTTCAGAAAGTACTGTAGTTCAGGTAATCAAAACTAGCATAATGGTATCTACTGTGTATCAAACAAAGGACACTTGACTTGTACTCTGTTATGTGGTGTTCTTACAAGCAGACAATCTAAGGCAAATTACAAATCTTGTTAATTTCTGGATTATTAGGGTTCCCATTTTTTGTTAGTTTTCAAGGATATCATAGTCATTGGGAAGGGCATTACACCAAAAAACAAATACAAAAGGACCACCACTTATAGCCAAGGTTACACCTTTCTGTTGAGATGTCTCTACTGTATGTTCCAATTTATGGATGACTGTTAGGATTAGGGCTTGTTGTAACACTAACCTCAATGGAGTCAACTTTTTGAATCATAGAGACATCATTATATAGAGAGCTATCCTCAATACCCAAAATTTTGATTTAAAGGAGCATGTTTCAAAAATATCTCATTATCAACTTTATAGACAACATAGTTTACCAGCATGATAACTGCGTGGGAGATTTCTCTTGTTTGTGGAGATCAAAGGTTGGGGTCACAAAAGGGCAAAACCTTGAAGACATGACATTTTATGTGGTTATTGAACTGTGGAAGGATCTCATACTCAGTTTGTGAATTGCTCATATTTAGCCTGTTGATGGTCTTTTTTGGTAGTTGCTCCCTATTGTTTTAAGTGAGTGTGAAAGGTCATTTTGGGTCACATGATCTCAAAAGGTTTTGACCTTACTAGTATACCTCAGTATTTGTGAGGGATCTCATGCTTGTCATGTGGGCATCCATGTTCATTATTACAATATATCATATGGCAAGGAATCACTAAGCCTTTTGGCTTTCTAGTTAAAGAATATTTCAAGATTGAAAACTGGGATAGATTTTATATTTGGTGTGTGGATACATGTGTTATGGTCAGAAGAGGTCTGTACTGTTTTTTGGTGGAGGTTAAAGATCATCTTGGTTCACCACTGGTCAAAGTCTGAAAATCTTGTTGATGCTATATTTCAAGATAAGATAGATTTCATATTTGGTATGTGGATTTATTATGGTCAGAAGATGGTTTCTGCTGTTTTTGTTGGAGGTCAAAGGTCATCTTGGGTAACTAGGGGTCAAATTCTGAAATCCATTTTAAAGAATATTTCAAGATAGGAAACTTGGATAGATTTCGTATCTGGTACTGTATGTGGATGTGTTATGGTCAAAAGATTGTCCTTATTGTTTTTGGATGGAAGTCAAAGTTTATCTATCTACGTCTTTTATGAAGGTCAATATCATGTGAGGGTCACTGGAGATCAAAATGTGAATGAAAGGGATTCCTTGTCAAATCACCTAATGGGTACACCTGACCCCCGTCAAATTTGATGAAATCTGGTGTACAGGGTAGTTTCAGGCGGAAAAGCTTAAATTTCAAATTTCAGCTCAATTGGACGAAGGGTTTCCAAGTTATGACATGCCCATTTTTCACGATTTTGGTCAAAATGGCCACACCCACCAGAATGAAAGAGACCATATGTTGGTAACCCCTCGGCCAAATGTGCTCAAATTGGTCTTGTTGGAATAAGAAATCCAAATCTGTTATCATTTCATTCATAACAACAGTGTAAATTTGAATAACCTTTTGACCTTGGATCTGACCTTGTATTTGACCTTGTGGACAAATTTTTTTTAATAATTCCATAAAAGTTTGCCCTAATGTGTTTTCTAGATAGTATAAAACCTCTTAAGTTACAGGTCCCACACCTGTGATAGATTACACTAGACCCTTTGGGGCCAATAAAAGGAGAATGTTGTCACCATGGTAAAATTCCCATAAGGGATCCCTAGGGACCAAACATGGGCCATCGTATGGGGCCATGGCATGAACTTCCAACCAAAATTTATAAGGGGCTCATTTTGTCCAGGCCAGCACATATACACATATGGTCCATTAGGGATAAATCTGGCCCCTAATGGGGTAGTTGCCAAGTAGGACCCTGAACTATCCCATATGGGTCATAAGGACATATATGGGCTGGTCCATTTGAGCACCACGAGACTTTGCAGGAACCTAACTTCTCAGCCTGCCAGTTTATGCATGACAAACTACCCATCCAAAGTGGGCTAATGCTTGGGCGTTGATCCTTGGCGGGAGGGGCATGGGACGCCCCCTCATTTTTTTGGAACGGGGACGTTTTAAAAAGCACCCTCACTTTTCAAAAATGATGGAACACACAGCAATTATTGCCCAGGAAAAGGAAATTTTTAGAAGAAAACTAACCTAGCAATTCTCACTTTTTGTTCCAAATAGCATCTGAGGGCATTCAGTTTTTAAAACAATTTCCAAAAGAGAGGGGGAGACCCCTTATACTTATCTCCGTCCCTTTAGACCAACGATCATGCCAACGATCACAAAACTTACCCCCCCCCTGAGGTGAAAATTCTGATGACGCCGTTTCCCCTTCCACCACATACAGTATGGTGAAAAAGTTCCTCACACTTTCATATGATTCCCTTCCCCACCCTTTTAACTGATTGCTTTGCATGCCGAGAGAAAACGTTATCACTCCATGGAGTTTTTAATATCAAATAACACCTCCCTGATCGACTCAGACTGCCCACTGATGTGCGTACTGCCTTGCTTCATGCTCCTCAACAGGGGGAGTGTACTGCTGGAAGCAAGTCTTCGCGGTGGCTTTAACTGGTTGTGTAACCTGCTGTAAGCAGGCTATTGTGTTTGAGGTTCAACTACTACATTGAAATATAAAAAAAAATCTTACTTTCGCTACTATAAATAATACTATGAGTCTTTCAACAGTTTCACTGTTGAACAGTCAAGGTTTCCAACTAAGTTACATGGCACATACCTAAGGTATACGATAGCCTGCCAACTTTCTAGCGAATCTCATTTACGACCACCAAATATGATGTCACGACAAAAATTAAAGTGCTAAACTATATCTCGGGTAATAGGTAATATTTATGCATTGAATGTTTGGCCTTGTACACATTTTACACCTACAAAAGCTAATTAGGTTGTTCGCCGTTCGTTGTATCAGTTGTATGCCATCTTAAGGCTACTACAGAGTCTGCTCCGCAGGCTACTGGTTGTGTGGGTTTGGATATCTAATGTGATTTCCAAGCATATTTCCAAGTATATTTAGGTGCTCTGAATCCATCAATCTCAGGATGCCCTCATTGTTTTTCATGCATCCTCTTTTTCACAGTTTGTCTTTTTCACAAATTGTCTTTTTTGCCCATTTGGCCACCTACTGTATGGTTGTGTGTGCTTACCAAGTTATCGTTGCTAGCCCAGCCTTTGATTGTCCTGCTATTTTAGTTTGGGTACAGTTATTCTCACTTTACAGCCATTCTTTATATTTAAGACAGAAATCTTAAACTGTTTGCAATTATATATGCCCTAATTGAAGTTTGATAATTGTTTACAAGAGACTCATAGAAGAAATCAGTTTACCCTGTCTGCATATATACAGTATGTATGGAGAGTCCAACAAGAAGGCTCTCGTGTACTTTCAACGTCACGTTACTGACGAAAACGGGAATCGCAACATAAGCAGTCAGTTCGTGGAGTTTCTCAGCCAGGGAAAGGTGTAATAGTTATGGTTATATGTTAACATGATGCTATAGTTGGATTTGAACTTTAAATGCAGCATCACAGAATGAATCTGAAGGGTATAGAAGTCAACATAATTGACAAGTGTAAATCTGCCTTTCTTTGATGTACTGTATGTGTACCTCATCTCAGTTGCTGGTTCAGTACTAATTTGTCCTTTTCTTACTCTTTTTCTTTTCATTTTACACATTAGGCTTTGGAAGAAGTTTCAAAGGCTCTATCAGGAATGAAGATCATTCTTTATGGCTCACATGATCAGGAACCCCAAGCAGAATATGTCACCAGGCTTGCTGTGGACATTTATAGAAGTCATTCTCTACTCTTAATGGTGAAAAATCTTCATAGAGTAGATTTTGAGGTTAGAACAAGAACTTCCATGAATAAATACTATTTTTTTTTTTTTTGTACAGTATGTGATGTGTAAGTGATGGCTTGAGTGCGCAAGTTTCAGTACAGTACTGTATGTGTCGCTGCTTTAGACTCATAATACCTGCCTTGGATACACTTAATGTGGAATTAAGAATCCAAAGGAATTCAGAGCATTGTGAAGATAAATATGTGCAAAAATGTTGATGGTCAATATTTATGTACTTTCATGGTTTTAAGAGATGTAAATAAAATGGTCTTACCTCTAGTTAAATCAAACTCAAAATGGTGTTGCCCACCATACCTCATGCTCGGCAATGTAGCGGAACTGGTATTATTGCAGCATGCATTACCTCAGTCCTGGGCAATAATTGTTGAACTGCCAGCTCAGGGTTAGCGCTGAGCTCCGAATTTAGTGGGTCCAAGCCTTGGTTTTTGGACCCCTTCAAAGTATGAAACATTAAATTAAAGGGGTCCACCAGGAATTTTACGGGGTCCAATTCTCCCGCCATCTATACTTTTCCTCAAGTTCAACCCTATATTCCCCTGTAGGTACTTGAGGTAAATACTACAATGTTTAGGTGCTGAAAGTTTAGTCCATAGTGCTAAGTAAGAGTGGATACAATAATCTCAGAGGAAAAGTATGTGACATCAATGCTTCTGTTTGCGTTCGTGGTAATACTGTAGAGTGAAGGGTGCTGATTCCACAAATTTCATCATTTTTTTTTAGCATCGACCGATTATACTATAATAGGTAATACCTGATTACAGATTATTTAATTAAACAATTGGCCCAATGCCGATTACCTGTAACAGATTATTAAAAAGAGGGAAATCACGTTTGTCACTTTAGTACGTGCCCGCCCTTGCTTCGTGCATATCGTATTACCATAACCAGTTCAGGATGGAAAATACTGGGAATAGTTCCGTTCGTTTCACGAACGGGACGTCATTTTTGTAGGCGAAATAGTTTCACTTCAAAATTGGAGATACAAATCATCCCGTAATACAGTACATTTGTTTGCAGTCCATGTCACATGCCCTTTGATAATTTAGTTCAAAGGCCAACATCATGCTCTGTCTAGTTTTCATCCCCCAATCATGTCGGAACATTGCATTCTTTTACTGTACTGGGTTGTAGTTGTGTTAATATACTGTACAGTAGCTACTCTCCCACTTTAAGGAACCCCATGTACAGTAAAGCAATTATGATAATCTTAGCAGTTCTGAGCACCCGTATAACGTATCTTATGGTTTCTTTCCAATATAAATATCCCCTGATATTTTTAGCAGTTCTCGTCCAAAAATTACGTCTTGTTTAAAAAGAATCTGCAACTGAAATGCACGTAAGTCCGATCCCCGAAAAATCCACGCACGCAGACATTTGTGATGCCGTTTTTAAGTGAATTTAGCACGGGGCTTGTCCGGCTTTGCTCGCCAGCCGGCATTACAAGCGCGATCGTCGTATATAACACAAACTCAACGTAAAAACTTGTCTCGAGACCGAGTATTTTCACACACTAAATCACATAGGCGAAGGCGCGAGTTGTGATTGGCTGCCTAGAATTAACGCAATTTAACCAATCATGATGCCGGGCGAATTTAAATTTTGCAATGGATCTTTTGCATATGATGTCACCCAGCAAAACAGGATGCCTTGTTTGGCGGTAAAAATGTAAGTCTAGTGCATTTGTGGGCTAAGAAGTTTGCTGCAAGAGACCACGTGCATTACCGTTTTCGTTTGCAATGACGTCATATGATAACATTGCTTAAGTCCTGTTTTACGGAAGGAATGCTGGGAGTGACTTAATTTATGCAAGATAATAACCAGCGAACTACACAAGAATCTAGGTGATTAGTGTGCAAAACGTGCACAGATATGTATGCAAAGCTTGGGGATTTGAAAAATCGGCGAAACACTGCAGCTAGATAGTCTGTACTATGTGTTTTGTGCAGAACAGTTTGTACAGCAACTTATGCGGCTCCTTCTGCGAGACAGCAAGGAATATACCTTGAGTGCTCTTCTAAATCGAATTTCATTCATTTAATACTACCGCGTTGTGGCGGAAAATGTCAAACGATCATTCCCATTGCAGGGGTAGGGATCGTTCTTCGATTTAAGTACATTTTCGTCTGTCACGGAAAGTGTTTACAACACGTGGTCAGTCATTTCGTTAAGGTACGTTAGTTTTGTACAGGGATTTGAAGCGATAAACCACACAGTTAGGTCAATGTGTTTTCTGAGAGAGCGTTCGTTCGAACGGTGCACTGTGAATGAAGCAATAAGCCGCGCCCCTTCACAGCGCAACAAGCGATATTTTTTGCTGGTTGCCTTCTTTATAGTATAACATCAAAACAGTTCCGTATCAGGTTACGCTGGGGTCATAGCGTTTGGTTCTGACTGTCAGTGAACTCCGTGCTGATATGGGGCATAAAGCCATCTTTATTATGTGCACACTGCACAGTATTTTTATGTGTTTTTCTAGGGATATCGGGGAGCCAAACCGTCTTTAGTAAAAGATTGAATTGAAGCCAGAACTTTCGAAAAGGAAGCCTCTTGCAGCCCATAGCATTTTTCGTGACAGGGAATATCCATGCTGGGTGAGGGCAAATTTCTTTGCGTCCAAGCTTACTTCTCGGGACGCGTGGGAAGAAGCCTAATTTATGAACTGCGCGTCCAGAGACAGAACCTTGCGTCTATGACACGCAGACGCACTAAAACACGAACCCTGTGCCAGCTGCTGCCCGAAGTACACATGACTGATGTTTTGGTGAAGGGAATAATTTGTTGTAGACATCTCCCAAGATTTTGGTAGATAATTCCAGGTGCAGTCAGAACTGTCAAGTTGCTGTCAAGGATGGAGAATCTGTAAAATCTGGTGGAGTTGGTTGCCCATATCTTTCCGCGGTTGTTGACTTGGTGCTAGTAAAGGCCTCCTGACCATACTGTGGCTTGCTTGATCACTCAAAAAGTCATGCATGTGATTGGTCAGTCAGGTCTACTGCACTTGTAGCATATGTAAATTGTAAGGTGCACTCAGGAAATCAATGAATATGCATGTTATGCACTAGGGACACAAGTATTTGCAGTAGGAGTGCGACAGGTTGTATTGAAGAACTGTAAAAACTCAGAAATAATTCTCAGGGTTAATTTCTCTCTTTGTTCACAAATTTTGTCTTCTTTGATCAGTGATATGTTTCTTCTACATTGGCAGTTTAGCACTTCAGCTAAAGAAAAGCTGGTTTGTGAAAATTTTTGGGAAGTTCAATATTGACTGGTAGGGGGTATGCAATGCTTATATCTATGCACAGTTTAGGCAAGAAATGGTGTCAAGTCTTCATTAACATAATTCATTAAGGGGTTCTTCAGACTTTAATAGGGCAATGTCAAGTGGTAATGGAGTGACATTTTACAATACATTCTATTTCTCATGGCATTAGTATGAAGCAGTACTGTATTTCCTAATTTTGAATTTATCTAGACAAGGACTTTCTCTCATAAATACAATGTTATAAATTGTTAGTGCTGTTGCCTTGTGGAAATTGTGGTACAAAAAGCATCATGATTAACTGAGGGACACAAATATATCATGCCATTTTGAACAATTGTCATTCCTTGCTGAAGGCAGGTAAGGAATCTATGCAAGGGTGATGTTGTGTGTTTGTGACACTTTTGTATGTAAGCACAATATCTCAAGCTATCAATGACAAACACTTTTCATATTTGGTATGGAGATTTTTGTTATGTTCAAGGAAGAACCCTATTGTTTTTTGGTGAAGGTGAAAGGTCATTTGAGATCTTTGGCAGTTAAACTGTGAAAACCTCAAAAATAGCCAGTAAACATGATATGTAAACCTTGGGTAGGGAATAGTTGCTATAAAAAGGGACATTTAATGTAATCTGACTCACAATATACAGTGGTACAGTATCTTTATATTCTAGAGAAAAAAAAAACACCAGAAGAAGAAGAAGAAGAAGATGAAAAAGGATTTACTGACACTTCAGATGGGTAGAAGCTACTGTAGGGCTGTGCATTTTTGGTTAATTCACTATTCGTTTAACAGATTTATTAACCGGCGGTTAACCGAAATTGAGGTAATGTTCACCACAACGACAAAAAGTCAACATTTCCAAAGAGCGCCATCACTTTTGTGCAGGAAAGTACAAGTCTTAAAATGGTGTCGTAAGTCGTGGCAAAAATATTGGTATTTTGCGCTGAGTTTATGTCATCTTTTCACAATAAAAGCCCATCCCTTATTTACTGAAGCTTTCTTCAGACCATGTGCACTTTTTAACATTCCACCAACTGTTGTATTTTCCCCCCTGGTCCTATGTAATATCATCAGTTACTTCATGAAACACTCCGACACCACTGTTTTGATGCAGCTTGCTTGCGATGCAGTGTTCAATACATTTACAGCTCTCACGTTTTTGTCATAGTAGCGATCTGTACAATTTCACTGTAAATGGCCCACCAGCCGCAAACAGCACAACCAAGCCCTATTATCCTGCATAAATTAAGGACTTCCCAGCATTCCTACCATAAAGTTATTTACAGTAGGACTTATGGAATGTTATCATATGACGTCATTACGAACAAAAACAATGATGCACGTGGTCCCATGCATGCAGTAGACTTGTGTGGGTATCCGTTTTTACCACTAAACAAGAGACCATGTTTTGCTTGATGACATCATATGCATACGATCTATTACATAATTTGAATTGCCTCTGCATTGTGATTGGTTCAAATATGTTGATTCTGAGCAAGCCAATCACAACTTTATGGGAATCTGACCTAACTGCATTTCATTTGCTGATTATTTTTAAACAAGACACAAGGTTTGGACAAGAAGTGCCAAAAATAAGGGGATATTTATATCAGAAAGGAACCATAAGATACGTTTATCGAGTCAATTTTTTGCTGTCCGGAACCGCTAAAAAATAGATAGTTGTATACTGTATTTTCATGTGCATTGTAGGGTGGACTTCTACAGTACAGTACATTATTGCAGCTACAACTAGTGTTTGCACGGGTTACCCGGTTACCCGCCCGCCATTGTATTACCCGGTTCCAAATCTACTACCCGCATCTTAAAAAAGTGCATGCAAAAAGGATCACCCCATTTACGCCATTGCCCACAGTGATGGACTAAGATATTTTGCCAATTTGGTAAACATTCTCCGAGACTGAGAATGAAGAGAGCCCCTAAAAATTATGTGTAAGTTTGAAAGTTGTCTGTGCTTAGATTCCGAAGTTGAAATTTCTAGCAGTGTGCAGCCCGATCGCGCTATCATCGTCGTCACCTAGTGAGTTCTCACACATCACATGTATATCACTTACAAACTTGCACCCAAATAAGCTATCTGACGGCCGATTCAAAATCACATCATACTATTTCACGCAGACATATCACCGCGCCCAGCTTGCAAGGACAGTGCCGGTAAGGTTGGGCATGCTAGGTAAACTGAGCCTTGCAAGTATACGATCTTATAATTAATATGGTATGCCACCTCGAGTATGATCCTTGAATGTTTCATAATGGTTAAATGTGTCAGTTTTATGCAAATCAACACTTTGCCGCTATCTATTAAAGTTAAACGACATCAATGTAATAACACGGTAAACATTCACAAAAAAGTTTTTGAAACAGGCCAGTACATATTACGTTATTTAGCCCCAAAATGGCGCTCGCACAGACTACGATGTTTATGTGTGAAAGCTTTGTTACCGATCCTGGATGTAAACACAAGGCTAGCTACAAAAGAACGTACATACACCATTAATGATATTTCCAACGCACATTGTACATTAGTGTGAGGGAAGTTCACAAACATGACGTCTTTGTTTACAATTGGTAATTTTGGACGGGCAAGAGAATACCATAATACAGGGCTCTGAGTGGTTGATATTTATAAATGAGTGTTATAAAAGGAGAAGCCTCGAGCTCTTAGTACGCTTTCTCCTAGGGTAGGAAAGCCTCCCAAAATTTAATATCAAATTGATATACTGTAGGCCTTGAAAAGTACTGAATTTCTTATTTGACTGTTTTCTGTTACGTTTCTTTTACTTGTTGTTTTGATTTTAAACAAAAGAAAAGAAGATAAAACCTTCTGACAAATCAAATTAATGTTTTTGAGCTTGGAAATGTGATTGCTATACCTCTCCAGTACAGCTTTAAATGTTACCATGCATGTTTTTTGGAGTATGCCTTACAAAATGCTCATATCTTTTAGTCACCGTAACACCGGGTAACCAGGGTACCCGACGGGTGTGACGATCGGGTACCCGGGTTTTTTTTTAGAACCCATGCAAACACTAAGTACAACCAGGTCGGTTCAACGAACTGCATATGCTTATTCATAAAAATCAATGGATCAATGGATCACATTTTGTCAGAACTTGTTCTTTACATTTCCAATGTTTGCTGAAATGATTCCTGTATTCATTCCTATATTTTTGATGCTCTAGCATTTGAAGCATTAGTCATAATTTTACAAAAATTTTAAGGTTGTTGCTGGAATTTGTACAGCAGGTTGGCTTTCTGTAGGCCCTATATCTGTAATCTGTCATACATCATCCATCTCTTTCCATAAATATTCATAGTCCTTCAAAAGTGCTTGAATTTTACAATTAAACCACATTTACCAGACACATGTAGACAGACATCTTTTTCCATCTAAAATATTGACAATTTACCATAAAACCATCTAAACTCATTGATTTTATGATCAGAAAACGATCAGGCACTTACCAAAAATGGGCAAAATTTTCCTGGTATTGGTTCCACTTTGCCTGTCCTATGATGTGTTAGGCTATAAAGTCGCTTGTGTGAAACAAATGTTGTAATGCCTTCGGGATTGTAAGTGGACAAAACAACGCTTGTTTCGCATATAATAAGCCCAGAAGTTGGTGAATCTGACAGGAAGGGCTTTTCTATTACAAAATATAGTTAAAATCTGAAGAGGGTGACACAATTAGCCTTAGGTGAGCTATGTAATGCTGGGGCCCAGGTACACCTTTCCTCATAAGCTCGTACTGATCAGGCAGCATACCTCTCAAAATCCATCATCTGTCCAAACTTTCTCAAAGTGCTTTCCTTAATACAATGTGCTGATATGGATTTGATTGAAATTTAGGAACGATGTTCCTTGGGTGGTAAGGCCCATGTGAGGTGCTCAGGAATTTTTGGTCCCAGGTCCCATGTGGCCCATTTTATGATATTCTACAAAATGCTTCTCCTCTAGCAGTTCTCTTGTACAGTGCTGATGGTTTGTCATTGTGATACTCTATAAGTAGTTGTGTACCGTCAGGGTGTTCAGGAATTTTGAGTCCAAGGCTGAAGATAGTCGGTATAATTTGGTCCATGTTGTAAAATATTGCATAGTAATTTTTTCCTTTTAATTTTTAGCTCAAACCAGTTCAAAGTGCTGTTCGAGCTATTGTGACCTACCACCGTCACTCTGTCTGTCTTTCTGTCATGTCTGTTCACAATTGCCTTTAATGCTCTCATGGGCACATTTGTTGAGGAATTGTAACAAAACTTGGACACATCGATCATTGGATATAGGGCTACATGTTGTGTTCAAAAAGTTGATCATCTAGGGGTCATTAGTGGCTGTTTTGTGAATATTTTATAAAGTGTATCTCCTCCCACAAAAGGTGTTTGATGTCTTTGAAAGTTGGCCATAATATTCCTCAGGTAGGGATTGTTGAATCTTGTACTTTACTCGTTTATCCGAGGTAATTCGAGGTCATAAGAGGTCATAGTTGTAAATATTTAGAAAGGCTATTTTCGCCTAGATCAGGCTTCCTCAAATAGTGGCACACCCGCCACTTGTGGCATGCCATGTGGTTTTGAGTGGCGCAAAAAATTACTGGGAGAATATTGAAAAATTTAACTTTCCATAACCTTTTTGACACGAATTGTTCTGTTTAAAAAATATTGATCAGATATTGGGCTGGCATATTTTTTGTTTGTTTTTGGATAAATAATAATTTTGACACCTTTCTGACCAATTTTGTTCCACCCCTCTATTTCTACCAGTCTCAAAAATTCAGTGTTTCCCATTGAACTAAACTCCCTTGAAAACTGTGTGGGTGCAAGATTGTCAATCATGTGAGTTTGATTAGGTTAGTGTAAACAGATCTTGTTTTTGATGAGAACAGTAGTTTTATTGTGAGTGCATGCAGGGGCTTTGTATGTAGACATACGCAACTTCAGGAGGATGAATTAAGTCACCTTACACCTTACACTGTTTCTAAACTAAACTTGCTTGAGGTAAGGATGAAGAGGGTGAATTTCCATTTTTTTTTATATGTGTTCAGAGAGGAAGGTCTTGCTTACTAATTGTGGTATAATAGCTCATTAAACTTGCTTTCTCCCTTGCTTCCTGATATCTGTTAAAATAGAAAGCAAGGCAACAGAGGCTTCTCACTTTAAGGCTATGCCTATTAAGAGAAAGGTAATCATTCTAAAAAGCAGTAAGTTCCTTGTCATTTAATGAGAGAAATTAAATGTTCTAAATTGAAGGTACATCTGTTCAAGAAATAATAGCCATGTGTGACCAGTACAGTCCCTGTATCCATTGCATGGGGAGTGATTTTTGGTTTCGATGAAAAGAGAAACCTATGCATTCATGATGGCGTGCATGTGTATGTATGCGTGTATGTGCATGGGTATGTACATGTGTGTGCGTTGACAAATGCCGTCAGCCGGGGACGTTTTTGTGAATACACACCTGCTGTACCAATCGGGGAGCCAGCATACATCGGGGATGGTCCTTTTAAATCATAGAAGTTACTTCGCTCCTACTTACCTGTCTATTTCTACAACTAATGCACTAAATCTGCTCTGCGCATGCGCACCTGGCATAAAAATAGCACCGCCCTTCCGTACCACTTCCGCTCGAACCTCCCAAGAGGAGGAATAGCCCTCATCCTTCTAAATCTGCCATCTGAAGAAGTAAAACGTGGTTTCTTCTCGCTGCGCATTTTTAAGTGTTTTCCGTTGGATTTTCGTTGGATTTTCTTTGGATCTCCGATCGAACTGGATTGAATCCTTTGCCCCACGCTCCCGACGATAAGTACCAAGCTTATTTTAGTAGATTTAAGCTCCTTTGAGTGGGTTTGTTACCCATTCCAACTGCCTTGAGCCCGGCTTAGGCCTACGGCTTTTCGTTAGCGTGGATAGGCTTCTAGCCTAATGCTTCTTCATGTATGGTAGGCTATAGAACTTAGTTCTCATTCCCCCCAGCTTCCATGCCCTCTCCCCTTACTCTACGCCGGTAAAGGGGTTTTTCCTTTCAGCTTTTCACCTCAGGGGACACCCTGGTTGTTTTGAGGGGTTCTTGCTTATTTTTGGCCTCCTTCCCGGGTTTTTCGTCCCTTTTCTTAGGGCAAGACCTCTCGCCGTAGCCCTTCGTTAGGGTCGGCGTTTCCCGCGCATAGGTTCCCATTATTCCTTACATGACTTTTTATACTAGTTAGGTCTTTCTTCCGGTTTTTCCGGCAGGCTTCTAACATCGTCACGGTTTAATAGGCCTACCCGACTCTTAGCGTGGGAACTTTTAGGACATAGGCTATCTGTCATTTACTCTTAGCCCTTGAGTACTGACGCCGTACTTGGTAACCTTATTTGGTTAGGTGAGATCTTTTAGGGGTTGTTGAACCCTCTAGCTAGACGTGTTAAGTCTGATCTTGCTAGCATATTTTTGTTTACACACTTGTCAGTACCTGCGGGGTAGTCCTATTGGCCTCACCTAATCGTTGCTTCTTACCTTGCTAGGCTTCATGTACTTTCCTTTTTGGTTAATTCCTTGTATATAATTCTTATGTCTTGACCTATGCCACCATGTTAATGTTAGTTGATGCATTAAGTTGAGTTTTGGCCCTCTTGCCTGGGCCTTACTGCTACTTATATTTTTGTTTCCAGAGTGAATTCTTTACAGATGGCTTCCAGGAAACAACCAGTTCAGTGTTCCCAGTACTCAGTAATCAGACCAGGACGTTACTGGGACGATCATGACACTTGCCACTTGTCGGTCATGTGCTTGCCAAAAGCCATGCGAGCGCTGCACTGGGTTTACACCCCAGCAATGGGAAGAAGTTGAGACCTTGCTCACAGGAAGGAATAAAGCCCCGCAAGCTCAAAGTGATTCTGCAAACAAATCCGAGAGTAACTTATCTCCCCCCCTGGAGCCTGCCAGTGGGACTGGTACGACTATTCATGCTCCAGGTGTGGGTCAAAGTCCTTCTGCTGCTGGCACGAAGGCACCTTCAAGTGTACCCAAAAAGGGGACTAGAACTTCCAGGAAAAGGTACCAAAGAAAGACAAGGCATCAAAACATTAATCTTCCCAAAGGAGTAAGGATGCTCCAAGGAGCAGTCCACAAGCAGAACAGTCTCAGAGAATAAGCCCTGTCTCAGACATTTCATCTGAAGATTCAGATGCCGGTCACTGTAGAGGTAGACCTGTAGAGAGAACTAGGAAGACCGACCATTCCAGATCCCCCCTGTCTTCGGACAGACGTGCCCAAGAGAGAAGGGAAGACAGAGAATGGCTCCTTGCCCAGATTACTTCAACCTTAGGCCCACCTTTACAAAATCAGACTTCGCCAAACGTATCGCACCTTTCCCCCCAGCAACCAGACCCAGATGTTCTGGATTGCATGGCTTCGGAGGGTTTCCCAGAGGAGGACCCTTTTGACGATACCCAAGGGAGCTCCCTGGACCCCCCTCAGTCCCCTTCAGAGGATGAGGATGAAACTGAAGACCTGACTGAAGGTGCAGGATTAATGGCTGAGGCTGTCTCAAAGGCCATCCAAATTTTTAAGAAACACCTCGGGTTTAAAGACCCAGTCCCAGTAGTGCCCTCCAGCAGAGTCTCTACCCTTACGTCCACAAATTTGGACTCGGTACAGGCCCCATGCATACCAGTAGACGTTGTCTGCTTTGAACTGTTTCATGCAGTGCGTAAAAAGAAATGCTGGACTGCATTTCCGGCTTCCCAGGAACAGGCCATCAAATTGGAAGATGAAGCTTGGGGGAAGCTCTTCCGGCCACCTAAAATGCCTCAAGAGGCAAAGGAAAAAGCACCTGCCGATCAGGGTGCCACGTCAGGCTTATTCCGTGACCCAGTCAGGAGGAGACTGGAGGAAGTGATGTTTGACATTGATCAGGCAAGCAGGGCACCTATGAAATTAGCATCAGTAATCTTACTGGTGACAGAAATCCTTATAAGGGCCCATCAGCAGCTACCAAGAGACCCAACCCAAGTCACACTTCGGGAAACTGGCCAACTACTCCTCCTACTAGGACCCCTAGTGCGCCTTGTGTTCTCTCAAAGTGCTAGAGTTGCAGTGAAAACAATGAAGTGTCTGCATCAAATGTTCTGGTGACCATGAAATGGCGATCCCCAGATATGAAAAACTCCCTCCTGGAGTTACCCTTTGAGGGGTTAGACTTATTTGCAGGCTGCTTCCAAAACAAATGAGAGGAAGAAGTTAGGAAGCATGAAGCTGTTGTGAAATCGGCTTTTAGAAGACCAAGAGGTCATTCCTCGGCCGGGCCAACACGGCAGCATAGCAAGGGGGTCCCTCCACATACTCGTGCTAAGCCATTCTCTCAATCTAGAAGTCACAACAGGGATAGGGGACGACCCAGGGAACATCCTGACCTGCTTATCCCTACCGTGCATGGGCCCAGTCCGGACGGGACAGAAGCACTACTCGCCCCTACCTACCTCGTTAGCGTGACATTAGCAACCAACCTCCCTGATCCACCTTCGAGGCCCGTCCCTAGGGGTGCCCACCCCACCGTCACCACACTAGCGGTGAGGGGGAGACTCCCAACTCCTTTCCGCTCAATGGCGGGAGATCAATCCAGACCCATGGGTTCTAAACGTTATTCAGTACGGCTACCAATTGGAATTTTCCACCAGACCACCCCAGGGTCCTATCCAAATAGAGTAACACTGGTCCCAAAGGACCTAGACCAATGTCGGGCTCTGGAGTCCCAGATCACAACCCTCTTAGAAAAAGGGGCCACCAAAGGAACAACTGTTAGGAGGGACCTCTCATTGGGTCCTCCTTCTTTCTAACCCCCAAAAAGAATGGACAGTGGTATCCAATTCTCAATTTAAAGCCCCTAAACAGCCTTTATGTAAAACCCAAGAGATTCAGAATGGAGACATTATCAGTTGGTCTCCAGTCTCTGTCCCAGGGCCAATAGGCTTCGAGTGTCGATCTAAGAGACACATACACATCCCTATCCACGAGAGGGATCAGCGATTCCTGTCTTTTGTATATCAAAATAAATCCTTCAAATTCTTCGCACTTCCCTTTGGTCTTTCCACAGCCCCAAGGGTCTTCACCCGCGTCACCAGCGCAGTGGTGGCAGAACTGAGAAGAAGAGGGGTAATCCTCTTCACTTATCTAGACAATTGGCTTATCATAGGGGACTCTCACACTACAGTTTCCCGCAGTACAGAGATAGTAGTCAACCTCTTGGACCATCTAGGCTGGCTGATAAATCTGGAAAAATCCTCACTTGCCCCCTCTCAAACAATTCAGTTCCTGGGAGGAACTCCCAACCTCAAAAAAAAAAAAGGGACGGTCTCCCCCACCCAAGAGAGGATAGACTCTCTAGTTGCATCAGTAGAGAGCGTTATGTTGCTCCCTTGCTCCCCGGTGTTAGACTGGCTAAGGGCATTAGGCATGATGGCAAGTATGGTAGACATAGTACCCTCGTGCAGACTACAGATGCACCCCAACCAGTTACACCTTCTCAGCCACTTTCGCCCTGCAACAAGGAACATTGCTACTGCAGTTCCCCTATCGCCTTCAGTTGTACCCTACCTCCAGTGGTGGGTCAACCCCAAAAATTCGTCACAGGGGAGACCTTTTCAGGACGTCAGTCCCCAGACATTCATCACAACAGATGCCTCCCTCAAGGGCTGGGGGGCATGGTGGCAGGACAGAATGACTGCAGGAACTTGGTCCAACAAGGAGAGCACGAAACTAATCAACGAGTTAGAGCTCCTTGCAGTGTCACTAGCAGTGGAACACTTTCTTCCACAGCTACAGGGCCACATTGTCACAGTGTTTACAGACAATTCCACTGTTGTCACGTATATCAACCAACAGGGTGGGACTCACTCTCCTTCCCTCTGTCTACTGACTTGGAACCTATGGCACTGGTGCACCAAGCACAAAATAACCCTCAGAGCCCCACATATTGCAGGCAAAAACAACATTCTAGCGGATGCTCTCTCTCGGGGTAGAGTGGACCCCAACGAGTGGGCACTGGATCAGTCTTGGTGCGATCTTCTGTTCGAAACATACGGCCACCCCATGATAGATCTGTTTGCCTCCGAACAGAACCACAAGCTCCCAACCTTTTGCTTGTGGGACATGTTGGATGCCTATTATGCCTTCCCTCCCCTCAGCCTCATACACCAGGTCCTCCTGAAGGTCCGCTCCTCCAGGATGAGATTGTTGCTGATAGCAAACCTTTGGCCCAAGAGACTGTGGTTCCCAATTCTACTTCACCTACTAGTAGACGAACCGACTTAACTTCCACAGATCCCGAGCCTGTTATCTCAGGACAGGGGCCGAATCTTCCACCCAGGACTCAGGTACCTACATCTAACTCCATGGAAACTATCAGGGATACCTTCAGAGCGGGAGGCCTTTCAACATATGCTGCCTCTCTGGCATCCCACTCAAGGAGACCTTCCACCCTTAAGACTTACGATTCAAGAGTCTCAAGGCTCATCAAGTGGTCGCTGGATCGAGAAACAGAGCCCACTACGGCATCTTTACCAGAGGTTTCTGAATTTCTAACTACTGTACACTTTTCCAGGGAAGCTTGCAGGTTTCTACTGTGCGCAATTACAGCTCAGTGAAAGCTGCAGTATGTAAAGGGTTTTCAGATGGCTCCACCATAGGTTCTAATTCTGCCATCCTACACCTCCTTCGAGGTATGGGCAACTCATGACCTCCTAGGAAAAAGCTCTGCCCAGCATGGTCCATTAATGATGTTCTCCATTCCCTCGCAAAGCCCCCCTACGAACCTATTCAAGATTCAAGGCTTCCAGATCTAACAAAGAAAATGCTCTTTCTGGTAGCTGCATCTTCAGCACGAAGGAGAAGTTGTCTGCATGCCCTAAATACCAAACATGGCCACATTCGTTTAAAGCTCATGGTGTGCGTCTAATTCCAGATATAGACCTTGTTCCCAAGAATCAAACCTTAGATTTTATCCCCCGTGACCTCTTCCTCCAAGAAACTACTTCCATTTCTTCTGAACGAGAAGACAGAAAGTGGTGTCCTATTCGTTCTCTGAAGTGGTACTTAAAGAGAACTAAGCACCTCAGGCACTCTGAACGTCTCTTTGTTTTGCCACGCCATCCATACTCAGCATCCTCAAAGGACACTATATCTAAGTGGCTGGACCAAATGATCATTCCATTTGCTCATCATCAACCCGTAATGGCCCGTGACATTAGGGGCAAGGCTACTTCTAAGACTCTATTTGCCGACGTACTACTCAGTGATATCATGAAGGCTGCAGCATGGAAAACCCCATCAACATTCGTGTCTTGCTATTTAACGGACACGCCTAGTGCCGAGGCAGCCTTTGGTCGCGCGGTGTTGACTGGCTCCATGTGCAGACCTCCATGTATGTGATACCTCCCCACCATCAGGGCGGTGCCACTCAGTGCATTAGTTGTAGAAATAGACACGTAAGTAGGAGCGAAGTAAATTCCCCAAAACTTATGTGGTTTGGGAATTTACGAGCAACATACTTACCTGTCTACATAACCCACCAACCCTCCCCCACATGACAGTGTGGAGGCTGCATGACAGTGTGGCGACTGCAAACTTAAGAACTTTTCACAGGATTTTATTTCAAGTCACCAGACATCTCCTACATGACTAAGACTGACTTTCCTGCTCCATCATCCTGATGCTGCCTTTGAGCAGGACACTTCATAACGAGTAAGTTGGTTTCCCGTTCAGTTAATCTTTAACGTTGGTATGGTACTCTGTTTTTAGTAATTCTGACAGTAAGGTTTCATGTGCTGTTCAGATTGAGAAGTTTTACCAAGGCACATCATTTACTATCAGTAAACAAACTACTAGACCATTCTATAGCTCTTCCACGGTTGAAAGGTTAAAATACAAGTGTCCCTACGTGACGGAGTTTACATATATGTATGTGTGTGTGTGTAATTGTGACACACTGCTTGTTTACACGATATCTTGAGAAAGGAAGAACTGACAGTTCTTAAACTTGGTACACAGATACCCCATACTGAGAGGAAGAACCATATTTATTTTAGTGGAGGTCAAAGGCCATATGGTGTCACAGGGGGTCAAACTGCGAAGTCCTTGTTTACACGATATCTCAAGGTAGAAAACTTGGATTTATTTCAAACTTGATATGTTGATGTGTTTTGATGTAAGGAAGGAAGGTAGGAAAATGGCATCTGCAGTCCTTGGTGAAGGTTGAAGGTCATTTGGGGTCACCAGAGTTTAAAACCTTTTCAAAATGGGATATCTCAAGTTAGAAAACTTGGATGGATTTCATAATTAGTATGTGGATGTGTTATTGTGAGTTGAAAGTACTGCACCTGTTGTTTTTGGTGGAGGTCAATGGTCATCTGGTATCACCTGGCATCAAACTCTGAAAACCTTGTTTAATTTGCAAAATATCTTAAGGCACAGTATGAAATTTGGCTTTTTGAATATAGAGGTGTTTTGGTTAAAAGAAAAACCAGTTACTTACAGGTGGAGTCAATGGTCGCTTTGGGTCACCAGATGTTACAAGAAATGTAGCATTTTATTGGTTTCGATGATAAGAGAAACCTATGCAATCATGATCGCGTGTGTATGTATGTGTGTACAGTATGTATATGTGTGTGCGTGTGTGTGTTTGTGACACTTAACTTGTTAGCACGATATCTCAAGGTAGGAATGTCTGCCAGTTTTCAAATGTGGTACATAGATGGGCCATATTGAGAGGAAGAACCCTATTATTTTTGGTGGAGGTTATGTGGGGTCACAGGGGGTCAATTTCTGAAAACCTTATTAGCACAATATCTCAAGGTTGAAAACTTGGATAAATTTCACATTTGGTATGTAGATGCGTTATAGTCAGAAGATGGTCCCTTTTGTTTTTTGAGGAGGTCAAAGGTCATCCGGGTCACCATTGGTCAAAGTCTGAAAATCTTGTTAACACACTATCTCAAGACAGGAAACTTGGATTGATTTCATATATGGGTATGTGGACGCGTTAAAGTCAGAAGATGGTCCCTTTCTTTTTTGGAGGAGGTCAAAGGTCATCTGGGGTCACCAGGGGTCAAAGTTTGAAAATCTTGTTAGCACAATACTGTATCTAAAGATAGAAAACTTGGATGGATTTCGTATGTGGTATGTGGATGTGTTATGGTCAGAATATGGTCCAGATTGCTTTTGGTGGAGGTCAAAGGTCATCTGGGGTCACCAGGGATCAAAGTTGGAAAATCTTGTCAACACAATGTCTCAAAGGAGGAAACTTGGGTAGATTTCATATTTGGTTTGTGGATGCATTATAGTAAGAAGATGGTCCTTATTGCTTTTGGTGGAGATCTAAGGTTGTCTGGGGTCACCAGGGGTCAAAGTCTGCAAATCTTGTTAGCACGATATCTCAAGTTAGGGAACTTTGCTAGATTTCATGTTTGGTATGTGGATGTGTTATAGTCAGGAGATAATCCTTATTGTTTTTGGCAGAGGTCAAAATTATCTTGGGTCACCTGGCTCAAAGTCTGAAAATCTGGTAATAACACAATATCTCAGGGTAAGGAACTTGGATAGATTTCATATTTGGTATGTGTATGGGTTAAGGTCAAGAGATGGTTCCTACAGAAATACCAATTAGCCAGATTTAGGTGGAGTAATTACCATTTCCCACCTACGAATACGAAAATCCGCCAAAAATTCCTCGTTTCACATGTTAAGGATCTTTGTATAACACCCAACATCTTGTAAAGTTAAAAAGACTTTAGCAGATGCATGCTGAAATGTAGTTTGTCGGGGGACACTTTTTGCACAAGTACTTGCACCATGCTCCTATATTTTGCATTACCCAATAACAAAGGTAAGTACACACTCGGTACCTGCTAAGAAACTAGGTGAATTTCAACAGAAAATCTGAGTTTCTTTTAAATTCCTTGTGATTGGTTCCATGCACCAGTGATTACATACTTCCAGCCAGTCACCTCTCGGGACACATCCAATTTTAGTGTGTTTTGCTTGTAAACTAGAGGATCCCACAAATGTCCACAATGGAACATCGTTAAAAAGTTCACCATATGATTTATTTATGGGTGAAAAAGTAAATAATTTGACGGTATTCTACCATGACAATTCTTGACATTGGGAAGAATTGAAAACTCAAAGTGTCTAGCTCCCTAAATTGAGAAGTTTAGGCTGAAATTGTATGGTTTGATTGAAACAAGTGGGCTAGTACTTTCTGCCAAGGCCTAACGTAGGCCTAGCCTAGGCTACGTCTTTCACAAAGCAGGATTGAGTACTAAAGAGGATCAACAAAAATCCAATTGGCCAAGAACATCAAAAATATTATTTACAAGACATTGGTAAAAAACCCTTACACAACAATCTGCAGTACTTTTGTGAGCTTTAGGTGTAAACTTTTTCTCTACGATGTAATTTTCTTCAGCAAGTCTATCAAATGTCTTGGCACTTTTGCCATTGCCTAACATATAGCATATTTGCACATTTTGAACCTATCCAACAGTACACATGTATGTTTCTGTGTAATATCCTTAGGCCAGACCTACTGAGAAATTTAGCTTTACAGTGATGAATGTTTTCTTTCTTATTTTCATTCTTAAGTTCCTACCAATATTTTATTTGTTCTAGAACATGATATAAAGCATGTCGCACCATATTTTGGTAGCAGGGTGGTATCTGCTGCGGGTGAATCAACTTACAATATAGTTACGAGAAGGTGTTCAAAAGTTCTCCCATATATATTAATGTTATGCAGTGCCATTGCAAAGTAATGTATCAACTCTACAGTGTTTATGTGGTTGGTTCTAACCTCTGCACTGTAATCTAACCCTCAACAAAGTCTTAAAAGTATTATTAAACCGTTCAGAGTGTTGTGAACTCTCAAGACTTTTTGCAGATAATACAAAACCATCAAACATCAAAACATCAAAACCATCATCATGTCATTTCTTAGTTGTACCATGTTTGTTAAGGGTTGCCCTAGTATGAGAGGGGTCCACTTTTAAAGTAAGGTTTGCATTGATTCCTATTTTTCATTTCTGGAAGTCTTTTGAAATTGCAATATTTCAAGATAGCTTTCTGTCTGTATGTATGTTTTTCAATCCATTTATCTATCTATGGCTTTTATGGAGGTCAAAGGTTATCTAGGGTCATTGGTGGTCAAAACGTGAATGACAACCTTGTTAGGTGTTAACACAATTTAATTATTTTTAAACATGTTAGAATAACATTTGAATGAGAAGATAGTGGTACAGGATGGGATTATTTGAAATGGAACATTTATGTATCATGCAGTTTTGCATTCTGGTTGAAAAGAACATGAATTTATCATCAAAACCTCAATGCCTTTTTGCATTCTGGTCTTGGCATTGGAAGTCGTAACTGTGCACTTATTCAACAGGTTTACGCCATCAGCACCGATAGTGCTCTAGTTAAAACAGTTGACAGCCTGCTATAATGATGCTTGGGTGATGGATTGTTTATGACATTCTTGAATTTTGTTGGTCCAAGATTCCATGTGGGCCCCAGTATGGCCCATTCCATGAAAGTTTGCAAAATGCTTTTCCTCCTACAAATTGTATTTCACAATGTTGATGATTTGTCATACTGATTCTCTCTGTTGATAGTTCTTTTGGGTGTATAGAAAGTTTCTAAGGCTAAACATGTGCCCTATGGTCCATATTGTGAAGTATTGGAAAATGGTCAATCCTTCCTCAACTTAATGTTAGACAGAGCTGCCAGCCTTTCATAGTGGTACTTGATAGGTGATCATACAGTGTTCTGGAAGCTTACGTCTAAAGTCCCATGTGGGCCTTACAACCCTTTTTTGTAAAGTTCTGTAAATTGCTCACTCCTAGAGATTCTCTTGTACAATGTTGATGGTTTGTTACAATGATCATGATTTTCACTTTAATAGTGGCATCTTCAGGTTACTCCCGACTCCTGAAGTGATTGGAGTCCAAGGCCCAAGGTGGACCATAGGGTCCATTCTGTGAAGTATTTCAAGTAATTATTTTTTCCTCCAGGTAATTTTGAATAGAGCTGAAGGCCTATGATAGTGACGCTTGGTTTATAATAGTGATCTGCTTATATTTTGGGGCATTTTGGTCCAAGGTTCCATGTGGGCCATGTACTTTTTATGAAAATCTGCAAAATGACCCTTCAACTACAGATTCTCTGGTACAATGTTGATGGTCTGTCTGAATGAATGTTACTTGGTTAGTAGTTTCTTAAGATAAAAGTGTTTGCATAACATGGAAGTTCATTTTGATTATTAACCTTTTCGCTTCAGAAGGGGGTCCATCCCACAATACTGCACTATGTATTATAATATGTACACACAGTACATGTGTACCGGTTCCACGAAATGTTATGTTTTTTGTATGGACGCAGCTATATTTGTGCTCGCTATGCCCCAAGAGAATGCATATGTGTGAAATGTCTCCCCTTCAAGCCTATTTCATATCCAAAACACGATTGTACGCCATAGAGTCATAATTTGCTATGCCAGAACGCAGCTGAGTGCTATGGTTTCGCAAGGAAACCATATATATTTAGTGATGTTAAATTATGGTTTCTCAGTGAAACCATGCATAGGGAAGTGGTTAACTTAGTGCTGTTATCGGTAAAAAGGACCTTTTCTCTGAAAACCCTAAAGTGTGCCCAAGTAGTTTGTACTAGGAAATTTTTTGGGAGTTCTCTGTAAAAGCAATTTGATGTCCTTGAAAAAGCAAGTTACACCTTGAAAAGTCCTTGAAAAGTGCTTGAATTTTATCTTGAGAAAAGTGTATGAACCCTGTTACACCCTAGGGACTACTATGGCTTTTCAAGTACCATCTTCAGGTTGAAAGGTCAAGTTTAAAGTCATTTATTAGATTTTACAGAGCTATGTTTATTTCTTGGTCTTCTGGCCAAATTGTGACATAGAAATTGGTGGCAATAAATCACTCTGCCCTTAGTAGCAGACTTGTGGGCCTTTGCTTATTTTTTTGCTTTTGAGGCAAATACATTACTGTAGGTAGTGCAAATGACAACCATGACATAATTTCTGCAGGTAGTCATCCATCATAAAGCTTGGTGGTCAGAAATGACCAGATGACTGTTAAATTTCTTCCCTTCACAAGGGACAGTTGTGAAATGTAAAATGCAGTGTTGACCTACTTTCACTGCATTTGACCTTTGTGACTTCTTTGTAGGTTTTGGATTTGAATTGTTGAGATTGACCAAAAAGGCAATTGACTCCCCTCTTATACTGCCCCAAACTCAAGTAAATGACATTGTAGTGAAAGGTGATGAGTGCATTGTACTATGTATTTGTTACATGGAAATGGGAGGTACCTGTATGCAGTGTGATAACTTAAAAAATCAAGTGTTCAGTTTCTCTTAAATTGCAAATGATTGTATGGTTTTGAAATTTAATTTGCCCCTACGTTTTTGGGTGATGGCCAAAAGTCATTGGGGTTAAAGGTGCAAATTATGCCTTACCTTGCAACTCCCTAAATACAAAATCACCTTCAAATCAAGGAACCATAGTGCCCTTGTCCTCTTGTTCTATCTATTGCTTTTATGGAGGTTAAAATAGGCCTTTACACATCTTAAAGTGGGAAACTCAAATAGATTTTATATGTCGTATGTGGATGCAAACTATGGTGAGAAGATCCTCCCTATTTTTGTTGGTCAAAGGTTGTGTGGTATAACATTATTTTTTGAACATGCTAGTATAACATTTGAATAAGAAGGTTCTGGTAGAGGATGTGATTATTTCAAATGGAACATTTATTTATCATCAAAACCTCAATGCATTTCTGCATTCTGGTTTAGGTCATATGATGAGTAGTCATGTCTTTTGTCTATTCATTCATTAAAAGAAATCAAAACATGTAACCAGGATTAAAAGGCATTTATTTGGTATGATGTGAAATCCTATGGCATGTGTACAATAGATTGTGCCTGAAATATAAGATAATTAATAAGCCAGAATCTTTCTTTCAAGTCAAACCCTGGTAAAACTAGTAAAAATGTACTGCACATGTATTATCTACATGTAGAGTTAGAGTTAGATAGAGTTTTACGGCCCAGTTTCCAACCTATTGGTTTAAGTCGAGCCGGCCACAGCCTTTTTTCAAGTTGTGGCTTACTGGCAGTGCTGGAAAAAATGAAAATTTCCCTGCAAGCAAATCAAATTTCCCAGCGTGCAAATCAAAATTTCCCAAAAACTTCACATGTTTACATACAAAAGTAGTCAAATTTCCCTCCAAATATCAAAATTTCCCTGCAATGACATTCCCAAATTGCTGGTTTTTTCCAGCCATGCTTACTGGCTTGTCTTCCCTACTCCATTGCTTACCCATTGCTTATCTACATGTAGCCTTGTACTTCATTTTCAGGCAAAGAAAGATGTTGCTCAAATCTACAACAATCTGTTGAGGAGACTAATTGGCACCAGGCAACCTACAGTAGAGTATATTTTATCCCAGCCAGAAATTCTTATTCTACTAGTTAAAGGGTAAGTTACTGAAAGAGAGTTGGTAGCAATGTATGCAGAGGAAAACAAGTTTTTGTGATGCTGTTTCAAGTTTGTGTATTTAACATGCTAGTCCTAACTGTAAGTGTGGTACACGCATGAATGTAATGTTGGATTTTTGGGGTCCTTGCCAAAGCCAGCAGGAATCTGCAGTAATAACTTGTAATCTGATTATGCCATTTACACATGGGACACAACCTGGCTGACTCTTATAAACCCCTTAAAACTGTGTGAGTTCCTTTAAGCACAATATGGTTTAATATATTCTCTTCTTTGGAATGTGACCCAATAGCAACTTCCTTCACAATGATACTCAGATTAGTAAATAATGTCTCTAATCTGATAGTAAGTTCACTTTACTGGTAATAATGCCCCAGTACTATGATTATATGTTTACATTTCACAGTATACCGGCATTTTTGTGAGCACTGGTAGGTAGCACCAGTACAGTACGGTACCATCAACTATAAGATCCAAAACTATCATGGAGACCGGACTCAACTGTAAAACGAAAAATTTCTCTTTAAAAAACTGCGATTGAATAAAATAAAGCTCTGACATGAATGTACCTTGACGATTTCTGACATGATGAAATGGGACTTCTCTATTATATTAACTGTGTGTGCAAGAGCTACTTCGGAAGGAATGAATGAACATTCTTTCAAAAATTTGCACTGTGAAGCAATGGGATGTAACACAGTAAATCCTACTAATAAAACGAGGTCTAAGATCATGTGAAATCAAACCACTTGCTTTTGTGTATTGATAGCTACTGTAGCAGTGTTGTTGTACAAAGGAATGCTGCACGATACGTCTCATGAATTCAAACATCAAACACTTCAAAAATAGCTTTGACAGCAATAATTTCGGTTTAGAAGACAGCTTGGTGGATCAACTTCTTTTGGAAATGATTTGGTGAAGTTCCACCTCATAACTTTTGGTGATATTTAGGAGGGTGATTTTCATTACTTTTAGAAATTATTTCCACAACCTTAATTGCAATTCTTAGTGCTCTTCAGGGACTTCCCTGTTCAGAATTGCAGTGTAGAGCTGATTGAGTCTCTGCCCCATATTTAAGGGATGTGAAATGTTATTATATACATACATATATATCTAAATATATAGGTCGAAAAGAGGTAGTAAAAAGTGCTTAAAAGTTTGCGGAAAACTCCACGACGTTTCGGGTGTAAACCCTTCATCAGGTGGCAAAAACCAAACTGAACAACCAACAGTAACAATTGGACATGACAAACATCAAATCCGAAGCGATCACTGGAAAAACAGAACGGGACGAAAGTGACTGTCAGAAAACATGAGTGCGAAGGGTGAAACACAAATCAAAAAAAGAAAAAGTGTCCTGGATGAAAAAGTGCATGTACAAATCGAACATGGTCGGAAAAAAGGGAAAAAGTAGACAAAAACTTGGTCCGGAAAAAAATATAATTAGGGCTACAGAGTAAAAAATGAGCAGGAACGGGTAAGTGTAAGAGGAGTAAAAACTGGCTCAAAAAAGGGGTGAATATTACAAAAGGTCAATTCTAACGTTAAGGCCGTGTGGAGCAAGAGTACCTAGCCTCATGATCAGTCGGTTTTCAGCACTAAGGCGGTCACGATCGGAGCCTAGGCACATTACAGCTGCCGTAACGGTTAAATGCTGTATAGAACAAGGTGAAGGGGGATTAAAATGTGCAGCCACCGGGTATCCATGGAGATTCTGTTTGATGGACCTAAGGCGCTCAGTGACTCGATCCGCAAGGCGGCGCTTGGTCTCTTCCACATACAAGTTACATCTCCCACAAGCTAATATATAAACTACATTAGAGGAAATGCAGGAGAATCTTTGTTTGGCAATAAAGCTATTGCCTGAAATGTTGACGAGGTCGTGTTAGCCAACAACTGGACATGTATTACACCTCGGACGGTTACATGGAAAGGTACCAGCCGTGTCGTTGAAAGAAGTTTGTGGGTGGGAAGCCTGAACTAAATGGTTGGCTAAATTTTCTCAACTCTAAAAACAGTGATGGTGGTTCTGGGAAAACATCACAGGTTGAGGGGTCTTGTCAAAACAACTCTACATTTTTGTGGATAGCGTGTTAAATAGGACGGACCTTGAACACTTTGTGTTTACTTGCATAGCAGGTTACCCAGAAAGGGTTTAACTACATCATAAGAGTAAGAGCACTATCACACCTTTGACAAGGGTGGAGTAACTTTCGGTAAAACAACAGAAATAAAGATTGTCCTTTGAGTGGTACAACAGTAACATCACCAATTATTGCGCAATGTACCATTTTAAATTTGAGTAAGTATTCTTTAACATTTTATATCTTGGCTCAAGAACAACCAATAAAGATTTGATTTGGACTATAGTTTTATTTTTCATGCTGTTTAACATATACTTTTGAATTTTTGATTCCTTGCCTTAGGTAGGCAAGGAATCTATGCAATGGTGATGTTGTGTATGTGTGAGTACGCATGTGTTTGTGTATGTGTGCATGCGTGTGTGAACCTATAAATGGTACTTTGCCGGTTACAAGTCGCTCACAAGAGCTTAAGCCTTGCACTTCTTTCCTCGCTCATGCCGAGCTCGTAACTGGCGTAGCTACCAGAAAATTCAGACACTGAAATGAGCTCTGTCAGGTGATATGCAAGAGCCTGCTCTCGCTCGCAGCATTCATGTGCTGCATGACCTAAATGGCTAAAGGGGGATCCCGACCATTTCCTTACGGGGAACTCTTCTCTGTGCCCTTAAAGGCACTGGGAACGGATATGTGTGTGTGTGTATGAGTTTGTAAACAATACCTTGCCGGGTACAGGCCGCTCACGAGAGCTGAAGCCTCGCACGTCTTTCCTCGCTCACGCGGAGCTCGTAAGTGACGTAGCTACCCGAAAATTCTGACACTGCAATGAGCTCTGTCACGTGATATGCAAGAGCCCGCCCTCGCTCGCAGCATTCACGTGCCGCGTGACATAAACTTCTAAAGGGGAATTACCACCATTTCCTTATGGGGAACAGTTCCGTGTACCCCGTAAGGCATTGAATACGGGTATGCCCTGCGTGTGTGTGTGCGTCGCTTTGCCTGTAAACAAGTATCTCAAGAAAGATAAGTGTGACTAATCGTATATTTGGTGTGTGGGTAAGCCATATTGAGTAGATGATCCCTATTGTTTTTGGTGGGGGTTTAAGGTCATGTGGGGTCACAAGAGGTCAAAAGGTCAAATCTTTGTGAGCATGATGTCTCAAGAACGGTACATGTGACTATGTGCACAGTTGGGTTAGCCAAATTGGGTAGATGATCCCTATTGATGTTAGTGGAGGTGAAAGGTCATTTGGGGTCAGGAGAGGTCAAATGGTAAATTCCTTAGAAATTGCTTGTAAACACGGTATCCCCAGAAAAGTTAGTGTGACTAATCTCATTTGCTCTGTGTGTTGGCCATATTAAGGAGATGATCACTATTGTTTTTGAAGGTCAAAGGACATTTTGGGTCACAAGAGGGGAAAACCTTTTAAACATGATATTTCAAGAACATTACATATGACTATGCTCATATTTGGTGTGTGGGTCGGCCATATTAGAAGATGATCTCTATCTATTTTTGTGGAGGTCAAAGGTTATTTCCATCAGGAGAGGTCAAATAGTCACTTCCTTTAAATTCACTTGTAAACATGGTTTCTCTAGAAATGTAAGTGTGATGAATCTCATATATGATGTGTGGGTTGGCCCTATTGAGTGGAAAATCCTGTGACTAACCTCATATTTGGTGTGTGGGTTGGCCATATTTAGTAGATGATTCTTATCTTTCTTGGTGGAGGTCAAAGGTCATTTGAGGTCATGAGAGGTCAAAAGTTTCAAACTTTGTAATCATGATATCTCAAGAATGATACATGTTGCTATGCTCATATTTGGGGTGTGGGTAGGTCTCATTGAGTGGACAATTGCTATTGGTTTTGTTGGAAGTCATGGGTCATTTGAGGTCACAAGAGGTAAAAAAGGTCAAAACCTTGTAAACATGACATCTGGAGATAGACCTGTACATGTGACTAAGCTTGTATATGGTGTGTAGATTGGTTATATTGAAAAGATGATTGCATTTGATTTTTGTGAAGGTCAAAGGTCATTTGAGGTCATGAGGGTCAAAGCCTGACAAGCTTGCTTGCACAGTTATACAAGAAAAGTAACTTGTAGGGTCCTGATACTTGTCATGTAGATGGTGCATAATGAATAAATGATCTCAATAGTTTTTGAAGGAGGTCATATGCCATTTGGGTTCATAAGGGGGCAAGGAGGATCTCAATGTAGGAAGCTTGGATACCTGGCATGTATACTTTGTGGGTGCATTATGGAGCCCTGTCAATTGAAAAATATTAGGGAGTACTGTCAATGTGAAAAAATGCCTTCACATTTCAGGGGCAAGGAATTGAGGCTTTCTGGTTTGACGTGAGGTACACTTTAAGAAAAGAGCCCTAATTATTTGGGAGGTTGGAAGTCATCAGGGGTCACAATTACTATATCCTCTATTAATATATTCAGTGTTTAGAAAACACTTAACTCATTGGAAATTTCAGTTTTGTGGAACTGTACACACATCAAATGTGGGTAAAATTAAATTCTTTTTTCATTTTCTCTCACAAAGATCTGTGCATCAAATTGACCAGCCATTGAGTCAAAATCATGTCATAGGAGCATGATGTAAAAATACTGGTGACAACCCATCAAAACGAAGAACTTTCCAAGGGTAGTCAAGATTATCAATTGATGTCACCAGAAGTTGAAAGGCAAAATTTCCCAAACTTTTCTTTTTGGCAAGGAATCACTTAATAGCCCTTTGGCCTTCTGGTAAAACTCTCTTGTAGGAACAAGGGAAGTGTAGACCATTATCTCAGCAATGTTAGTAATGTACAGTAGTGTTGTAACAATGGTATACTTTCTTAACAGGTATGAAAACCATGAAATTGCCCTGAATTGTGGATCCATGCTAAGAGAGAGCATACGATATGAGCCTTTAGCAAAGATAGTTCTTGAATCACCAGAGTTCTACAACTTCTTTCGATATGTGGAGATGTCAACATTTGACATTGCTTCTGATGCCTTTTCAACATTTAAGGTAAGAAAGTTCATGATCATTGACAGACTTTCTTTCAGAGTAAGCTGGTATTGAAACATTTTTTAGAGTTGAGGCTCAAGATTCTTTAGTAGCTCAAACCATCTCAAAGAGCTGTTTGAGCTATTGTAATCCCCCACTGTCACTGTTGATCCATCTATCTATAATGTCTTTTCACAATTACCTTAATGGTCTCACAGACACATTTGTTTACAAATTGTACCAAAACTTGGACACATTGGTCAATGAGAGCAGGGTTACATGCTGTGTTCAAAAAGTTTATGTCAAATGTCATTTAGTGGTCATTACTGGCTGTTTTGTAAATATCTTTAAAGTGTTACTTTACCCACAAATAGTGCTCAATGTCGTTGAAAGTTGCCATAATATTCCTTAATATGTAGTGGTTTTTGTGTGTTGTAGTAGATTTCCTTATCTAAGGTCATTCAAGGTCATATGAGGTCAAAGGTGGTCTATTTTTGATGTAGTGCTATTGCTTTTCACCTGTGAGTCCAATAGTTACCAAACATGTCACATTTTATTGACTTTGGAAGGGCTATATTTAGCTTGTTGGTATTGTGCAAAGGTCATGTTTTAAGAGCATAGATGTAAATGTTTTGAAATGTTATTTTCTCCTTGATGCATTGCAAAATAGTACTCAAAATTGCTCAGAAGGATGACTGGCATATGCTAATTACAAATTCCTGGTTCTATTTGGAATGAATAATAGTATGACACTTTCAGGGCAATTATGTGCCACCCATCTATATAACAAGTCTTACAGATTCAGCTTACTACATATTTTCCATTGAAAAATGGTGCTTTCTTTAGAATTGTGTACAAGAGATCAGTCTGGTGAGATTGTTTAGGTTAGTTTGAAGGGGGAGCAACTACAAAGAGACTACACACACGTTCTTACGATCCTATTGCAATTGCAGTGAGAATAGTTTTTGGTTTTGATGAAAGAAGAAACCTATGCATTCATGCTTGGGTCCTTGTATTGTAGTACAAACAGAGGACCTGACCAATGGATTTTAGGTCCTCTGGTGGAAATTCAACAAATTTTTGGAGTCCTCTCTTGTCCAAACAATAAACAGTCTATTATTGTTAAGGTTAGGTTTAAGGAAGGAGGAACAAAGGAAAACACAATGAGTTCCTCAGGTTTTGTGTAAAAACAACATGTGTGTGTGTGTGTGTGTGTGTGTATATGTGTATGTGTGTACCTGTAAACATTGCCTTAGTGGGTACAGGCCGCTCACGAGAGCTCAAGCCTTGCACGTCTTTCCTCGCTCATGCGAGGCATGTGACTGGTGTAGCTACCTGAAAATTCGGACACTGCAATGAGCTCTTGTGATGTTCAAGAGTGGTGATGGTGGAGGTCAAAGGTCATTTGGAGTCAACAGAGATGAAAAGGTCAAAACATTGTTAACACCATATTTCAAGATGGGTAACTGTGAGAAATCTCAAACTTACCATGTGGATCGCCCATACTGAGTAGATGATCCCCATAGTTTCTATTTGAGGTCAAAGGTCATTTGGGGTCATCAGAGGTCAAAGAATCAAAACCTTGCAAATACAACATCTCAAAAAGGGTACCTGTTAGAGTCAATAGTCATGAGTGGGTAGGGTTAATAAAAAGTATTGCATGGCAAGGGTAATGTTGGAGGCATATGTAAGTTTTTGGAACAGTTTATCCACTTTGTTATGTGAAAGATTAACTGGGGTAATTTGAAAATGTGTACTAAAACCAACTCAATGGTATTAAGAAGATCTAAAGTACACATGAAGTACACATGACTTGGATTTATATTTATATTGATTCTGGTTTGAAGTTTTTCCCTATTATTTCATTTAGTGCCAATATTAATACACATACGAGTAAGTCGTTAGAGCAAAATATAAAAATGTTAAAAAGAAAAATCTGTCCATCAGGCTGACTTGTTATCTTCATATTTGTCATGGGTATGTTGATTTTGCCACATGTATATAAATTTTCATGAATTGTATTTCTTACTTTTAAATGGAAGTTCCTAGCAGTGTCTGGAACATATGAGTTTAAACAAAGGCTGTATGAGGGTCATTTGGGGACATAGTCTGAAAATATTGAAGAAGGCTTCCATGCCTGCAAAGCAGAGTATTGTTGGGGAACTTCAACGGATCTAGTGCTCCATGTGATGCACAAGAATTTCTTTTAGGGCATACGAACATTGTCTCTTAAGTTTTGTTGATTTTTTAAAAAGAACTTTATTGCCGATCATTTGGATCAAATACCCTTGAGCGTGCATGGACTGTGATTGCCTTATTGAATGAATCAAATGGTAACTGACCCACCAAACCACAATGTCCAGAAGGATTATCTCATCAAATCATACTGCTCAAGGGGCTTAACAATTTCCTACATAAATAGTGTCTGACTCTATTTAGCCCTCTTGGCAATAATTATTTTTCAGAAAGTAGTTCAGGTAATGAAAGCAGTAAATGTGTTTCAAAAGGGACACTTGTACTCTGTCATGTTGTTCCTAAAAGTAGACAAAGGGCAAATTACAAGTCTTGTTAATTTTTGGATAAGTAGGGTTTTCATTTTTTGTTAATTTTCAAGGACATCATAGGCATTGGGAAGGGCATTTCACCAAAAATAGAAATACAAAAGGGCAGCCACTTATAGCCAATGTTAAACCTCAGTGATCAGATGTCTCTGCAGTATGTTCCAATGCATGGAGGACAGTGCTAGGCTTGTTGTGACACTAACCTCATTCCAGTCAACTTTTTGGAACATAGAGACATCAGTATAGAGAGTTGCCTTCAATACCCGAAATTTTGATTTAAACGACATACATAAAGCCTAAGCCAAACATTAATGTTTCGTAGGTTCCTGGTGAGCGATGGTACTGACACTGTCATCCCCAAGGAAGAAAAACGGGGTAAACCCATCTATAGAATTACAATAAAACTTGAAGTGTAGACATAACCCCCTGATATCCACCCTAGCTCTTGTAGGGTGGTGGCCTTTTTGTTATTGTAAGTTGGTACCAGCCTGCAGCTGATTCATTCCTTAAGTAGGGCTACACTAGCCTAGCAGCGAAGGTTCAGACTCTCAGTTCATACTTCCACGCAAATGGACAAATTCTTTGAGTTTTTGCACATTCAAAAAGTGAAAACCATGAGAGGGCTAATAAAGAGCTGCCAAAACTAGAACTAAACATGACACATTGTGACTCAAAATGAAACAGAGAACAGTTATTTTAAAGTACCACTTCTTTTATTGATTCCTTGCCGTAGGCCAAGGAATCTATGCGATGGTGATGTCGTGTGTGTGTATGTGTGTGTGTGTGTGTGTGTATGTATGTGATGCTTTGGCTTGTAAACACGATATCTCAAGAAGGGTAAGTGTGACTAACCTCATATTTGGTGTGTGGGATGGTCATATTAAGTAGATGATCCCTATTGTTTTTGGTGGAGATCAAAGGTCATTTGGGGTCACAAGAGGTCAAAAGGTCAAAACCTTGTAAACACGATATCTTGAGAACGGTACATGTGATTATGCTCATATGTGGTGTGTGGGTTGGTCATATTGAGTAGATGATCCCTATTGTTTTTTGGTGGAGGTCAAAGGTCATTTGGGGTCACGAGAGGTCAATAGGTAAATTCCTTACAAATTGCTTGTAAACATGTAGTGTTGAGCCGATAACCGATAGGTATTATCGGTATCGACCCATTATGGCGTTATGGGTAAGATATCGGTTTCGGCACAAATGAAGGCTGTCTCCGATAATGGCAACCGATAACAAGTATTTCATCATTTCAACAGTAAAGAGGTAAAAGTTCTCGATATGCACTTAAATAAAATACAGATCATTTTGTTGAACATAAAATATTCAACAAATTCATTGCAGTGAATGTACACAAACTAGATCAACTACGCCGCAAGCCCGCAGTTCGTAGTCTATAGAATATTTAGTGCAATCCCCATGGGCGTCTGCAGAAAAAAAGTCAGGGGGCAAAATTTTTAGACGGGGGCAAAACCTCCCAGTCATCATGAATTGACATGAAATGTGCGAAAATTTCAGCCCAAAATGCCTCCCAGATCGCCGGAAATGGCATTTCCAAAGCCTATTTTAGGCATAGAAACTTGGAAAAAACGCTTTGTTTGGGTTTTTGCTTTGATTTTTATGTTTTTTCAAATTTTTGATTTTTCAGGGGCAAAAGCCCCTTTGCCCTTACCTGCGGACGCCCATGGCAATCCCGATGTTTTTCATTTTGGAAGCAGTTCGTAACAAACAACGCTTGCTTGTTGTGTTCTTTCAACAATTAATGTACACACCCATAGCAGAGTGCAGGCACCGTAATGTGCAATCTATAGCCAATTCGCTATACAAATCTGTTGTCCGTTTACGCAAGTCAAATTCTGCCGAATCCCGCGACAAATCTCAATGGAGTTTCACTGTGTGAATTTTGCCACGTGCAGTAACAGTAACTCAATGGGGATTTCCACCACTGTGTACAGCAGAGCGGCATGCTCAATGTTCACGATCGCGAACGTTCGATTGAAAGAGCTAACTCAAGAGACCAATGCCTGAGACAAAATGTACGATCTCATGAAGTATCGTAACCGCTTTTTACGCGCGTAGAAACGGGCACAGACAAACAAATGGAAAAACCCATACTGGACCGGATGAAGACATAAACTATGAACTGTCCTAACCAGCGAACGATCAGCGCTGTGTAAGGGAGTCTTATCCTTATCAGCAGTATCCATGTACAAACACATTCTCTATACTGTAGTGTGTATGTATATGCTGAGAACACCTGTGGTATAATGTAGATACGTATGCCGCTCGCAAGTTTTTTTTCCTAGTAAAGCTAGGGGAATTACACTGTACAATCCATACACATATCTATAAATGTGGCATACTGTACTTGTGTCACGGCATATATGGTTAGGCGCACAAAAAAAACTTTAGTCTGGCTGTAGGTGACGAAAGGTGTTTGTTACGAACGGGGTTTCTTGGCTGGCGCGTGTTTTACACCAAATACATCGTAATTGATTGCTTAAAACACTTCGTCAGAAAAACGGAAAATTTTTCAGGGAGACAAAGTAACAGAAACATGAAGACTTAGTTCAAAATAAGTTTAAGGTGCAGTAGTGATAAAATTATAATTTTTCAATGATAACAAAACGTGTGATTACGGAAGATTTTTTTGGGGGGTATCGGTATCGGGCCGATATTAACTTTGAGTTATCTGTTATCGGCAAGTTCCGATATCTCTGTTATTGGCTCAGCACTATAAACACGGTATCTCAAGAAGAGTAAGTGTGACTATGCTCATATTTGGTGTGTGCATTGGCCATATTGAGTAGATGATCCCTACTGTTTTTGGTGGTGGTTAAAGGTCATTTGGGGTCACGAGAGGTCAAAAGGTCAAAACTTCGTAAACCCAATATCTCAAGATTGGTACAGGTGACTGTGCTCATATTTAGAGTGTGGATTGGTCATATTGAGTAGATGATCCCTATTGATTTTCCCAAAGGTCAAAGTTCATTTGTCAGCAAGTTCAAAGCCTGACAAGCTTTCCTGCACAGTCTTTCAAGAAAGGTCACTTGTAGGGTCCTGTAACTTTTCATGTAGATAGCACATAGTGAATACATGGTCCCAGAAGTTTTTGGTGGAGGTCAAATGTTATTTGGGTTCACAACGGGCAAAAGGGATCTCTTTGTAGGAAGATTGGATGCCTTGCATGTGTACTTTGTGGGCACATTATGGAGCCCTGTTAATTGAAAAACATTGCAAAGCAATGTCAATGTGAAAAAAGGCCTTACATTTCAGTGGCAAGGAATCACGAAGCCTTTTGGCTTTCTGGTTCAAGCTGGCATTCAAAAAAAAAAAAAGCAAAATCTTCACCAGCTTCTTCTTCTGGATACATGAAACATAAAATGATCTCTCAAAACCTCTTTTTGGTTTATACAGAAAACCCAGTAAATCTAGTTCCCTTCACTCTGCTGCCTGAAAATTACATTCCCAATTATATCCTTAGAGTTTCAGATACTGTAACCACATAATTATTCTGATGGCCATCCATTAAATGTTTCTCTATCAGGAAAGGAAGTTACTAGTTTTGGATTCCAATTTAGCCTAAGTTGCCAAAGGGGGACTCTTTAAAAGTGACAAAAACTGAGCATTGCCCTGCTATGCTGAGTTTCACAAATCTGTCTCTTACTGAGAGTTATTAAATAAAATTTTACCAGGCCAGAGTAAGACATGTTAGTTCCTGTTCCATATTCCCCTGTTGTACTAAAATGAAAATATGCTCACCAAAGAAGTGTCCTCTCAAAAATTCACCAGTTTTCCCTCCTGTAAGTAAGCCCAAATTGCCAAGTTATCGACGGTAACCAAGTACTTAATAGGCTATTTGCTTCCTCTCTTTCTGAAGTCTGTCCGGAATGAATTCTCCTAAATTTTCAACTTCTCAACTTTTACAACTTTTTCCCTCCACCATACTCTTAGATGCAGTAAAACATACTACTCATTCATTGGTTAGGGAGATACAAAACTTTTCTGATTGGTTGGGACCTACCCAGATGCCACTCATTGTGTGAACTACATAGTTTACTGAACTCAACAATTGCACCTGCAGAATATTATTAAACAGTTTCTTAAAATTTCTCCCCAATTAGCGCAAGTCCTGTCTGCATCTGCACAATGTGATTAAACAGTTCCTCAGAATTTCTCCCTCAGGGCAAGTTTTGCTTTTCATCCTGTCCCATCACCATGGTTAACAAATACCCCCCCCCCGCTTCCTACCCTGTGATCTCTACTTCCAGTTTCTCACAACATTTAACAGTTGTTTTGACTTAAATACGTATCCTGTGAATCAGCCAAGTTCTCATTTCATTGAGAGAGTGGAAGACCCTTTAGAATTTTTGTAACTCCATGCATAACACTGTGAGCGATAATGTCTCAAATGAGTATTTCACATTGACTAAACACAGGGAAATTCCAAAATTTGTGCAGGTCCTCAGACAATTGCTGCCATAACTAAATGAGAGGAACCCCTTACAATATACTCAGGACTGGTCAATTTTTCCTTGCCAACATTTTAGTGAGGGAAAAAGCGAGATTGGCTTACATTAGAGATGGATCATAAAAGACAATACACTGGAGTTTGTTTTGGACTGGGTTGTGTCAATTGTTTTAATGGTAATTGTAGGTCACACTATATAGCATGTTAGTGTTGGTGTTTTGTACAAATGCCTTCTACGTATAAACTGTAGATTTTTAAATTTATCAAAAGAGATTGTCTAATTTTTATGTTTGCTCATAATGCAGGATTTGCTGACGAGACACAAAATGATGAGTGCAGAATTTCTAGAGAAGAACTATGAAGAAGTTTTCTCTCGCTATGAAGGTCTTCTTAACTCATCCAATTATGTCACAAGGAGGCAGTCTCTTAAGGTATATACTTCCATTTTTGATTCTTTGCTGAAGGCAGGCAAGGAATCTATGTGATGATATTATGTTTATATGTGTATCTGCATGTAATGATTGACTCGGAAACACAATCTCTCAAGAAGGGTAACTATGACTGATCTCATTCCAAAACTCGCTGCAGCAGTTTGCTGTGGTAGAGCACAGCAGACGTGCACTCCGGCGTGTCTCATTATTAGAGAAGAGACCAAGTGCTCGTTCATGAGCCATCTGGAGTATTCCACCACAGACTTCAACTTGAACTTAATCCCATTAAAGGTAATGATGGGACAAGTTTGTTAGTAGCAGAAACCATCAATAAAAAGTTGTCACTATCACTAGTTAGTGTGTTAGAACTAGACTTGGCCCTACAATCCTCGACAAAACAAATTAAACAAAATCGTTGGTACGGTAACGAAATGCACTCACACTCTCAAACTTTCCTTGAATCCACCTCCTTCCCCATTTCAATGTTGTGTCCTAGCTGATAGTTGAAAGGTTGTAGCCAACATTGAAAGGGGGATCGGGGAAGGTGATTTGTTTCATTTACTTTTTTCGGGGATTGTAGCTGCATTAGAAGTAAAGGCAATTTACCATTGACTAGAATAAAACATTAAAAATTTTAACTGCAGAAAAGTCCTACTCAAACTTGACCATTCCTGCTTCTCTTCAACCTCCATGTTGAATGTTACCTAAACTAAGTTACAAATGAAAAGTAACAAGAAAAACATGCAACCTTGGGATACAAATCCTGGTGCCATTTGCACTTCTACAAGGGAGAACTCATTGACTTGGCTTGTAGTAATGTAACGTTTGCACAGCACATGAGTGCAACAAGTGTATGTGGGCTTACATATATGCATACACCTCTCAGGCAGAAGTCCCAGGTGCTATTCCCAGGTCAAGTCATACCAAAGACTCTAAAAATGGAACCTACTGCCATTGTGGGTGATGCTCGGCATAAGCACTGGAGTAGGAAAACAACCCAGTGAGCCACAACTGGGAAAAAGGCCTCAGGCAGCTCCACTGTAACCAATAGGTTGGAAACTGGGCCATAAAACTCTTAACTACTTCTCGTGGCTAAGCTTGCAGAAATTTAAGCCGGTTGACTGCAGATGCATTACCCCATTGTGTCGCCGGGGTAAAGGGATTAAGTCACTATATGAAAGCACGGGCAGCCGGCTGCAGTTGGAAAGCTTTGTTCGTGAGTTCTCTCAAAGGGAGAGCAGCTCACCAGCATCGTAACAATAGCGCTATTCATCCATGTCCAGCCGCGGTAGGATAAACTGCAGTTACTTTTGATTGCAGTTGGATGCATAGCGAAATTTATCTATGGTGCCTTACTGTACTGTATGCAGTTTGATACAGTGTGGTCTGAATGTTTGTTTGTTAGTTGCAGGTGGCACTGTGTTGATTTTGTGCAATATATCTACACATGGGAGTGACCACTGTAGTTTCTAGCTGGTAATGTAAATTTCAAATTTTCAGACACTGGTGTCTAGCATTTTATTGTGGCTACTTTTTACTTGAACAAAATTGAAAATCACATACATCAATCACGTAAACTCACATTTGAAAAGAAATTCATAAAGATACACTTTCCAGCACACTTTTTTCTATGCGTTATTGTATCTGTGAATTGTGATTTCAACCTTTGAATGTTCCATTTTCAAATTCAGGGCGTACACAATAGATAATGCAAACATTTTCTCTTCTATTCGCCATTTTATTTGAGGCAATTCTTTTTACAGTTACGTTAGACAGCAGAAAAGTGTTATAAGAAACAAAAAGGAACTTATTTTCTTTCCATTAAGAGAGCAGGAGTGTGACATATTATTTTGTTTTCAGTACAATGAGCCAGTCCATCCCTTACAAGAATGTTTACTATCTGCAGTTAACCTCCTTCTCTACCAGAAATACAAAGTTAATGTAATTGATTCAAAATCTGAGGAAATTACTTCTATTCGAAAATATTTGTTTTTAGCATGATTGCACCATTCCGACCTTTATTATTAAACAACTGGAAAATTTGAAAGGCCACCCCAAGTGCAGACACAAATTCTATCCAATGCTGCTTTTTGTCAGCATGATTATTTTAAATCCCCCTTTCCTAACCCCACCAATGTCCATCCACCCACCCAAGGTCCATGTGGGCATACATAGCTGGACCATGAACCCTGTAGTCCATACTGCCATTATCAATAAAGTCATGGTCTCCCAACTGATGTAGAGTCAAGCACATAGCTGAGGGTCGGGGGATCTTTTTGGTTTTGATGAAAGAGAAACCTATGCATTCAGGATGGCGTGTGTGTATGTATGTGTGTATGTGCGTGTGTGTGTGTTCGTGTGTGTGTGTATGTGTGTGTCTGTGACACTTTGCTTGTTTACACGATATCTTGAGAAGGGAAGATCTGACAGCCCTCAAACTTGGTACACAGATACCCCATACTGAGAGGAAGAACCCTATTTGTTTTGGTTGAGGTCAAAGGTCATCTGGGGTCACAGGGGGTCAAAAAACGAAATCCTTGTTTACACAATATCTCAAGATAATTTCAAACTTGAAATGTTGATGTGCTATGATGAAAGAAAGAACCCGATTGGTTTCGGTGGAGGTCAAACGTCATTTGAGGTCACATGGAGTCAAACCCTGAAATCGTTGTTTACACGATATCTCATGGTATAAAACTTGGATTAACTTCAGACTTGATATGTTGAAGAGTTATGATGTAAGGAAGAACCCTATTTGTTTTCGTGAACGTCAAAGGTCATTTGGGGTCACATGGGGTCAAACCCCGAAATCCTTGTTTACACGATATCTCATGGTTGCAAACTTGGATTAACTTCAGACGTGAAATGTAGATGTGTTATGATGTAAGAAAGAACCCAATTTATTTTTGTGAAGGTCAAATGTCATTTGGGGTCACATTGGGTCAAACCCTGAAATATTTGCTTACACTTTATCTCAGGGTTCGAAAGTTGGATTCATTTCAATCTTGATAGGTTAATGTGTTATGCTGTAAGAAAGAAACCGATATATTTTGGTGGAGATCAAAGGTCATTTGGGGTCACATGGGGTCAAACCCTGGAATCCTTGTTTACATGATACATCCTGATATGAAGGTTGGATTCATTTCAAACTTGATATGTTGATGCATTATGATGTAAAGAAGAATCCTATATATTTTGGTGGAGGTCAAAGGTCATTTGGGGTCAGAAGGGGAAAGGTCCTGAACAGCTTTTTAACACAATATCTCAAGGTAGGAAGCTTGGATTGATTTCAAACTTGATATGTTGATGCGTTATGATATAAGAAAGAACTCTTTTGATTTTGATAGAGGTCAAAGGTCATTTGGGTCATAGGGGTCAAACTCAGAAAAACTTGTTTAGGATAGCTGAAGGTACGAAACATGGATGGATTTCATAATTAGTATGTGGATGAATTATGGTGAGAAGATGGTCTGTATAAGGTTTTTTTGTGGAGGTGAAAGGACATCTTGGGTCATGATCGGTCAAACTTTGAAAAACTTGTCAAAATGGGATATCTTAAGGAAGGAAACTTGGATAGATTTCCTAATTGGTATGTGGATACGTTATGGTGAGATGAAAGTACTGTACCTGTTGTTTTTGGTGGAGGTCAATGGTCATCTGGTATCACCTCGCATCAAACTCTGAAAACCTTGTTTGTAGAATATCTTAAGGCACAGTATGAAATTTGGCTTTTTGAATATAGAAATGTTTTGGTTAAAAGAAAAACCACTTACTTACAGGTGGAGTCAAAGGTCACTTGGGGTCACCAGTTGTTACAAGAAATATAGCATTTTATTGAAAAGAGCATGTACGTATCATTGAAACCTCAATGCATTTTTGCATTATGGTTAGATAGTGAAAAACATATTAGGCTCAAAGTTGTAATTTGCAGCAGTGGCTGCACTTCCCTGTCATAGCATACCAGCACATTGTAAAGTATTAAGTATGGTGGTTGCTAGCAAGTAGCGATAGCTGCCACGCATCTAAGCTTCATGTTCAATAATTTCATAGTAGTGCCCATACAAACTGAACAAGGAAGTGAAACAAGTAAGTCATAATATGAATTTACAACGATTTATTCTCCTTGTATAAAAAGAAAATACAATTGAACTTCAGCGGGCTTAAATGTGTAGCAAAACCGGATCAACCTTTCTCTCAACACAATAGGCATATGCTGAGAGGACTCATTCATTGCATGATAAGCCATTCAATTCAGTGCAGTGTTTTGTTTTGGGCAAGTGGACAAAAGCCCCTCAGTTGGCTGCTACTTAATCTAAGGGACATTTTGGAGATTGCACAGTTGAGTCATATAAAATATTCATGACATCAGCGGCAACTCAGCTGGACGTTGCCAACCACAGGGGTGAGTTTCAAAATGGCCCCTTCTTTGGTGTGTGAGTTGGCTATATTGAGTGGATAGTCCTTATTGCTTTTGTGGAGATAGAATGTCATTTGGGATCAACACAGGTCAAATGTTATATACCATGGACATTCCTTCTAAACACTGTATCTCAAGAAGGGTAGCCTAAGTGTGACAAATCTCATATTTGGTTTGTGGGTTCGCTATACTGAGACAATGACCTCTTTAGTTTTTGTCGAAGGTCAAAGGTCAGCTGAGGTTGCCAGAGTCAAAACTGCTAAACTGTCGAAAAAAAATTGTAAGCATGTTATATCAAGGTAGAAATACCTTACACTTTTTATATGTATATTTGTTATGTTGAAAGGACGGACCCTGATGTTTTTTTAGAGGTATAAGGTTATTTGAGGTCACCAGAGATGAAACTGCAATAACTCAGTAATGACTTTTCAACACCCTATGTTTAAAAGAAAGAAACCTTCTATTTTTTGTGGACATTGACAGTCATTTGAGGTCACCAGAAGTAAAACTGCAGAAATCTCCTTAGACAGAATGGAGGGAAACAATTTGTTTTGTTGGAGATAAAGAGTTCTCAAGACCAACATTTGGGGTCAACATAGGTCAGAAAGCAAAATTTTCCTAATTTTTCTTTGACCAAGGAATATCAAAGCTTTTGTGCTTTCTGTTTTACTCAGAGAGGTATTTTTCTCATTTTTCTAACAGCTTCTAGGTGAACTCCTTTTGGATAGGCACAACTTTACAACAATGACAACGTACATAAGTAATCCAGAAAACCTGAAACTTATGATGACCTTACTCAGAGATAAAAGTCGTAATATCCAGTTTGAGGCCTTCCATGTATTCAAGGTGAGCTTTGTAAGAAATCTTAAGATTGTTATTTTTTGATCTTCACCAGGTGAACCACATCCTACTTTTTCTCAGTAAAAACCAAGAAGGGATTGCTTCCTGTCAAATAGTGACAATTTTTATGATCCAAATTGATAGCATGTATTGAAATTTTGCCACACTTTCAGAGAACAGGAGAAACATAAATGGTGGCTGAAATTGTCTTTATTTCTGGTGAGGTTGGTGAGGTGAGGTTAACATTAGTCGTATGACAATTAGATGGATGTAGATCAAATGCAGCTACTGCTTTACCTTGTTACAATTAATGATTACTTTAATTGTTTTTGTCTAAAATTCTATGTTTGTTTTGAAGCACATATAATTGCAAAAGTCCTGCTTAAGTTGTTTTAGACATTTGTGCATGTTTGAACATAATTGTTTTATGCAACATACTTGCAATGAATCATACCATAATCATTAGATGGCAATTCGTACTTGGCAGAAAAATATAAAACTATTAGAATGGTACTGCAATGTACGTCTAGTTTGTTTGATGTGTGTATCAAGGTTGTAGAGTTTAGTGTAAGTCTCTGAAATAACCAACTGGGTGTGTTTATTAGTCAGGAATGAGAGAAAGCAAACCTTACTCTCCTAGGCAGCAAATTGTGCACTCAACATCTTAGCAGACATGAAAGTCATCTTGAATTCTATTACGCACTTGTCAAATTGTCAGCTGCCGCGGCACAAGGTCCAGACTGCGGCGGCTACACCGGGGCCATCGTTACAAAGGTAAAAAACTTGACAATAGAGGGTTTAATCCCCCTCTTCCCCTGCTAGAAAGTTCATGAGTATGCATCACTTGAGTGGCTATTGAGAGTGCTCATCTGACCATAACACAAAAGTAGCAAGACAGAATTTATCAAATCAAACATTGCTCAGTGCTCAGTGCAAACATAGTACTGTGCATAACAAACAGCCGTGCGAGTTGCTAAAAATTTTGTAATGGCTGTTCATACCAGCTTCATTCTTTGTATTAATGTCTTCGGTATAACTGCCAAAATCAACCGAACATCAAGATAAATTTTGAAGTTTTGACCAGTACCGCCGATGTCATCTCATAAAATATGTTACTGTATGTGTAAGACCATGGTGGCATACAGATCTGACATTTGTGGTTCCTTAACAACTTTAAAAAGTTATTAACCACTGTAGAGGTTTTCCCAGTAGGAAGATTACTGCATGCACACATGCATAATTTTGGTTCTTAGTGTACATATGTGCTACAGGTTAGGCTCTTTCAAAATTGCTAAGACATGCTGAAGGAAATAACATCGTAGAGAAAAACTTTACCTAACAAAATCTCACAAATGTATGAGGGATTGTTGTTTGAGGGTCTTTTGAACATGCCTTGTGAATATTTTTGATGTTCTTGTCCACATGGATATCATCCACACTTTTCAGTAGCCTACTTAATCCTGCTTTGTAGAATGGATGTTAATAGTGTGAACATTTGTGCAGAGAGCAGTAGCTTCATTCTTTAACCCTTTACCGTTGTGCTCCGATCGGGGCATATTTGTGCGCCTCGGGAGCGGGCGGAAAAGCGGATGTAGCCGGCGGAAAAGCGGGCGGAAAAGCGGACGTAGCCCACTCGGCGTTGGCTTCCGTAGGCCATTGACCCTGTGACCTTAAACTATTGTCTCTCTCGTTGTTGTGGCCGAATTTTCGGGTAGCTACTCGCAGTTTCGAGCTCTGCGTGAAACAGTAAAGATTGGTGACAGCCGAGCTCTCCGCATGGGTCCAAAAGGACCCAAACAAAATAAGCCTGTGGAGTGTGTTTACTGCAAAGCTGATGCCACTGTCTCTTCGTGCGTGCACGTAACCCTTTAGCTGAGTGGTGCAGATGTTTTAGATTAACCCTTTACCGTTGTGCTCCAATCAGGGCATATTTGCGCGCCTCGGGAGCGGGCGGAAAAGTGGACGTAGCCCGACCCGCATCGGCTTCCGTAGGCCATTGACCTCGTGACCTTAAACTATTGTCTTTCTCGTTGTTGTGGCCGAATTTTCGGGTAGCTACTCGCAGTTTCGAGCTCCGTGTGAAACAGTAAAGATTGGTGACAGCCGAGCTCTCCGCATGGGTCCAAAAGGACCCAAACAAAATAAGCCTGTGGAGTGTGTTTACTGCAAAGCTGATGCCACTGTCTCTTCGTGTGTGCACGTAACCCTTTAGCTGAGTGGTGCAGATATTTTAGATTAACCCTTTACCGTTGTGCTCCAATCAGGGCATATTTGTGCGCCTCGGGAGCGGGCGGAAAAGTGGACGTAGCTCGACCCGCATCGGCTTCCGTAGGCCATTGACCTCGTGACCTTAAACTATTGTCTTTCTCGTTGTTGTGGCCGAATTTTCGGGTAGCTACTCGCAGTTTCGAGCTCTGCGTGAAACAGTAAAGATGGGTGACAGCCGAGCTCTCCGCATGGGTCCAAAAGGACCCAAACAAAATAAGCCTGTGGAGTGTGTTTACTGCAAAGCTGATGCCACTGTCTCTTCGTGTGTGCACGTAACCCTTTAGCTGAGTGGTGCAGATATTTTAGATTAACCCTTTACCGTTGTGCTCCAATCAGGGCATATTTGCGCGCCTCGGGAGCGGGCGGAAAAGTGGACGTAGCTCGACCCGCATCGGCTTCCGTAGGCCATTGACCTCGTGACCTTAAACTATTGTCTTTCTCGTTGTTGTGGCCGAATTTTCGGGTAGCTACTTGCGGTTTCGAGCTCCGCGTGAAACAATAAAGATGGGTGACAGCCGAGCTCTCCGCATGGGTCCAAAAGGACCCAAACAACGGTAAAGGGTTAATAGACCCATGCATTTTGGAACCATGCATTTTGGCCTGAAATTTCTTGCATTGGGAGATAGAAACTTTTTAGCTCAGAAGCTGGTACTTCCTTGTCGCAGAGAAAACCTTTTAAAAATTTGCTCTCTCAACAGTTACTTTTTTGGTTTGTTGTGATATTTTTCAGGCTGGTTATTTTCAACTGTAGTCTTTCTTTTCTGATCCTGTTTGGGTGGGGGTCGTAATACATTAATATACCTCCGCTAATCATCAAACAGTTCAAACTGAAAGTGACTGAATGCAAGGCTAATGCTTGATGTTTTTGTCACAAACATCATCAATGGGCTTTAAGTGTGTGTTTTGTTTGCTTCATATGGGAGACTATCTCATTTGTTTACTGTGTACAAGGATTGTAGAGTAGAAGCAGCATTGCTCTGATGATTTGTTTTCACAAGACTGTCATCACATGCTTAGGTGCTGAATATTATGACACAGAGAATCTCAGGAGTTTGTCACCTCTTCATTTTTAAAGCAATTATAGATGTTAACATATACTGTAAGTTTCACAACCAGTGGCTTACTCAAGATACCCACCAATTCAGTGCACACCTGCAATAATACATAATATGAAGCTTAAATATGTTAAGTAAACTTTGAGTAGAAGAAGTTTGTAAAGCCCGCTGCTTTAATGAAAGAAAAGATCAGTTCAGTGCACATACAGTAAATTTACAGTTACAGTACAGATAGGCTACATGTAGACTTTCAAATGGAAGTACTCGCCAGAAATTGAACCTCAGGGTCGGAACAGTAGGCCATGTATGTATTAATTGTAATAATATAGTTCCAATTGTTTTTATAAAGTGTTCGAACAAATTGCACACCATACCTACTGTACCAACTCTCATGTTTCCAGTCGGTCTGATGAACAATGTCCTCAGACGGGAACTTTCTTCTTTTTTTTTTGAGCTTATGAAGGGCACAAGGTAAAGTGAGGATGAGCGGACAGTATTGGTCAAATTCTGAATCATCTGTTGGCACCTGGGATCAAAGTTTGAAAACCTTGTTTGCAGAATATCTTAAAGGCACTGTTTGAAATTTGGATTTATTTTGCTTTTTGAATGTAGAAATGTCACGGTTAGAAGGAAAACCAGTCAGCTCCTGTGGTAGTTAAAGGAATATCTTGGTCACCTGTGGTTACAATAAATGTGGCATTATTTGGAATAGAACATGTATGTATCATCAAAATCTCAATGCATTTTTGCATTCTGGCTATTAACAGTCTTCCACTTGTATACTTGAGTAAATTTGATGGAATCATATTCTTTGAAATGTGCAGCAAAAAAATTTTCATAGAGGTAATGAACAACAACTTCATTTTGTGGCAAGAATTCAAACAGTGTCATACAGCTGGTTCTGGTGTGTGTTTGTGAATATCAGTTGATCATCACCTACTTCATTGTCATGGAGTTGAGGTAAACTTGTGTCTCATAAGTAATTTTGTGTTTATTGTTACAGGTTTTTGTTGCAAATCCTAACAAGTCACCAGCAACACTTGAAATACTTCTGAAGAACAAGGGCAAGTTAGTGGAGTTCCTAAACCAGTTTCACACAGATAGAACAGAAGATGAGCAGTTTAATGATGAAAAGAATTACCTCATCAGACAGATTCGAGAACTGAAATCTTCTTGAGTTGGTCTACCACTGCTGTGAATAATTTAGGTGTAATGCTGTATATGATAAATAATTAAAATTTCTCTGGTTTGTTTTTTCATTTAGGTGTCTTACTATTAAAGTGTATCAGCTATTTCAGTGAATTCAAGCAGTTGTAATGTTTATGAAATTTATAACCAGGGGTTTTCTCCAAAAGATTTATTGATTGTAGTCCAGGGGATGACTGATGTCTTGGGACATACTTTAAAAAGGCCAGTTGTCTGTGGAGAAAATATTGACTGGTGTTACAGTAGAAAATTTGTATTGCTTCTTCCTAAGAACAGCAGCAGAGTATGAAAATTAACATACTCTTGCCTTCTACAATAGTTTGTAATTTAATGTGGACATCTTCACAGTGACACACCAGCTGTTAAAGTGCTCAAAATTTTGTTTATGAGGTATCAAACTGAAGCCAAACTTTTATGCAGGGCATGTTGCATAATTTGTGTTGTAGATGAATAAGATTACAGGCATTCATTGTGCTTTTTCAAGGACTTTTTCCTCTATACAGTAAAGGTATTTAGACAGACAGGTTTTTTAACACACAAAAAGCTCTTATTAACCTCCTATTGAGCATACTTTTACAGACTTGTTTAGAAAATGCAGGAAGTGAGTTTTTGTGTTTTACAAAAGGGAAATACTGTTGTTTCAAAAGTGTCATAACTGCATATTCTAGTACTTGTGCTGTTTGGAAGCATGTCAGAATTTAACACTGAAGCTAAACTTAACTGTGTTAAACCAACATACCAGGAAGGATTGTTTTTCAATCTACTGAAAAAGCAAGTAAGTTTTCTTTTTACATTGTAACTAAACTGCAGGCCATAGACATATTCAGTTAGTGTTAACTCACATGACATCTTTCCCATCTAAAATTGGAAAGGTCTGCTTTCAATAAAATTACCTCTTCAAATTCTGTCATCCATATGCTTACACAAAATGGTAGTATACTGTGCTTAAAGGGCAAGAGTAGTCATTCCAACATGAAGTAGAGTAGTAGACTGTCCTATGTCATGATTGGCTGTTGAGAGTCATGTCACAAAAATTATTCTCTTCAATTGTAAAAATTACTCAAAGTAACTGCTCATGATACATTGTATATGCAAAACTGAAGTTATAAAATATGAGAAAGGATACTTTGAAGAGAAAGAAGAGGAAAATTGTGAGATTAAGGTGTGGCTTCAAAATAAGTTTGGGGGGACTGCTCTTGACCTTTAATGCAACACAAAGAGTCACTTCAAAGTCATGATTATAATGTCACTAGATGCAATCACAAAAGGATGTTTCTATGTAGTTTGTACAGCAGCAGCTGTAAAATCTTGTATCTTGTCTACATGTGTCTACAGTATCAATCTGTAAATTTTGATGGACATTTAAGGTGTTTGCATGTAAACACTAGTAAAATTTAAATGCAAGTCTCTCTCTCCTGTTGAGTAGTATCTCATTTACTTAACATTAATTCCTCATATTCATCTTTTGTTCAGAGTATTTTTCTATCCAACCTACAATGGTATGTGAGAGAAACCTGCCTTCTTAATTTTCTCTAACATTAAGCATGGCAGTTCTGACCTTGGGACCTTCTAAAATTCCTGCTTCCACCATCCGTGATTTTTCCACAGTTTCATATCCTTGTTGTCCCTCAATTTGAGGCACAAAACATTTTTTTAATGAGTACTCGAACCAGATCATGTCAGTGTAAAGACTGAAATATATTAAGAAATGGTATAGTTATAACTATCAAAAATGTATTTCTTATGAGTGTTGTTAGTCCAGTTTAGGCAGGTGCTGACATCTCATATTGAGATATATTAGTTATCAACTCATTGTCTATATTGCTGTATCATAGTTTCATAAATATTCACCTTTCAGTTGTTTGGAAAGTTTTCTTTTTTATTTTAGATGTAGAAATACTTTGTATTTGATATTTGCCATTTTTGATCTTAGCACGCTCATCTTTGTGACAGAATCTGCTTGATTTATCTAGGAAGTATGCTCATTTTCCTGTACTTGACAGACATGGAAGTGAAATATATAAGTTTTTTAATACTGGTTTGGTGGAAAGAGAACCTGTTTGCTCTCACAACAAGTATTTTTGAACACAGTTTGTATAATGCAGGTATACTTTCATCATTTGTCATTAAAATGAAAAGCTTTTGGTGGTTGTGAAGGTCATCTGAGGTTACTAAGAGTTGAATGGTATTAAATGTGATATTCACAGTAGCACATGACTTCTTCTGTATAAAGTAGGGCATATGTCATTATAATCTGACAAGAATATTTTAAGCATGTGTATACTTCTGTATGTTTATGCTATTATGAGTACTTAACAGAGGAAGCATACTTTAGTTTTAAAATAATTTTGGATGCATAAGCTATAGATGTGGAAAGTTAGTAAGAATCCTGTAGGTGTCAATGGACAAATGGTTGTTTGAGATAAGTATTCCAAACTCTGTACTCATCATATGCTATTTTGATCAACCTGTGGAACGTGGACCTACATGTAGTAAATGAATGTACAAAAATCACATTTTTGCTTGGGAAATTGAAGGCAAGTAAAAGACAAAAATCTGATTTAATTTTGGTTTTCTGGTTTATCAGTCAACATGGACTTTTCTTGCATGTATCAGATATTTACCTTGTCTGTAGTAAAACAGAATTGTGTTATTCTGAAATTTTCTGGGTGAAAAAAAAAAAACTTTTGAAGCTGAAGCATGATGAGTCTATTTCCATTTTGAAAAATTTTCGTACCATGATCAAAGAAAGAATTAAAAAGGCAAAAAGCCCCTTGTTTTAAGAGCCTTAGCTGCTAGGAATCTGCCCAATAACCATGATATCCACAGGTAAAGTACAGAATTAGACAGGTAGTGGAGAGTACTTAAGATGCAAAGGGAAAAATGATTTGATCTTGTTTGGTGCAACCTTTACAAAAGAATATTAATATGTACCATTATTAATTGTGAAATATGGGATTAATGACACTGTTACCGTGATTTTATTAATTGGAGGAAATTAACCAAGATTAGAAAGTTAGATTAAAGACTCATTGCCAGATTTGCATAACTGGAACTTTTTGTGCAGTTACACTTGTAGCAACCTTCATTTTGAAATGTGACACTGAAAGATGTTATTTACTTGTTGCTTCATATGACAAAGAAAGCATGGGATTTACATGCATTGTTTAATATTTGTTAAATTGGCTTTTCCCAGCTGCAATAATTGAAGTCAGTTTGCTTTATTTTTAAGACTGATTAAAGCAATCTTTTTGTTTCATATTGATTTTATGTTTATATTAATTTACCTGTTGTGCCCAGCATCCCAAACTACTTTTTGACATTGGGAAGTGAGGATAATAAATGAAAAAGAAAGAAAGAAGATGAAAGAAAGAAAAAAAAAAAGCAAATTGACTGCTGTTACAACTCATGTCTAGTGAGTGATTCTTGAAGAACTACATAAAAGTAATGCTGAAATGTGTCAGGTGTTCTGACAAATGGCGCCTACACAATGTGGGTTCCATTGTAAAGGCCAGGCTACAACCTGGACTGAGGCTATTTAAGGTTCCTCAATTTTGGTTTCGGTAATAAGAAAAACCAATGCATTCTTGATGGCCTGTGTTTGTGTATGTGTGTATATTTTATGAGCCTGTAAACGATACGTTGCCGGGTACGAGCTGCTCACGAGAGCTGAAGCCTAACATGTCTTTCCTCGCTCACGCAGAGCTCATAACTGGTGTAGCTACCCGAAAATTTGGACACTGCAATGAGCTCTGTCATGTGATATGCAAGAGCCCGCCATCGCTCGCGGCATTCACGTGCCGCGTGACATAAACTGCTAAAGGGGAATTCTGACCATTTCCTTATGGGGAACAGTTCTCTGTACCCCTTAAGGCATTGAACGCGGGTATGCCCTGTACTCGTGGTGTGTACACGCCAATTTATATGGGTGCCCTGTACTCGTGGTGTGTACACGCCAATTTATATGCCTGCCCTGTACTCGTGGCGTGTACACGCCAATTTATATGCGTGCATGAGCTTGTAAACGATACCTTGCCGGGTACAAGCCGTTCACGAGGGCTAAGGCCTCACATGTCTTTCCTTGCTCACGCGGAGCTCAAAACTGGCGTAGCTACCCGAAAATTTGGACACTGCAATGAGCTCTGTCACGTGATATGCAAGAGTCCGAACTCCCTCGCGGCATCCACATGCCGCGTGACATAAACGGCTAAAGGGGAATTCCGACCATTTTCTTATGGGGAACAGTTCTGTGTACCCTGTAAGGCATTGAATATGGGCATGCCCTGCATTTATGTGTGTGACACTTTGCTTATTTGTGACACTGCTTGTAGATATATCACGGCAGTAATGCCTGGCAGATTTCAAACTTTGGATATAGATGCCCAATACTGAGAAAAAGAACCGTATAGTTTTTGTTGAAGGTAAAAGGTCATTTGGGGGTCAAATGCTGAAAACCTTGTTAATGCAATATCTCAAGATAAAAAACTTAGATTTCATATTTGATATGTGAATACATTATAAGGAGAGGATGGTCTTGTTTTTGGGTGGAGGTCAAAGGTCATCTGGGTTCACCAGGTGTTAATGGCTGATAACCTTGTGAACACCCTATCTCAAGACAGGAGTTAGAGTTTTACAGCCCAGTTTCCAACATATTGGTTCAAGTCGAGCCCACCACAGCCTTTACTCCACTGCTTATGCAGAGCATCATGCTTAATGGCAGTAGGTTCCCTTTTTAGGGACTTTGGTATGACTCGACCTGGAAAGCCAACCCGGGCCTTCCGTGTGAGGGGTGGATGTTCTTACCGTTAGACCAAACACACGGTCCTCAAGACAGGAAACTTGTATTTATTTCATATTAGGTATGCGGATACATTAGAGTGAGAGGACAGTCTCTTCTTTCTTTGGTTTCAATGATAAGAGAAACCAATGGATTCATGATGGCGTGTATGTATGTATGTATGCATGTGTGTTCGCATGCATGTGTATGTGTGTGTGTGTTTGTGACACTTCGCTTGTTAACACAATATCTCAAGTGAAGAATGTCTGACAGTTTCAAACTTTGTACATAGATGCGCCATATTGTTTTTGGTGGAGGTCAAAGGTCATCGGGGTCACCAGGAGTCAAAGTCTGAAAACCTTGTTAACACGATATCTCAAGGTAGGAAACTTGGATGGATTTCATATTTGGTATGTGTATGCATCAGAGTCAGTAGCTGGTCCCTTTTGTTTTTGGCCTAGGTGGAAGGTCATCTCGGGTCACCGGGGGTCAAAGTCTGAAAATCTTGTTAACACAATATCTCAAGATAGGAAACTTGAATAGATATCATAGATATACCTGGCTGCGTTATGGTCAGGAGATGGTCCCTTTTGTTTTTGGTGGAGGTCAAAGGTCATCTGGGGTCAAAGTCTGAAAACCTTGTTAACGAGATATCTCAAGTTAAGTAGCTTGGATAGATTTCATATTTGGTATGTGGATGCATTATAGTAAGTAGATGGTGCCTTTTGCCCTCTGGCGTAGGTCAAGGTCATTTGGGGTCACTAGGGGTCAAAGTCTGAAAATCCTGCTTATGAGCTATCTGCAAGATAGGAAACTTGGATAGATTTCATATTTGGGTATGTGGATGCTTCATGGTCAGAAGATAGTCCCCATTGCTCGGCAGAGGTGAAAGGTCATGGGGTAAAACCTGGAAACTTTTTAAATATGATCTCTCAAGATAGCTGTTTGTCCATTTGTCTGTCTGTTGTTTGTCCTCTAGCTACGTATGGCTTTTATGGAGGTCAAAAGGTCATCTGGAATGACAAAATTATTTTTGAACATGCCAGTATAACATTTGAATGAGAAGATAATGTATAATTTCATATAAGCCCACAGCTTCGATTGTAGGATTTGTAGGATTTGCAGACTTGGTCCGGTGCTTTTCTGCCTTCCCATTTGGCTTGTCCTCAGATGATTTTCTTATCTGCGGCATAGACAACTATGCAGGGCGAATTCTCCAGATGCTTGGCAGTGTTCCCATGTTCAGCGTAGGGAATTTTCAACATCGGGGTCTCATATTACCTTAAATTTCATATTTATGATTGCCTTGATTAAATATAGTTAATCTTTCCATAGCAACTTTTGTTCTTGAAGTTGACTAATACGTATATAAAAAATGAAAAATCATCCCGATCATATTTGCCAAATAATTCTTTCTTGAAAATTTGGTCACCAGTGTTGTTGAAAGTGGAACCGGGTGAAAAGGCCTAGTGAAGGGGGATTCTGAATTTTTTCTTCAGTGTTTCTATATTCAAAAAGAATTTCCTAAATTAGCATCTCAATTACCTTAATTTTCATATTCAATGTCTGAATTTCCTACAATTGATCTTTTTCTGGCTATCTTTGTTCTTTTAGCATGGCTTACACACATGTTAAAAATGACAAAACATCCAGTATACTTTCTTCAAATTATTCTTTCCTCAAAATTCACCCAGCAGTGATGTTCAAGGTGGAAGTGCGGTGTTTAAGATGCAAGTGCTGTCCAATTATTTTTGAATTTTCCTTTTCGCGTAAACACATATTTGTACAGTACTTATGCTGTTAGCGTGAAAAATGTGAAACAAACGTGTGGGTGGGTAATACGTGGCGAGGCTTGTATGTGTAGTCCACGTAGCAATTCTCAAAGTAACATGCAATGCACAGCTGCAGTTTGTTCAGTTAAATTGGTAATTTGGTTCGTTAGATGTGGTTTAAGGGCTCAGTTGCTATACAATTGGTTTAGGTGTGGCATTTTTTCCGCTACCTTTTTGGCTTATTCTGAGCCCCAAACGCAATTGCTGTATTTGAGCGTTATACTAATAGACCTCCTTGGCACTGATCGAGTGCTAGCTTAGGCACTGTGCATTACTCTGTGTGAGATGAATTATAGAAAATTCCCTAGAGATCTCGAGGACATGCAGCAAGAGGCTAGGCCTCTCCTGCTCCTATGTCACTTCCAGGCATTAACATGGAATGTAGTTTCCTTTTCTTCTGCCAGCCAGTTGTTTTTACTTAATTGGGAATTGGTGATAAGTGTGGGGGTTGGGGTTACTTGCATTAGGGTGGTATGGGTCAAGTTAGGGACACAGGTTATTGCCCCTAACATTTTGCCGCACTTTCACCACCAGAAGGCCGTCGTGCGCAATGGGTAGGGGCCCTGGGGCCAGTACCGGAACACAGACAATTTTCCCCATCAAACTGACTAACTCAAAATCATGCCTCGTAATGCCACCAATGGGAAGGTACTAGATGATGTATATGAGTGAGGGGTTCTAGGCTATTTCAGGAATTCAGTCGCTGGTTGTTTGTAGTAAGGCATTCAAATTGAAGAAAATATTTCGAAGTTTGTAACAGAATGTTGGCATTGTTTCGACTTATTTGCTGTCCTGAATGAGGTCCCTTTAGAAAATGTTTGCTTTATAAGAGAGCAGACGCAAAATGGTGCTTTTTGAAAACAGGTGGAAGTATATTGAAGCAGGCAAAATGGATTATCAGTTGTGGGTAAGTTAAGCTCCTACTGCTCCGACAAACTCGGTCAGACTATTGACTTCCGAGGGACTTCCCTCAACTTGCTGATTTTCCCCGACTAGGTCTACATCCAGAAATGCATGGGGGCCCATATGCCCTGGCCAACGATTACTGCTTTGCAGAGCTTCAATGATGATGACCTCTTCATGGGGAAAGTTTAGTTTATATAAGCCTAAATGGCTTGCCACTTGTGCAATCACATGGATCTGTTCTATGTAGTCCCCCATTTTATATTGGTCTCCTTGTCTTGTTAAATTGACAGTCCTCCTGGCAACTCATCGCGGTTAGGATAAGGGTTGTTGGTTAGGTTACGGGATAGGGTCAAGTCTATGAGTTCGGGTAAGGAGGCACAATCTCACGAAAACGTGGTCAGACCAATGAGATGGGCATCAATGAGACAAAGGAGATTTGTGGTGGGACTATAGATTACTTGCTCGTATCTGGCAGACATCAGATTTCAATGCACATTTCACATTTCAAGATGCTTGGAATAATTAAGCAACCCTCTACCGTATCAAAACTTACCGTATCAAAACTTCCAAATCTAACTGGCTCAATCAAACTAGGAATTGCCCAGTCTTCAACAAAGACCGATCCCACAATTCAGGGGTCAAGGACTTCATACGTACTTGCCCTCAATTGCAGCCTGTCTAGTTTGTATGTGGATACATTATAGCTAGAGGACAATCCCTCTTGCTTTTGATGGAGGCCAAATTTCATCTATGGTCACCAGGGGTCAAACTCTGAATACCTTGTTAACACATTTTCTCAAGGTAGGGAACTTGGATGGATTTTAAATTTGGTATGTGGATATGTTATGGTGAGAGGAAGGCCCTTTTCATTGGTTCCTTGCCAAGGCAGAAAAGGAATGTATGCGATGATGATGACGTGTGGGTGTGCGTGTGATGCTTTTGCTTGGAAACACAATAATTCAAGAAGGGTAAGTGTGACTAATCACATGTTTGGTGTGTGGGTTGGTCATATTGAGTAGATGATCTGTATTGTTTTGGGTAGAGGCCAAAGGTCATTTTGAGTCACCAGAGGTCAAAAGGTCAAAAGCTTGTAAACACCATATCTCAAGAACGGAACATGTGACTATGCTCATATTTGGTGTGTGGGTTTGTCATATTAAGGTAGATGATCTCTATCGATTTCTGTGGAGGTCAAAAGTCATTTGGTGCCACGAGAGGTCAAGTGGTAAATCCCTTAGAAATTGCTTGTGAACATGAAATCTAAAGAAGGGTAAAAGTGACTAATCTCATATTTGGTGTGGGGTTGCCCATTTTGATTAGATGATCCCTATAGTTTTTGGTGGAGGTTAAATGTCATTTGGGGTCACAAGGGATCAGTCTCAATATCATTTTTATACAATTTGTGATGATTGGAGTCTTTGATACTGCAAAATTTCACACACAGTATGTGGATGTGCTATAGGGAGCAGAACCCTAGTTCTATATGATCAAAGGTCATCTGGGATCTCAATGTAGGAAGCTTGGATGCCTTGCATGTACAATTTGTGGGTACATTACAGAGCACCATCAATTTGAAAACAAAAGCAAACAAACAAAAAACTGGCTTACCTTTCAGCAGCAAGAAATCACTGAGCCTTTGGCTTTCTGGTTATTGGTAAAGGTCAAAGGTTATTCAGGGTCACAAGGGGTCAAACCCTAAAAACCTTGTGTACACCTTATCTCAAGATAGGAAACTATTTCATACCTAGTGTGTGATATATGTTGTGGTGAGAAGATGGTCCCTTTTGTTTTTGGTGGAGGTCAAAGGTTATCTTGGGACACTGAAGATCAAATATGTAAATTTTGGATAGATTTCATAATTGGCATGTGGATGCATTATTTTAAAGTGATAGTTTCTAAAATTAAGGTTTTTTGAAGTCAAATGTATGTGGGGTTAGCAGAGGTCAAAGTCTGAAAACTTTGTTAGCGTGACATGTCGTGGTAAAAGATTTGGATGCATTTCAAATTTTGTATTTGGATATGTTACGATGCCAAGATCGGCCCCTTCTTTGTTGGTGGAGGTGAAAGGTCATGTGGGGTAGCACAGATACTTTTACATCATTTTAGTTAAACATTTGAAAGAGAAGATATGGGACATCATGCCATGATATGGAATAGAACATATATTGATCATCGGAACCGCAATGCATATTTGCATTCTGGGTTTTGTAGGAAAATGATGGAGTGGACCTTCCTAGTATGTAAAAAAGGCATTTGTGAAAATGTTTAATACATCACAAAGCTTTAAGGGGCTTGACGGATGTACTGTTTTTGTCGAGGATGTGAGTAGCCTTTTTCATTACAGTGTTCTTCTGATCTCCAGACCTTTATTACTACTTTATTACTGTTGTCTCACGTATTCCGTGCTCGAGGTAACACCGTGTTACCTCGCGCTCGAGTAACGTGGGACCGCGGGTGGACGCGGGGTCGGTGTTTAAATTTCGATCCACCTCAGATCGCAGAGTTAAGCAGTTTTAAACACCGTGTTTGTTTTCAGCAAGCAAGGTCACAGGTGTTTATGGCACTGATGACAGGTATTTTCTTACATTTTACAGTAATCGGTATGTGAAATATTTGACCTCGTTACTATGGTAATACTACCCAATTAACGAAACACAGGATACGTGAGAACACAGACTGAAAAACACGGGGTAACCTGCGGTTTTGCCTGATTGTGAAGACGAGGTAACACCTAGTGTCGCGGGGTACGGGAGACCAAGCCTTATGTTCCCAGGAGATAAATAACTTACTTTTTTTGTTTCCTTGCCCAAGGCAGGCAAGGAATCTGTTTGATGGTGATGTCATGTGTGTGATTTTCATGCTTTTGCTTGTAAACACAATTTTACAAGATGTATAAGTGTGACTAATTTTACCTTTGTTGTGTGGTTTTGTCATATTGAATAGGTGATCCCTTTTTTGACAGAAGTCTCGGGCCATTTGGAGTCACATGAGGTCAAAAGTCAAAACCTTGTAAATATGATATTTTAAGGAGGTTTATAGGACCTGTATCTCATTTGGTGTGTGAATTGGCCATATTGAATAGGTGACGTGCATTTTTGGTAAAGTTGAAGGTCATCTGAGGTCACCGGAGGTCAGAAAGCTAACACATGTAAGCATGATATCTTTAGAAGGGTAGTACTTAGGGATTTGTCTCAGGCTATATAGCATGAGCATTACCTCTATTGAGAAGGTGAACTCTATTTTTTTTGTCATTTAAGAAACACTGTCATTTAAAAAAGAAAAGCACTGTCATTAAAAAAAAAGAAAAGAAAAGCAAGGCCCACAACAAAGACTTTAATTTCAGCAGTGAGGAATCACAAAGCCTTGTGGTGGTTTGTTTCAGTTCTGTATTAGAACAATTATACGTAACACCCCCTCCCCCATTCAAAGGCATAGACAGTCTTGTAAAAATACAAGAGCGTTTCAGACTAGTTTGTATTGGTCAGTCACTGTGAGTAGCAAACCATTACATCATGCATTAGGTCGGATGTGTTTCATCCTGTTTATGAGGCATGTGTACTAATTAAGACCCATTAAAAGTGGGCACAGTGTATTGGGAATTAATTATTTCTCTGCGTGTTAAACAATTACAGCATTTCTTAGCCTATTGTTAATGGTGGAAATTTGCGTCACCCTTCATTTCCTTTATTTTTTTAGCTGCTGTGTAAAGAGCTGCAATGCTGCTGAGCATTGTTCATATCCGGTTAAAAAGAATCAGAAACCTGTGTGTTTTATACTTCTTAGGTAAAGCAGGTGATATTAAAATTATGATTAAAAATAAAGAGAAAAAATAAAAACAGCAAAACAGAAATCCTCGTGTCTGTTGCATTTTTGGTTTGTTTAAGCGTCACTATCATGATTGAACAGGGGCTATCATGATTGGACAGTGGCTGGTGTGATGAGGCAGTCATTTATTGCAGATTTTTCATTATGACTCATACTGTCTATGATATACCGCAGAACATGTATTGAGGAAAAAACAAAAATGTGCGAAAGAAAATGCTCACAGCTTGAAAAGAACCTACTCTCTGGAAGTCACAAAACCAAGAGATGAGCTCTGTAAAAGTTTTCTGTCAATTCTCAAACAGTTAAATAAAGAAAAACAGAAGAATACATGAAAGTGAAGATCACTCATTGACATCACATTTATTTATTTTGCATTTATATTTGGTTTCGATGCAAAGACACCAAATGCCATGATGGCGTGTATTTGTGAGTTTGTGCATGTGTATGTGTGTTGTGTGCGTTTTTGAAACTTTGCTCGTTGACACCATATCTGAATTTCAAGGAAAGAATGTCTAACAGTTTTCAAACTTGAAACAAAGATGTCTCATGTCAAGGGGAAACCCTTTTGTTTTTGGTGGGGTCAAAGGTTCTCTGGGGTCATCAGGGGTCAAAGTCTGAAAACTTCGTTAACACAATATCTCAAGACAGGAAATCTGGGTAGGTTGCATATATAACGTGTAGATGATTTATGACCAAAAAAGGTCACAATTATTTTTTGAGGTGGTCAAAGGTCGTCTGGGGTTAGCAGGGGTCAAAGTCCCAAACCTTTGTTAACATGATATCTCAAGAAAGGAAACGTGGGTAGATTTAATACTTGGTATGTTGATGTTTTATAGTTAGAGGATGGTCCCTATAGTTTTTGTGGAGGTCAAAGTCTGAATACCTTGGTAACATGATATCTCACGATAGGAACTTGAGTAGATTTCATATTTGGTTTATGGATGTGTCATTGGTCAGAAGATGGTCCGTATTGTTTTTGGTGGGGGTCAATGGTATGTGGGTACACCAGGCGCCAAAATCTGAATATTATTTGCCATGATATCTCAGGATCGGAGAGTTGGACATATTTTGTGTGTGGTATGTAGATGCATAGTGGTCAGGATAAGAAGAATGTCAATGCCTCTGGTGGACGAAAAAGGTCATCTAGGGTCATTAGGGGTCCTTTTTTTGGTTTTGATGAAAAGAGAAACCTTTGCATTCATGATAGCGAGCAATATGTGTGAGTTCGTGTGCGTGTATTTGTGTGTGTGTGTGTGTGTGTGTGTGTGTGTGTTTGCAACCTATCGCTCATTAACACGGTATCTCAAGATAGAAACGTATTACATTTTTCAAACATAGTACGTAGATGCCCCATATTAAGAGGAAGAAACCTGTATTTTTGGTGGAGATCAAAGGTCGTCTGGGATCACCAGGATCAAAGTCCGAGAACCTTGTTAACAACATATTTTTTAAGATAGGAAACTTGGATAGATTTCATACTGTATTTGATTATGTGGATATGTTACGGTATCAGGGTGGTCCCATTCTTTGTTGACGGAAGTCAAAGGTTATCTTGGGTAACACAATTTTTGTCTTCCATGTTAGGTTAACATTTGACAGGAGATATGGGACATCATGATATGGATATGGATTAGAACATGTGTTGATCATTGGAACTCCAATGGTATTTTTCATTCTGCTTAACGTGATCTCTCAAGGTAGGAATCTTCGATAGTTGGTATAATATGTGGTATGTGGATATGTTACGTTTTAGTAGGTCATGAAAGGTCATCTGGGGTCGCCAGGGTCAAAGTGTGAAGAACTAGTTAACATCATTTGAAGACAGGAAGCTTAAAAAGAGATTTCATATTTGGCATGTGGTTATGTTATGGTGGGAAGATGGTCCCTTTAATTGTTAGAGGAGTTTAAAGCTTTTCATCTGTGTTACACAAAGTTATTTCTCAAACATGCTAGGATAACATTTGACTCATAAGGTATGGGGGATCATGTCACTATTTTTTTTTAAAGCAGAGGTGTACCTCAATGAATTTTTGTCTTCTGGTTTTTCAGTAGTTGAAAAAAGTTGTTATATTACTGACATTTTTCCAATGAGTGTTAAGTAAAAAGTAAGAAAACGCTAACTGGTTTAAAGGGACGGATACCACAAAAACATACCTCTTAAAGAGCTTATGAGATGACTTATTATAACAAATTGAGTCATTGTCTGATACTATTTATGGGAAAGTAACACTCACTTTAAAAAGTTGTGCCGCACAAAAGACCTCGATTTCCCAGCCGTTGTGTATTATAATGCACTTTCCTTGGAATGTGTAATGTTCATACCAAGTCAAATCGATTGTATTAGGGGGAAAGTTTTAACTAAGGACAAAGATAATAACAAAGATGCTCCGCTAAGAGGCTACTCTTTGGAATTTACCTAGAGTTCTCCAAGAAAAACTTTGGCAGCTTGGCAGCATGAGAAAACACTTGGTAGGGACAGGGAATAAGCAGTTCAGAGAAGATACATTTCAATCACGTTTTGGTCACAAATCGTATAGTCTGAGACTGGTACTAGCCGAACAATTTCGTAATCATATTTTATGAAGGTCTTTGTGTAAAGCCCAAAATAGCCTATATATTATCAAAATTTGAAAATCTTACTCTCAAATCCTTGAAAGGAATTTTTCACTACTCACTCAAGCTGTTCCATTCGCGATAGTGGTCGATTGTCCTCAGTTTTCAAGAATTAGTAATGAAATAGGATGGTGCAACTCTGATGCTTATAAGCGTAGAATCTCAAATTGGGGCACGAATGGGTGCCAATTTCCCTATTTTTGTCAGTAATTCTAAGATTCATGTTAGGGCTACCAGTTTGAGTTTGGGTAGTGTCTAGTCGATCTGTGACTAGACAGGAATTCTTTGGCAAGGAAATACAAAATATTTTGACTCCCGTTTCAATGAGATTGTTGAATTAAATGACTGATATCTCCTCACATTCTTTTGAAAGACTTCACTTCCAAGTAAAGTTGTCACAAACATTTTGGAAATCATACAAAAGATCTTGTACAAGACTTCCAAACGCTTGAAGTTCGAATAGTAACTTCATGCCGACTTCTGGGAAAAATACAGAGTACTTTGTTGAGTGATCAAAATTTCAGTCTCCTTTCATGTATAAGTGCTGTTCCCTTTCTTTGGTTTTGTTTTCCTGTTTTTAACCAAGTTATGTGCAGAATTTACGTATGTATCCATAACAGCAAACACAGAAATTGTTGGCAGTCTAGCCGTGAAATTGATTGTAAGCCACTAAGCAGATTGGTATGTACAACCGTGTATGTGGGTTGGTGTATTGATGTACCTACATGTGCAGCATGCAATAGGGAAAGAAGTACTGATCCTCCCCCAGCCAGCCAGTAAAAATAACAGTTACATAAATCTGGAGGAGAAATGGCTGCAATTACATCCCCCAGGAGCCTGAGGTATTTTTCTGTGTGTATAAACTCTTACCAGGGATCTTCCAAACACTTGTACGATGTATACCAGACATAACTCCCTGCTAGTTGGCTCAAAGAAGATTGAAAAGTCCGGTAACTCCATCTGTTTAACAGGAGCATCCGCAGCTGTCAACCCCCCCCCCCCCCCCCTCATTTATCTTGTGAAGCAACTGTAGATAAGTGTTGTAGTAATTTAGGCTATCCATATATGCAAGATTGCAAGATTCTGTTGCATCAACTGTAGGCCGACAAGGTATTCTCCCAAGTGCACCATAATACACACCCTGTGAGGATGAGTTCTTGTGATGATGTCATCTTGGGGTCAACGCACTTCCTCATTTTTGAACTGTTTTGCCGGAAGGTGTGCAATTTCACTTGAGCATTTCTCTCTCGGAATGTTTTCTTTGGAAAAGGCTGTTTTTATCTAAGCACATGTGGTTGAAACATTTTTAAAGCAACAGAAAGTAACTTGACCTGTGGTCAGTGTCTTCCATAGTTTGAAATCATGCTCATTGAGTTAAGGGCAGACGAAATTGTGTATTTTGATGCGAAGACAGTGATGGTTGCTTAAGGTCGCTAAGTTATTTTGGCAAATTGTATCGGCAAAACTCTTCAGTTATCAAGGAAACTGCCATTTCTTTGCAGGTGCTATTGTTGCTAGGCCAGATACCTGTACTGAGGATGTTTACATTGTGTGGTTATAATCTCAGACCTTACAAACTTGGCTTCACATATGTGCTAAATTGAGCATGAAGTTGCTGTAAATTAACCTTGCCTACTGTAGTCTGACTATGACTGAAGGCTCTGAAGTAGACATTTGCCCAGTAATTACCTTGAGAGAAACAAGCTTATTTTCAGTTTATTGAGTTAGTGCACAAAATGTGTTTTATCTTGTGGTCAAAACCATCTCCCCTTAGAATATATTGAAAATAATTATTGGCTCTTCAACTCTACTTCTTCTTCATAAATTAAAAAAGTATTGAGATTCTCTAGCATCGCTACTCTAGTTGTTGGAAGATTGTGTTAGAGAATGACACAAAACAATGTGTGTCAGTGACACTTGCTTGAAAAACATGACATCTCAAGAAGGGTATGTGTGACTAATCTCATATTTGGGTGTGTTGGTCGGCCATATTGAGTAGATGATCCATATTGCTTTTGGTAGAGCAAAAGAGATATAAGGTCATTTGGGGTCATGAGAGGCCAACAGGTCAAAAAGTTGTTAACAGGACATCTCAAGAACAGTATATGTGACTGTGCTTATATTTGTCGTATCAAATGATCGTATGAAGTGGATAGTCCCTATTGATTTTCGTGGAGATGAATGGTCATTGGGGTCACGAAATGTCAAATGGGAAATTCCTCAGATAATTCCTAGTAAACATGGTATCTCAAGAAGGATAAGCATGACTAATCCCATATTTGGTTTGTGGGCTGGTCGTATTGATTAGATGATCTCTATTATTTTTGGCAGAGGTCTAAGAATATGTTAAATACATTCCATTCTCACTAATAAATATTCGTCTGATTAAGACAGCAGCAAGTTCTTTACCTTCCTTTTAGCCAATCCCACGTTTTCACTTGTAACATAATGTTCCCATGGCACCGCCTGTACAACACTGATTCTGACCTCCAGAGAATCAGCTATCGGACACTTTTCCAAATGAAAAAGGAACTGTTAAACTAAGCTGCAGATATCTTCGGGATCTTAGTTTTTTTATTTTTTTTTCATATTTCGAATTTGAAAATAGTGTAAATATGCTTATGAATGGAAATACAGTTTCCCTTCAAAAAGAAAATAAAAAAAAAAATGCACTAAAATTGATCAAATTGGTTTGAAGTTTGCTCGGTCTGTATTTCAACTTATTGTCTACAAAATCTAAATGGAAAAATGATCATATTTTGTAAGTAACACAGTCAGAAACAACACTCAACTTAATTTTTAAGGGATTTGTCTGTCAGTAAACATTTTGCATTTTGCATTTTTTCTCTACTTGGAGCGAAAGTAAGAAATATTAACAAGAAACATCAGTCGTAGAGGAAAATCGTGTCAAGAAACAGACAAAAAATAAAATAAGAATTTTATTTACAAATATGTAAACGTAGCCCCCTTCTCCTAACACTACATCTGGCTGAAATTTGTACTTTGAAAATTCCATGCTTACGTGTAACACATGCAGATGTTCATGAGACAATCTCTATAATGCAAAACAGAAAGACCTGAGGCAAGATCCCAGAAAATGTTTCAGTAGTTAGTGGAATGCACCTCGACAGATGTATAAAAGAAACATTCGGTCAAGTTACTGTTACCTCAGTGTGTTTATCTGTCCTCAATGAAAATCATCATACAGCACGTACCGTACAATAAACTTCCAGATTTCCTACGAACCAGAAAGATTTTGACGTTTCCATAACATAAGCCTCTATTTGGAGCGAAAATAAGAAATATTAACAAGAAAAATCAGTCGTAAGGGAAAATCGTGTCAAGAAACAGGCAAAGAAAAAAAAATTATCTACAAATATTTGATAAACATGGCCCCTTTCTCCTAACACTACGTCCTATGTAGCTTGAACATGCAGATGTTCAATCCAGGTCACACTTGCTTTCGTATAATTTTGGTTCAAAGTTGCAGAATAGAGAGAGTTTATGTGTCCAGGTTTATGAAGATCGCCCAAAGTGAAACAGTCCGCCCCCCCCCCCCCATTCCCTGACCATAACCCGATTTTTTGGGACTTGGAGCTCACCAGTAGTAATAGAAGGTGTAAGGGATACTGGAAGTAAAATGTTACTTTAAATGAAGAGGATATTTTTTGTTGTTACCTACAAAATCATGATGGCTTGTGGAGGTCACTCATACCTGGATCTGAATTTGTTTCGGGTCGGGTGGGAAAACATTAAAAGTATAATAAAAGAGTTGGCTATTAGTCATAGTAAGCGTCGTGCAAGCTAAAAGAAAGAGAAGTTAAAACAATTGCAAATGAAGTGCATGACTTCTTCAATGGAGGAGTGAACGGCCGTCAGCTTTCTTCTTTCGCATGGAAAGTCTTCGTGGAAGTAAGAAGTTCATCGATTCAGTACTGGGCGTAATGGAATTATGCATGGTAAAAAGGATGATATAATTTAAGTTTTTCATGATTTTTATTCTGATTTGTATCCAAAAGATGTGGATTTTCATGTACAGAACGTTTTCATCAATGATTTTAAGGTAGTGTGACATGTCAGCAAAATTACCTGACTTCACTTGACAGTTGTTGAGTGAAGGTTTTTAAGGAAAAATCCGTTGGAATTATTTCAATATCTTTTACTGTTCTCAGGATAAACCTCTTCAAAGTTCGGATGTTTCTGGAAAAACTTGTTGCTTACGCAAAAATAATTATGTGGAGTGCCGCACAGTGTTGACATTTCTCTTGTTAACCCTATAAATTATCTCTTAATTACACTTCAGTTAGTTTATGGTTTGGTAATTGATACTGAAGATTTCCAAGGACACAATTTAAACTTCCAAAATAAAGCCTTCAGGACAAACTAATGTGACAACTGTCCTTGAAATGAGGATTGTAAAACCAAAGGATAACATTAGCCATATGTGGCATGTCCCTCACATGACATTACAAGATTTGCATGTTGAGCTTATATTTATTAATGATTCAGTGCAAATCAGAATTTGCCGTTTAAAATGGTTAATTTTTGATGGATTTTGATAGAAACTGTGGCTATTTTAAATGGTTTTTTAATGTTTTTTACATGAAATACCGAATTTTGTCATTTTCATGTCACACTACCTTTAAATAATAGTATGAAGAAGGAGAAAGGGATCAACTAGAGACCCCCATTACTTTGGGTGAGATTTTCTCAGCATTAGAGGGTGCTTCTAAAGAAAAAGGCTCCTGGCATTGATGGTCTACCATATGATTTTTATCTGAAGTTTTTTATTTGGTTGGTGTGGATCTTGTAGAGGTGTATAATGATACTTTTGGTAGAGGGGTACTAACGCCATCCCGTATGACTGCAGTGGTTTCTTTGATTCCTAAAAAAAAAAAAAAAGGGGGGGGGGGTCTCTTGAGTCCTAAAAACTGTCGCCCAATTAGTTTGCTAAATGCGGATTGCAAAATTTTGTCAAAAGTTTTACAAATGAGATTGTCCAATGTTATGGCATACGTTGTAAATGTCTTTCAAACTTGTGTTATCCCGGGACGCACTGTACATAGTAATTTGATATTAATTAGAGATACTACTGACTATACCCATCTGAACGATTTAGGACTTTGCTTGCTTTCAGTTGATCAAGAAAAAGCATTTGATAAAGTTGCTTGGTTATTTCTGTTTAAAGTTCTTCGTAAGATGATATTTGGGGATAATTTTGTAAAATGGATCTCCATTCTTTACAATGGTATAAGGAGTTGCTTGCTTATTAATGGGGAACTTTCCAAACCTGTTGGTATTTATCGTGGTGTGAGGCAGAATTGTCCTCTTTCCCCTCTTCTGTATGTACACTTCATTGAACCGTTGGCTCGGTACATTAATAACAGTGACCAAATTGAGGGTTTTGCTTTACCCGGAAGGGGGAGGGGCGGAGGAGAAACAAAAAGATCAATTTTTTTTTTCAATATGTAAGGTGTCCTCCTTAGAGCGCGTGCACGTTGGTATGTGGAGGGGTGAAAAACCTCCATGTTATTTCCTTTCACTAGAAAAAAGGAATTTTACTGCTAAAGTTTTTCAAAATCAATTACCCCCTAGGGGAACCATTCATGATCAAAGGGCTATTTTAAACGAAACCAAACTGATTTATGAAAATTTTTACTCAGATCAAGATTTGAATATCTCTTACAATCTACGTAACATGTTTAGTAGCTGTAACATGAAAATTTAAGTTAAGGTTAGAAGGAGTGCTTCAAAGTGATGAAATACTCATTGTTCTTAAAGGTATGGCAAACAATATATCTCCATGTTTGGATGGTTATCCTGCAGATTATTTTAAATACCTTTGGAATGACATAGGAGAGTATCAGTGTCGTAGCTACTGTGGGGTCAAGGGGGGGGGGGGGAATGTAAAAAATCATGGTATGCCCTTTCCCATTTCTCAAAGCTTTTGTTAGAATAAAAAATTGTGAGACATTTCTCATTCATTTTTCTGTTTTTTCATGCAACAAATAAACCCAGATCCAGTATCGCATGAACCGACCTCTCTCGCGTCCTACAGGAATGTCCTCTCCGCACTGCACAGCAGATTGAATGTTCTCTTGTATACGCGCGGGTGTTATGATCAGTGTATTCCAGTGCATAGGAAGCTGTTTTACCCTACACAACTATGGATGGGGCTGAAACAATCCATGGCGTACGATAAAGAGAACGTTAGTCTAGAAATTAGAATAAATGGGATCCATGGACATACTTATGTAGATTTTGTTACTTAGCCTAATCCCAGGGAGGGGGGTGGGGTTGTCTCTGAAAGGCCGCTCAGCAATGCCATTTTTTAATTCCCACAAATATGCAATGTTGTCAAATTCCAATTTGTACTTAAATTAGTAGCCTCTGTATCCCAATGGTGGCACCGATTGCCTCTGTTTTAAGAATTTTTAAAAGGGAGAGCCCATCCCAGACTCCTTCCCCGGCCGGCATAGAGGTAAAAGAAGGGGACAGGAGAGCCGAGTGTATTCAGGTGCGGTGAGAAATAGTTTGCCATTTATCACACAAGACATGTTAGGGGTAAAATCATTAACAGATCGGAGTTCGATCAGTCACAGACAATTTCATCAATTCAGCGGATCTTCAATTTAACCAAGTTAGTTGGATAGTTTTATGGCCCAGTTTCCAACCTAGATGACCACGGCCTTTTTTCCAATTTCCAATTTAGCCAAGAGTCACAATGGAGGAGCAGTAGCATATTTGTTGTATAGTTTCCCTGGAAAGACTCAAGACCAATTCATGTAGGCCTAATTTGGATTGTACATTTTACGTGGTTATTTTCTGATGACTTAGCATGTTCCTGATTTTTTTGTTCCGCGCCAACCAATGGTGGCGCATCGCTCAGTCTTTTGGGTAAAATTACATTTTTGGGGTCAAAGTAGCTCTTAACTCTCTGATCACTTTGCAGTTTGAGAACATATTTTGAAATGAGCATTTTTATTGCAAACGACAAAAGAAGAGAGTGACTCGTTAGGTTCTTCGTATAAGTCTGGAAAATGTTACGCATGCTTTTTTCTCTCTTTAAACCGAAGCAATTTCATTGCGTTTTGCTTTCAAAATAAATGGTAAACCGTTTGATTTAACTTAGTTATATTTCACTGCCGCTCTCGTCATGTTCGCATGTACGGCATATTTTTTCCTTGAGAGAACACGGTAAATTACTTTAAAATGAAGTAATAGGCAGGATGCAACAGTGCCTCTGTTCTCCGAAATGCACTTATCAGGTAACACGTCACTTTTTTGAACAAATTTAAATACATAAACACGAACATCTTTCCAATATCCTCTTTATTTTACCTGCCAAGACAGTGTAAACCAAAAACATGTCACTGTTGAGAACAGCTACCTGAACGATAGGCCGCTAAAACTTATTCCCTTTTGCAAATCAACCCATCAAGACAAAGTGACACTTTCTACTGTGTGACACGAGTAGTTCTAACTTCTCGAAATTCTCAGACAGTCTGAGCTCCACGCGTATTATTTACGAGAACAAATTCAATAGATAATGGTTATTTTTTCGTGCCGACTTTTTCGGAAAAGTTTTTTCGGAGGCTTATAGGTCTGAGGATTTTAGCGTAATGAAAGTAGCATAAAGAGTTGTTTTAATGTGTTGTTTGATTCATTTGTTTACATTTATTCAGAGTCGGGACGATAATAAAAAGAAAAGACTGTTGCAGGTATTCGCGTGGAGTTTGCACCTCGAAAGCCATGGGCGGAAGTACAGGCAGAACGCCTACCAATTTCACCTCGTAATCCAGATGCAAACTCAATTAAAAACATGTTTAAACTCGGAGGAGACAATTTAACAGCCAATGATTTAACATTTGAAATACGGAAGGAGACTTGTGGATATTTTTCAGACCCGGGTAATCGCAAGAATACGTTCAATCCCGATAGATAATATACATAAACATATAACCAAAACAATTTTTTTCCATCCTTAGGAAAGTCTGATTCCTATTGCAAACTGGTGGTAAGGAGACGAGATAGTAACTAAAAGAGCGCCACGATCTACCATGAAATGTTGAAAGCACATCTGAGAGCCAAGCTTATAACTATAACGATTTTTTTCATTTTTGGCCCTACATTTATCAGATGGGTGAGACTTTTCTTCACAAATAGTAAAGCCTGTACTTTAGTAAATGTTTATTCATATACATTTTTTGAGAAACAAAGGGGCGAAGGGAGGGAGACCCGCTGTCTCGTTACTTATTTCTTCTTTGTGTGGAGGTTTCAGGCGCTCTTTTAGGGAGGACGATGTAGTGAAAGGAATACAGATTGGGAGAGGGAAATTTATAATTAGTCAGCATGGCGACGATACACTTCTTACTCTCGATGGATCAGAAACCTCATTGTTTTGAGCTTTACAAATCTTGGACGAGTTTTATTACTGATATTCGGGCACTTAACTTCTTAGCTGTCACATTTAAGTATCATGTCTACAAATGTCGACTAAAGTCTGTAAGACCCACTCTGTCGCCTTTTCTTTGTGATGTAAGAGAATACTTGACGGTAGAAAAAATATGTCAGCGGTATTAGTTGCAACTATACTCATTTTCTTGAAATGTGGTCGGAGTGGAAGAATGCGATACGTATGGAATCCCTGAGTTGAAATTTTATCTAATGTTCCGTGTTGTTGCAGGATCCCTCGAATTGTAATGTCATGAATTGTACAATGTTTTTTTTCTTGTCACTGAACACAATTGCAAATGCTTTTCCATATGCTATTTTTCATCACGTAATTATGTATATATGTTTTGGGGATATTCTCTCTCAAAAAAAGGTTTTTTCAATATGCGGATGATGCAACATGTGTCTCTTCAAATGTTCAGGATATCGTGCAATTTATTAAAGCCTTTGAGCTTTTTCAGAGAGCTACAGATGCCACTATTAATCTGGAAAAAGCCCAGGGACTTCAGTTGGGGTTAACGGCCTCAAATCACATAAACCAGTGATCTTGAGTGGGGCTATTCTAGAATTAAAATAACCTGCATCTGGTTTGGTTCTAACAATGCCATCCTGCAAAATTGGTCTGAAAAAGTCAAAAGGATAGTAGCTAGGGCAAATCTCTGCAAATCTGCACACCCGACTCTTGTTGACAAAGTTGTGGTCGTTACCCCCTCTCCCTTTTCATTTGTTGTATTTCGTTGCTCCCGTTTTTAACATGCCGGAGTCAGTTTTGAAGGAGATTAATAAGTCCATTTTTGCCTTCATTTGGGGAAGACAATAAGCCAGATCTGGTACACTGAAAAGCTACGGTCATGCCTAAGGTGAATGGAGGCTTGAATCTTGATAATCTGAGGGATAAAATGGATGTCCTTGTTAAACCTTTGTTCCGTGTAATGGACTGTAGGGAAGTCCCCATACCCATTCATCTCTCCCTAGCTAAGCACTTTACAGCTAAACTGCTACGCAGGCTATTTCCACACGTGTGGTCTAATTCCAGACCTGCCGATGTTTGTACTGATCATCTTCTGCATGCTTGTAATTTTATTTCGAATTGTTTCAGTTAAACCATGAGTTTATATGTGTTTGTCTGTGCACCAAAGACATTGTTAAGCTTCTTCGTGATTCAAATGTATGAATCGGAATCCAACGTATCCATGGGCCTGGATTCGGAAATTAGCCTTCCTTCCCATTTTAGATAACAAATTGAAAGACTTTCAATGGCGAATAGCGCATGGTGTTTTTTAATACTGGTGCCAGGATAAATAAGTGGGGAATGGAATTTGCCCAATGCAGAACTGCACTGTCATTGAGTTAGTTGATCATATTTTTGGGGATTGTCCAAAAGTGAAAACAATTTTGTTATGGCATAACCATGTGCTTCTTTTTGTTAATAATAAGAATTACAATATGGATTCAAGCTTTTTCTTGTTCGGATTGCATAGTCCAAAATTTACTAAAAATATTTTTGATCGTTTCTGGTTTCTTGTAGACGTGACTAAGCATTTTATCTGGAAATCTAAATGCACGCATATTTTGAGTCCATTTTACAGCCATTGAACTTGATTACTACTCCAATTATTAAAAGTTTTGAAAATCGTGTTAAATTTGACAGGAACAGGTAGTGAACGTTCTCAGAATCTGTGGATGGTGGAGAATTCCCTTGTAACTTTAAATAATGCGAAACTTGTATTTAAATTATACTACCCCAAAAGTTCGAATAATAATTAGCTGCTTAGGTACCACACGTTACTTGTGGCGTCTACTTGCTCGATGATTATCTGTTTATCTCATATGTTACTTGAATTTGTTATCGTTTCGCTTCTTTCCTAAATATGAACTTCCTGTGCTATATATATATATATATATATATATATATATATATATATATATATATATATATATATATATATATATATATATATATATATATATATAAAACGCTAATTCCCACCTTAGGGGGAAGGGGAAATTGTTATATCTGCGCGTACTTAGGGCGAAAAAATAACAATGAAATACATGAGAAAAAGTATTTACCCTAACGTCTAAAAATATAAACAACGTTTTTTCAATGGCCAGCCATCCGTTCGCGTTAACAGCTAGGTGTCCGTAAATTGACAACTTTGAAGTAATTGTATCTACTTTGTAAATCTAGGAGGGCGCCCTTGTCCGTTTACGTATTCCTATAGAAAAAGTGTGTAGAAACGTTACGGCGAAACTTATATTTCGCCCCAACAAATTTTTCCCCTTAAGGTCGACTTTTCAACAACAACTTTCCCCCTAAGTGCCGAATTAGTGATATATATATATACATAAAAGGTCGAATACTGCGTAGCACTGGTAACGTATGAAGGTAAACAGATTGGAATGATAAAAAGTGCTAAAACGTTTCGGGTATGTACCCTTCATCAGGCGGCAAAATAATGACTGATCAAAAAAACGATATTCAAAAGAAACAACAAACGCGTGCCGATACAACTCGATCGGCGTGCGTGCAAAGGCCAAGCACCTACGTCAACGCGTTGTGTGTCTTGTTATGTCCCCATCAACTCCTTACAATCGTTTCTAAGTCCCTGTAGTGCGGACGCACTGGTAACACACGCCCTACCCATGACAACATCCATCCAGCAAGCCAAACCAAAACGCGCCGACGTCATGCGTACAACCTCTTTACAAAGGGAATGCCAATAATGAAATGTTTGCCTACTTCGCGACAAAATTTTAAACACAGCTAAACGACGCAACCGTGCAAAACAAGTTAATAGTGATGACGCGATAAAAATTAAAAGTATTATATTATATATATATATATATATATATATATATATATATATATATATATATATATATATATATATATATATATATATATATATATATATATATATATATATATATATATATATATATATATATATATATATATATATATATACCACCAGAGAAAAATTGAGCCGCACGGGGGACCGAACCCACCATCCTCCGCTTTCCGGGCAGAGTCTATGACCACTATGCTAGAACAGCTCGTGATTCACAGAAGCGACAACAGGCTATAAATACCCCGCGTGAATCAATTTTCTCTCTTTGTTACCATGGTACTCCCAAGCGGGATGAATAATCAGTAGGTCGAAGTTGGTAGATCGAAGTTAGAATGTGTAGGTCGAAAGTGTTATAGTAATGAATTCGATCATGAATTTTATACCGATCCAAGATAGAGTGTAAACTCTTATCAAAGAAGGAACGGTTGAAGAAAAACACCAGAAAGAAAAATTGAGCCGCACGGGGGACCGAACCCACCATCCTCCGCTTTCCGGGCAGAGTCTATGACCACTATGCTAGAACAGCTCGTGATTCACAGAAGCGACAACAGGCTATAAATACCCCGCGTGAATCAATTTCACGCGGGGTATTTATAGCCTGTTGTCGCTTCTGTGAATCACGAGCTGTTCTAGCATAGTGGTCATAGACTCTGCCCGGAAAGCGGAGGATGGTGGGTTCGGTCCCCCGTGCGGCTCAATTTTTCTCTCTGGTGTTTTTCTTCAACCGTTCCTTCTTTGATAAGAGTTTACACTCTATCTTGGATCGGTATAAAATTCATGATCGAATTCATTACTATAACACTTTCGACCTACACATTCTAACTTCGATCTACCAACTTCGACCTACTGATTATTCATCCCGCTTGGGAGTACCATGGTAACAAAGAGAGAAAATTGATTCACGCGGGGTATTTATAGCCTGTTGTCGCTTCTGTGAATCACGAGCTGTTCTAGCATAGTGGTCATAGACTCTGCCCGGAAAGCGGAGGATGGTGGGTTCGGTCACCCGTGCGGCTCAATTTTTCTCTCTGGTGTTTTTCTTCAACCGTTCCTTCTTTGATAAGAGTTTACACTCTATCTTGGATCGGTATAAAATTCATGATCGAATTCATTACTATAACACTTTCGACCTACACATTCTAACTTCGATCTACCAACTTCGACCTACTGATTATTCATCCCGCTTGGGAGTACCATGGTAACAAAGAGAGAAAATTGATTCACGCGGGGTATTTATAGCCTGTTGTCGCTTCTGTGAATCACGAGCTGTTCTAGCATAGTGGTCACAGACTCTGCCCGGAAAGCGGAGGATGGTGGGTTCGGTCCCCCGTGCGGCTCAATTTTTCTCTCTGGTGTTTTTCTTCAACCGTTCCTTCTTTGATAAGAGTTTACACTCTATCTTGGATCGGTATAAAATTCATGATCGAATTCATTACTATAACACTTTCGACCTATATATATACATATATACATATATATAGGTCGAAAAGAGGTAGTAAAAAGTGTCTAAAAGCGCGTAAAATAGGACGGACCGAAGGGTGATATGAAATAACTAAAGGAATACGTAGATTGGTCCCAGATTTGTTCTTTTTCTCCAAGGCTTCCTCTCTGCTGGTTCCTTGAATTCTGCGTAGGGCATTAGAGAGGATTTTGGCAGGGTATTGGCGTTTTTCAAAAAAGGACCAAAATTTCTTCAGAGGCACTGGAGAAGTCAGAATCCTCCGAACAAATTCGTCTGGCTCGCAAGAGCTGGGAATAAGGTTAGAGGTAATTGTACGGTTGTTAATGGACAGTTTAAGGTCGAGAAAAACAACAGATGAGTCCGAGATACAATGGGTAAAATTTCAAAAATTGGCAAAAGGAATTAACAAAGTCGATAAAATTTTCTAAATCACGACGGGATCCAGTGGCAACTCCTACAATATCATCAATATACCTTTTGTAAAGTATAGGTCGGGCCCGGTATACTGAGAAAATAGTTGTCCTTCAAAGTGACCCATGGTCAAACAGGCAACAGAAGGACCCATTTTGGTTCCCATAGCCACTCCTTTAACTTGGCGGAAAAACGCCCATTAAACTGAAAACAATTTTGTGTGAGAACAAGTTCCGTCAGACGTAGAAAGCAGTTTTAGGTTTTCAATTCTTTTATTGATTGGGTTTCTTCTTTCTTATTTAATACTGCGTAAAGTTCCAAACTAGACTGCGTTGTTTCATTAGTTTAGTATTTTATTTTTTAGTGGCGATAATCTTTAGCCCCTTCAAAGGTTAACAACTACGCAGGCTTGTTTACTTCCCTTGGACTTCTTTAGGCGTCTGGTACAGATTTTCGCTTTGGTATTTTTATCCTCCGATCCCAAATACGGTGTTTGTCAGTAAGTTTGATTAGGTTTTAAGATTTAGCCCTTATATTTGCTTGGCTGCTGTTTTTTACGTGTTTTGACAACCTGTTTCTATGCTTTTAACGATCTTATATACCAATACGTTAACTTGCTTTGTTCAGTCACGTTGAAGAAGTCTGAATAAATAGACGAAAGCTCCGTGGTGAGATGCTCTTTTAACATCTTTTTAACCTGCAGTTGACTCCTTTTTATCGTTTTATTATTTTCTATATATATATATATATATATATATATATATATATATATATATATATATATATATATATATATATATATATATATATACCCAGGGAAAAATTCCTGTTGCGACCTGTTGAACAGGTATCAACAGGTGCCTGTTGAACAGGTAATTGGAACAGGCACAACAGGTGTTAACAGGTCTCAACAGGTGTGAACAGGTCTAAACAGGTATGAACAGGTCTCAACAGGGAGTGAACAGGTCTTAACAGGGAGTGAACAGGTATGAACAGGTGCAACTGGTCTTCAACAGGTATTGCCTTAACTGGTCTTCAACAGGTGCAACTCGTCTTCAACACGTACAAATGGTCTCTAACAGGTGCAACTGGTCTTTAACAGGTGCAAAATGTTTTAACAGGAAATACTTTTTAGTGATGAATTTTTGCAACAGGGAGGTTGGGGGTTCAATTCTGGCAAGGTCAGAGCAAGATTTGTGAATGGTTTGTTGTGTGAAACAGAGAGATCTAATTTACCTGTACAAGTACAACAAAAATTTGCACAAGACAAAATTTATTTGGCTATGATATACATACTGCATGTTTAGTCAAACCCTAGTAGCATTCCATTGTAGCAAAGTGATGACAGATAGCACACATCATGTAGATAATAACCCAGTTAAATGCTAAAAATTGAAAAATTAATCCACAGGTTTGATTAATATCACTAACCCATATGAAAGAGAAAAAATTAAATATAACAATACTGTAATTCATTTGAGACTTTATACACAATCGGGGTTCTAGCCAGGCCATTCAAACTGGGTGCTGCAACCAGTTTGAATTTACTTTTTTTAAGTCAGCACCCAGTTTGAAATTTCACCACCCAGTTTGAATTTCATCATATGCGTACTCTAAACATACTGTAGGCTACACTGCACAGTATCAGACACGTACTGTAAACATTCAATTGATTGAATGATTGTGCTGATATTGGAAATAACCCCAAAATCAGGCAACTGACCACAGACAATGTCATTTAGATCTTGAGATATGGCCAACATTATGTGAGAATGATGCAATGTCGATAAACTCCCATGATCCAGTTTGACATTTTTTCCTGGCTAGAATCCTGCATATTCCAAGTTTTGACCATATAATGCTTTTCTAAAACAGCTACATGGAAAGGTACGAGATTAGCAGGCTTGCCAGCCAGGTTGTGTGACACTTGTGGCCAAGGAAGAAAAGGCCCAAAACATTGATTCCATTTTGGTTGAACTACTAAAGAGTGAAAATGGAATTTTTCCACTTTAAATCAAAGTTTGTTCAAGGTAAAAACTGTAGTTACGGTACTACAAACATGTATCTAGCAGACATTTCACAATTTCCAATACAATACAATTCATGGTTAAAAGAATTGAAAGAAAAAAGTCATATGAATCAGTCCTTTCACATATTTGCTAAATTAAAAAAAACAAAAACAAAGATTAGTCCATGATAAAACGTTTTCTTAAGTTTTGTCCAAGGCAAAAAATATGGAGAGCCTTCAATCACAAGTGGCTAATTTAAGGAATAGTCTTCAGCTACTACAAGTTCCATGAACAATTACACCAAAGTGTAAAATGTTGCATTGCATTCTTCTGTCCATAAATGGGTCGACAAAAGACATGAAATGATCACATTTACCGAATGTTTCAAATTTCTCAATTAGCCACCCTCCTACAGTATTGACCGGGTACTCATCTCAGTGAATCATACAGTAACCAATAACGAACTTCCAAGTATAAGCAGGAGTGTTCAAATTTTCAGACACTGTAAAAGAAATGCAAAGCTATGAAACCAGTACATCTGTCTTTTTGCAAATTGAGGTAGTCCTATAGCCATACGTAGCTAACATACTGAAATGCACTAGTGAGTTGTAATTCATTTGGACGGTTTTCTGCTAGTAACTGCTTGACGTAAGTTACATTATCCATTTTCTCTACAGTACAGCACAGTACAGTACCGTACAGTACTGAAGGTACTCCAATCTATAAACTCATTCACTCCACAGGAAACATTTGAAAGGTACTGTAGAACTTGCTAACATCTGTCCTGAATATGATTCAAGAATTCGATGGCCAACACAGCTCAAAAAGTAAAAAGATATAGATGGCAGGCTCAAAAGATATTCCCAGGCAAACCATTTTTGGTTTCGATGATAAGAGAAACCTATGCAATCATGATGGCGTGTGTGTGTGCGTTTGTGTGTATATGTGTGTGTGGATGTGTTTGTGACACTTTGCTCGTTAACACGATATCTCAAGATAGGAATGTCTGACAGTTTTCAAACTTGGTATATAGATGCACCATATTGAGAGGAAGAACCCTATTGTTTTTGGCAGAGGTCAAAGGTCATTTGGGGTCAAAGTCTGAAAATCTTGTTAACACGATATCTCAAGATACGGATTCTGACAGTTTTCAAACTTAGTATATGGATGCGCCATATTCAGAGGAAGAACCCTATTGTTTTTGGCAGAGGTCAAAGGTCATTTGGGGTCACCAGGGGTCAAAGTCTGAAAATCTTGTGAACACGATATCTCAAGATAGGAAGCTTTGGTAGATTTCATATTTGGTATGTTGATGGGTTATGGTCAAGAGATAGTCCCTATTGTTTTTCGTGGAGGTCAAAGTTCATCTGGGGTCACTGGGGGTCAAAGTCTGAAAATCTCATTAAGACAATATCTCATGATAGGAAGCTTGGGTGGATTTCATATTTGGTATGTAGATGCGGTATAGTCAGGAGATGGTCACTAATGTTTTTTGCGGAGGTCAAAGGTCATTTGGGGTCATTGGGGTCAAAGTCTGAAAATTTTGTTAAGACGATATCTCAAGATACTGTAAGAAGCTTGGGTGGATTTCATATTTGGTATGTTGATGCGATATAGTCAGGAGATGGTCCTTAGGTTTTTCGTGAAGGTCAAAGTTCATCTGGGGCCACTGGGGGTCAAAGTCTGAAAATCTCGTTAAGACGATATCTCAAGATAAGAAGCTTGGGTGGATTTCATATTTGGTATGTAATGCGATATACTCAGGAGATGGTCCCTTAGGTTTTTCGTGGAGGTCAAATGTCATCTGGGGTCACTGGGCGTCAAATTCTGAAAATTTCGTTAAGACGATATCTCAAGATAGGAAGCTTGGGTGGATTTCATATTTAGTATGTTGATGTGTCATAGTCAGGAGATGGTCCCTATTGTTTTTCGCGGAGGTCAAAGGTCATCTGGGGTCACTGGGATCAAAGTCTGAAAATTTCACTAAGACAATATCTCAAGATAGGAAGCTTGGGTGGATTTCATATCAGGTATGTGAATGACTTACAGTCAAGAGATCGTCCCTATTTTTTTGTGGAGGTCAAAGGTCATCTGGTGTCACCAGCGGTCAAAGGCTGAAAATCTTTTTAGCACAATATCTCAAGATCAGAAACTTGGACAGATTTCATATTCAGTGTGTCGATGCGTTATGGTCAGCAGATGGTCCTTACTATTTTTTGCGGAGGTTAAAGGTCATCTGGGGTCAATAGGGGTCAAAGTCTGAAAATATTCTTTACACAATATCTCAAAATAGGACACTTTGATAGATTTCATATTTGGTATGAAGATGCTTTATAGTCAGGAATTGTTCCTTATTGTTTTTTTGCGGAGGTCAAAGGTCATCTGGGGTCACCAGGGATCAAAGTATGAAAATCTGGTTAAAGTGATATCTCAAGATAGGAAACTTGAAAAGATTTTATATTTGGTGTGTGGATGGATGGGTTGTAGTTAGGAGATGGTCCCTATTATTTTTCGCGGAAGTCAAAGGTCATCTTGGGTCACTGGGGGTCAAAGTCTAAAAATTTTTTAAACACGATATCTCAAGAAAGGAAACTTGGAAAGATTTCATATTTGGTATGTGGACGGGTTATGGTCAGGAGATGGTCTCTCTAGTCTCTGGCGGAGGTCAAAGGTCATCTGGGGTCACAAATGGTCAAAGTCTTAAAATATTGTAAACACACATCTCAAGATAGGAAATTTGGATAGATTTTATATTTGGTATGTTGATGGGTTATGGTCAGGAGGAAACTTGGATAGATTTTATATTTGGTATGTTAATGGGTTATATGGTCTGGAGATGGTCCCTATTGTTTTTGGCGGAGGTCAAAGGTCATCTGGGGTCACCAGGGGTCAAAGTCTGAAAATCTTGTTAAAGGGATATCTCAAGATGTCTATCTATCTATCTATCTATCTATTTATTGCTTTTGTTGAGGTCAAAAAGGCATCTAGAATAACAAAATTATCTTTTGAACAATCTAGTATAACATAATTTGAGTGAGAAGATAATGGCGCATGATGGCAAATTTGAAACAGTACAATTTTTGTATCATCGAAACCTCAATGCATTTTTGCATTCTGGTTTACTGGAAGTACGAATACATATTTTGATCAGTTCAAAGAATACAGATCGTTGCTAAATAACATGTTGAAGTTCCACAGATAAGGCGTGTTAACTCCATCAGTTACGGCTCTTTTAATGCCAATTTTACCGTGATTCCAATCCACTGGCTAAAATGTTTAAGGCTGATTTCGCTTAATGACAGAACTTCTGAACATACAGTAGCTGAAACGGGTTAGCTATTGAAGAAACAACGGCAAATACTGTAGCTCCCTCATCTGTGTAGTGTTTCACCATCAAACTCACACTGTTAATGGAAGGAAAAATATTCAAATTTTAAACACAATGCAAATCAATGCAGATCGAAGAAAAATAGTGATTAAACTTTCATACTAAATATGAACAGCATTGGAGACTGGAGAGTCCCCTTCCCACACAACACCAACCCACCAGAACCTTTAAGTACAGATTGAATAAGCTTTTTTCAGTACAACTGACAATGTTTGTTTGGGACTATATATACAGTACCTAACTTGGAGTCAAATTTTTTGAGATGCCATGGGGATCGATACTTAGGATAAAACTATGATACTACTTAAGTACAAGCATTACAATATGCATAAGCCTACAGTAGGCCTACGTCTTAATTAAGCTCATGACCCAGACTTTAAGCAACTGACAATACTGAAATGGAAAGAGGTTATGTGTGGAAAATTTAGTATTGAGTGTTAAGAATCATGAGTAACATTGTTCAGCACTGATTTAATCCAAGTCTTCATAAAAATAATCTGTTTGCCCTACAATAATCTCCCATCCCCTAACCTTAAAGGGAGATATTGCAGTTGAAATGTCAAATGTTCCAACATAGCATTCAAAGAAAATAGCTCAAGGCAAAGTCAAACTGTTGATTGTCAAACATACTGTACACCCCAGCAATAGCTTCATCTCAAAATATTATGAATGAGAATGGCTATGGAAGTTGCACAATCCGAAATTTTGAAAGTTTAGGTACCGTAAACAAATTAGAGCAAAAAATAATTGAATGTCAAGCTTAGGGGAACTTATCTTGAACAGAAGACCACCATACTGCATTAATTTAATTATTTATCCACCAGGGGCCAGTGCCAATAAAAATTGGTTTAAAAAGGATGAAATTTTCTGTTAAGGAAATGCAATATTTCCCTTTAACCCAACCCTCAATTTAACTAGGGCTGTCACGTTTAAACGTTTAAACGTATAAACGAACGATCGGCCGTTTAAACGGCGCTTTCATAGCCCAAACGTTTAAACGATATGAACGAAGTTTGCTCCCAAACTTCTTCGAGCTAACACCATAACATTAGTGTGACTAGTCAGTGTAGCACATTGCACAATAACTAACGTTAGGCCTAATGCCTAACTACATGCATAGGCCTAGGCCTACAAGTCGAATCTGCGACGTTGATTTTACTTTCAATTTTCATTAAAACTAAATCCTTAAGTCTACAATTACAACACCGAACTTTCGGTAATAATATGCCCGTTAGTGTACGTATAATTTTAATGCCATGATATCGATCACTTAATGTTGTGCGAGCTCAGTTTAGCCCGGCCAGGTATGTAGTCTGTTCAGTGAAGAAGCCTGCGCGGCAGCAGTTAGCTGCCCGTGGATGGCAAAGCCGCCGTGTTCAGACATGCATTTCCTGTACTACATACATAATACATATCGGGTACGCAGGTATCCAAAGAGCCAGCAACGCATGTCCCGGATGTTTTGTGATAATAGAGGGCGGCATGCCAAAAATATTGTCTCAAAGCCAGTACTAGTACATATCATCGTGTTTACGGTAGATTCTAAGGGAAATCAAGGGCGGTTATATTTGGACATCGTTTAAACGGTAAACGAACGTTTATTTTGACCGTTTAAACGTTTAGGCAATTAAACGGAAACTGACAGCCCTAAATTTAACCATGACTAGGGCAAGGTATAGCTGCTATCTGTACCTGTAGAACAGCCCTTGAACAGGACTGTGCATTATGTTCAAAGGCCTTATTTGGCAAATTCCACACCACTGGAACGAGCCTACAGCAATTATATATGCCATCATGTAACGGCACATATATGGTAAGTTCAAAGTTGGAACAGGTTCTAAATTTGAACACCTCATGAAAATCATTCTTTTCTTGAATTAATTAAAATATCATTAAGAATTAATTCTGGCTTCATATTGTGTGGTAAGGCTGACAACTATTTTGCATCGATCAGTGAATAAATAATCATTTAAATGAAGTGTTCGAATTTAGAACCTGACATGTTCGAACTTTGAAACAACCACTGTACATACATACATGATACACTACAGGCAGCACCATTCAAGGTTATGGCTGGGCCTAGGCTTAAATGCTTATGGTATGAAAACACCTTTATATCAACTTGAATCCCTACCTTTCATTGCCCAAATTTGACTGATTTTCCCATGCAGTATATGGAGGAAATTATCCTTGAAACTTGGATGTGTGCACTATATTTACAGTTTAGGCATAGGCTGTATACTGTAACTGTAACGTATACTGCAATAGTAACGTTACAACACAAGTAACGTTAGGCCTAACGTTAGGCTAATGTTAACCGTTAAGCCAAACAGAACAGTGACAATTAAATACTATCTGCCCAGCCACCTTGACCCTCAAATTGCACTGCATTTTGATGTAAAAGTGGAACAACAAAATGGATCATAAAATATAAATGACTTACTCTGCTTCATAGTATTTTTTGTAAAGAAATCTTCCTCTGCTGCCTTCACTTTCATTGCACCTTTTTGAATTTGTGAATGTGACGCACGCTCAGAAAACTCGGCTCTGGCTCTGTACTGTACAGTGTATGCCTGCAATGGTAATAGTAATAGTGCATGCAGTATGTGCACAATATACACAGGCAGCTGTTATCTAGCAACCTCACTCAACACTGTGTGTACAGAGAACTGTGTCACTGCAAAGGGGCCATGAAGGTAATCCTTTGTGCAAGCAAACAATTGCTTTGTTATGTGCATCGCTTCACCAGAGATATGAAGCTTGTTTACTTGGAGAGCAGCAAAGGGATTTAGACTGTTTTGCTACCATGTGGTATTAGAAGACGAGAAGATAGAATAAAAATGAAGCACTTGGGTAAATGAATTTTAGAAGGAGACCTGGATGCACAAGAAAAAATTATAAGCACAAGAAAAAAATTCGGAGGCAAGTTCTATTGGGAGTTTAGTATTTGCCTATATCCCGGGGAATCTGTGTCAAAAACAAGATGTTGGAGGCATGCAGCTAGGAGTCCTGTGTATAAAAGGCGGAGTGGGGGTGGGGGTATGGTGGCAATGATAGGAGGGAAGGGGATATACTTCTCTGTGCAACAGTAAATATCTTGGAATTTGTGCGTGAGCTACTAGTATTCGGGGAGGGGAGTGTAGGCCTACGTACCCCACTGTTTCCGACCCCATATGGTACATGCACGTTTTTATCTGACAAGTGGTCGAAGACAATTTTGTATGGAAATAACCTGTTCAAATAGCACCGTCACTGCTGGAACCTATTACCGAAGATTCACATGACCAATTGAATCACCTGTTAATTCCCTGTTGACATTAACAGGTACCTGTTGTATCCCTGTTCATACCAGTTGGATACCTGTTAGTACCTGTTACATATTAATAGGTACCTGTTGAATCCCTGTTCATACTGGTTGGAAACCTGTCCATACCTGTTAGTACCTGTTAATATATATAATATATATATGTTTATATAATATAAGTAAGTCCACGTATGCTCCATGTAATATAAAAGAATAAGTAGAAAACACCACAAAATATGACAATATATCCCAGCTAACAGCGAACGTCCAGAAAACGTTTTGGTTTGGTTCTCAGTTTGTCCGTTTCGTCTTCGTCCAAAGTAACGTTTTTAGAACGTGTTCAAAACGTCCCGCATTTCCCACAAACTAAAGAGGACTGTCTTAAAACGTTTTTACTACGTAACAAAATAACGTTTGTAAAACGTTATAACTAGACGATTTTTAAACGTTTTTATGACGTTTTCTGGACGTTCATATTATATGAGCATTCACGAGGACTTCCCAAAGACGTTTAAGTACGTTAGAGGAAACGATGCTAGACCGCTATGGTTAAAACGTGTTCAAAACGTTTTCAAGACGTTTTCTAAACGTCATACTAGCTATACATTCCCGATAAGTCTTAATATTAGCTTTAAATTGTTCAAAAATGCCCAATGGAGGGACAGGGACGTGCGATGAAATTCCTTCTTCTATGTACTAAAATGTACAAAAATCATGCTCAAATATGAAAATCAACGTGAGCAACTTGAGCAAGTACTGTAATTTAAAGCTGTGCCAAAGATGTAACCTACATTTTAACACTGCCACATGATTGCTGCAGCGATGTCACACAGATAAAATTTCATAAAATGGAATAGCCTAGGGTAATCCTCTTGCTTTTCATGCTACCCCCCCCCCCTCCTCACGGTCCCCTCGAAAGAGCAAAACGTACGAATTTCCTTACGTGCACTCTGTGATATTTTGCAAATGCAACTCAGGTACAATGGGTATAGCGGTATAGGCACTAACTGGCATCCCTACGAAAATATATGGAGAAAGCGATGGGGGGGGGGGGTGGTGGAGGGGGCATATTTTTATTCGGAGGAACCATGATGAACCATAGCAAAATTGATGTCAGGTGCTTTCTAGGGAAAGCGACCCCCCCTTGGCTATGTGAGCGAGGACCGCAGCAATACTGTTTTATGTCTTGGCTTTGCAGTTTAAAATGTTAGGAACTTGGCGGAATTTCCTACCCTTTAAACCTCCTACAGTACAACCACAGGGCTGCACCTCTTGCATGGGGTGAAAAATAAAATCAGGATCCACCCCGGTGTCAGTCAAATTCGATCCTCCTGCTCTCATTGGCATTGCATCCATAATTTCGGTTAGCGAGAGAGGCAAAGTTCGTCAGTGAATCGGCTAGACAACAACACTTTATGCAACGATCTTCTACTTCTGAACATTACCTTCCCTTTCTGTTAATGACTCTATTGGCGTTCCATAGATTGTAACAAAAGCAGTTACGGTCCAAATTTGAACGTTCCTGTCAGCAGCTCTCTTGAAAGTTCCCAGAAATCTCAACTACTTGTTCCTGGAACATCTGTCACAATCACAGTAAGTCGTGAAATCTGTTTTAAATTCTTTAAAATCGTCTTGAAGGATGCTTTCGTATGTAAAATGATGAAAATTGTTCACTTGTTGAGTCATATGTTTGTGCAAGGCACAAGCCCTTAGCCTAACAGATAGGCCTAAGTGCACACGGCAGGTACAAGCCTAATGTTAGTGTTCGATAGATAGGCAGTTATACTGTCGAATGCGCGCCAAACTTTCCCAAAGGCTGTTCTATCGTTTCAAGATTTTTACACGAAATTTCAGTGCTGATGTGCACTCGACAGACCCGTGCAGTCAACGTTCAGCCCATTATATTTACTGTAGTACCTTGAGTCAGTCACTATTTCCACCATTGAAAATCTTGGGGTGGAAATCAATGTTTGAATTTAAGCCTAGGCTGCCGCTAAGTACTGTACAGTGTACGTATGTTAAAAATTTAAAATTTCAAAGCCAAGTTCAAGACAACAAAATATGTGGTTAGGCCTAGGCCTAAAACTTTTTCAGCATCCTGGCCATAAAGATTGAATTGTGTGATGTTCTTATAAACATCAAGTATAGTCATGGAGGCCCCAACTCTGTGTGTCTATAACGAAGCAGGCCAAGTCGTCCCCAAGCCAACTCGTCCCCAAACCAACTCGTCCCCAAGCCAAGTCGTCCCCAAACCAACTCGTCCCCAATATGAAAAATGTGATTTTTATGGTGCGAGAAAGGGGGAATATATTACCAACCAAACATAATCAAAATAAGTTTGCAATATAAATGTAACTGCAAGAAACATTACTTTTGCCAAAACATTTATTTGCAAGACTAATTATATTTGCCAAACTAAAAATATGTCCCCATCAGTTGTGTTTAAAATATATGTTATCAAACTCCAAAAATATATATGTTATTGGTTATGATGGGTAGACAAATTGCGAAGATAAAGTTATCAATGCTCCAGTATTTTAAACCACTTGTCATTCCGGCATAAATCACAGCTTCAAAAATTAAAAAAATGTATGTGTCACGAAATCTCCCTTTTAACTAGCTAAAGGGAGGAAAAATTAATGAACAAACCAAAAACAAATGCAAAGTCGGTGTTAACTGGTCTCTTGAAATGAGATAATTTTATTTTCCACTAATTTTTCACTAATTTCTCATATTGGGGCCGACTTGGCTTGGGGACGAGTTGGTTTGGGGACGAGTTGGTTTGGGGACGAGTTGGCTTGGGGATGAGTTATTTGGGGACGAGTTGGTTTGGGGACGACTTGGCCCGAAAGCGTCTATAATATAGCTAGCTTATGCAAAATGTGTGAATAATTGTTCACAACACTGAATGTCATATACTGTACATAGGTATGTATTAGTATGAATACCAAAGTCTACAGTGAAAATGTTGCTTGGAAAGACATCAGCACAGCCAGCACTGAGTGATGCACAGAATAGCAAAAAACATCAATAATATTTGAAACTTTAGGCCTAGGAGAAAGTTTATAAAATCCTCATTTGACAGAAGTACCACTGATTTCACATTCCATAACTTTATGCCCCCCCAAAAGATGTTTACTGCTAAAAATAAAAAGGACTGAAAATACCGTTTCTGAGGGCAGAAAGTAACCAGGGCAAAAACAAAGGTAATTCGGCTACCTGTACGTAAGTATGTATTAGTGCACTAAAGTCTACAGTGAGAGTGTTGCTTGGAGCATGGTAGTTAGAGTGTTGCACTGAATAGTAAGAGACATCAATGATGTTTGAAACTTAAAGGAAAACTTGATGAAACCTTCATATGACACAAGTGCTGTACCAATGATATCACATTCCAATCCATTACTTTCGACCCCCAAAAAGGATGTTTTCTGCTGAAAATAGAAGTGGTGAAAAGCACCGTTTTTGAAGGGCAGAAAGTAAAGAGGGCGGAAAATAATGTATTATTCAGGAGGGTACAGAAAAGAAATGAAGGAGAAATAAATACCTTTGGCTAGGCTTGAATGCAATGAGTGTATCACTGTGGACATTTCTGGGTTGCAGTTTGGCAAGCTAAATATGAAAAGTGAAAGTGAAGAGCTGCTGTACCTAGTGTGAAATTACAGTAAGACAACATTCTTCCATGTTGGAACACCTAAATTGTTTCAAAATTTGTTGCTACAGCAGAACAAAAAAATGACTGAACACTAGAATCCCCCTTTTGTTAGCCTTGTGTTGGTCTTTTTATATATTTGGACTTTATGTTTTTAAAGCCATTGTACAGTACTGTACATACAGTAAGGTTGATGTAGGTAGTGTCACAGTGTTGTAAATACAATAGACACTCAAAAGCAAGTGTCCTGGGACCTCTGGCATTTCTTTTCAAGAATCAAAGGAAAAGTTTAATGGTCTCTTAATGTCTTCATGAGTTTCGCTCTTTCATAAAAGGACAGTATTAGGCTAAGGCCTGTAAATTTCACCCTTGGTTGGTGGTGCATTTGTGAACTTTTTATGTCAAGACGATTTATTTTCTGGTGCCCTGTAAATTACTAAAAATTAGTTATAGATTTGAATAGAGAAATACCTTGGATGCTGAATTACAGTATTGTTCATTTTTTTTCATCCCACAGGAAACTTTGAGGTAAAGATAATAATGAAACTGAAGGAACTCAAAGAATGTCAAAAAGTGATCTTTGGGATGTTGCATGCTGCTTCACAAGAAAGCATCCCATAAGTTGATAATGATGCCTTGGATGAGCCACCAATAAAGCACTTAGAAAAGGGCATTGTGCTTGACCCTGTTGCCATTGAATCCAGACACAATTTCAAATAGCTCAGCAGGACTCTCGTAAGCATGTTATGTTTTTCAAGTCCATCTTCACTTTTGGTGTAAACAATTTTAGTTGCTGTCAATAGCAGTGAACCTTACAGTTAGTGTGATACAGGTAGATAAATTGTGATTTCCAAATGGATGATGTCATGATACCGAACTTACAGTATTGTAGAGCATTCTGCAGGTTTTATAGTATTACAGAAGGCATCAACCTTAAAGCAATGTTTTCTGTTAGAAAAAATTAAACCAAACATCATTGTAATTTCTAGGCATAGAGTTTAATACTTAAGAGTTTGCAACACAATTTAGTGTTCTTTTGGTTTGATATCTTGTTTACAGTTAGGGGCCTGACATAAGGAAGGTCGTGATAGCCATGACTATTAGTGCTATCGGTCATTCTGTATGTTTATGCATGTGTGTAGAACATATGTATGAATGTGCAGTAGGTATGTTTGTTATCCACTTTTGCAAAATATTTTTTATATTATGTCTTTTCCCAGGAGCCCCCTAAATGAGAACATGCGGAGGGTGGTACATCACCTTAGAACCAATTTCCTACAGTATGATCGATTGATCATTTGAATTTGTGTGCTACTGAACTGTAGAAGAGAGAAGAGGGGTCTGATGGCAAGCACCATTTTCAAGATCATTTTGAGTAAGTTTCTTCATTTCTTAAACTCCATTTTGAGATTACAGTGATGATTTGAGAGCAGCTTATTTAGTAAAATCAAGCCAAAAGGTGAAGTTCCTACTAACCAATTTCCTGTCCTTTGCCCAGTCTAGACCATGGTTTGTTTATTTCCCTGTTTTACAAACTCTGATTTGAATCTGTTGGCAAGTGTTTACAATGTACTCAGAGGTCACATGGTGTCCCATGGTGTCATAATACATTATAAAATAGTTAAGTGTTAGGAACAGAAATTGGTCTAAATTGTAAAGAAATGGTAAACATCCTGATGATCAATATGAATTAACACTAAAATGTTTTTACCTTATTGATTATGTCTAGTGTCTTGAGAAAATTTCATACTGTATGTAGGAACTGAAGGACAGTTTCACTTTAAAGTGTATCTCAAGTCAAAAAAATTGAAAATTTATATTAAATGACATGAAATATGAAGGTTAACAGTCCAATTCCAATCTTTCTAAGATATTCCTTATCTGAGATATGAAATGTTGAAGTTTTTCTCCCTCAAATTAAAATGACACATTGTGCAATAATTTGTGATGTACAGTACAGTAATTGTTATACTACTCAAATTACAGTCTTTTGTATTTTTGTTTTTTCTGAAAGTTACTGCACCTTATGCCAAGGTGTGCTGGTACTCTTACTCCTATGGGTTAATGTACAGTATTATTAATTAAGCCCTCTCCGTGCAACATGCTGTGCAAGCGAACAGGAAATGTTCAAGGTCATAAAACATTTTTAATATTTAAGGGAAACAAAGAAGGTAATGTGAGTGGTACAACAAGAAAGTTGCACATTATTGCACAATGGACTACATTAATTTGCTTTAAAAAGTTTACAAATTACTTTCCACATTTTACATCTCGGTTCAAGAATGTCCTGTTGTATGAAGATAGGAGTTGAACTGTTAGAATTTTTTCATGCTGTTTAATACATATATTTTTGAATTTCTTTTTAGGTACACTTTAATGCCCTGGTGCCCAACCAGGGATACTAGTACCCCGTAGACTAGTAACCCTAGGGGGTATCCATAAACACCACAGGTTGTACATGGGATACTTCTCAGACAATTTTTAAAAAGCATTGCTGAATAATAAGAAGTATTATTAGACCTCATTATACCACCGTAAAGAAACTTACTAATTTTGTCATTTTTAAAATTGCGCACAATTTACTGTTTTTTTAGACTCCATGAAAATTTTCAAGGGGAGGAGGCACCCTACCTGTTGGAACAAATGCTTTTGTATTTCCAGAGATGCACCTTAAGAACCAAGCTAAATGTCAGTGCACATTGTACTTTATTTAAGGTCATTTTCTGTGATCAAAAATATTGTTGTTTTTGCAGATATTTATGAACCAGGACTCTGAACTAAATTATTTTCGAGTGACTATGGTATCATGTCTTATCTGAGACGCATCATCAGACCAACGGACTTTTCAGTTGCTACTGATAATTGATTTATGATGGAATGGTAATATTGTCACCATAGGTCTAGCCTGCGTAGTCGCTCTGGGGCAGCTGCCCCCTCAGACCCTGCCGCTGATAGTAAAAAATCCTTTCAATGAGCCCAAACTTTGATGGCCTTAATATTCAAGAGCACTCACCACAATTGTTCTATTCCTGAAGTAGGTGTTGCTAAATGACTCTTAATCTTTGCATTGCAAAGTTGACCACAAAGTTGTTCAAACCAGAAACAAAACGGTAGGCTTATTATGTCTGCCAAGGCGATTCTATTGCAGATAGAAGTCTTCATCATGGGCAGCATGCTTCTCTCATTTTAACCAAAAGTCTTTGGTTAAAAAATATCGAACTGTCTTTCCTCATGGCTGTGTGCTACAGTTAGTTGTTCGTATTAAGTGGCTGTACTGTGTGTGTATGTTTACATAATGGTACCATGGAGGATACAATATTAGTGCCAAATTACATTGACTCCTGTGAATGTGTACTGTACTGTTGTAGAATGATAGCAATGTATCTCATATGAATAAACATTTAATAACCTTGCTAAAACCAATTCACTTAGAGAAATGATGTTTGCATTGGATTTCTATGCACAATATACCAGAATTAAGTTACATAGAATTGGTGGTACACTATAAAAATGTCTCTGGACTTTTCTTTAGTTTTGAAGTTCTGAGGAATTTTTCCGGACTGCGGAATAATGCTTTTTTGAGAGATTGTGTCAGGACCTTCAATTTTTTATGAAGGTTTTTCATCCTTGATATTGCCTTTGGCAACTGTCTGTCTCTCAAACCTCCAACATTCTGTTAAAATTATAACATCATGATTGCTAAGATTATTGTTGGTACTTGCCAGGTGTATTTGTACATCAAAATCTCAAGAGTAGATGGGATTTCCTAGCAAGCTCCTTATGGACCCTTATTTGGAAAATAGTACATTGTTTGGTCTCTATTCGGTGTGATTTGTACAGTATATAAGTGTGTGAGTTGGCCATCTCTTCAATACTTTTAAGTTGTTGCAAGTCATGATTCTTTTTGTACACCAGTCTTGCTTGAGAGTGTTATTAATGAATGTGTAACAATCTATTCAATGTTGTAAGTGGTAAATCTTGATTTTTTGTTTGCACCAGTCTTACTTGAAAGTGTTGTAAATGAATCTTTACCAATTTATTCAATACTGTAAGAAGTTTTTAACCTTGATTCTTTGTTTACACCAGTCTTGCTTCGGAGTTTTAACCCTTTACCATTGTTTGGGTCCTTTTGGACCCATGCAGAGAGCTCGGCTGTCACCCATCTTTACTGTTTCACGCAGAGCTCGGAACTGCAAGTAGCTACCCGAAAATTCGGCCACAACAACGAGAGAGACAATAGTTTGAGGTCACGGGGTCAATGGCCTACGGGAGCCGATGCGGGGCGGGCTATGTCCACTTTTCCGCCCAGTCCCGAGGAACGCAAATATGCCTTGTTCGGAGCACAACGGTAAAGGGTTAAATTAATCTTTAAGAGTTTATGTGTTTAATAAACTGTGATCTGTGCATATTATGTAAAAAAGAAAGTAACAAACTTGACAAAATTCACTTTCACCTTTTGTTAAACAAGGATTTTTATGTCCCAATGAATTCCCTGCCAATTACAGTATACAGCATTTGACCATGCAGGTCTTTGTTCAAGAGGAGCAGTTTTTAAGTGTTCACTTTGTTGTTGTGATTTGATATCAGTTCCAAAGCATGTTAATTTGAGCTGTTCTTCCCAGTAAAGCCATTTGGCTCTAACTGAAACTCAGTTGGTGGTGTAAATGACTGATCTAAGAAAAAACTGTCAACATTTCAACTCGCCACTAAAATAAAGCTGCCATTATGAGTATACTGTAGTAACACCCACTTTCATTTTGATATTGAAGTACAGTATCAAATGATATTTTGGTTCCTGTTGTATACCACCTTATATTTCACTGTACATGAGTATGGTTCAAGTTTTTCTCAGATTTTTTCTCAAGATTTTCCAAGCGATGTTTACTACAAACCATGCACATCTATGAAGTTTACTTAATTTTTTTCATTCCAAAGTTTCTAATGCTTACATTACTGCCTTTTCATTGGCTTTCCTGTTGCATGCAGTTGCAAAACTAAGCTGTAATACTTTTGTATTAAAAATCGCTGCTGATCTGTGCTCAGCATTTAACAGCCTCGGGCTTAAAATTTGTAGTTTTTGTCTGCAAGGCTTTATATAATATCTATATTGCTTTCATTTTTGAAATTCCTCTAAACCATTCTCTTTACAGTAATAATTTATACGTACAAAAGTAGGTCTAACTGCAGCACGAAACGACCATTTGTACAAATTAAGTATTTTGCAATTTAGATTTCTCAAGTATCAGCTTTGATAGGAATTTTATTGCTCTATAAGCATTAACTGTTATTAGCTTGGTTTTCTTTGTCGTCGCCCAGGCTCTATTTCTTTGTCGTGCAGAGTGATGTAAAGTATGTGTATACTGGATGTAAAAATTAACTGTACCATATATCATTAAGTGGTACCTTGTGCAAACATTAATCACAGCAATGATGCTTTCAGTGTGTATATGTGCAGATTTAGAGCTGTATGATCCTTTAACATACTTCCTTGCCAGCACTAAGAAGTTAAGAATAGTCTTTTTGTGATCACTTTATTAAAGATAGTATGATTACAGTTACATACAGTAGGTCAAGCAAATGAAAAATGAAAAACCATTTATATCTTTTTTTTTTCTTTCATTAGCCTTATGCTTGTCTTTAAAGTTAAGTGAATTTCCCTTCCTCTCCCAGCAAATTTCATTTGTTAGTACTTATGGTCCTAATCAGATGACCATAAAACAGCCCAACTTCACAATGGTCTAGCTCATGGAGAGGTTGAGGGATACATAAGCAATATTCACCTTTCATTTATTTTGGTTTAGGTACGTAAATTTAAATCCGTAAGCACCTGAGATATTTTGACGTCATCAAAGTTTCCCTGACATGTTTTCCTAGATACGATACACTTTATTCCCCTCTGAAACGTTCTTTTGACTTCCTGTATAATTTTCGTACTTCCCTAAATTTTTTCTGAAGATAGAAGACGCTTTCCCTACAGCCCTATAAAGCGTTTTCGAGACGACAGAGACGCTTTATGTACGTCTCTAGTACGTTCTCTGGATGTCCTGGGTGATTTTTGTACGTCCCTAAAACGTTTCCCGAACGTCCCGTACCTTTTACTTACGTCCCAGACGTTTTCCGTACGGACCAGCAAAGGTTTTATAAACGTTTTCAACGTCTGAATAACGTTTTGAGAACGTCTCTAAAAAACGTTTTGAAAACGTATGAAAAGTCCACAAAAACACGTCTTTAAGACGTAGTTCTAGACGTTTGCGAACCGAAAGTGGTTACGTTTGAAGAACGTTCAGGAAACGTTTTGTTGTTAGCTGGGTATTAGAGCACATACAAGATAAGAGAAACGTATATTTCAAAGACACCTGTCTTCGTCATCAGCGTCAATGCGGAGTGAAGAAAAATTTAGAAACAACAAGAAACAAAACAAAAACAAACAAAAATACAAATCCTGTCGAGAATGTTAAACAGAACCGGCTTCCCTGTAAACCACAGAAGGGAAGTCGCTCAAAACACTAAGATCTTTGTTTAGGCCGCGGGTATGTGTTGACAGTTTTAGCATCCATTTGCTTTCGGATTTAAGCCTTTGAGTGACAGATGGGTAATTAGAATTGAGTAGGATACATCTTAAATTAGACAAAGAGTGGTTTGAGTTACTAGTGAAATGTTTGGATATAGGATAATTTAATGATTTGTCTAGAATAGTTTTTTGTGGTTGTTAAACCTCAGTCTAAATTTGGTGCCGGTCTGACCCACATAGTTGCCTTTCTCACACACGTTGCAGCACAGTAAATAAACTACATTAGCCGTGTCACAGTTTAAGGGAGGGGGACGGATGTTACAAGTAGTGCCCGGAGGGGTAAAAGTTTCGTCAGTGATAATGAAAGGGCACACCTGACACCTAGGCTTGCCACACTTTTTGTTGCCTGTGTTTCCAGCTGCACGAAGCCTGGATGATGTGAGGAGGGATTTGAGGTTGGGGGGTTGTCGTCTCGCAGTTAAAGGGGGGTCTTCAAAAAGTTCAGAGATTGAACTATCTGCCCGAAGAATAGCAAAATCTGAACGAATACATTTATGTAAATTTTCTGTTTTAGACGAATAATCAAAAACAAGTGGAATACGTGCATTTTCAACTTTAGTTTTGTAAGACAGTAGTTTGTCCCGGTTGTGACCGGAAGCCTTGCTGATTCCCGCTTTTATAACGGGTAGGGGGTACTCATTGAGAAAAAATTCCACGAGGTTATTGACATGTTTTTCGTATTCGGGCTGGGTAGAACAAATACGTTTGATTCTAATGCATTGAGAAAACACAATAGACTTTTTCAAACTTAAGTGATGCGAGCTCTTGAAATTGAGGTAGCCATGGGTATCTGTTGGTTTACAATAAAGTGTCGTAGCCATGGAACCATTGTTAAGTTTAACTAGTACGTCAAGGAAAGGAATTTCCTGGGCAGAAAAATCAAATGTGAACTTAATAGAAGGATGAAAAGCATTGCAAAATGATACAAAAGAATGTAAGTTGGGTAGGCCATGTGGCCAAATGAAAAAGATGTCGTCAATATATCTATGAAAGTGCAACGGCTGTAAGGGGTAATCTGCCAGCATTCTGGTTTCAAGGTCAGCCATGAAAATTACGGCATAACTAGGTGCCATTCTAGTACCCATGGCAGTGCCGCACGTTTGGAGATAATGCTGGCCGTTAAATTCAAAATGATTGTGAGTAAGAATAAATTTAATAATGTCGGTGAAATCCTTAATGAATGGTTGAGAATAACCGTTAAAAGACAAAATCTTTTTACAGGCTAGAATACCATCTTCATGTGGTATATTGGTGTATAACGCACTTACATCCATAGTGACAAGAAGGGAATCGGACGGGAGGGTTTAATTTCGTTGAGAATTCTAAGAAAATGAGTAGTATCTTGAATGTAACTTCTGAGGGTAGGTAAAAGGGGATTAAGAATACTGTCGACAAACCCACTTAAGTGCTCAGTAAGCGTACCAATACAAGAAACAATAGGCCTACCGGGCGGGGAAACATTTAGAGATTTTGCCAAGTTAAATAATTCTAATAAGTCAATTATTTAACTTGGCAAAATCTCTAAATGTTCTGGAATGATTGGAAAACATCCTCCGAAAGAGTGCTTTCTGTTTCATCGGGATTTCCGAAATGAAACCGGAGACGTAGTCTCCTGCAAAATGCGGACACATCTCTACGAATCGAAAATTCATCAGGGAGGGGATTCAAAGGAACAAAATTCAAACCCTTGGATAATACCGAACGTTCGGGTGAGGTCAATTCTAGGTCTTGAGGAATTGTGACCACTAAACGTGGGATTTCAGTATTCTCGGTATGTGGCAAAGTATCGTAGTTGCGCACTTCGGGTAGCAAAGAGGTTAACTTTTTGGACTTGCAAAGTCCGTTCATTATGACATCATAATCGCCTAGCGTGTATTTATTATTACTTTTAATTTTTATCGCGTCATCACTATTAACTTGTTTTGCACGGTTGCGTCGTTTAGCTGTGTTTAAAATTGCGTCGCTCCAATCTGTTTACCTTCATACTTTACCAGTGCTACGCAGTATTCGACCTTATATATATATATATATATAGGTAAACAGATTGGAATGATAAAAAGTGCTAAAATTCGGAAGAAAGCTCCGCAACGTTTCGGGTATGTACCCTTCATCAGGCGGCAAAATAATAACTGATCAAAAAAACGATATTCAAAAGAAACAACAAACGCGTGCCCATACAACTCGATCGGCGCGCGTACAAAGGCCAAGCACCTACGTCAACGCGTTGTGTGTCTTGTTATGTCCCCATCAACTCCTTACAATCGTTTCTAAGTCCCTGTAGTGCGGACGCACTGGTAACACACGTACTACCCATGACAACATCCATCCAGCAAGCCAAACCAAAACGCGACGACGGATTTTAAGCTTTATTCTTAACAGGGCTAAGTTTGTGGTGGTTGCTTTTATCCTTTGTTCGTTTTGCTGGTCTGTTAGTAATTTTATTTGAACGCATTTTATTTCGCTTCATTCGAGCCGAGGAAGGCTGAATAAAATAGCCGAAAGCTTCTCGAATCACGGTGTCTTTTTATCATTGTATGTGCAGTTGCAATTCTAGTTTTAACTTTCATTTTTAATTTTAAATATTTTTTAACTAGAATTCTGAGAATCCTCTGGATCCTGGGCATACACCGGAATATCGTTGTTATCCAAGCCATTCATCTATATATATATATATATATATATATATATATATATATATATATATATATATATATATATATATATATATATATATATATATAAGGTCGAAATAAAAAATATATGGGCGTTTTTTCCGTCAAGTTAAAGGAGTGGCCATGGGAACCAAAATGGGTCCCTCTGTTGCCTGTTTGACCATGGGCCACTTTGAAGAACAACTTTTTTCTCAGTATACCGGGCCACGACCTATACTTTACAAAAGGTATATTGATGATATTGTAGGAGTTGCCTCTGGATCCCGTCGTGATTTAGAAACTTTTATCGACTTTGTTAATTCCTTTTGCCCCTTTTTGAAATTTACCCATTGTATCTCGGACTCATCTGTTGTTTTTCTCGACCTTAAACTGTCCATCAACAACCGTACAATTACCTCTAACCTACACTTTAAGCTAACCGACTCGCATAACTACCTTTTGTACCCTTCCAATCACCCCAAATCTTGCACTAAATCTATCCCTTATTCCCAGCTCTTGCGAGCCAGACGAATTTGTTCGGAGGATTCTGACTTCTCTACTGCCTCTGAAGAAATTTTGTCCTTTTTTGAAAAACGCCAGTACCCTGCCAAAATCCTCTCTAATGCCCTACGCAGAATTCAAGGAACCAGCAGAAAGGAAGCCTTGGAGAAAAAGAGCAAATCTGGTACCAATCTACGTATTCCTTTAGTTTTTTCTTATCACCCTTCGATCCGTCCTATTTTACACGCTATCCACAAAAATGTAAAGTTGCTCCGACAAGACCCCTCAACCCGTGATGTTTTCCCGGAACCCCCATCACTGCCTTTAGAGTTGAGAAAAATTTAGCCAACCATTTAGTTCGGGCTTCCCACCCACAAACTTCTTTCGACGACACGGCTGGTACCTTTCCATGTAACCGTCCGAGGTGTAATACATGTCCAGTTGTCGGCAAACACGACCTCGTCAACATTTCTGGCCCCAACGGCAACAGCTTTATTGTCAAACAAAGATTCTCCTGCATTTCCTCAAATGTAGTGTATATTTTAGCTTGTGGGAGATGTAACTCGTTGTATGTGGGAGAGACCAAGCGCCGCCTCGCGGATCGAGTCACCGAGCACCTTAGGTCCATCAAACAGAATCTCCATGGATACCCGGTGGCTGCACATTTCAATCCCCCTTCACCTTGTTCAATACAGCATTTAACCGTTACGGCAGCTGTAATGTGCCGAGGCTCCGATCGTGACCGCCTTAGTGCTGAAAACCGACTGATCATGAGGCTAGGTACTCTCGCTCCACACGGGCTTAACGTTAGAATTGACCTTTTGTAATATTCACCCCTTTTTGTACCAGTTTTTACTCCTTTTACACTTACCCGTTCGTGCTCGTTTTTTTCTGTGTAGGCCTTATTCACAATTTTTTTTCCGGAGCTAGTTTTTGTCTCCTGTTTTCCCTTTTTTAAGAACATGTTCGATTTTTACGTGCATTTTTTCATCCAGGACGCTCTTTTTCTTTTTTTGATTTGTGTTTCATTCTTCGCACTCATGTTTTCTGACAGTCACTTTCGTCCGGTTCTGTTTTTACAGCGATCGCTTCGGATTTGATGTTTGTCGTGTCCAATTGTTACTGTTGGTTGTTCAGTTTGGTTTTTGCCACCTGATGAAGGGTTTATACCCGAAACGTCGTGGAGTTTTCCGCAAACTTTTAAGCACTTTTTACTACCTCTTTTCGACCTATATATATATATATATATATATATATATATATATATATATATATATATATATATATATATATATATATATATATATATATATATATATATATATATATATATATATTAATTGTTTTGACTACGGAATCTGTTAACTATGAAAAGTGTTACTGTATTCAGTAGCGTCAAAGTAGAGTGTCAAAGGTTTGGATACCTACTTTTTTGTAAGATAGATTGCTTCTGTTTAAATTGTGTGCAGGTTTAATTAATCTTGTTGTAAATATTGTAAATAATATATTTGGTTTTCTTCTTTTTCTTCTCTTTTATGTTTGTTTTGTTGTCAAAAAAAGTTGCTTCTTCTATGAAGGAGGAAAACAAAATAAGGTTTCTGCCAAAATAAAAAACTGAATCTGAAGTTCAAAATGACAAACAACCCAAGTGAATAACCATTAACACTATTGAGGAAAGAGTCGAAGCAGATCATAGCCGTTTCTCCAATGCCAAGTACAGGAAAATGTGGATTACTGGAAGATTCTTTGTTTTTTAAGGGATTATCACTTGCTCTTTACGTTGTAAATTTTCTGCGTTGCCCTCATTGTTGATTGGATGTATTTATCATTTCCAGGCAAAGTCTTTATAAAAATAAATTCTCTTACAATTGAAAAAAGTGAACATGGTTGTACTGTAAGACAAACTAACTATGTTGAAAGTATAAGTGTGATGTTAGTAAATTTAATTGAACGGTAAATATTTGTAAATAATGTTCTCATTTCTGTAAGTCTATATTTTCAGGATTAAGTAAATTTCTTCCTACACACAAAAACGACATTTCACAGAGCAAAGTAATACAATGGAAAAAATGGCACTCAAGTTACTAAATTTGGTTTAAATTTTGCACAGTGTGTATTTCAACTCATTGTCTACAAAATACAAATGCAACAATCATCATATTTTGTAAGTAACACAGTCAGAAACAACATCCCATGTGATTTTAAGGCACTTTGTCTGTCAGTAAACATTTTCACAGGACCAGGAGGTACGATAAAAGAAAAAGACAAGAACGATAAGAGCCGTTCGGTGAAACTAAAAACTTTCAGTCACTGCTTCCCGAAGAAACCAGAGGGCCGTGATACTTTTTGTAAAGTCTCCTGACCCTATGGCAAAGTATCGTTTCTCGAAACCAAAACTCTCACTACTTCCCGAAGAAGCTATTACGCCCACTGAAGGACGAGAAGCCTTAAAATCTTCGGGAAAGCTGTGCTCCGTCTTCTACAAGCAAAGTTATGTTCACCAGGAAAAAAATTGTCCCAGACTTTGCAGGCTTGCACAAAATGACCTGATCTTTTACACTAATAGAGATGAACACATGAGACAAGATTCCGAAAAAAAGGTTTCAGTAATAAATGGAATGAACCTCGACAGATGTATAAAAGAAACATTCGGTCAAGTTACAGTTACCTCAGTGTGTTGATCTGTCCCCAATGAAAATTATCATACAGCACGTACCGTACAATAAACTTCCAGATTTCCTACGAACCAGAAAGATTTTGACGTTTTGTTGACATAAGCCTCTATTTGGAGCAAAAATAAGAAATATTAGCAAGGAACATCAGTCGTAGGGAAAAATCGTGTCAACAAAAAAAATAAATAAATAAATAAATAAAAAAATAAATAAATAGATAAAAGTTTTATCTACAAATATTTGATAAACATAGCCCCTTTCTCCTAACACTACAGCTGGCTGAAATTTGTACTTTGAAAATTCTATGCCAACCTGTAACACAGGCAGATGTTCAAGCTATATTAGATATCCTCTACTACAAGCTCCGCTGCACGCTGGCGCCAAACCAGACAGTATTGTTCACACATTGGTCTACTCTGATTGCACTGGGAGGCGAGTAGTGTTTCTCTACAAAAGAGTCTTTAATGAAAGGTATGTGTTTTCCGCCATAAAAGCTACTCAAACACAGCATTTCACAGAGCGGAGTAATACAATGGAAAAAATGGCACTCAATTTGACCGACTTGGTTTGAATTTTTGCCGAGTGTGTATTTCACTTCATTGTCTACAAACTACAAATGCAAAACTCATCATATTTTGTAAGTAACACAGTCAGAAACAACATCCCACGAAAATTTTAACGCAATTTGTTTGTCAGTAAACATTTTCACAGGAACGAGTATTGGATTTCGAGCATGGTCAGCTACCAGAAAGTACGATAAGAGAAAAAGACAAGAACGATAAGATCCGTTCGGTGAAACTAAAACTCTCAATCTCTGCTTCCCGAAAAAGCCAAAAGATCATGCTACTTCTTCTAAAGTGTCCCGACCCTCTGGCAAAGGGCCGTTCGGCGAAACCAAACTTGATACTCCTTCCCGAAACAGCTATAACGTCCACTGAAGGACGACAAGCCTTAAAATCTTCAGGAGAGCGGTGCTCAGTCTTCTACAAGCAGAGTTATGTTCGCCAGAAAATGAACCATGTCCCAGACTTTGCAGGCCTGGACAATATGACCTGATCTATGACACTAATAGGGATGATTTTTTTATTCGTATATATTTTAAATGCAAATAATGATTCGTTCTCAAAGTAACCCGTTTAGAATAAAATTTCAGCAGTTAATAAAAAAAAAGTTGGTAACACTTTTTGAGAACGACCCTCTTTCTATCATTACACAAATAAGTAAACAGAAACATATCCCCTATTAAATAATGAGACAATCTCTATTATGCAAATCAAGAAGACAAGATCCCAGAAAGATTTCTGTAGTAAATGGAGTGAACCTCAACAGATGTATAAAAGAAACGTTAGATCAAGTTACAGTTACCTCAGTGTGCTTGTCTTTCCTAAATGAGAATTATCTTACAGCACCTACCGTGCAATAAACGTCCATATTTCTTACAAACCAATAAAATTGTGAAATTTCCAGGACATATGCCTCTCTTTAAACAGCCCATGAAATGACTCAATGACAACATTTGGAGTCATTCTCTGACACTATCTATTTACAAAAAAAAGCATTTACTTTACAAAATTCTGCCCCACCAAAGAGAAATGCTCAAGTGAAATGGTACCCCTCTTAGCACAACAGCTGAAAAATGTAAAAAAACGTTAAAGTCCATTGAACCAAGAATGACATCATCACAGGAACCAAACTTCACAGTGTGTGTATTATAATGCTATGTTTAGGTAACATTTTGCTCACAGATTTCGTAGCATGAGACTGGCCAAATAATTTCTGAATTATATCTGAAGAATGTCCCAGTATAAATCCAAAAATATATCAATCAAAATTTGAAATTCTCACTCCCAACTCCTCAAAAGAGGAATTTTGTCATTATTCACTTAAGCTGCCCCATGCCATCACTTTAGGCCTATCAGTTTAATTTTTTTGTTCCAGCAATCTATGACTGGACAACAATTCTTTCAACCAGAAAAGAGAAAATATTTCAACTCACATTCAGTCAGATTGTTGAATAAGAAGACTGATATCTCACCTGGATTCCTTTGAAAGACATCCCTTCCAAATAATTTGTCACAAACATTATAATGTGGAAATCATACAATGGATCTTGTACTAGCATAGACTTCAAAATGCATGGAGTTGAAATAGTAACTTCATGCCAACTTTTGATAAAAATACAGAATACTTCCTTAAATAACCAAAATATCAGCTAGTCTCCTTTCCCACTATAATCACTGTTCCTTTTCTTTAAACCAAGTCAAATTGCAGCATTAGCACATGCATCCAAAGCAACACAGAACTTGTTGGTAGTATTTATAAAGCCACTGTGCAGAATGGTATACAGTATCATATGGGCCTGTGTAATTAGAGAATCACTGCTTCCCACCCAATAAAAATAATTGTTACATAACACTGGAGGACAAATGGATGCAGTTACATCCCCCAGGAGCCTGGGGTATTTTTCTGTGTGTAAAACCTCTTACCAGGGAACTTCCAAACACTGGTATGATGTATACCAAACAATTTTCCCTGCAAGTTGGCTCAAGGAATATTGATAAGTCACAAAACTCCATCTGCTGAACAGGGGTATTCGTAGGTGTTGACCCCCCCCCCCCTTTTCACTAGTTTTGTGAAGCAAGCATAGGTTTAGGTTTCATAATGATAATTTGTTGATTATATCAATCATTTTAGGCCATCTATACATGGTAAGATTCTGTAACATCTACAGAGCAGGGTATACTCCAAGTACACTATAGTGCACACAATGTGAAGTTGGCAATTCGGCAGATAACCGTTTTCGGGGGAAAATGAGAATTCACCCGATCGGGAGAAAATTTGCAGCATGAATATTCATTAGCACTTAGTGTGCACGTCTTCACAGCCGTCGCTTTGTTTTATAAATGTGGATATCTTCAAATAAAAGGTAATTGTTCACCACCACACACAGAAATCTTAAGAAACTTTCAAAAACGTATTAATGGGCTCAATTGCTAGCACGAGTAACTTACACAACTTTCTGCAGAAAAAACTGAACAGATCTTGCGGCTGTGTGGAGTCTACAATTTAAGCTTAGGACACAGAACTTGGAAAAATTGCTCGATATCTCAGAATTTGCGCGGTGAACTACAAAACATAATCCGGCTTTTTTGTTCCCCTAGCAACAAAGTTTCTAAATATTCCAAACTTTCTCTTTCCTAAGACCGATTGAATTTTCCAGATGTTTTGAACGTTTGTTTCCGTTTAAATTGCGCGGTAGGATCGCAAAGGATCAAGGGAGAAATTTGAAAATGGCGCCACCCATGGCCGTATTTTCCCCCGATCGGGTGAAAAAGCATTTTCCCCGAAAGAGGTTATCTCCCGAACTGGTTGGGTTCCTGTGATGATGTCATTCTTGGTTCAATGCACTTTTACATTTTTCAGCTGTTGTGCTGTAAGGGATGCCATTTCACTTGAATATTTCTCTTTCGTGGGGTGGGATTTTTTTAAGATAAATGCTATTTTTGTTGATAGATAGTGTCAGAGAATGACCCAATACCATTGTTACTTAGTCATTTCACGGGCTCTTTAAGGAAATAATAAGATATATTACCAAAAAATATCAGTCGCAGGGGAAAATCGTGTCAAGAAACAGGCAAAAGAAAATTAAAAATTGTATCTACAAATATTTGATAAAGGTAGCCCTTTTCTCCTAACACTACATCTGGCTGAAATTTGTACATTGAAAATTCAAAGATAACGTCTTACACATGAAGATGTTCAAGCTATATAAGACATTCTCTACAATAACCCGCGCGGCCGGCACGCTGGCGCCAAACCAGACGGTTGTTTTCACACATGGGTCTACTCTGATTGCACTGGGAGAGGAGTAGAGTTTACTCTACAAAAGAGCCTTGAATGAAAGGTATGTGTTTCCCGTCATAAAAGCTACTCAAAAACAGCATTTTACAGAGCGGAGTAATACAATGGGAAAATGGCACTCAATTTGGTTTGAATTTTGCACAGTGTGTACTAAGTCATTGTCTACAAAATCCAAATGCAAAAATCATCATATTTTGTAAGTAACACAGTCAGAAGCAACATCCCACGAAAAATTTAACGCACTTTGTTTGTCAGTAAACATTTTCACAGGAACGAGTATTGGATTTCAAGCATGGTCAGCTACCAGGAAGTACGATAAGAGATGGGTCTACTCTGATTACACTGAGAGACGAGTAGTGTTTACTCTCCAAGAGAGCCTTGAATAAAAGGTTTGTGTTTTCCGCCATAAAAGCTACTCAAAAAACAGCATCTTACAGAGCGGAGTAATACAATTGAAAAATGGCACTCAATATGACCAATTTGGTTTGAATTTTGCACAGTGTGTATTAATTCATTCACTTCATTGTCTACAAAATCCAAATGCAAAAATAATGATATTTTGTAAATAACACAGTCAGAAACAATATCGAAAGAAAATTTTAACGCAATTTGTTTGTCAGTAAACATTTTCACAGGAACGAGTATTGGGTTTCAAGCATGGTCAGCTTCCAGGAAGTACGATAAGAGAAAAAGACAAGAACGATAACATCCGTTCGGTGAAACTAAAACTCTCAATCACTGCATTCCGAAAAAGCCAAAAGGCCATGCTACTTCTTCTAAAGTGTCCCGACCCTATGACAAAATGCCGTGTATCGAAACCAAAACTCTCATTGCTTCCCGAAAGAGCTATCACGTCCTTTAGAGGACGGGAAGCCTTCAAATCTTCAGGGAAGCTGTGCTCAGTCTTCTACAAGGAAAGTTATGTTCGCCAGAAAATGAACCATGTCCCAGACTTTGCAGGCCTGGAAAAGACGACCTGATCTATGACACTAATAGGGATGATTTTTTATTTCTATATATTTTAATTGCAAATAATGTGTCGTCCTGAAAGTAACCCGTTTAAAATAATATTTCAGCAGTTAATAAAAAAAAGTTGGTAACACTTTTTGAGAACGACCCTCTTTCTATCATTACAGAAATAAGTAAACAGAAACATATTCCCAATGAAATAATGAGACAATCTCTATTATGCAAATCAAGAAGACAAGATCCCAGAAAGATTTTTGTAGTACATGGAGTGAACCTCAACAGATGTATAAAAGAAACGTTAGATCAAGTTACAGTTACCTCAGTGTGCTTATCTTTCCTAAATGAAAATTATCTTACAGCGCATACCGTGCAATAAAGTTCCATATTTCTAACAAACCAATAAGATTGTGAAATTTCCAGGACATATGCCTCTTTTTAAAGAAATAATAAGAAATATTAACAAAAAATATCAGTCGCGTGGGAAAATCGTGTCAAGAAACAGGCAAAAGAAAATTAAAACTTGTATCTTCAAATATTTGATAAAGGTAACCTTTTTCTCCTAACACTACATCTGGCTAAAATTTGTATATTGAAAATTCAAAGATAACCTCTTTCACATGAAGATGTTCAAGCTGTATAAGACATTCTCTACTATAACCCGCGCGGCCGGCAAGCTGGCGCCAAACCAGACGGTTGTTTTCACAGATGGGTCTACTCTGATTGCACTGGGAGACGAGTAGTGTCTACTCTCCAAGAGAGCCTTGAATGAAAGGTACTATGTGTTTCCCGCCCTAAAGGGTACTAAAAACAGGATTTCACAGAGCGGAGTAATACAATGGAAAAATGGCACTCAATTTGACCAATTTGGTTTGAAATTTGGACAGTGTGAACTATTTCATTCACTTCATTTTCTACAAAATCCAAATGCAAAAATCATCATATTTTGTAAATATCACAGTAAGAAACAATATCCTACGAAAATTTTAACGCACTTTGTTTGTCAGTAAACATTTTCACCGGAACGAGTATTAGGTTTGAAGCATGATCAGCTACCAGGAAGTACGATAAGAGAAAAAGACAAGAACGATAACATCCGTTCGGAGAAACTAAAACTCTCAATCACTGCTTCCCGAAAAAGCCAAAAGGCCACGCTACTTCTTTTAAAGGGTCCCGACCCTATTAAAAAGTGCCGTTTGTCGAAACCAAATCCATCACTGCTTCCCGAAAGATCTATCACGTCCACTGGAGGACGAGAAGCGTTCAAGTCTTCTGGGAAGCTGTGCTCAGTCTTCTACAAGGAAAGTTATGTTCACCAGAAAATGAACCATGTCCCAGACTTTGCAGGCCTGGAAAAGATGACCTGATCTGTGACACTAATAGGGATGAATTTTTTATTTCTATATATTTTAATTGCAAATAATGTGTCGTTCTCAAAGTAACCCGTTTAGAAGAAAATTTCAGCAGTTAATAAAAAAAAGTTGGTAACACTTTTTGAGAACGACCCTCTTTCTATCATTACAGAAATAAGGAAACAGAAACATATTCCCAATGAAATAATGAGACAATCTCTATTATGCAAATCAAGAAGACAAGATCCCAGAAAGATTTTTGTAGTACATGGAGTGAACCTCAACAGATGTATAAAGGAAACGTTAGATCAAGTTTCAGTTACCTCAGTGTGCTTATCTTTCCTAAATGAAAATTATCTTACAGCGCATACCGTGCAATAAACTTCCATATTTCTAACAAACCAATAAGATTGTGAAATTTCCAGGACTTATGCCTCTTTTTAAGGAAATAATAAGAAATATTAACAAAAAATATCAGTCGCAGGGGAAAATCGTGTCAAGAAACAGGCAAAAGAAAATTAAAAATTGTATCTACAAATATTTGATATTTGTAGCCCTTTTCTCCTAACACTACATCTGGCTGAAATTTGTACATTGAAAATTCAAAGATAACCTCTTTCACATGAAGATGTTCAAGCTACATAAGACATTCTCTACTTTAACCTGCGCGGCCGGCACGCTGGCGCCAAACCAGACGGTAGTTTTCACACATGGGTCTACTCTGATTGCACTAGGAGACGAGTAGTGTTTACTCTCCAAGAGAGCCTTGAATGAAAGGTATGTGTTTTCCGCCATAAAAGCTACTCAAAAAACAGCGTTTTACAGAGCGGAGTAATACAGTTGAAAAATGGCACTCAATTTGACCAATTTGGTTTGTATTTTGCACAGTGTGTATTCACTTATTCACTTCATTGTCTACAAAATCCAAATGCAAAAATCATCATATTTTGTAAGTAACACAGTCAGAAACAACATCCCACGAAAATTTTAACTCAATTTGTTTGTCAGTAAACATTTTCACCGGAACGAGTGTCGTATTTCGAGTATGGTCAGCTACGAGGAAGTACGATAAGAGAAAAAGACAAGAACGATAAGATACGTTCGGTGAAACAAAAACTCTCAATCACTGCCCCCGAAAAAGTCAAAAGGCCATGTTTCTTTTTCTAAATTGTCCCGACCCTATGACAAAGTGCCGTTTCTCGAAACCAAAACTTTCACTGCTTCCGGAAAGAACTATAACGTCCACCGAAGGACGGGAAGCCTTAAAATCTCCGGAAAAGCTGTGCTCAGCCTTCTACAATCAAAGTTATGTTCGCCAGAAAATGAACCATGTCCCAGACTTTGCAGGCCTGGACAATATGACCTGATCTATGACACTAATAGGGATGATTTTTTTATATCTATATATTTTATTTGCAAGTAATGTGTCGTCCTGAAAGTAACCCGTTTAGAATTACATTTTAGCAGTTATTTAAAAAATGTTGGTAACACTTTTTGAGAACGACACTTGTTCTATCATTACAGAAATAAGTAAACGGAAACATTTCCCTATTAAATAATGACACAACCTCTAGAATGCAAATCAAGACATCCTCTACTATAACTTGCGGGGCACGCTGGCGCCAAACCAGACGGTAGTTTTCACACATGGGTCTACTCTGATTGCACTGGGAGACGAGTAGTGTTTACTCTCCAAGAGAGCCTTGAATGAAAGGTATGTGTTTCCCGCCATAAAAGCTACTCAAAAAACAACATTTTACAGAGGGGAGTAATGCAATTGAAAAATGGCACTCAATATGACCAATTTGGTTTGAATTTTGCACAGTGTGTATTCACTTATTCACTTCATTGTCTACAAAATCCAAATGCAAAAATCATCATATTTTGTAAGTAACACAGTCAGAAACAACATCCCACGAAAATTTTAACTCAATTTGTTTGTCAGTAAACATTTTCACCGGAACGAGTGTCGTATTTCGAGTATGGTCAGCTACGAGGAAGTACGATAAGAGAAAAAGACAAGAACGATAAGATACGTTCGGTGAAACAAAAACTCTCAATCACTGCCCCCGGAAAAGCCAAAAGGTCATGTTTCTTTTTCTAAAGTGTCCCGACCCTATGACAAAGTGCCGTTTCTCGAAACCAAAACTCTCACTGCTTCCCGAAAGAGCTATAACGTCCACTGAAGGACGGGAAGCCTTAAAATCTCCGGAAAAGCTGTGCTCAGTCTTCTACAATCAAAGTTATGTTCGCCAGAAAATGAACCATGTCCCAGACTTTGCAGGCCTGGACAAGATGACCTGATATATGACACTAATAGGGATGATTTTTTTATTTCTATATATTTTATTTGCAAGTAATGTGTCGTCCTGAAAGTAACCCGTTTAGAATTACATTTTAGCAGTTATTTAAAAAATGTTGGTAACACTTTTTGAGAACGACACTTGTTCTATCATTACAGAAATAAGTAAACGGAAACATTTCCCTATTAAATAATGACACAACCTCTAGAATGCAAATCAAGACATCCTCTACTATAACTTGCGGGGCACGCTGGCGCCAAACCAGACGGTAGTTTTCACACATGGGTCTACTCTGATTGCACTGGGAGACGAGTAGTGTTTACTCTCCAAGAGAGCCTTGAATGAAAGGTATGTGTTTCCCGCCATAAAAGCTACTCAAAAAACAACATTTTACAGAGGGGAGTAATGCAATTGAAAAATGGCACTCAATATGACCAATTTGGTTTGAATTTTGCACAGTGTGTATTCACTTATTCACTTCATTGTCTACAAAATCCAAATGCAAAAATCATCATATTTTGTAAGTAACACAGTCAGAAACAACATCCCACGAAAATTTTAACTCAATTTGTTTGTCAGTAAACATTTTCACCGGAACGAGTGTCGTATTTCGAGTATGGTCAGCTACGAGGAAGTACGATAAGAGAAAAAGACAAGAACGATAAGATACGTTCGGTGAAACAAAAACTCTCAATCACTGCCCCCGGAAAAGCCAAAAGGTCATGTTTCTTTTTCTAAATTGTCCCGACCCTATGACAAAGTGCCGTTTCTCGAAACCAAAACTCTCACTGCTTCCCGAAAGTGCTATAACGTCCACTGAAGGACGGGAAGCCTTAAAATCTCCGGAAAAGCTGTGCTCAGTCTTCTACAATCAAAGTTATGTTCGCCAGAAAATGAACCATGTCCCAGACTTTGCAGGCCTGGAAAAGATGACTTGATCTATGACACTAATAGGGATGATTTTTTATATCTATATATTTTATTTGCAAGTAATGTGTCGTCCTGAAAGTAACCCGTTTAGAATTACATTTTAGCAGTTATTTAAAAAATGTTGGTAACACTTTTTGAGAACGACACTTGTTCTATCATTACAGAAATAAGTAAACGGAAACATTTCCCTATTAAATAATGACACAACCTCTAGAATGCAAATCAAGACATCCTCTACTATAACTTGCGGGGCACGCTGGCGCCAAACCAGACGGTAGTTTTCACACATGGGTCTACTCTGATTGCACTGGGAGACGAGTAGTGTTTACTCTCCAAGAGAGCCTTGAATGAAAGGTATGTGTTTCCCGCCATAAAAGCTACTCAAAAAACAACATTTTACAGAGGGGAGTAATGCAATTGAAAAATGGCACTCAATATGACCAATTTGGTTTGAATTTTGCACAGTGTGTATTCACTTATTCACTTCATTGTCTACAAAATCCAAATGCAAAAATCATCATATTTTGTAAGTAACACAGTCAGAAACAACATCCCACGAAAATTTTAACTCAATTTGTTTGTCAGTAAACATTTTCACCGGAACGAGTGTCGTATTTCGAGTATGGTCAGCTACGAGGAAGTACGATAAGAGAAAAAGACAAGAACGATAAGATACGTTCGGTGAAACAAAAACTCTCAATCACTGCCCCCGGAAAAGCCAAAAGGTCATGTTTCTTTTTCTAAATTGTCCCGACCCTATGACAAAGTGCCGTTTCTCGAAACCAAAACTCTCACTGCTTCCCGAAAGTGCTATAACGTCCACTGAAGGACGGGAAGCCTTAAAATCTCCGGAAAAGCTGTGCTCAGTCTTCTACAATCAAAGTTATGTTCGCCAGAAAATGAACCATGTCCCAGACTTTGCAGGCCTGGACAAGATGACTTGATCTATGACACTAATAGGGATGATTTTTTTATATCTATATATTTTATTTGCAAGTAATGTGTCGTCCTGAAAGTAACCCGTTTAGAATTACATTTTAGCAGTTATTTAAAAAATGTTGGTAACACTTTTTGAGAACGACACTTGTTCTATCATTACAGAAATAAGTAAACGGAAACATTTCCCTATTAAATAATGACACAATCTCTAGAATGCAAATCAAGACATCCTCTACTATAACCTGCGGGGCACGCTGGCGCCAAACCAGACGGTAGTTTTCACACATGGGTCTACTCTGATTGCACTGGGAGACGAGTAGTGTTTACTCTCCAAGAGAGCCTTGAATGAAAGGTATGTGTTTCCCGCCATAAAAGCTACTCAAAAAACAGCATTTTACAGAGCGGAGTAACACACACAATTGAAAAATGGCACTCAATATGACCAATTTGGTTTGAATTTTGCACAGTGTGTATTCACTTATTCACTTCATTGTCTACAAAATCCAAATGCAAAAATCATCATATTTTGTAAGTAACACAGTCAGAAACAACATCCCACGAAAATTTTAACTCAATTTGTTTGTCAGTAAACATTTTCACCGGAACGAGTGTCGTATTTCGAGTATGGTCAGCTACGAGGAAGTACGATAAGAGAAAAAGACAAGAACGATAAGATACGTTCGGTGAAACAAAAACTCTCAATCACTGCCCCCGAAAAAGTCAAAAGGCCATGTTTCTTTTTCTAAATTGTCCCGACCCTATGACAAAGTGCCGTTTCTCGAAACCAAAACTTTCACTGCTTCCGGAAATAACTATAACGTCCACCGAAGGACGGGAAGCCTTAAAATCTCCGGAAAAGCTGTGCTCAGCCTTCTACAATCAAAGTTATGTTCGCCAGAAAATGAACCATGTCCCAGACTTTGCAGGCCTGGACAATATGACCTGATCTATGACACTAATAGGGATGATTTTTTTATTTCTATATATTTTATTTGCAAGTAATGTGTCGTCCTGAAAGTAACCCGTTTAGAATTACATTTTAGCAGTTATTTAAAAAATGTTGGTAACACTTTTTGAGAACGACACTTGTTCTATCATTACAGAAATAAGTAAACGGAAACATTTCCCTATTAAATAATGACACAACCTCTAGAATGCAAATCAAGACATCCTCTACTATAACTTGCGGGGCACGCTGGCGCCAAACCAGACGGTAGTTTTCACACATGGGTCTACTCTGATTGCACTGGGAGACGAGTAGTGTTTACTCTCCAAGAGAGCCTTGAATGAAAGGTATGTGTTTCCCGCCATAAAAGCTACTCAAAAAACAACATTTTACAGAGGGGAGTAATGCAATTGAAAAATGGCACTCAATATGACCAATTTGGTTTGAATTTTGCACAGTGTGTATTCACTTATTCACTTCATTGTCTACAAAATCCAAATGCAAAAATCATCATATTTTGTAAGTAACACAGTCAGAAACAACATCCCACGAAAATTTTAACTCAATTTGTTTGTCAGTAAACATTTTCACCGGAACGAGTGTCGTATTTCGAGTATGGTCAGCTACGAGGAAGTACGATAAGAGAAAAAGACAAGAACGATAAGATACGTTCGGTGAAACAAAAACTCTCAATCACTGCCCCCGGAAAAGCCAAAAGGTCATGTTTCTTTTTCTAAATTGTCCCGACCCTATGACAAAGTGCCGTTTCTCGAAACCAAAACTCTCACTGCTTCCCGAAAGTGCTATAACGTCCACTGAAGGACGGGAAGCCTTAAAATCTCCGGAAAAGCTGTGCTCAGTCTTCTACAATCAAAGTTATGTTCGCCAGAAAATGAACCATGTCCCAGACTTTGCAGGCCTGGAAAAGATGACTTGATCTATGACACTAATAGGGATGATTTTTTTATATCTATATATTTTATTTGCAAGTAATGTGTCGTCCTGAAAGTAACCCGTTTAGAATTACATTTTAGCAGTTATTTAAAAAATGTTGGTAACACTTTTTGAGAACGACACTTGTTCTATCATTACAGAAATAAGTAAACGGAAACATTTCCCTATTAAATAATGACACAACCTCTAGAATGCAAATCAAGACATCCTCTACTATAACTTGCGGGGCACGCTGGCGCCAAACCAGACGGTAGTTTTCACACATGGGTCTACTCTGATTGCACTGGGAGACGAGTAGTGTTTACTCTCCAAGAGAGCCTTGAATGAAAGGTATGTGTTTCCCGCCATAAAAGCTACTCAAAAAACAACATTTTACAGAGGGGAGTAATGCAATTGAAAAATGGCACTCAATATGACCAATTTGGTTTGAATTTTGCACAGTGTGTATTCACTTATTCACTTCATTGTCTACAAAATCCAAATGCAAAAATCATCATATTTTGTAAGTAACACAGTCAGAAACAACATCCCACGAAAATTTTAACTCAATTTGTTTGTCAGTAAACATTTTCACCGGAACGAGTGTCGTATTTCGAGTATGGTCAGCTACGAGGAAGTACGATAAGAGAAAAAGACAAGAACGATAAGATACGTTCGGTGAAACAAAAACTCTCAATCACTGCCCCCGGAAAAGCCAAAAGGTCATGTTTCTTTTTCTAAAGTGTCCCGACCCTATGACAAAGTGCCGTTTCTCGAAACCAAAACTCTCACTGCTTCCCGAAAGTGCTATAACGTCCACTGAAGGACGGGAAGCCTTAAAATCTCCGGAAAAGCTGTGCTCAGTCTTCTACAATCAAAGTTATGTTCGCCAGAAAATGAACCATGTCCCAGACTTTGCAGGCCTGGAAAAGATGACTTGATCTATGACACTAATAGGGATGATTTTTTATATCTATATATTTTATTTGCAAGTAATGTGTCGTCCTGAAAGTAACCCGTTTAGAATTACATTTTAGCAGTTATTTAAAAAATGTTGGTAACACTTTTTGAGAACGACACTTGTTCTATCATTACAGAAATAAGTAAACGGAAACATTTCCCTATTAAATAATGACACAACCTCTAGAATGCAAATCAAGACATCCTCTACTATAACTTGCGGGGCACGCTGGCGCCAAACCAGACGGTAGTTTTCACACATGGGTCTACTCTGATTGCACTGGGAGACGAGTAGTGTTTACTCTCCAAGAGAGCCTTGAATGAAAGGTATGTGTTTCCCGCCATAAAAGCTACTCAAAAAACAACATTTTACAGAGGGGAGTAATGCAATTGAAAAATGGCACTCAATATGACCAATTTGGTTTGAATTTTGCACAGTGTGTATTCACTTATTCACTTCATTGTCTACAAAATCCAAATGCAAAAATCATCATATTTTGTAAGTAACACAGTCAGAAACAACATCCCACGAAAATTTTAACTCAATTTGTTTGTCAGTAAACATTTTCACCGGAACGAGTGTCGTATTTCGAGTATGGTCAGCTACGAGGAAGTACGATAAGAGAAAAAGACAAGAACGATAAGATACGTTCGGTGAAACAAAAACTCTCAATCACTGCCCCCGGAAAAGCCAAAAGGTCATGTTTCTTTTTCTAAATTGTCCCGACCCTATGACAAAGTGCCGTTTCTCGAAACCAAAACTCTCACTGCTTCCCGAAAGTGCTATAACGTCCACTGAAGGACGGGAAGCCTTAAAATCTCCGGAAAAGCTGTGCTCAGTCTTCTACAATCAAAGTTATGTTCGCCAGAAAATGAACCATGTCCCAGACTTTGCAGGCCTGGAAAAGATGACTTGATCTATGACACTAATAGGGATGATTTTTTTATATCTATATATTTTATTTGCAAGTAATGTGTCGTCCTGAAAGTAACCCGTTTAGAATTACATTTTAGCAGTTATTTAAAAAATGTTGGTAACACTTTTTGAGAACGACACTTGTTCTATCATTACAGAAATAAGTAAACGGAAACATTTCCCTATTAAATAATGACACAACCTCTAGAATGCAAATCAAGACATCCTCTACTATAACTTGCGGGGCACGCTGGCGCCAAACCAGACGGTAGTTTTCACACATGGGTCTACTCTGATTGCACTGGGAGACGAGTAGTGTTTACTCTCCAAGAGAGCCTTGAATGAAAGGTATGTGTTTCCCGCCATAAAAGCTACTCAAAAAACAACATTTTACAGAGGGGAGTAATGCAATTGAAAAATGGCACTCAATATGACCAATTTGGTTTGAATTTTGCACAGTGTGTATTCACTTATTCACTTCATTGTCTACAAAATCCAAATGCAAAAATCATCATATTTTGTAAGTAACACAGTCAGAAACAACATCCCACGAAAATTTTAACTCAATTTGTTTGTCAGTAAACATTTTCACCGGAACGAGTGTCGTATTTCGAGTATGGTCAGCTACGAGGAAGTACGATAAGAGAAAAAGACAAGAACGATAAGATACGTTCGGTGAAACAAAAACTCTCAATCACTGCCCCCGGAAAAGCCAAAAGGTCATGTTTCTTTTTCTAAATTGTCCCGACCCTATGACAAAGTGCCGTTTCTCGAAACCAAAACTCTCACTGCTTCCCGAAAGTGCTATAACGTCCACTGAAGGACGGGAAGCCTTAAAATCTCCGGAAAAGCTGTGCTCAGTCTTCTACAATCAAAGTTATGTTCGCCAGAAAATGAACCATGTCCCAGACTTTGCAGGCCTGGACAAGATGACTTGATCTATGACACTAATAGGGATGATTTTTTTATATCTATATATTTTATTTGCAAGTAATGTGTCGTCCTGAAAGTAACCCGTTTAGAATTACATTTTAGCAGTTATTTAAAAAATGTTGGTAACACTTTTTGAGAACGACACTTGTTCTATCATTACAGAAATAAGTAAACGGAAACATTTCCCTATTAAATAATGACACAATCTCTAGAATGCAAATCAAGACATCCTCTACTATAACCTGCGGGGCACGCTGGCGCCAAACCAGACGGTAGTTTTCACACATGGGTCTACTCTGATTGCACTGGGAGACGAGTAGTGTTTACTCTCCAAGAGAGCCTTGAATGAAAGGTATGTGTTTCCCGCCATAAAAGCTACTCAAAAAACAGCATTTTACAGAGCGGAGTAACACACACAATTGAAAAATGGCACTCAATATGACCAATTTGGTTTGAATTTTGCACAGTGTGTATTCACTTATTCACTTCATTGTCTACAAAATCCAAATGCAAAAATCATCATATTTTGTAAGTAACACAGTCAGAAACAACATCCCACGAAAATTTTAACTCAATTTGTTTGTCAGTAAACATTTTCACCGGAACGAGTGTCGTATTTCGAGTATGGTCAGCTACGAGGAAGTACGATAAGAGAAAAAGACAAGAACGATAAGATACGTTCGGTGAAACAAAAACTCTCAATCACTGCCCCCGAAAAAGTCAAAAGGCCATGTTTCTTTTTCTAAATTGTCCCGACCCTATGACAAAGTGCCGTTTCTCAAAACCAAAACTTTCACTGCTTCCGGAAAGAACTATAACGTCCACCGAAGGACGGGAAGCCTTAAAATCTCCGGAAAAGCTGTGCTCAGTCTTCTACAATCAAAGTTATGTTCGCCAGAAAATGAACCATGTCCCAGACTTTGCAGGCCTGGACAATATGACCTGATCTATGACACTAATAGGGATGATTTTTTTATATCTATATATTTTATTTGCAAGTAATGTGTCGTCCTGAAAGTAACCCGTTTAGAATTACATTTTAGCAGTTATTTAAAAAATGTTGGTAACACTTTTTGAGAACGACACTTGTTCTATCATTACAGAAATAAGTAAACGGAAACATTTCCCTATTAAATAATGACACAACCTCTAGAATGCAAATCAAGACATCCTCTACTATAACTTGCGGGGCACGCTGGCGCCAAACCAGACGGTAGTTTTCACACATGGGTCTACTCTGATTGCACTGGGAGACGAGTAGTGTTTACTCTCCAAGAGAGCCTTGAATGAAAGGTATGTGTTTCCCGCCATAAAAGCTACTCAAAAAACAACATTTTACAGAGGGGAGTAATGCAATTGAAAAATGGCACTCAATATGACCAATTTGGTTTGAATTTTGCACAGTGTGTATTCACTTATTCACTTCATTGTCTACAAAATCCAAATGCAAAAATCATCATATTTTGTAAGTAACACAGTCAGAAACAACATCCCACGAAAATTTTAACTCAATTTGTTTGTCAGTAAACATTTTCACCGGAACGAGTGTCGTATTTCGAGTATGGTCAGCTACGAGGAAGTACGATAAGAGAAAAAGACAAGAACGATAAGATACGTTCGGTGAAACAAAAACTCTCAATCACTGCCCCCGGAAAAGCCAAAAGGTCATGTTTCTTTTTCTAAAGTGTCCCGACCCTATGACAAAGTGCCGTTTCTCGAAACCAAAACTCTCACTGCTTCCCGAAAGTGCTATAACGTCCACTGAAGGACGGGAAGCCTTAAAATCTCCGGAAAAGCTGTGCTCAGTCTTCTACAATCAAAGTTATGTTCGCCAGAAAATGAACCATGTCCCAGACTTTGCAGGCCTGGAAAAGATGACTTGATCTATGACACTAATAGGGATGATTTTTTTATATCTATATATTTTATTTGCAAGTAATGTGTCGTCCTGAAAGTAACCCGTTTAGAATTACATTTTAGCAGTTATTTAAAAAATGTTGGTAACACTTTTTGAGAACGACACTTGTTCTATCATTACAGAAATAAGTAAACGGAAACATTTCCCTATTAAATAATGACACAACCTCTAGAATGCAAATCAAGACATCCTCTACTATAACTTGCGGGGCACGCTGGCGCCAAACCAGACGGTAGTTTTCACACATGGGTCTACTCTGATTGCACTGGGAGACGAGTAGTGTTTACTCTCCAAGAGAGCCTTGAATGAAAGGTATGTGTTTCCCGCCATAAAAGCTACTCAAAAAACAACATTTTACAGAGGGGAGTAATGCAATTGAAAAATGGCACTCAATATGACCAATTTGGTTTGAATTTTGCACAGTGTGTATTCACTTATTCACTTCATTGTCTACAAAATCCAAATGCAAAAATCATCATATTTTGTAAGTAACACAGTCAGAAACAACATCCCACGAAAATTTTAACTCAATTTGTTTGTCAGTAAACATTTTCACCGGAACGAGTGTCGTATTTCGAGTATGGTCAGCTACGAGGAAGTACGATAAGAGAAAAAGACAAGAACGATAAGATACGTTCGGTGAAACAAAAACTCTCAATCACTGCCCCCGGAAAAGCCAAAAGGTCATGTTTCTTTTTCTAAATTGTCCCGACCCTATGACAAAGTGCCGTTTCTCGAAACCAAAACTCTCACTGCTTCCCGAAAGTGCTATAACGTCCACTGAAGGACGGGAAGCCTTAAAATCTCCGGAAAAGCTGTGCTCAGTCTTCTACAATCAAAGTTATGTTCGCCAGAAAATGAACCATGTCCCAGACTTTGCAGGCCTGGAAAAGATGACTTGATCTATGACACTAATAGGGATGATTTTTTTATATCTATATATTTTATTTGCAAGTAATGTGTCGTCCTGAAAGTAACCCGTTTAGAATTACATTTTAGCAGTTATTTAAAAAATGTTGGTAACACTTTTTGAGAACGACACTTGTTCTATCATTACAGAAATAAGTAAACGGAAACATTTCCCTATTAAATAATGACACAATCTCTAGAATGCAAATCAAGACATCCTCTACTATAACCTGCGGGGCACGCTGGCGCCAAACCAGACGGTAGTTTTCACACATGGGTCTACTCTGATTGCACTGGGAGACGAGTAGTGTTTACTCTCCAAGAGAGCCTTGAATGAAAGGTATGTGTTTCCCGCCATAAAAGCTACTCAAAAACAACATTTTACAGAGGGGAGTAATGCAATTGAAAAATGGCACTCAATATGACCAATTTGGTTTGAATTTTGCACAGTGTGTATTCACTTATTCACTTCATTGTCTACAAAATCCAAATGCAAAAATCATCATATTTTGTAAGTAACACAGTCAGAAACAACATCCCACGAAAATTTTAACTCAATTTGTTTGTCAGTAAACATTTTCACCGGAACGAGTGTCGTATTTCGAGTATGGTCAGCTACGAGGAAGTACGATAAGAGAAAAAGACAAGAACGATAAGATACGTTCGGTGAAACAAAAACTCTCAATCACTGCCCCCGGAAAAGCCAAAAGGTCATGTTTCTTTTTCTAAATTGTCCCGACCCTATGACAAAGTGCCGTTTCTCGAAACCAAAACTCTCACTGCTTCCCGAAAAAGCTATAACGTCCACTGAAGGACGAGAAGCCTTAAAATCTCCGGAAAAGCTGTGCTCAGTCTTCTACAATCAAAGTTATGTTCGCCAGAAAATGAACCATGTCCCAGACTTTGCAGGCCTGGAAAAGATGACCTGATCTATGACACTAATAGGGATGATTTTTTTATATCTATATATTTTATTTGCAAGTAATGTGTCGTCCTGAAAGTAACCCGTTTAGAATTACATTTTAGCAGTTATTTAAAAAATGTTGGTAACACTTTTTGAGAACGACACTTGTTCTATCATTACAGAAATAAGTAAACGGAAACATTTCCCTATTAAATAATGACACAATCTCTAGAATGCAAATCAAGACATCCTCTACTATAACCTGCGGGGCACGCTGGCGCCAAACCAGACGGTAGTTTTCACACATGGGTCTACTCTGATTGCACTGGGAGACGAGTAGTGTTTACTCTCCAAGAGAGCCTTGAATGAAAGGTATGTGTTTCCCGCCATAAAAGCTACTCAAAAAACAACATTTTACAGAGGGGAGTAATGCAATTGAAAAATGGCACTCAATATGACCAATTTGGTTTGAATTTTGCACAGTGTGTATTCACTTATTCACTTCATTGTCTACAAAATCCAAATGCAAAAATCATCATATTTTGTAAGTAACACAGTCAGAAACAACATCCCACGAAAATTTTAACTCAATTTGTTTGTCAGTAAACATTTTCACCGGAACGAGTGTCGTATTTCGAGTATGGTCAGCTACGAGGAAGTACGATAAGAGAAAAAGACAAGAACGATAAGATACGTTCGGTGAAACAAAAACTCTCAATCACTGCCCCCGGAAAAGCCAAAAGGTCATGTTTCTTTTTCTAAATTGTCCCGACCCTATGACAAAGTGCCGTTTCTCGAAACCAAAACTCTCACTGCTTCCCGAAAGTGCTATAACGTCCACTGAAGGACGGGAAGCCTTAAAATCTCCGGAAAAGCTGTGCTCAGTCTTCTACAATCAAAGTTATGTTCGCCAGAAAATGAACCATGTCCCAGACTTTGCAGGCCTGGAAAAGACGACCTGATCTATGACACTAATAGGGATGATTTTTTTATATCTATATATTTTATTTGCAAGTAATGTGTCGTCCTGAAAGTAACCCGTTTAGAATTACATTTTAGCAGTTATTTAAAAAATGTTGGTAACACTTTTTGAGAACGACACTTGTTCTATCATTACAGAAATAAGTAAACGGAAACATTTCCCTATTAAATAATGACACAACCTCTAGAATGCAAATCAAGACATCCTCTACTATAACTTGCGGGGCACGCTGGCGCCAAACCAGACGGTAGTTTTCACACATGGGTCTACTCTGATTGCACTGGGAGACGAGTAGTGTTTACTCTCCAAGAGAGCCTTGAATGAAAGGTATGTGTTTCCCGCCATAAAAGCTACTCAAAAAACAGCATTTTACAGAGCGGAGTAACACAATTGAAAAATGGCACTCAATATGACCAATTTGGTTTGAATTTTGCACAGTGTGTATTCACTTATTCACTTCATTGTCTACAAAATCCAAATGCAAAAATCATCATATTTTGTAAGTAACACAGTCAGAAACAACATCCCACGAAAATTTTAACTCAATTTGTTTGTCAGTAAACATTTTCACCGGAACGAGTGTCGTATTTCGAGTATGGTCAGCTACGAGGAAGTACGATAAGAGAAAAAGACAAGAACGATAAGATACGTTCGGTGAAACAAAAACTCTCAATCACTGCCCCCGGAAAAGCCAAAAGGTCATGTTTCTTTTTCTAAAGTGTCCCGACCCTATGACAAAGTGCCGTTTCTCGAAACCAAAACTCTCACTGCTTCCCGAAAGTGCTATAACGTCCACTGAAGGACGGGAAGCCTTAAAATCTCCGGAAAAGCTGTGCTCAGTCTTCTACAATCAAAGTTATGTTCGCCAGAAAATGAACCATGTCCCAGACTTTGCAGGCCTGGAAAAGATGACTTGATCTATGACACTAATAGGGATGATTTTTTATATCTATATATTTTATTTGCAAGTAATGTGTCGTCCTGAAAGTAACCCGTTTAGAATTACATTTTAGCAGTTATTTAAAAAATGTTGGTAACACTTTTTGAGAACGACACTTGTTCTATCATTACAGAAATAAGTAAACGGAAACATTTCCCTATTAAATAATGACACAACCTCTAGAATGCAAATCAAGACATCCTCTACTATAACTTGCGGGGCACGCTGGCGCCAAACCAGACGGTAGTTTTCACACATGGGTCTACTCTGATTGCACTGGGAGACGAGTAGTGTTTACTCTCCAAGAGAGCCTTGAATGAAAGGTATGTGTTTCCCGCCATAAAAGCTACTCAAAAGACAACATTTTACAGAGCGGAGTAATGCAATTGAAAAATGGCACTCAATATGACCAATTTGGTTTGAATTTTGCACAGTGTGTATTCACTTATTCACTTCATTGTCTACAAAATCCAAATGCAAAAATCATCATATTTTGTAAGTAACACAGTCAGAAACAACATCCCACGAAAATTTTAACTCAATTTGTTTGTCAGTAAACATTTTCACCGGAACGAGTGTCGTATTTCGAGTATGGTCAGCTACGAGGAAGTACGATAAGAGAAAAAGACAAGAACGATAAGATACGTTCGGTGAAACAAAAACTCTCAATCACTGCCCCCGGAAAAGCCAAAAGGTCATGTTTCTTTTTCTAAAGTGTCCCGACCCTATGACAAAGTGCCGTTTCTCGAAACCAAAACTCTCACTGCTTCCCGAAAGTGCTATAACGTCCACTGAAGGACGGGAAGCCTTAAAATCTCCGGAAAAGCTGTGCTCAGTCTTCTACAATCAAAGTTATGTTCGCCAGAAAATGAACCATGTCCCAGACTTTGCAGGCCTGGAAAAGATGACTTGATCTATGACACTAATAGGGATGATTTTTTTATATCTATATATTTTATTTGCAAGTAATGTGTCGTCCTGAAAGTAACCCGTTTAGAATTACATTTTAGCAGTTATTTAAAAAATGTTGGTAACACTTTTTGAGAACGACACTTGTTCTATCATTACAGAAATAAGTAAACGGAAACATTTCCCTATTAAATAATGACACAATCTCTAGAATGCAAATCAAGACATCCTCTACTATAACCTGCGGGGCACGCTGGCGCCAAACCAGACGGTAGTTTTCACACATGGGTCTACTCTGATTGCACTGGGAGACGAGTAGTGTTTACTCTCCAAGAGAGCCTTGAATGAAAGGTATGTGTTTCCCGCCATAAAAGCTACTCAAAAACAACATTTTACAGAGGGGAGTAATGCAATTGAAAAATGGCACTCAATATGACCAATTTGGTTTGAATTTTGCACAGTGTGTATTCACTTATTCACTTCATTGTCTACAAAATCCAAATGCAAAAATCATCATATTTTGTAAGTAACACAGTCAGAAACAACATCCCATGAAAATTTTAACTCAATTTGTTTGTCAGTAAACATTTTCACCGGAACGAGTGTCGTATTTCGAGTATGGTCAGCTACGAGGAAGTACGATAAGAGAAAAAGACAAGAACGAGAAGATACGTTCGGTGAAACAAAAACTCTCAATCACTGCCCCCGAAAAAGCCAAAAGGTCATGTTTCTTTTTCTAAAGTGTCCCGACCCTATGACAAAGTGCCGTTTCTCGAAACCAAAATTCTCACTGCTTCCCGAAAGAGCTATAACATCCACTGAAGGACGAGAAGCCTTAAAATCTCCGGAAAAGCTGTGCTCAGTCTTCTACAATCAAAGTTATGTTCGCCAGAAAATGAACCATGTCCCAGACTTTGCAGGCCTGGACAAGATGACCTGATATATGACACTAATAGGGATGATTTTTTTATTTCTATATATTTTATTTGCAAGTAATGTGTCGTCCTGAAAGTAACCCGTTTAGAATTACATTTTAGCAGTTATTTAAAAAAAGTTGGTGACACTTTTTGAGAACGACACTTGTTCTATCATTACAGAAATAAGTAAACGGAAACATTTCCCTATTAAATAATGACACAATCTCTAGAATGCAAATCAAGACATCCTCTACTATAACCTGCGGGGCACGCTGGCGCCAAACCAGACGGTAGTTTTCACACATGGGTCTTCTCTGATTGCACTGGGAGACGAGTAGTGTTTACTCTCCAAGAGAGCCTTGAATGAAAGGTATGTGTTTCCCGCCATAAAAGCTACTCAAAAGACAACATTTTACAGAGCGGAGTAATGCAATTGAAAAATGGCACTCAATATGACCAATTTGGTTTGAATTTTGCACAGTGTGTATTCACTTATTCACTTCATTGTCTACAAAATCCAAATGCAAAAATCATCATATTTTGTAAGTAACACAGTCAGAAACAACATCCCACGAAAATTTTAACTCAATTTGTTTGTCAGTAAACATTTTCACCGGAACGAGTGTCGTATTTCGAGTATGGTCAGCTACGAGGAAGTACGATAAGAGAAAAAGACAAGAACGATAAGATACGTTCGGTGAAACAAAAACTCTCAATCACTGCCCCCGGAAAAGCCAAAAGGTCATGTTTCTTTTTCTAAATTGTCCCGACCCTATGACAAAGTGCCGTTTCTCGAAACCAAAAGTCTCACTGCTTCCCGAAAGTGCTATAACGTCCACTGAAGGACGGGAAGCCTTAAAATCTCCGGAAAAGCTGTGCTCAGTCTTCTACAATCAAAGTTATGTTCGCCAGAAAATGAACCATGTCCCAGACTTTGCAGGCCTGGAAAAGATGACTTGATCTATGACACTAATAGGGATGATTTTTTTATATCTATATATTTTATTTGCAAGTAATGTGTCGTCCTGAAAGTAACCCGTTTAGAATTACATTTTAGCAGTTATTTAAAAAAAGTTGGTGACACTTTTTGAGAACGACACTTGTTCTATCATTACAGAAATAAGTAAACGGAAACATTTCCCTATTAAATAATGACACAATCTCTAGAATGCAAATCAAGACATCCTCTACTATAACCTGCGGGGCACGCTGGCGCCAAACCAGACGGTAGTTTTCACACATGGGTCTACTCTGATTGCACTGGGAGACGAGTAGATACTCTCCATTGCAAGAGAGCCTTGAATGAAAGGTATGTGTTTCCCGCCATAAAAGCTACTCAAAAAACAGCATTTTACAGAGCGGAGTAATACAGTTGAAAAATGGCACTCAATATGACCAATGTGGTTTGTATTTTGCACAGTGTGTATTGATTAATTCACGTCATTGTCTACAAAACTCAAATGCAAAAATCATCATATTTTGTAAGTAACACAGTCAGAAAAAGCATCCCACGAAAATTTTAACTCAATTTGTTTGTCAGTAAACATTTTCACCGGAACGAGTGTCGTATTTCGAGTATGGTCAGCTACGAGGAAGTACGATAAGAGAAAAAGACAAGAACGATAAGATCCGTTCGGTGAAACAAAAACTCTCAATCACTGCCCCCGAAAAAGTCAAAAGGCCATGTTTCTTTTTCTAAAGTGTCCCGACCCTATGACAAAGTGCCGTTTCTCGAAACCAAAACTCTCACTGCTTCCCGAAAGAGCTATAACGTCCACCTTTTTTCTTTTTTCTAAAAGTCCCCACGACTCTCTGGCGACCAAAACTCTCACTGCACAGTGTGTATTCATTCATTCACTTCATTGTCTACAAAATCCAAATGGAAAAATCATCATATTTTGTAAGTAACACAGTCATAAACAACATCTCACGAAAATTTCAACTCACTTTGTATGTCAGTAAACATTTTCACAGGCACGAGTATTTGGTTTTGAGCATGGTCAGCTACCAGGAAGTACGATAAGAAATGGGTCTACTGTGATTGCACTGAGAGACGAGTAGTGTTTACTCTCCAAGAGAGCCTTGAATGAAAGGTTTGTGTTTCCCGCCATAAAAAGGTACTCAATAACAGCATTTTACAGAGTGGAGTAATACAATGGAAAAATGGCACTCAATATGACGAATTTGTTTGGAATTTTGCACAGTGTGTATTTCATTTCATTGTCTACAAAATCCAAATGCAAAAATCATTATATTTTTTAAGTAACACAGTCAGAAACAACATCCCACGAAAATTTTAATGCAGTTTGTTTGTCAGTAAACATTTTCACAGCAACGAGTATCGGATTTCGAGAATGGCCAGCTACCAGGAAGTGCGATAAGAGAAAAAGGCAAGAACCATAAGGTCCGTTCGGTGATACTAAAACTCTCAACCACTGCTTCCCGAAAAAGCCAAAAGGCCATGCTACTTTTTCTAAAGTGTCCCGTCACTATGACAAAGTACCGTTTCTCGATAGCAAAACGCTCACTGCTTTCCGAAAGAGCTATAACGTCCATTGAAGGATTGGGTGTGCTTTTTCAGTTCTTTTTAACGGCACGTACAGACAAATACAACTCAAACCGGACCTGGCAGGAACGTAAATGGAAATACTGAAGGAGGGGAAGCCTTGAAATCTTCGGGAAAGCTGTGCTCAGTCTTCTACAAGCAAAGTTATGTTCGCCAGAAAATGAACCCTGTCGCAGACTTTGCAGGCCTGGACAAGATGACCTGATCTATGAGACTAATAGGGATGATTATTTTATTTCTATATATTTTAATTGCAAGTAATGTGTCGTACTCAAAGTAACGTGTTTAGAATTACATTTCAGCAGTTATAAAAAAAAAAGTTGGTAACACTTTTTAATAACAACCCTCTTTCTATCATTACACAAATAAGTAAACAGAAACATATTCCCTACTAAACAATAAGACAACCTCTATAATGGAAATCAAGAAGACAAGATCCCAGAAAGATTTCAGTAGTAAATGGAGTGAACTTCGACAGATAAATAAAAGAAACATTCGATCAAGTTACAGTTATCTCAGTGTGCTTATCTTTCCTAAATAAAAATTATCTTACAGCACCTACCATTCAAAAAACTTTCATATTTCTTACAAACCAATACAATTGTGAAATTTACATGACATAAGCCTCTTTTTAAAGCAAAAAAAAAAAATAAAATAAAATAAGAACAATTAACAAGAAATACCAGTTGCAGGGGAAAATCGTGTCAAAAAACAGTCAAAAGAAAATTAAAAATTTTATCTACAAATATTTGATAAAGGTAGCCCTTTTCTCCTAACGCTACATCTCGATGAAATTTGTACTTTGAAAATTCGATGCTAACCTGTAACTGCAGAAGTTCAAGCTATATAAGACATCCTCTACTATAACCTGTGCGGCAGGCTGGCGTCAAAGCAGACGGTAGTGTTCACTCATGGGTCTACTCTGATTGCACTGGGAGGCGAGTAGTGTTCCTCTCCAAGAGAGCCTTGAATGAAATGTATGTGTTTCCCGCCTTTAAAGCTACTCAAAAGACAGCATTTCACAGAGCGGAGTAATACATAGGAAAAAATGGCACTCAATTTGACCAGTTTGGTTTGAATTTTGCAGAGTGTGTATTTCACTTCATTGTCTACAAAATCAAAACGCAAAAATCATCATATTTTGTAAGTAACACAGTCAGAAACAACATCCCACGAAAATTTTAACGCACTTTGTCTGTCAGTAAACATTTTCACAGAAACGAGTATCGGATTTCGAGCATGGTCAGCCACCAGGAATTACGATAAGAGAAAAGGACAAGAACGATAAGATCCGTTCGGTGAAACTTCACTCCCGCTTGGGATTACAATGGAAACAAGGAGAGAAAATTGATTCACACACCTGTTGTCACTTCTGCTTAACTGCTTAACTGGTCTCTACCTGTATGTCACATGTACCTTTTTATCTATATTTTGACAGCCAACACGAAGAACCGTATCGGAGTTGAAAGACATAGATATACAGTAGCTGTTGCTAGATAATGAGTGGTACGGGATCGAGTTCCAGATGAAAAAAGAAGGAGAGTTCCAGTTGATTTTAAATTATTTTATTTGATGATTTTAGTTCCACAAAAAGATGATTAAGTTGAATTAATTCGGCCGGCCTAATAATGATTCCTGAAATATTTACATTATGTACAAAGTTGACTAGGCTATGTTCCTGCTTCGAAGTCTGCCGCACCAGTCTCCAGCTCGCAGGCTCGGACTGTGAATCGTGCGAGCTCTGAACATCTGCAGTCCCCTGATTGGTCAAAAGGTATTACGCACCCATATGAATAAGTATTATGATATAAATGACCAATGAGGAGGCTGCAAAGGGGGAAATTGGCCACACCTCGAAAATATGGGTTACAGCGTGCACGCAAAGCTACGGCAATATGATATGTCACGTCCACTGGTGACACGTGACGGGAAACAGGAAGGGCCTTGGGAATCTGGAACAAAAGGAAGGGAGCGTTGCTCGTAAACAACAAGATGGCGTGTGCTAAAGGTCATGAAGAGTGCACCATACTACATGACATCCCCTTTTGTCTTTTTAAAATTTTGAAACGCAGTGAAAAATTTTTCTCTTAGGATTACAGTATTGAATACGACTGGAGGATATTACAAAATATGCATTCTTTGTAAAGTAGATTAAACATTAAAGACAAAATGATGAGAGAGATGGGTAAAGTGCGAGACAAAGGAAGGGAGGTGGGTCCCAAACTCAGAATGAAATTAAAATGAGCACGGCGTAATCATACATTGGAATTAAATATTTTCTTTAAAGTGAACAACGTATTTACACGAGGAAGATCAAATGTCAAGGGAATAGATCTCATGACGACTTTAAAATAAAATCATGAGCAGAGAATAACATAAGTAACTTCTGAAAGTAGACGAGGGCTACTTCATTACGCTTAAGAAGAGATTAAATTGAGCAGTGCCAACTGAAACAAGAATATGTAGGTGTACTCAGAATTATAACATCTGGTGAGGCGTAAACCAGAAAATTCTACCTACGCAATAACTTGAAACATTGCACATCTGACTGCAAGGATACGTCAAACTTATCAAAATGTTAAGCTTAGGAGTTACGAACAACAGTAAAATGTAAAAACATTCTCTTTTGAAAAAAGATGTGTAACTAGACTCAAACTGATAGATTAAGGTAATACAACTCGTTACGACTGTGAGCAAGCAGAGAAAACACTGTCAGGTTCAACAAAAGTTCATTTGTGATAAGCATTTTCTGTGTGAAGACCATTGTTGCTAATGGTCCAGGTAGATTCTAGTAAACTGGGTAAACGCTCTGACGAATCCACAATGACATACCACTCCTGTCTTACATTTTGATTGACAGTGAATATTTGGTCACATTACAAAGTATAGTGAAATTATCACCACAAGATACAATAAACTTTCATTAAGTGCATAACGTTTCTTCTAGTTTATCAATGCATTTCAGAGGTGTATACAACAGGGCAAAAGGACCACGAAATTATGATAAATACTATATGCAAGGAAGATTGTATGATAAGCAAAACATACGTGGAAAAGTAAATGTCGCATTGGTGCCTGCATGTTACTGAAACAATCGCTGAACAGACTTATGAGGACCACCTGTGATTGGGACACGTGCATCTAATAAGTGATCTAAAATGTCAGTCGTGTCCGCATATTGATGAGCATTCCACCAAAATTCATAGGGCTGGGCATCAGGGAGTGTTCCCATAAATCGCATACTCAGGAAAATCTGTAAATTTCCTCCATGAAAACATGCACGGCAAACTTCCATCGTGCTATGAGGAGCATGTGCTAGACGTCGAAATTGAAACTTTATTTGGTGGTCATTTAAAGGCACTATAGCAGCTAAATCATGATTGGGCTTAACGTGGTGCAGACACAGGGAGACATCAATGGGATCTGCATGATAAATGGCAAAAATATATTTACTTGTGACGGAAGGCAAAACATTGCCTGTTTCATCTTGGAATCGAATATGATGAGAATCGTCATTTACACTCATATGCACATTTTCATCGCATGCTGCTCTAAGTTTGTCAACACTTGTAATGGGTTTACTGTGATCTGATGCTCGTACAAAACATGGTTTGAGCCTGTTAAAGTTAAATACGTCTTGCAAAACATCACCTTGTAATGTCTGCAGGAGGTAGTGAGTGCGATCAAGAATTTCATGTATGACAAGTGGTCCAACCCATTCTGCAACAATCTTACGAGAATTGGCAGTAAGTGACGAGCTCGTTGGCTTGTACAAGTAGACGAGCTGTCCCACTGAATAGATGGGGCTCTTTTCAAGCTTATTCGTATTCTTAGAATTTTGCTTATCCTGATTATGCTTTTGAAGTGTAAGCATCGTTTGCGACAAGTGATCAAACCTTTTCTTCAAAAGATCAACATACTCACAGTACGAGTGAGAAAGACCTTCCATGGGGTTAAAGGTCAAATTAGTGAGATCACGTGATTTCGACCATAGACTAACTCAAAAGGGTGGTGGTCACCCAACTGGGGGGAGGAAAATGCGTTGTACGCATAGGTCGTAGTAGGAATATATCGCACCCAGTCAGTGCCAAATTGGTTAAGGTTGACCTTTAAAAAATTGGAAAGTGTCTGTATATGCCTTTCAACTTGGAGGCTACCATGATTACAGACACTGATGACTTTTCTGTCCATATTTAGTGCAGAACACAATAATTCCACTAATTTCCTAGTGAGAGACCTGGCCGCATCTGTTATAAGCGTAGATGGAGGACCAAAAAGAGTAACAATTTTTTGTAAGATCGCCTCACAAATGGTTGGAGCATCAAGTGTTTTTAATAAAGGAACACAAATAACAAATCTGGTAATTTCGTCACATGCAACCATTAAATGTTTATACCCTGCATTGGATGTAGGCATGGGTTTTGAAATCAAAACTAATCTCATCAAAAGGACAATATGAGTCTGGTACTCTTGCATGAAATTTTCTGACTTTATCCTGCTTAGTTGAAATTGTTGACATTTAAGGCAAGCTTTAACATAATTGCTGACAACTTATACATGTTTCTCATAAAGAAGTGTTGTCTTATAATGAGATACGTGCTCATGACACCTTGATGACAACTGAGAAGATCATCATGATATTTCGAAAGAATTTTTTCTACCATTGTGACAGGAATAGCTAATTGCAGTACGACTCTAGACTTGTGTTTAGCATGCAAAGTCAACCTAAACAAAAGACCATCACACATAATATATTGTTCAGCTCGGGTACGAATAGTACGAGCAGACTTAGCATCTTGTGGCAAAATACCATACGCCAAAAAATCGTAGATTGGCTTAAAGAAGGGACACGTTGCCTGTTGCATTTGCAATTGCTTTGCATCAAATGGTAAATCGTAATTTCGAATGATTTTACTTTGAATTTTGTGCATGACACGTTGTATATCTCTTTGATGCGGCATGTGTGAAGTTCCGAAATTCTTCACATCGGCAAGGAGGGGTTTTTCTCGACGTAAGCAAGTCACCAGGAGGTGCCCTGTGGCGTTCTTCTGCCAAATCTACCAGACTTGGCTCTGGCTGGGCTTTCGGTGTACTCACCTTTGGACCTTGTGATGGTACAGGTATAGGATGATGATGTAAGAGATGCGGCGCTGGGAGAAGCGGTTGCTGCACAGAGAGAGGGGCCACCTGTTGGGGGGCTGAATTACCACGAAAAGCAGGTGGGGCGGTGGGGTGGAGTGTTTTGCTGCTGTGACGTATCACTGCTCGGTGCAGGAGTATGCACATTCCCACTCGTGGCTGCAGGGGTGGAGAAGTTTTCCTTCCAGGGAACAAGTCTGGTACCCGAACACCTAAGGCTTTAGCACTAGCTCGTGTCAAAACTGGAAGAGCGTTATCTTCATAGTCATTTTCCAGATATTCTGAGATCGCAGAAAATGCATGAGGAAGTATCCTATCGATTTCGGAGTCGCCATTCTGCTGCGCTCTAGAGAGATGATCTGCTAAAGCAAGTTCAGAACCCTTCTTATAGTCAACCTTGAATGAAAATTGTGACAACTTAAACAACAAATTTCTGAATCGTGAGGTAGGGGGGTCACGTTTTGATGTGAGAATTTCAACAAGTGCAGCATGATCCACACATGCGTCAAATTCGACATTTTTGAGAAGGTGAACAAACCCATTAATATTAATGAGCAAACCAAATAATTCTAATTCTGTTACACTATATAGAGTACAAGCTTCTGGTAAAACCTTAGAGTAGTAACCTAAAAGATATTCTTTCCCATCAACAGTCTGATTTAGGTACGAACCAATGGCAATCCTTGATGTGTCACTATAAAAAGTTAAACAACCTTCTCTTTTAGGCATATGAAGAACTGGTGGATTACACATTAAATTACGAATTGTGTCAAAGGCTTTCTGATGTTCCTCTGTCCACCGAAAGTGACGTTTTGCCTACTTAATTTGTGAATAGGTCTTAAATGTTCCTGGATTCGAGGAAAAAAGCCTGATACATAGTTTACTGCACCTACAAATCTGCGTGCTGCTTTTGCATTGTGTGGGACTGGAGTGTTGAGAATCGCATTACATCTATCAGTTAGTGGCTGAATTGTAGCCTTTCTATCATCATGAACAGTTATGATATGTCCCATATAGGTGACGGATGAGCGAAATAAACTACACTTGCTTGGGGAAATCTTCAAACCATTAGCTATCAAAGCTTTAAAAATTGCTAACAAGTGTTTGGAATGAGACGACATGTCTTTGCTATACTATAACTAAAATGTCGTCATGCATTGAAATACAAAACTGATCGGAATTTAGTACCTGTAAAAGTACTTTAGTCATCTTAGCGCTAAAGATACTCGGAATAAGATTCAGTCCCTGTGACAGACGCTTATAGAAGTAATGTCGGCCTCCACTATAAGATGCAATGGCTGTGTATTTCTGAGCATTTTTGGTCAAAGGAAGACAGAAGAAGGCAGATTTCAAATCTAAAACACTCAAAATTGTGGCATCAGAGTTACCAATTGTGCGTAACGTCTCGTTCAAGAGTGGGAAGGGGTGGTTAATTCTCTGAATCCTGCTATTCAAAAAACGGAAGTCAGTTACCACACGTTTCTCATTGATGCCCTTTTTTGGAATTAAGAAAACTGGAGACGTATAAGACTGGTTCCCAACTGCCAAGATTCCAAGATCTACCAATTTATCTAGTTCTCTTGAGATAATAAGTTTATCATCGGGAGATAATTTATATGGCCAAAGAAAAAGGGCTCGGTATTGGTTAACGTTATATCTGCCTCAAAGTTCGGGCAACTGGAGAGTTCACCATATAAGGAGAAGACTTCCTTATTTTTATCCAACATTTGGTAAAATTCGTCCCGTTCATTTGGATCTAAAACACTCTCCTGTAAAGAGACCTGTTGCCTAATGATATCAGAGTCTGTCAGTGAAGCTAATGGATCATTTGAACTCAAATGTGGGTAACGTTGCAAGGTATAACGCCGTATGTGGTCACGTTGTGAATATTCACTGGTATTATCACCTGAAAATTGCGATGTTGTAACATTAACATGCTCTAAAGACTGCCTAAAGAACTGCCGTTCTTCTAACCATTTACGATAACAATCCTCATGGAGTTCATGAGTTACTGACACAATATCAGACAAGTCAAAAGAAGCTACATTTTGCCTAGGTGACACAACAAATGGGCGTGTACCGTTATTTTTCAACATGAATCTAGTCCTACCTTTATGCAGTTTTACCATCATTGAAGTAGGGCACATGTGTGCAATAAATGCAGCACGCTGAAGAATTACGTCAGTGTTACGTAAGCAAGATGGCACACGACTTTGCACATTAATATACTTACACTGACCTGGGTAAATTACAACTTTACTCGTAGGACGAAAACGTTGCATACCTGGCTAAATCTTAAAGGAATTGTTTGAAAAATCTAGAACTCCATTGAGTTGTTTTAAGGTATCTGTTCTTAACATTAGGTCTATACCTGTGAGGTTATCAGTGATGAATGCATTTAACTGAATGCTATGACCCTGAATATTTACGACGAATGTCAAAGTCTCATGAGCAACCAAAAATTGACCTTTTCCCAAGCGAAAAGACAATGACTTAATTTTACATGGCTTGAGAGACGATAAGTAACGTGAATTCTTAACAGTAGAGGCAGATAAAATAGACCTTGTGGCACCAGAGTCAAACAACAATAAAATATTCTTTCCGTCTGTTAATTGTGCCTTGACAAAATTTTTGTGATCTAATTGAATAGTTGCTTCGGGCTCATTCCCTAGGTATGAAGCGGTGTTACTATATGCATTGAAATTTTGCACGTTCTCTTTTCCGGAATGCCTGTGAGGAGTACACTCACCGACATCCCCTATTGAAAATTTTGGGTATTGGGTGCAGACGGAACTGGATTGGTCATGTGCCTTTCAGTAGGCTGATAAGAGTGAAAATGAGGGCCGCACTGCGCCCTTACTAGACTTGGCCAAGTCTCTCGTGAGTGCTCCCCGGGGAGCTGACAACACCAACTCTACACAAATCCAGTGCTTCAGCACAGTACAGCATACCGTATTTGCCTTTTTTCTAATACGCCCTCTATCGGTCTATAAAGGTATCGCTTCTCAACGAGAGACTTGGGACAATTGGTTTCTATGACGTCATAATTTTTATGTTATTCCTTTACTTTATTCATCCCTCATTAAGATGAATAATATGTTGTAGTTTCTCAATATCTAGTCCAATCAAAGTTGGCAGTCTGTAAATCGTGATATGAATAAACATACATTAGGTCACATGACCTTGTCATTCATATCTGTCAGCCAGCAGTGCTAGCAGTCGACAAATGTAGAGCCCATACCGTACCGATGAAGCGACTATTTTCTTTGCAATAACATCTGAAATTATTCTCAAAGACATTCGCAGGGGTTTAGAAAGAGTCATTATTAATGTATGGGACACCAAGAAGACGTCGGAGTTTGATTACCGGCAGGATTTAAGAAGTAAATTTATCGATCGACCACATTTAGCGGTTGAGTTACACGAAGCGCAGAGAAGGCAATGACGCTTACAGTTACAGTATAAGTATATACTACGAGATCTAACAATAACGTTACTTCGTAAACACCGCATAGACAATGTGTGAGTTAGAAAATATTCTATCAAGTGGGCTGTTGATGTGTGTAACGTTAGTGCTCTGCAATAACAATGAAGTTTGACCGTTTTGGACATATGCAAGTGTAGCAGAGGAATTTCACAACTTTATAACTTATGATTAATGAATATGATGAGGCACTGTTTAGCATAGAGGACGGCAAGGGGAACTACTGGGCGAAGCAGGCCAAGTCGTCCCCAAACCAACTCGTCCCCAACCAACTCGTCCCCAAGCCAAGTCGTTCCCAAGCCAACTCGTCCCCAAGCCAAGTCGTCCCCAAACCAACTCGTCCCCAATATGAAAAATGGTGTGATTTTCATGGCGCGAGAAAGGGGGAATATATAACCAACCAAACATTATCAAAACTAAAATAAAAAATATGAAATATTTATGTGACAAAACACGAAATTTATTTAGTAGCATCAAACATTAGGCCTATATTTGTAAAACAAATTTGCAATAAAAATACAATTGTAGAAAGAGTATGTTCTTAACAAGATATATATTTGCAATAAAATATATTCCCAACCAAAATATATGTTTGCTCTAAAATAGGCTATATATTTAGAAGAATATTATTTTCCAACACTTGAAATATATTCGTAAAGAAAAATATGTTTACACCAAAATATATTTGCAAGAAAACATATCTTTCTTGAAAAAGTTACCATGTTCGTCACAAAATTATATTTGCAACAAAAATATTCTTCCAACTTGAAATATATTGTCAAGAAAAAAAAAAAAAGTTTGCAATATAAATGTATCTGCAAGAAACATTATTTTTGCCAAAACATTTATTTGCAAGACTAATTATATTTGCCAAACTAAAAATATGTCCCCATCAGTTGTGTTTAAAATATATGTTATCAAACTCCAAAAATATATATGTTATTGGTTATAATGGGTAGACAAATTGCGACAATAAAGTTATCATGCTATATTTTAAACCACTTGTCGTTCTCTATATATACATAAATCACGGTTTCAAAAGTTAAAAAAATTATGTGTCACGAAATCTCCCTATTAACTAGCAAAAGGGAGGGAAGAAATAATGAACAAACCAAAAACAAATGCAAAGTCGGTGTTAGCTGGTCTCTTGAAATGAGATAGGCTAATTTTATTTCCCACTAATTTTTCACTAATTTCTCATATTGGGGCCGACTTGGCTTGGGGACGAGTTGGCTTGGGGACGAGTTGGTTTGGGGACGAGTTGGTTTGGGGACGAGTTGGCTTGGGGACGACTTGGCTTGGGGACGAGTTGGTTTGGGGACGACTTGGCCCGAAAGCCTACTGGGAGTCTGCAAATTGAAGAAGACATATCCGGCATGCTGGTATAATTGAGGTAAACTAATGCACTTCGGCTACTCACCAATTGCAACCTCTACCCCGGCCTAGTCTCCTAGACCCACGGGTGGGATTTGACTGGGGACGGATTTCACAGTCATTCTGTCCCCACCTGGCCGAGACTTGAGTGTGCTAGGATTTCACTCCATCAGTCTGGATCCGAAGGCCGGGGTAATCTGGCAGGTCTTTTTTCTGGTAATATGCATAGTGCCTAGGTGACAGTGGGGACTTGGCAGGGGATTTAGCCTCGATCAGTGTATACCCAACCCAGCTTGGATATGGCCAGGCTCTGTGTGGGGATTTAACAATTTCAAAAATAAAGTTCCCGGGCAAGACTCGACCATTCCCAGGTCTAGGAAGTGTCAGTGTTGCAATTGATAAGTGCATAAATCTTCATGACATTGCAAGATTATTGCAGCCAGGCCCTTTAAGTTAGCTAAAAGTGGTGCCTATAGACAGCTATAGGCACCACAGCTATAGGCACCACAACATACAGGACTTGGGGCATTGGTAGCTGCAGAGGGCAAAATCAATTGTCCCAGACCCATGAATAAGGTAAAAGGCATTTTCTACTTGGCCTTGCAAAAATTCAGGTTGCCCCAATTCTACCCAGGGGTTTCATTATTACAATTCTTCAAACTTGCTTACAACTTTGTTCAGGCTTTTACTTAGTCAGAGAGTTGCATGCATACATTTTAGAGGAACCCTGCTGAAGGGACTAGTTTTGCTTCCTAACAAAATAATTAATTGCTTTATACAAGCTAGGTGTAACACTGTGCTACTGTACAAGGGATTGTCAATCCTGCAGAAAACCAGGAAATTAAAGGGACAATCCTCTCACCCCAAACTACACTTCTAGTACAGGGTAACAGAAACTCTCAATTGGCTCAACTTTTTGATTGACTGCTAATTCAAACAATGCAGAGTACCAAAACTTATATTACACAGCACGAACCGTTCTAATAGTGTTTTGATTGTACACATCGAGCTTTCTTTTCCCCCTGAAGCAATAAAATGAGATTGTGTCTGGATGAGGGTGAATTTTAGACAATTGTGGGAGGGGCTTAATTAAGAAGGTTACAGTAAAAGAATGAATTGGTACTGTTTGGGATGAGAAAATTGGGCCTTTAATTACCCAGGCACTGAAAGATCACTTGACAAGTTTTATGAAATGTACAGTACAACTGCTAATTTTTAGCCCTAACATAATTTACAATAAATGAGCATTCATATGTAGACCTACTGCCTATATTTTGTAACTTCAGGAACAGCTACAGTAGAGTAAATTGCACTGGTTGTGTTTTTTATGAATGTGAATATCTACACAAAGAATATGGTACAACTTGAAGACTATGTAAGATTTTGACACCATAAATTAGAGGTAGCCCAGGCTAAATATGTGTTATTTTCTTGTACTAATCTGAGAAAAAAAATTAGGTCATCAGACTACATGCTAGCGCGCTAGTGCTGTAGCACTGCATGTTTCATCGTGCAGCGTTTCCATCAAGTCTCCTTGGTGGAATATTTGCTTCAAGTGTGAGTGGTATGAACATTTTAAAGTGTACTTAATTCTCCTTCATTTTTCTTTTACACAGAACTTAAGCCATTGGAGTAAGTGGGACTGTACATACTGCAAAGCCACCATCTTTGGCAGAGTCAGCAGGCAACCAGGCTATGCAGTACATTACATTTAACACCAAGCTTAGCACGGTATATGGAGTATATTAGGCATGGAATGTATAGTGTATGTGTTGAAAACCTACAGTATCTTGACTCCAATTTTACATGGAATGAGTGGTTACATGAACTATGTAAATAAAATCTTTGGCCTGGAAAATATTTCATTGTAATTTTTGAGAAGAGAGATAGACTGCGCTTGACTATCATCTGATACCAGTACCAGTACAACCAGTTGGTGCAACTGTGGTGTTTAAGTAGAGAACAGTCTGAAATTATCATTAACTGTCGTGATTGGTATATATATGCACTTGTCCTCCAAAGCAATAACTGGTACATATAGAGTTACATTTTAAACAGGGACCTACCAATTAAACATTAAAGAAAATATTTTTCAACTGCTGTAGTAGAAAAACAAGGACTACTGTAGCTGTTCACAGAAGAGATGCTTTCAACAATCAGTATGATTTAGTTAACAGCATGTGCAGGAATTTTGTTGATTTTTTTAATTTGTTAAAAAAGTAAGCTGCTTCCATGGGTACAATGAGTACAAATTCTTTATTAATAGAGGTGGTGTGATGTAATGCATGATGATTTCAACAACTGTAGAAGTCTTATAGTAGTATACAGCTTCCTGAGATTGAGAAATTGAGAAATGTCTCCAGTTTTATTGAGCTTATTGAGACCTGCACAGTTTACATACAAATGTGGTATGATGATAGCAACTCGCTGGTTTAAGGAGCACTTTTGTGGAGGGTTGGGGGAGAAAGTATAGGGGGAGCTAAGTGCAAATTATGGGATATTTTCTCAGTACCCTTGTATGATGTATACACAGCATGTCCTTACCACTACTAGCCTCTGCAATATTTTTGTGTACTTGGAATTTTTGTGTGTTTGTGGGTAGGGTGATGGAAAAGAATCTGGGAGGTGTTGCACAAATGTGACAAGTGGAGAGACACTTTATACATTACCATCTGTAACTGAGCATCATTCTGACATGCGTCTGGGTGATCACTTCGGATTAGCAATAATCCCATCTTCACAGGTAAGTTAATTGGAGGATTACAACTACTGTAATGCATAGCACATGCAGCCTTGTTACAAATCATTGCAGGTAAGTACCTGTAGAACTTGCATTACTACAGTCTAGTTCTACATTCCATAACCTCTTGAGACAGTGTAAACTCAGCCAAAGCCTTACAAGTGACAGGCTTATGCAAATGGTTTCAGGGACAACTTAGTTTTTTAAGGGGTGAGGTGGGGAGGTGGGTAGAGACCTAGGTCTCCATAAAACTGCAACCAGACAGCTACCCATGCAGATAGAGTGTTTAATTTAAGTGATGTAAGGTTACAGGTGGGATTTAAAATTATGAATTGCTTCTCTGAGACAAGATATTTTTGTCCTTCATGGTCCTGGGAAGGTAAAGGCCTACCTTCAGGCTTCGATTTTCAGAAAAATTTGTGGTTGTCCTTGGGCAACCAATTCCATATTTTTAGTTGTCCTAAAGAAAATTTGGCTGTTCAAAACATTTTGTGTCCAAAACATTTTTTGACCAATTACAGCACAAAACAGTAATTGCGTTTATGTATTAATGGTCTGGAAGAATGAAATGATAAAATTTTTGCAAGACAAAGGCGCTTGAAGTGTGAAACTATGATGGAAAATTTTGCAACGAGTTGATCAATCAGCATGTACAACATACTTCTTCATTCAGATAAAAGCAAGCTGCTGGAATATAATTCTTCCACCTTTTGGTTCTCCCTATGGAACTTTAGTTGTCCCGGACAATCGCGCAACCAAGGAAATCGAGCCGTGCCTCCCCCATGATACATAATCTGAGAGATTTGCAAAATACTCATGTTAATCTCTCTCTTTCTCTCTGAGCTTGGATCACTGTTTCAGTAGGCTATGCATGTCTAATTGTCTTATGCTACTTATCATTGTTTGAGACTGGCAGCAATCAGTAAAAGGAGGAATAAAAATTATCAGATTCAAATTAAACACATATTTATATTGAATTAAGTGTCATACCTATTTAGTGCTGCCGGCTGTATGAAAGAATCACTGTGGTCAATACTCTACAAGATGGCTGCATGGCTATTTCTACCTTATCACATAGGGTATATTGTTCCCATGTCTCATAAATCCCACTTTCATATATTCCATCTCGTTTTGGTCCCCTGTCTCAAAAGTCCCATGTCTCACTCGCTGCTCCCCAACCAATCAACTCATTGGGATTATAGTGGTTTGGGTTAGAGATATGGTTATTGGGCATGCACTTAAAAATATGAGGGGAACAATGCCATGGGGAACCAATGCATATTACAGGTAACAAAACTATATTAGATTAACAAGGCCACCATGTGGGTAGCTCACAGGTAGGGATGTTAATTAGGCAGCTGACCCATATTCTCCCCACATATCAGTTGTTTGCCCCAGATCTCTCTCATATCAGTGAAGTGGGCTATCATAAAAAGGCCATTTATCAATCCCAGTTGAAATTGGCCCACATGAAAAGAGTTAACATGGTGCAGCTGCAGAGGAGCCAACCCAGGCATGCATTATTTGTCCCCCTTCCCAAGATTTTGGCCCGTGTCCCTCCCCAACTTAGGTCAGTTAAGAATTGAGTACACAGAAAAAAATAAATAATATACCTCTCCAGATCTAATTTTTCATACTGAGAAATATCCTTGCAAGCTTTGGGGTTTTTGCCCCCTGAACATGCCTACCTCCAGCCTGAATGGGAATGAATGCTTTGGGATCTGTATTCGGTTTGGAGCTGAGTCCAAAATTTTTGCCCCAACATTATCCTGTGCCCTTTATTTGTCCCCCACCCCATTGAGTTTTGACAGTCTGGCACCACCTCTACCAGTGCATGGCATAGTCCCGGGGGGGGGGGGAGGGTCAGAACCTTGCAATGCAAAAAACACCTAAAATAGCGATTTTCTCCCTATTCTTCCCTCATTTAGTGCCCCATGACACCAACCCCCTCCCCCGATGACACAATCCTGGCTATGCGCCTGACTGCTACTACAGTAGTATCAAGGATGGGGGACCATTGACGGGGAAGTAAAGAGATGAGACTAAAGACATATCCCCTTAGGTTTGCGAGCAAAATTGTCCTTCATCCATCAAATAACGGCATATTCTTCTCCTACCCATTTGACTTATCTGTCTGTAATCTCAGTTGAGTACTTTTTTGGATTCAGACGGTTTCGTTCGTTGCAATACTGTTCCTTTTTTTGTGGGCTACAATCTGACAATAACAGTTCAAAGATTAGTGTCTGTAATCAATTCGCATAATTGCTTCAAGTACTAATTCAATGTGTTACGTCGCTGTAAACTCCGATTTCGTGCCCGCAGGATAGATCGAATTGTCACATACATTGTATCACTTATTTTACATCATGCGAATTTCCCATTTTAGAAGTATTCCACTATGGTACGGGCTCAAAAACATAACGTTTTCTGCTACGCCTCAATGGAAGACGATACTACTTTTCAAGGTTATAAAGAGCGATCGTATTTTCGTTTTACCACGAGAGATATCAATTTAATTACTCCTTATACGCTTAAATATTTAAGAAAGGATAATTTGAGATATATTTAAATATTTAATTATTATGGGTGTGATCAGGGTCTTTAATATTATTCACTCACGTTTCTATACAAACCTTCAATTGGGCGATACCAAAGTTTATGTTTGAGAATGCTGATTGGTTGGTAGTGCTGACACAGTTTAAAGATGAATAATAAATAGCCTCATTAGTATGACTTCATAGAAACCAATTGTCCCAAGTCTCTCGTTGAGAAACGATAGAATTAATTGACCGATAGGGGGCGTATTAGAACACTCACCAGAGGCTTGGCCAAGTCTACGCCCTTACATGTTCCTGACGCAGGAAACAATTTCCGGCCTTGTGACCTGGGATATTACAATAGAAACACAGCCCCTGAAATCCAAGTCTAGGCCTAGGCCTACTTTGGTTAAAATGCGCCCTTGGTTGTGGCGTACGAGGAAGACCCTGTCTTCTGATATCTCTAGAAGTGTAACGCTGACTAGGGGATTGATTATTATTTGCCTGCCTATCGGAAGTACGAGAGCGATTATTTAGCAGACCGTCTATTTTGTTACTCAATTCCGCAGTGCTTGCATTAGTTAACACATCGTCTGTCTGTGTAGATGAGGCCGTTTCGTGGGTACCAGCCACTGTAGTAGAAGAGGCGGGGCTAGAAGAAGAGGACTTCTTCAAATCTAAATAGATCTGAGCTTTTTGCAAAAGTGCGTTTATGTCTGCATTTTGGTCTGTCGACATCAACACGGCAGATTGGCAATCGCTAGGAAGCACGGCTAAAAATTTATCACGCACCTGAAGTTCAGTATAGCCCAGAAGTAAAGCTAATTTTCTGATTGAGGCCAAAAATTGTTCTGCAGTTTTGACCTCAATATATTTGAGTTCTGAATATTGTCTGCTTAAGGCATGATGTGAGGAAGATTCACTAAATCGGGCAAGAAAAGAGGCTCTTAAATTTTGAAGATCTGGAAAAACCTTGCCCTCGATCAAAATACGTGCAGTACCTTGAAGAGTACGTTTGAAAAGCGAAAGTACGGTCTGAAATTGGACGTTATCGGCAGGATTATGCAAATTGTGTGCCTCTACACTGTTAAAAATTTCTCTGTTAATTTACATAATTTTTATGGCAAATTTTTTTCCAACCAAATAATGTTTTTTTACAGCCAGACTGTAATCATGAAAAAACATTAAGTGTTTGTTTTTTCTTTACAGTTTTTGCATGTAAATTAGTTTACAAATGTCTACTGTAAAATCGAATTACAGAATTGTTCTGTTTTTTTTTACTTTAATTTTATGTGAATTTACAGCCTACTGTTTTCATTCTCGGCGTTTTAATATTTATTATAATATCGCGTTTTTTCCTTTCATATGTTATTACGTAACATACACTTCACCATTACGTAGATCAGGTATTTGCTTATCAACGTAATGTGTCGTTACGAAGTTGTTTTCAATCAAAACACAATGGGGATACTTTGTTGTCATATTGTTGTCAAGTAGACTGCTATCTCTAGGAACTTTGTAATTGGAAAGTCACATTTTTTGTACAATATAATAATTGTTTTTAAAATAAATATGACAAAGAATGCAAATACATTGGTTGCAAAAATTTCCAGACAAGGTAAACAATAAGTTTATCACTTCCTGATTAAAAAACGCCAAAAAAGATATTATTCAAAGCAACAGCAATCCTTTTGTTAGGAAAACGCCTACAAAATAAGCTCCACCCATTTATGCAAAATGAGATATACGTCATAAAGTGGTAAATTTACAGACTCTTTCAAGTAAATTTGTGAAACGTTTTTAATTCGATCAAGTGCATGAGCGCCTGTGGCGATGAGTTGACATCAGTATACCAATTGTCAGTGCTCTGAAATTAGGGCCTTACAATTTCTTTTTTCTTAAAAATGTGTGACAAAACACCAGTTGTATGATATTTATAACTAAGAACGTAATAACTAAGTATGCTTTTATAATAAATGTAAGTTAATTTTCAAATAGGGCCATAAATTTGCCAAAAATGTTTTCTTTTTTAACTGAAACTTCGCAGAACGATGCATGTTATATATTGAAAATTTTCTGGCTATTTCTTATTTGTTTGTTTGTTTGGGCTTATTTTTGTTTCTTTTTCAGCTTAAAAACAAAATGAATGTTTGTTAAATGACAGTATATTTATGTGAAATCAGAAAAATACAAAATACTGTTAAAATTTCTGTAAATTTACAGAAAAAGTTTTACAAAGAAGTAAAATTTGGTTAAAAAAGCAGACAGAAATGGTTTTTCAAATAAACAGAAAATACATGTTAAACAACCTTTTTTTATTGTGTCTGTAAAGATACAGAAAATCTCTATTAAAAGTAAAATACAAAAAGTTTAAGTTAAAAAAAGTCTGTAAATTTACAGAAATTTTTAACAGTGTAGATAATCTGAAAAGGCTAGAAAATGTGCTCTTGCCAAATCTGCATTAATTTTATCGCCCTCCAAACGGCTTGGGAGGGAGTCTGTACTATGCAGATTCGCCATGACAACAGGTAGCCTAAATAAATACCAGCGGTTAGGTCCCAACTGTCAATCTATGCATGGCTATTAAAACAATAATGAGTAGACAAGCCTAAGTTAGGCCCAACGGTAAAGCTCATGAATCAACAATGGCGTAAAATGCAGACTTCGATAAGATCATACAAAAATGCACACATATTAGGGTATCACACATGACAACATGAAATTTGAAATACGGACATGTTACTAAGTGATCCAGTTTATGCCGTGCAGATCGAAGTAAACATACTTGGGTGGGGGGGGGGGTGGGTTGTCTCGCACTCACCTTTTAATTATAAACAACAACAATTATGGTAGCTTCCGTCTTTGGCCGTGAGCTGAAGTAGGCATAGGCGTTAACGCTCCCAAAAGTAAAACCGTCTACCGAATACTGCTGATCGATGACTGCATCAGTCGGTGTAGGCTAACGTGAGGTTCTAAAAATGTAATGGCTAGAGAAACCACTCTCTGGAGAAACCAACTAGGCTATCCGAGCGTGAAAACGGGCTACGATGATGACGATATCGCTAAGATCGAAAACAACACGTGTTCAAAAGATATTCAAATTCCAATCCAGGGAAACTGCATTAAACCTGGAGTGATCCACAAACGTACAGGAGAATTGTAGCACAATTAGCTGCTGTCCAGAGAAAGGGATATGCGAACAGTGTAAAAACAGAAATGAACCGGGGGACGTCTAGGCTGGAATAGGTGTGAAAGTCCGCTCCGTAATTAGGCTAGGTTTATATGAAAGTCCGCTCCTCGATGAGATTAATGTAAGTGAAAATCCGCTCCGTAATCAAATGATATGAAAGTCCGCTCCTTCGCCATGTTAGATAAGTTGTTGCCGGCGAGCCGGCTCCTCCACCATGTTAGATAATGAGTGGTACGGGATCGAGTTCCAGATGAAAAAAGATAGGAGAGTTCCAGTTGATTTTAAATTATTTTATTTGATGATTTAAGTTCCACAAAAAGATGATTAAGTTGAATTAATTCGGCCGGCCTAATAATGATTCCTGAAATATTTACATTATGTACAAAGTTGACTAGGCTATATGTTCCTGCTTCGAAGTCTGCCGCACCAGTCTCCAGATCGCAGGCTCGGTCTTGTGAATCGTGCGAGCTCTGAACTGCTGCAGTCCCCTGATTTGTCAAAAGTTATGACGCACCCATATGAATAAGTATTATGATAAAAATGACCAATGAGGAGGCTGCAAAGGGGGAAATTGGCCACACCTCGAAAATATGGGTTACAGCGTATGATATGTCACGTCCACTGGTAACACGTGACGGGAAACAGGAAGGGCCCTGGGAATCTAGAACAAAAGCAAGGGAGTGTTGCTCGTAAACAACAAGATGGCGTGTGCTAAAGGTCATTAAGAGTGCACCATACTACATGACACTATGAAGGGATAAAGGGTCAGGTATTTCTCAACATTAATGTACAATCAACATATATGGCGTGAAAGTTTGTCACATAGGGCGGCCTTTGCATGTAGTCTGTGGAGACGTTGTCCCTATAACGACTTTGTTCCACTGATCTCTACAAATAAACCTGGATAGCGCTTGTGGCAGTATTTTTGAAGTCACTGTGCCTCCACTGTACCACTCCCAAAACACAGATTACGAAATCACACTTCTAACTACTGAAGTGCAATAAAGCTCCGCAGTTGCTAAGACTTCATAAGAAATTGGGCAATTTAGCAACAAAAATGCCATTGTTGCGGCTATCAATTGTTCTAATCGACAATTTAAAGGTTGCCAAAGAATATTTCACTTTTAAGTGGATAGGTAGAAACAAAAATATGCAAAAGAACAAGGCTCATTAATAGACAGGTGAGTGGGTGACTTCACTTGATTTCCAATCACAGGAAAAGTTTGATGGTTGTTTGGGCCAGTTAAGGTCCCCGAGTGGGTTTGTGAAAGTTTTGATTATTTGAAAAAAAAACATATTTAGACAACTCTTGCTGTTTTCAAGAGGTTCCAGTGCATCTTTATAATGATCTTCGTCGCAATTTTAGTCAATTAGGCCTACACTGAACATCATTTACTTAGTTGCTGTTTTGGTTAAACCACATTACTCAGTACATTGTCACTGTCTAAGGCATACGAGGCGGGGGTGCAGGGGGCACTCGCCCTTCCAATTCGGGGAAAAACAGTTGGTCTATTCGGGCAGAACATGGGCAAACATGATAAATGGTGACATTATTAGGGCAAAAATGATGTTGCCCCCTTATAGAAAATTAACCCTACCCCCCTACGCCTATGTTCTCCGTTGTTTTTCATAGGCCTATTGTTTGAATACTGTAGCACAATCATATTTTGTTTGTTATTTTTTCATTGTTTAGGTAACTGATGCATAGACAGGGAGTCGCACGTATGGCAAGCTAAATGCTCAATAATTCGAAAAATTGGATTATTGATCGAAAAACCATGTATATCGCCGAACAACCATGTTATCGACCGAAGAAAACTTGGATTTTCAGATGAAAGTCTATGTTTTTCTCCGAAAACCATGTTTTTCGACCGAAAAACCAAGTCTTTGTCGATAATCTTGTATTATTGGTGATAAACTTGAATTTTCGGTAGAAAAACCATGTTTTTGGACCGAAAATCCAAGTTTATCACCGACAATGGTTTTTCGCCGATAAACTTGGATTATCAACCGCCAAACATGGTTTATCACCGACAAACTTGGATTATCATTGATAGACAATGTTCTTCGATTGAAAATCCAAGTTTATCGCCGATATGCATGGTTTTTCGTCGATAAACATGGATTGTCGACCGATAAACATGGTTTATCGCCGATTAAAATGTTTTTTCGTTGATAAACATGGTTTTTCGTATGAAAATCTGAGATTATTGCCGATAATCTTGGATTATCGGCCGAAAAACATGGTCAGTAAGTTCTTCGGTTGATAAACACGGTTTTTCGGTCGACAGTGCAACTCCCTGCAAAGAGTGACTTTCAAATAGAGAAAGTGGGGGAGTGTGATGGAGTTGGTTGGGCGGGTATGAGTTAAAAGAGTGTTTCAAGGGTGTTAAATAATTTTTGAGAGACCAGCTGTGGGCTGTTAGTATGACTGTATGGCAATAATTATTTTTACAATATATCAAGTGCAATTATTTTTTAGTATATTTTGAAACTAGAGAAATGCAACTTTTAACGTAAAAGTAATTATTTTTTATTTTCGTGATATAAAAGGAGACTGTATATATGTTTCCTTTTGTCTTTTTACAGGGTTGTGAACTGTTTTCAGTACCCTTGCAATCCATAGCTGCTTTCAACTCGGACAATTTCATCATGCACTTGTATAGGCTACCTTTTGGGTCCTCAGTCTGCCCATGTGTGGCTCTCTAAAAGATATATTGTGCTAATTTTTAAAACCTCCAACATTCTCTACAGCCCCTTCCCCCACCCGAGCCCATTCGTCCACTTTCCTCACCACCACGGATTGTTAAGAAGTCAAAAACAAGTGGTGACTGACAAGTTCTGCACACTAATGCACACTCAGCTGTTAGTCGGCCGCGTAAGAATGGGAGTGGTATGGCTGCCGTCGCGTGTTCGTGGTGATTTCAACTGTTTGTACGTTCTATAGACGAAGCGTTATCCAGGTTTATTTATAGAGATCAGTGCTTTGTTCTCTGTAGCCAACTTTTTGTTTTTTATTGGTCAAGGACGATGTCAAGTGCAAGCTTGGGAAACTTAGATTTAGCTGATTCGAAAAACATATTTTGTTGGTTCATATTACTGACATGGGGTTACACCTACAATGGGTATGACAGTGATTACTATATAGAAACCAGAAGTTCGGATAAGTACGATTCTACAGGGCAGAACTGCCACGGAGGGTACATTGTTTCGTAGAAGTCTAACGGAAACGTTTGAGATAAAAGCAGCACTTTCAACCCGACCTAAACGATTACTGCCGTTAGCCTTTGTGCAGTGAACAGCATCCTCGTATATTCAAACTACACGAGATACTGAGTACAGTCAACGCACGTTGCACGTTAGTATTGCGTGACGAAAGTTCCATGTGGAAACTAGTATTAACCTAAGTTGGCGAAAGTTGCCAGGTAAGTTAAAGTTATGTTTTTTTTTTTGTTTTTTTTTGTTTTGTTTTTGTTTGTTTTTTGGGTGGGACGAGTTCCTTGAGTAGTATACACGCCTATTTTATTTGGTTTCGACGTGTGGCCCTCCTCACGAGAGTCAGGAACATTGAAAGGAGTATATACAGGCATGAACGGTAATCGGGAATTGAATTAACTTTCAATCGATCGTGCATAGGCGTGCGGGGACAGTCCAACACCTTTGTGAGGGGACAAGGCATGTGCTCCTGCACTGTTGCTTTAACTTTTCTGTTACTAACAAGGTGCATCTGTTTAATTCATGATTCACTTGTCAACAAAAGCTGACACATCTACTAGCCCATTTCATATTTTAATAGGCATAGACTACGCCATACGCCAAAATGTATTTCCTGAATTAGGGACAAGACAAAGCAATTCCTGTTTTGTTGAGAACTCTACCGAATGGGATAAAATTTGTTGCATTTTCATTCCAATCATTTGTTGTTAGTTTCCTGTAGTTTAGTCTTTTAACTATGTTTCAGTGTCCTTTAATCGAAATAAATGGGTTAAATTCATACTTAAAAGGGGGGTATTAATAGATTTCTCCTGGTATTTGTTATTTCACTAAATTTTACTTTACCTTGAAATTTTATTGGTGCGCAAGTGGGATGCAAGGCACTTGACTTTCAGCTCTTGATCTCTGAGTCCTTCTGGCGACCCCTATATCGTTATTCCTAATTAAAACCTACATAGATCGTTCATTCAGAGAGTAGTTAGGGAGCTCATGGAGGTCATCAACAAATCCCTTGTTTATTTCGAGTGGCTCTTATACCTACTATTAAGTTGTGATACCGGTACTACCTCCTTATACCGAGTTTACGTAGGCACGTAACTTTTTATTTGATTTAAAAGTTTATCATGAAATGAGATAAAGGTCGATAGCATGGATTGTCGACAGCTTGGAATCAGCACCGGTCGACCGGTGGTGAACAATTTTTTTGTTTGTTTTATGTATGAAATGCATGTAGCCAAAGGTGGATAACAACAGTTATCAACCCGAACCAAGTTCAAAGGATTTGAAGGAGAGGAAAAATATTGACTTCAAAATATGCAGAAACACATTTTCTCTCTCTGGAGATGTATCTCAACTTATCCTGGCGCGGATCCAAGGTGGAATTTTGCGGCCTCACTCCTCCCTTTTTCGCCACATGAACAATAAAACATATGAAAAATAAACTGTGTAACTCACAGCCCTGGTTTATCATAAATTAGTCCTCGTTTTTTTGGAGTGTCTAGATCCGAGCCTGTTTTCAGATCTCGTTTGGAAGATTCTAATGTCCATCCCCCACCACCCCAAAAATGTTACTTTTTTGTTATTGGGATATGATGCACAATCGAAAATATGTGATTTTATCGCAGCACATGTATTTCACATTGTATTCAATTTATTTTTTTTATTGCGATATAGCTGCCTACAACAAAAAGCAATATTATGCGCTAGAACATACTAATGGTGTAGGGTTAGGCTAACTTCCATTGTAAAGTATATTCAAACATCCTTCAATGCCAAAAAAGACATAAAGAAAAGGAAAAGAAAATGTAATCTGAGTCCATGCCACAGGATAACATAACAACATTCACTGGCCTTGTTGAAAAGGGGGCGGTTTACAAATTAACCAAGCTTTAAAGTGAGGTATGTTGTTTTAAAAAATTACTTTTTCCAAAGTCCTCCCGCTAAATAGAAAAGTAGTATTGCAATAGCATTTGGAGTACATAGGGTCTGGAAATAAGTTTTCTGTCTGAAGACCCGAGTGATTTTAAAATTCCCATATATGTATTTTATAAACAAGCACTGAACTTTAAAGTGGAACTACGAGATCTCAGAAAACTCCCAACGGAAAAGAACAAGCCTAGCTCCATGCTTTTCACACAAAAATAAAACGAGGAGAAAGCTTTCTGGCAAAAGTAAAAAACCTTTAATAAGGTGTAAAACAATAACAGTTACAGTTACCGAAACAACTTCAGAATATGCATTTCGTTTCCTCTGCAGCCTAGGCAGTTCTTGGCACTTTATACATACTCATGTTTAGCTGCTTTCGAGATCGCATCGACCACACCGTCAAGATGCAGCCGGTGTTTACTGATCACGGACTTCCTACATACCTAGACAGAACATGTAACGCGTACGTCTTATCCTACTAGGAAAAAGGGCGCACCAAGATGGCCGCCTTGACGTAAACCATAATTTCTATGATTTGACGACGATTCTGTAATATTTTAAACAAAGGTTTAGTTAAAATGAGAAACAACATCATATTACTGCGATTCGTGTAGTAATGTTGAACTTACTTGTATTATTTCGAAAATATTTCAACTTTCTTGCAAATCTTTCGATTTACTTTAACAAGTCCAAACTCTCCAAAAAGGCCCTGGCAGACAGCCATCTTGCTACGCCTATAAGATACGGTAGCGACAATCTAACGTGCAGCATGCTCTCTCCATGTATAAGTAGTCCGTGATACAGTACGTACGCAATCGTATATAATAATTTTCATTACATCAACGACGAATTTTAGGCCAGGATGTCCTCGGTGTACTAAAAATGTATAGCCATGAGGTCCTTACTGTACATGTATTGTTCACACCTGTAGTCTTATCCCATGCTGCCTTGCTGTCAGGGGGGCAGCACGGGATTCCACTTAGGATGTAAAGTGAGATTTTTCTCCTTTTGGTTTCGATGATAAGAAAAACCAATGCATTCAAGATGACGTGTGTGTGGATGTATGTGATGCTGCTCGTTAACACCATATCTCAAGATAGGAATGTATGACAGTTTTCAAACTTGGTATAAAGATGCTCCATATTAGAGGAGGAGGTCAAAGGGCATCTGGGGTCACCAGGGGGTCAAAGTCTGAAAATAATTGTTAACTCAATATCTCAAGTTAGGAAACTTGGATAGATTTGATATTTAGTATGTGAATGCGTTTTAGTCAGAAGAGGTCCTTAATGTTTCTGGCGGAGGACATGGGTACCTGGGCTTCCCTGGGGTCAAAGTTTGAAAATCTCGTTAAAACGATATCTCAAGGTAGGAATGTATGACATTTTTCAAACTTGGTACAAAGATGCGCCATATTAAAGGAGAAGGTCAAAGGGCATCTGGGGTCACCAGGGGGCCAAAGTCTGAAAATAATTGTTAACTCAATATCTCAAGTTAGGAAACTTGGATAGATTTAATATTTGGTATGTGAATGCGTTTTAGTCAGAAGAGGTCCTTAATGTTTTTGGCGGAGGACTTGGGTTACCTGGGCTCCCCTGGGGTCAAAGTTTGAAAATCTCGTTAAAACGATATCTCAAGGTAGGAAACGTGAATAGATTTTATATGTGGTATGTGAATTTGCTATGGTCAGAACATAAATAGTCCCTGTTGTCTTTAGTGGAAGTCAGAGTTTATGTTGGGTCACCAGGGGTCACAGTCTGAAAATCTCGCAAACATGATATTTCCAAGGTAGGAAACTTGGATAGATTTCATATTTAGTACGTGAATGTGTTATAGTCAAAAGATGGTCCCTATTGTTTTTCTCGAAGGTCAAATGTCATCTGGGGTTACCTGGGTCAAAGTCTGAAAATCTCGTTAACCCGATATCTCAAGATAGGAAGATTGGGTAGGTTTCATATTTTATATGAGGATGCGTCAGGTTCAGGAGACGGTCGCTGTTGTTTTTGGTGGAGATCAAAGGTCGTTTGGGGTCACCGGGGGTAAAAGTATGAAATCTCATTAACCAGATGGCTCAAGATAGGAAACTTGGATAGATTTCAAATTTGGTATGTGGATGCAAAATGGTTGGAAGATGTGATATTTCTGTGTCTGTTTGTTTCTCCGTCTGTATGTATGTATGTATGTTTGTTTGTCTGTCCATCTATGTATTTTGAATTTCATGGAGGTCAAAGGTCATCTTTGGTCACTGAAGACCGAAATGTGATTGGAAACCTCGTTAGGTGTCAACACATGTTCAGGTGGAAAACTATAGATTTCACATGTGGCATGTGGATGCACATTTTGGTGAGAAGATGGTCGCATTATTTTTTGAACATGCCATTATAACATGTGAGTGAGAAGACCATGGTACATAAGAGCATTATTTTAAATAGAACATTTATGTATCATCGAAACCTCAATGCAGTTTTGCTTTCTGTTTCATATTATTGGGCAACAATTTCGATGGCGTGGATAAAGTTTCCTCCTACCAGTAAAGGCCTATGCCTAACGTTGCACTAACCTGAGTGTAATCCTAGGTTATTTGTTTATAGGCCATCCGTCGAAGGTGCAAACAAATGCTATGCTCTTCTTACGTACGTATATTCATTTCTCTTTCAGTTGGGCATGTACGCATGAATTCAACAACTGCACTTCCAACAAAGGTACTCCCAAATGAAGCTTAGACTGTCCTTCTAAGTGTGTTAGAATGTGGAGGGCTATTATGACCCGTCCAAGAGTCGAACTTAAGACCTCCGGGTTGCAAGTTTATGCTCTAAGTTCCGTGTGTTACACATTGTAGTGTACATAAAATGGATATTAAGTTTAGCCACCTCATCGATATGCCATTTGATCAAGTTCTTTATAATATTGTTTTGAAATCACTTTAGGGTTAAATCTGTCATCAAGTTATTTAAAATTAACCGCTGAAATAATGATAAATCAATGGAAAACCATAATGGTTCTCAACAGGTCATAAAACAGCAAACAGCCCAATGACGGACGAGCGTTTGTCAATTTATGCCACACCAATCACTCCATCTTATGGGTGCACGTTAGGAAAAAACAAAAATACTAATAGATCAAGGTTGAGGGAAAATCAATTTTGAAAGACAGAAACTAGTTGAATATTTTGGTTGATACTTTCTGTTGTAAATAGAAATACACCCGAAACTCCCAGTCCCCTTTTGAAGAGTGTAATGTATCCTCTGAGAAATAGCTGACGTCCCAAGAGTAACTGTTGCCCTTGAACACACTTTTTATGCCCGGCAGTGACGTCACGTAAAAGTATTTCATAGACTTTTTCTGGTTTACTAGTGTCATCAGGTGGTATTACATTAACGTCTGTAAATGGGGTTTTTGAATATAAGCTGGAAGGTAATAAACGCAGAATACCATATAAACAACTCGATACCCGATCAAATATCGATGCGAATGCGTTTTTACGAGCGAGTGCGAAGTATAGCAGTCGCTTTATGGACTTGTTACAGTGTTTTCAATCTGTACATTGCTGCTTTTGTTACTTTGTAAGTGTTTGTAAATTAAAAGTCGTTAACCATGAATGCAGAAAATTTATTTAAGGATGTCTCTGGTTTCATTACACGCTGAGGCATATTACTTGAGGGATAATTCAATCACATGGTTTTTGGAACGACTGTATGGGGTTATCAGAAGCCCTTTCTTTAGTTTTTGTCAACTGCCGTTCTTTATGGCTTGGTCGTTACCCCTTCTTTTCTTACAGTTTGAAAGATCCGAGCAACCTCTTGACTTAAAAGTTTAGGCGTTGTTTTAAGAAAAACATTGTACGGGGATTACTTTTCATAATGAAGCAACTTATAACTGTAACATGAGCGACAAACTGACAAACTAAAGTTATATTTTATTTTGTTCAGAACTGAAGACCGTCACAGAGGATTAGGAATAGAGAACGGATAAGAAAACGCAGTCTCCCGGATGCGAAAATTGCGCAATATTAACTGCGTAGTTTTCTTCTGACCTAGACGTTTCAACTGAAAAATGAATCTCCCTTATTAAGAATAGGCGCTTGCTTTGCCGGGGACCACATGATCAGCCGAATGACATATGATAGAGTTGATGATGTCAATTGCTACCGTGGCTTGAAACAACCATTTCGAGATTTTGATGTGTTTCAGTTGAAAGTCAAATGTACCATGCGAAGGTCCCAAATACCTCTATGCTTAACCACATCTAAATAAACTTAGTTAACATCAACCCAAGTTTTTTGTTCTGCATTTTGTAAATATTCTCACATTAGAATTTTTCATTGGTGGTGGTACTTGACGGCATGGTATAATTAGATTTAGCAATCTTGTAAACCGGTTCCTTTGAGCAGCCGTACTGTAAGGGAAAAGACCACAAGCTGCTCACTTGTCCAACCAAAGAAAGAGAAGGCCGGTGAGAAATTCTATTCTGTTTTTTGTCGTTGACAATTACAGCTAGGAGGAATGGGCAGAGAGATCTCTGACGAGGAGTAGCAAAATAAAAGACTGCGTAGTTATCTCTCTCTCTACCCGCAAACCTCATTAGCCAAGATGATAGCTAAGTTACGTCTCTTCTGATCTGGAAGCCTATGTTTGCTTTGTTGGTGATCATGCGATGCATCCGCTGGTGATCCGGTTGCACTGTCGAACCGTAATAAGCACTGCCATCGAACAATACTGAGAACACTAAGGAAGTTAAAAAATATTGAAATTGTCATTCGTGAGGAAATTTTGATATTTTAAACTTCCAATAATATGCGTGAATTTCTGGCAGTTTTGGCTAGGGCCGGAAATTACTAATAAAATAATCCTTCTGCAATCTAAACGTCTATTTTCTAGATCTAGTAGATAATATCACCCACCTCTTGTTATATTCAGTCAATTTTAACATCTTTATAAACGTATCACTCACATATACTTTTTTAAACTCGAGCTTGCATCATATACACTTTTTTCCCTCACCTCCCATCACTAATGCTATGCTATGCTAATCCTGTATAAATTTTCAACACTGATATATTTTTCTGAAATGCGCAAACCTCCTCATTGTAAAAAAATCACGTGTTTGGTCGAACGGTAGAACATCCCCCCTAACACGCGGAAGGCGTGGGTTCGATTCCCAGGTCGAGTCACACCAAAGAATAAGACCTTCTCCATTCGCGATTATGAATGCTTTGCATTCTGATTCTACATCCTGTTGTTAATCTAAAACTATATTTGAAATCAATTGCGCATTTCATCTCAATTGGTCTGTACCGCTTCGGTGAGTTGGTCACCGTTATACCTGTCAAAGTTACCAAACACCCATTATTTTATCCACTTGATATAAATAAGAAGCTGAGAGGAATACGCATTGACAGGAAGTTACATCATTAATGATAGTACTTATAGTTTGGGTATATTTCCGTGTTTTGAGAAGTTCATCACAATAACATCTCGAATAGCCAGTCAAAAATTCCCCGTATTACGGTATTGCTGGACCATCAACCCAACAATCGTCTATAATATTTCTAGAATCCAACAGTGAACTAATACTCTCGCAATGTATTGTGGTTTACATTGTGTACTGTGTATTAAAAATCAATATGTCCGAGGTCCATCATGTCAACAAACCATTCGTGGTCACTGTATTTCCTTTATTTCCTGCAAATTACAATTTTCACTCAACATGTCCTAAAGGTTTCATTTTATGGTCTATTTTATTGCATTTGCACTTGAACGAAACAAATATTTTTCCAGGTTGTTTTTCTACTTCCCTTTTCGGCCTTAAATTATCTGCTTTAAGCATGTTTACCCAGAAAGTGAAAGAGTCCTGTTTAAGAGGAAATGATTCAAAGAAACGATCACAGTACAGGTGACATGTGTGATAAAACTGTTTCCTATTAGTTCTAACAAGATCTAGAACAATTACCTCTTCTTGTGGCATAAGTTCTGAAAAAATCTGAATGTGGATCATGCCTTTCCTATTGACTATTGATATGCTGCCAATAGCCCCTCTCACTCACATCTAGAGTAATGAGGTTGTAGGTCGGGAGGTTCGGGGTAGTCTGAGGGTAGGCCTATGTGTATATGCTAACATGCGACTCGATGATGCAATTTATTTCAGAAACGCTGCATAGCATTTTCTCATAGGATACGCAGTACGTGTTGCAACACCTACCATGCATATAGACCCCGCATTCCGGTAACGTAGTAACGTATCTGTCTCCACCCCACGGTTTCGATCGGAACTTAGCAGTGTTGTAACAAGGCACGACTCGAGCCACTTCCTCCCAAAATGATAGTGACTCGATGGAATTCAGCAGTAATTTCCCCATTGAAATAGTACAGTGACTCGAGTCAATGACTCAACTCGAGTCACTTAAAAGTTTGAAAACTGGTGACTCGAGCCACTAATCTAGTGACTCGATTACAACACTGGAATTTAGTTCAGAGTCTTAGTTTTCAAACAATTTTCGTAGAGTTTGAAGTTCATTTGGGGTCACAGATGTCAAAGAACTAGAAATACTGTACATTTAACTCATTAACACACTGTCTCAACTTGGAAATGTCAAAGGACTTGAAACACTTTACATTTAACTCATTAAAGAGTATCTGAAGGTAGAAATGTTTGGAAGTTTTTAAACTTGGTACATAGATATCCCATATCAAGAGAGAGAACAGTATCAGTTTCAACGAGTTTAAAGGTCATTTGTGGTCACAGATGTCAAAGGAGTCGAAACACTTTACATTTAATTCATCAACAGAATACAGTATCTCAATGTAGAAATGCCAAAGGACTCAAAACACTTTGCATTTAACGCATTAAGACAGTACCTGAAGGCAGCAGCGTCTGTAAGCCTTCACACTTGGTGCATAGATGCTCCATGACAAGAGGAGGAATCATATGGATTTTGGTAAAGTTCAGGGGTCATTTGGGGTCACGGGGGGGGGGGATCAAACCCCGAAAACCTTGTTAACACGATATCTCAAGGCAGGAGGCTTGGATTGATTTCAAACTTGATATATTGATATAATATGATAGGGAGAGGAACCATATTGATTTTGGTAGAGGGCAATGGTCATTTGGGGTCACAGAGGGTCTAACTCCAAAAATCTTGTTTACACGATATTTCATGGTAAGAAACTTGGATTAATTTTAAACTTGACATGCTGATGCATTATGGTATAAGGAAGATCCTGTCGATTTTGGTATAGGTCAACGGTCATTTCGGGTCACATGGGGTCAAACCCCGAAAACCTTGTTTACACGATATCTCAAGGTAGGAAACTTGGATCAATTTCAAACTTGATATGACGGTGCTATTTGGTGTGAAGAATAATTTTTGGAATTTCAGTAGAGGTCAAAGGTTGTCTGGGGTCACAGAGGGTCAAACTCCGAAAACATTTTTTGCATGATATCTCAAGGTAGAAAACTTGGATTAATCTCAAACTTGGTATGTTGATGTATTATAGTGTGAGAGAGAATGCTATTAATTTTGGTAAAGAACAAAGTTCACCTGGGGTTATCCAGGGTCAAACCTTGAAAACATTTTCTACTTTGTATTGCAAGGTAGGAAAGTGAGATAGAGTTCACCATTAGAATGTGGATGTGTGATGGTAGGAAGATGGCATCTGTAGTCCTTGTTGGAGGTTGAAGTTCATTTGGGGTCAGTAGAGGTCAAACTATGAAAACTTTGTTAAAAGGGGTGCTCAAGATGCGAAACTTGGATGGATGTCATGAATAGTATGAGGATGCATTATGGTGAAAAGACGGTCTGTATGGTTTTATGTGGAGGTAAAAGGTCATCTGGGGTCACTAAATGCCAAACTTTGAAAACTTTGGCAATGGGATATCTCAAGGTAGGAAACTTGGAAGGATTTCATAATTAGTATGTGGACATGTTAAGGTGAGTTAAAACTCCCTCTTGTTTCATGGTGGAGGTCTAGTTTTTCTGGTATCACCTGACACCAAACTCTGAACACATTGTTTGCAGAACATCTTTAGGCGAAGCATGAAATTTGGCTTTTTGAATGTAGAAGTGTTATGGTTAAATAAAAACTAGTTACTTACTGGAGGAGTCAAAGGTCACTTTAGGGCACTAGGTGTTACAATAAATGCAGCATTTTTGGAAAAGAACATGTGCTGTATGTATCGTCGAAACCGCAATGCATTTTTGCATTCTGTTTAGCTCATACCAGCATGCTGATTTGACAGTTTTTTCCCCTTCTTATGAAATTCTGCAAAATGTTCCACTTCCTACAAGTTGTCTTGTACAACTTAAATGCTTGTCTATATTGACACTACGTTGTTGATACTTTCATTATGCACATAAAGTTTGGGTGTAAGGCCCAAAATATGGGTCAAGGGTCCATTTTGTTAAATAAAAAGTCAATGTCTAAAAATGCTAGTTCTTCCTTCATTAGTATCTGCTACACTGCTCCAAAACGGTATCTGCCGTGGAAGTAAAATGTGGATCATACGTCTCTGACTGTGTTCAGGGAGGCAGGTTTTAGTTTTTACTCTGTTGTCACAACCCAACTAACTTGTTTTCTGCTTGGTTAATTGTTGACCAAACTTTATCTTTTGTAGAAACAGTGAACAATGTATGACAACGTGTGACAATGTATTTTGAAACAATGGCTATTGTCCCAATTTTCTCCGTTATTTTTTCATTGCTTGCAAAGTGTCTTTCAGAATATTTCAGGACTACAATATTGGTGGGGGGACGGGTCGATAGTGCTGAGTAGACAAAAAGCTAGACCACATCAAAATGAAAGCTAACCCTATTGCAACTATAATTTTATGTCGTAATTGACCGAAAATTGGAAAACGGGAGCAGGGCAAATACAACCTACAAATCGTCTGGCCAGGCGGGGACTCACGAAAACCACGTGGATATAGAAAATTTTGTACCTGTGAACATTGGTTGTGGTATCATGCTCTTTAGCGACTACAAAACAACATTTAGGACGACAGAGCTTAACTACAGTATCTCAATTCACAATCTGCAGTATTATTCATATTTTTAATATGAAACTAAAAATAGGTCTTTTCCTCCTTCTGGCTGTCCATCGATACGGTGATGACTGCAACGCAAGGAGAGTTAAGTCCTGCAAAACCTCAGGTGGGCCGGCCTGCGAACGGGAGAGTCGTCCCCAAGAATGACAAGCGAACCCAGTTGTTGGCAAAGAATGTCTTAATTGATGTCTATGATCATAGTCTCTTCGGCGTTTCTCTTCAATAGCTCTATTTGATTTTCTCAAAGCTGCTCTCCAGATACTTCTATCACTGGCATCTTGTTCCCAACTGTTTTAATTAATCCTAGAACACTTCATGTGCTTCTTCAGCAAACCCTTGAAGCGGAGCTTTTGCCCGCCCTGTGATCTTTCTCCCTGGACAAACTGTCCATAAAATACCGCTTTTGGAAGCCTGGTGTCCGGAATGCGATAAACATGCCCTGCCCAGCGAAGCTGTGATGCTGTGATTAATGCCTCTCTGCACTAACTGCATTGGCTCTTTCTAGCACGGCAACCTCCGGCACCCTATCCTGCCAGCGAATACCCATGGCTTGGCGCAGATGGCGAAGCTGCGTCGAGGTGAGTTTTTTGTGTGTCTACGGCAGAGAGTCATGCACTCTGTTGAGTAGAGAAGCTCTGGTGGGACTGCTGCATTATACACTTTAACTTTGGTTTCTCTCTTGATTAATGCCTTGACCACAGGCTATTTTAAAGGGCCCGAAAGCTTTGGTGGCCGCTTGAATTCGTCGTTCAACCTCACGGTCAGGTGAGTTCGAACTGGAAATGACAGTACCAAGATAGCTGAAGTGAAGTGTTCAGTTCCTGGCAGGACCGTCCGGACCAGCACACCAGCACATCCGGACATACTCCCAAGCCATCTGGTCGGGGTTGATAGAATAGTTCTGTCTTGGATACATGTATCTTAAGGCCGAACAAGTGGGATGCCTCGTTGAAGCGATCAACAATTTCTTGGATGTCATGTCCATTTGTGGCAACCAGAGCGGAATCATCGGCATAAAGTAGTTCTCTCCTACATAGTTCTCTAGTCTTTGTTGAGGCTTTCAGTCTCACAAGGTTGAAGAGCTTGCCACTTGATCGGGTCTTCAAGTAAACCTCTTTGTTGAGATTGTGTCCCATAGTTTCAGGCTTTCAAGCGGTCCTACTTTTCCTACTTTCCCTACTTTTTTGCTTAAAATCCTGCTTTCTCCTACCTTTTTCCAACACTCTTCTACTTTTTGAGGAACAACCCCCGGACTTTCTTTCATCTCTAATTGTTCCCAAAGGTTGACGGGGGTGTACTGTGAGATTTCTAAACAGTTTTGCTCACATCTCAATGCCAACCGATCTGCTGTTTTTGAATAGCATGACCAATAAGTGAATTGCAGAGATAATGTGATACCCAATAATGATGATGATCGACTGAGGGATTAATTTGTTTTATATGCAAGTTCAAAAGTAATTATCTGTTTTAAAAAAAATTTAACTCCGAAAATCCTCTGCCATCATACTCCTTTTTGTCTTGAAGCAATTCATGACCTGCATTAACAAACCAAATCAAAAGGGAAATGTTAACGGAATATGTTGCTATTAAACACCAATTTCATTTTATACTGTATGCAAAATCAGGCAAAAATTCAAAGTCTTGTGAATTGACTGTCGTAATATCATATGATTCTTATTGCCTTGAACTGGTTCCAGGAAGTCCTGCAAATGTGGTTGAAAAAATTGTAAAAGATGTCACCTAAAGATACCCATTCAAGCATTGGGTGGCATTGATTATTTATACTATTAAAGGCAGTTTTCTTTAATTGTTTGATTCAGTGGTATGTTTACATAACTACTTATAAGTAGTATACCTTTCTATATAAAGAAGAACATTTAAGATGATGTAATTGGACAAAAAAATATTTCTGGTCCTCTTGTAAAACACTGCAGGTTCTAACTTAGGTGCATACATTTTTTCAATCTGACATCTATCAAAACAAACTGTGAAATATTTTGATTACCATTTTAAAATTTTGCTACAGGTTCAAAACTTTAAAGGAATACTTTGAAACATTGTAAAAATTGTCTGTAATGTTACAGAATTTTTGTACTATTACAGAAGAAAAAATAAAGCAATACAAAAAGATAACATAAATGAATGGTTGTAAGGGGTGGAGGAGGCCATCACGTTCATGTTGTCACTACATTTTGCGGAAAGTAACTGTACACTATAAAAGGCTTTTTGATATTGTATTCCATGAAATTCACTCAATTAATGAACATGCTAGTTAGCCAAACTGTGATTGTGCATCAAAAGATTCAATTTTGGAATGGTTGTCACATGCATATTGGATATTGTCTGATTTCTATGTAGTACTTAATAATATATGTATTTGATTGTTAAGGGTCTGTGTTACTGTTCATGTGTTTTATAGAAAAGCAATGATCTTAGACTATCAAAAACTCCTGAAAGCTCACACTTTTATCCTATTTATTATTTCCTAATTCCTACTTTTCCTACTTTTTGCAAAATACTGGTCCTTCTTTTCTCCTACTTTTTTTTTGTCTGGTTCTGCTTGAAAGCCTATAGCTTCTAAAACTGCTGCTAGGTATAATGTGAAGAGAGTAGGCGCTAAAACACAGCCTTGCTTTACTCCATTGTTGATGGTGAATGCGTCACTGATGTTTCCACCAATCGATACCTTGCCAGACATGCCTTCATGAAAGCTTTTGATTATATTGAAAACTTTGTGTGGGCAGCCATATAGTTTCAGCACTCTCCAAAGTGTCTCTCTGTCCACAGTGTCGAAGGCCTTCGAGAAATCTACGTAGACCACGTACAGTGCTTTGTGTTGTTCAATGGCTTTTTGGTTTCGATGATAAGAGAAACCTATGCATTCATGATGGCGTGTGTATGTGTGTGTGTATGTGTGTGTGTGTGTTTGTGACACTTTGCTCGTTAACACGATATCTCAAGTTAGGAATGTCTGTCAGTTTTCAAACTTGGTACATAGATGAGCTATATTGAGAGGAAGAACCCGATTGTTTTGGTGGAGGTCAAAGGTGATTTGGGGTCACCAGGGGTCAAAGTCTGGAAACTTGTTAACGCGATATCTCAAGGTAGGGAAACTTGGATAGATTTCATATTTGTAGTTGGATGCGTTATAGTCAGAAGATGGTCCCTATTGCTTTTGGCTGAGGTCAAAGGGCATCCGGGGTCACCGGGGAAAAAGTCTGAAAATCTTGTTAACACGATATCTCAAGTTTGGAAGCTTTGACAGATTTCATATTTGGTATATGGATGGGCTAAGGTGAGGAAATGGTCCGTATTGTTTCCGGTGGAGGTCAAAGGTCATCTGGGGTCACCAGAGGTCAATGTCGTAAAAACTTGTTAACGCGATATCACAAGGTAGGAAACTTGGATAATTTTCATATTTCATATGTGGATGCGTTATAGTCAGAAAATGGTCCCTATCGTTTTCGGCGGAGGTCAAGGGTCATTTGGGGTGACCTGGGGTCAAAGTCTCAAAATCTCGTTAACACAATATCTCAAGGTAGGAAACTTGTATAGATTTTATATTTGGTATGTGGATGCGTTATAGTCAGAAAATTTTTCCCTATCGTTTTTGGCGGAGGCCAAAGGTCATCCGGGGTCACCGGGGGTCAGAGTCTGAAAATCTCGTTAATTCAATATCTCAAGGTAGGAAACTTGTATAGATTACATATTTGGTATTCGGATGCCTTATAGTGAGAAGTTGGTCCCCATTTTTTGATGGAGGTCAAAGGCCATCTGGGTTACCTGGGATCAAAGTCTGGAAATCTCGTTAACACAATATCTCAAGGTAGCGAAATCTTGTATAGATTTCATATTTTGTATGTGGATGCGTTATAGTCAGAAAATGGTCCCTTTTGTTTTTTGGCCGAGGACAAAGGTCATCTGGGGTCACCGGGGGTCAAAGTCTGAAAGTCTTGTTAACACAATATCTCAAGTTTGGAAGCTTGGATAGATTTCATATTTGGTATATGGATGCGTTATGGTCAGGAGATTGTGCCAATTGTTTTTGGTGGAGGTCAAAGGTCATCTGGGGTCACCAGGGGTCAAAGTCTGAAAACCTTGTTAATGCGATATCCAGGGATGATTTTTAAGCAATTGAAATTGGTTGTCCAAAGGACAACCAGCTGCAAGAATTTGGTTGTCCTCCCAAAAATTTAGTCGTCCTCCATCAAAGACATGTGAAAACAAAAAAGTTGTGCAATGTGCATTTTCTGGTTTCAAGACGATTGTTTTATTTTTATTGCACTGGCTGCTATTTGCATTGCATTATATCTAGCGTGAAAGTCACTTTATTGAAAATACACATGAAAGGGCTGGTATGAGTGATAGTAATACCCAAAGTAACAGTTGAGGAATCTCCGAGACGACAGAGGTCTGGCCTCTGTGATCATTGCTACCCCCCCCCCCAAACCCCACATTTTATTCATCACTTACTCAAGGAGGGACAAAAGACATTTTTTCTCCTGAAAACTTCCCAACGTTCGGTAGACGCAATAATAATGTGATTTTTAGACACCCTATTCGTACATTAGGACATGCAGTTGTACCGTCAAAATATGGTGCATTAATACTAAACTTGAACGGTAGCCTACTTGTCACGATTTCTGAAACTCATTCCTTTTGAATCAAAATCTGACAATCGTAAGCATGAAGTGTCTATTGAACAAAATGCCTTTTTAAAAGCTTGTTTGTTTCAGCTTTAATAGTGTTTGACCGATTATGCTATACTCGGCAATACAGTACCCTTTTACCGATTATTTAATTAAACTATAGGACCGATCCCGATTATTACAAAGAGGGAAGTCACCGTGACATGTTTGTCCCTTAAGCCCCTTGCATCTAATATATCGTATTCCCGTAACCAGTTCAGGGTGGGAAATATTGGGAATCGTTACGAACGGAATATCTTTTTGTATAGGTGTCATATTTTCACTTCAAAAGTGGACATACAAATTAACCGATAGTACAGTTGAATTGTTTGCAGTCGATGTCACATGCCCTTTGATAATTTAGCTCTAAGGCCAACATCATGCTTTTTTTAGTTTTCATCCCTCAATCATGTCGGAACATCTGCTGTTGCGTAAATGTACTGTAGCTGCTCTCCCGCTTTAATGAACCCGTGTTAGAGCAATCATGATAATCTAGCAGTTCTAGTTCTGAGCAGCAGAACAAGTGCACCCGATTAACGTATCTTGTGGTTCCTTCCGGATGTAAATATCCCCGTATATTGTTAGCAGCTCTTGTCCAAAAGTTACGTCGAGTTTAAAAAGAATGTGCAACTGAAATGCACGTAAGTTCGATCCTCGAAAAATCCACGTACACAGAGATTTGTGATGCCTCTTGGTGAATTTAGCACGGGGCTTTCCCGGCCTCGCTAGCCGGCTATATAAGCATGACAAGTGGGATCGTCGTAACACAAACTCAACGGGAAAACTTGTCTCGAGACCGAGCATTTTCACACACTGAATCACATAGGCGAAGGCGCGAGTTGTGATTGGCTGGCTACAATCAACGCAATTGAACCAATCACGATGCAAGGGCCAATTTAAATTTTGCAATGGATCATATGCATATGATGTCACCAAGCAAAACATGGTGTCTTGTTTGGCGGCAAAAAGGGACACGCACGTAAGTGTAATATATGCATGGGCCGAGAAGTTTGCTGCACGAGACCACGTGCATTACTGTTTTCGTTTGCAATGACGTCGTATGACAACATTGAATAAGTCCTACTGTAAACTAGACAATTGTACTTGCATGGCAAGTACTAATCGAAGCCTTGAAAATGTGCACACTTGGGACTTTCTTATAAACAAAATGAAGCATATTGTTGGAACTGGTTCCCCAACGAAAGTGGAATATTTCCCACATATGCCGGGGAGGGGGAGGGGAAGGGGGCATTGTTCCTTGCAACTTGTTTGGGGAGATCTATGTGAGATAAAGCAGTAACATTATATATTCTACTAAACACTGATGTTTAAATGAAAGTATTCACCTGGATGTAACAATATCGATAAGCTATTATTTTTAATCAGTTGCCCATCCTGGATGTAAAGTTGCCCCAAAATCTTTGTACCTAGTTACACTTTGCCTGAGACTGTGTGATACACTATTGGTGGTGACACAGGCCTAGCGCTATGCAAAAGTATTGACCCTAGACTTACTTGACTTTCCTAACAAGCAGTAGACTACAATCTTGGACAAAACTGTTGGGACACTTTATATTTTATTTGTCAGTTTTTGTTGAAGTAGGCTAACATAAAACTCCCTTTACCCCTCCCAATGTTGCGTCAAGAAGAACATGACTCTTTGCCCAGAACAGCATAACAGTGGTCAACATTAAAAGGGAGAGCAGGGTGTCCCAACAGGTTATTGTCAAAGATTGTCTGGGTCCCAAGAGATACATTTTTGAGACCGAATTCAATAAAAACCTTTAATTTTTTTAGTGTTCTAAGGTTGTTTAAGACCTTTTCCAGAAGCCAACTATACTCTTGAGAATTTTTAACAAATTAAGGGCGACCGTAGGATAAATTTCATTACAAACCAAAAGTATGCATTGTTTAGACGCGCAAATCAACAATCGCAACGGGTGGAATAATTCTCTTCCTGGATAGGAGAGTCATTCTATTTCAAACTGATAGTTGGAGACGAGAAATTTATTGAAAAGGGGCCACGATCTACCATAAGATGGTTAAAGTAACTCTGCAAGCCAGACTTTCTTTCATAACTTTGGTAGATTGTTAGGTACGGTTGGTTTGGAACACATTTTGCAGCCAATTTTGCATCTCAGGCTGTATTTTTTATGTTGTATTACAACTGGTAACAAATTTGTTATGCCTTCTTTCAACTGAAGCAGTTTCTTAACATTTTTAGTTGAAAGTTGCTTTCCAAACCAATGGTAGATTTGGTTTTAACTAAGCCTTCATCCCCAGCCTCGTCAAGGTGGCAGGTAGGCCGGACAGAACCATATCTCTGAATTAAAATAGGCAAAGCAAGTGGGACAATATCATTAATGTCCCTTTGCTCAAAAGAAAGGATGTGGCAGAAGAATTGAAGTATTCAGGCCATTTTTGGTGGTATTTGCTTGGGCTTAGTCCCAGGGGTCCTCTCATGTAGGTCCCTCAAAACATTTGTGAAACATCTGGGTCCAGGACTCCACAAGTTAAATCCGGTCCAGGAAATACTTCTATGTAATGACCAGCATATCATTTACCTGTCCTAAAATAACCAAATAACCATAAGCAAAGCGTAACTTCTAACTGGTGGCAGCGCACCTATCTGACTTCTCGAAATTCTCGGACAATCTTGGACAGAACCGTTGCTGGTTGGAACACTTCACATGTTATCCGTAAATTTTAGTTGAAGTAGGCTAACATGAAACTGCCTGAAGTAGCCTAACATGCAACCCCCTTTTCCCCTCCCAATGTTGTGTCAAGAAGAATGTTTCTTTGCCGTGAACTGCATGACAGTGGTCAACCAACACTCGAATAGAAGGGGGAGCAGGGTGTCCCAACAAATTATTTTGTCCAAGATTGTATCTGCAGTGTCTAGGCCTATATACGCTGAGCGCACCTTTTGCACTAGGACACGACTAAGTGTTAATGTTAGAGTTGTTTTGTTCTGCAACGTTTGGCTTTAGGCCTTCGTAACTGTGTTTGGGTAAGTACGACAACTTTTGTCCTCAGTGAAGCCTAAAGGACTAGAGTATGTATGGAGAGTCGCGTAATTGCTTCCTATACAAATGTATTGGGAGCAACTACGCGACCGTCGATGCATAACGTTAGTCCTTTACTGAGAACTACGACAACCGTGGGTAGACAGTCTTTTCCTTTGTTTCAAACATTGAAAATACAATAGAGAAGCCATTAACAACCCATACAGGGTGATGAAATGAACGACAAATTGAATACCTTAAAATTGGTGGATCGTACCCTGGCCTTGGTTACTGTCGCCATCACGTTAACGACACAGTACGTACACTATATAGCTAGCTGCATGCGTTTATGCATGAACGCAAGTTAGTGGACTTGCTTACATTGAAATGAGTACGGTCGACGAAGTTGCTTGATGAAGCAGTTCCGACAAAACAAAGTGGCATATGTTGGAAAATGAAACCTTTGAAATTTATTTTGAAATCCCTGAACGGTATAAATTGTTTTCAAACTATATTTACACCTTTTTTCAACCAGAGAGGAAGCCTTCAATGCAGAACAATACCTTTGAATGTGGAACTACTTCTTTATTTGCACATCCCCACCTTACTATACAGGAGTTGTTCGAGCAAATCCCCTTATATAGAAATAGTTAAACTTTGTTGAAAATCCCCCTACGGAACAACTTAACATGACTGCGCAGCTGTTCCATTGTACGAACGAACAGCTCGGGATTGCAATATGAATCCAAACGGAACATGATTTAATATTCATCCGCACCGACCGCTTACGAAGGCACAAAAACACGTGACTGAACGAGCAATTCCTACAATCGAAGCTGTGGCTTCGATTAATAACATTACAGAAGGAATGCCGGGGATGGCTTAATTTATGCAAGATAACAACCACCGAACTTCACAAGATTCTTCATGCTATGTGTACAAAACGTGCACAGATATTTATACAAAGCTTAGGGATTTGTGAAAAACGGCGAAACACTGCAGCTAGATAGTCTGTTCTATGTGTTTTGTGCAGAACCGTTTGTACAGCAACTTACGCGGCGCTTTCTGCCAGACAGCAAGGCATACACCTTGAATGCAATTTTAATTTAAGGTAATGCTACTGGGTTATAGCGGAAAATAGCAAACGGCAGGGGGAAAATTTATACATTTGTGATTATCAGTGCATCCCGTTTTGGCGGTAAGTTAAAGGATTGAGTATTTACAGGAATTTCACCGAAACTAAGAGCAACTTTCAAGTTGCAAATAATCGGTGGTAATGATCTGTTGAACGGAGATATTTTACCAATGCCAATTATTTACCGATAACGGAATAATTGGCCCGATGCTGATTACATAACAACAAAGACAGGCGAATTAACAGTCCTTTCCAAGAACTTTTCGCGCCAGCACGTTGAACATGATCCCGGAGAATGTGTATGAGCACGTTCTGTACAGTTCAGCTGAAACAATTATCATCCACGAGGCTGCTTGTTTGGCATTGTGCGTATCGTGGTCTGTCTCCAGGGTTGTTTTGTTCTGGTGTGCTTTTCGTGAAGGTACAGATGTGTTTTGTTATGCGAGTTCATGAAACGTTAAGATGTTTTGGTTGCATAAGAGTGTTTGTTGTACGCTTTGTGTCTCAATATACATTACCAAAGGTAAAAATTAGTCGTCCAAAGGACAACCTTAGGTGGTTACTTTGGTCGTCCTGCAGAAATTTTGGTCGTCTCGGACGACCGCTAAAATTCATCCCTGTTATCTCAAGGTAGGAAACTTGGATAGATTTGATATTTGAAATGTAAATTTGTTATAGTCAGTAGATGGTTCCTATTGTTTTGGGGGAGGTCAAAGGTCAGCGGTCGAAGTCTGAAAATGTTGTTAACACGATATCTCAACTTTAGAAGCTTGGATATATTTCATATTTGGTGTGTAGATGCGTTATGGTCAGGAGATAGTCCCTTTTGTTTTTTGTAGAGGTCAAAGGTCATCTGGGGTCCCCAGGGGTCAAAGTATGAAAACCTTGTTAACGCAATATCTCGAGGTAGGAAACTTGTATAGTTTTTAAATTTGGTATGTAAATGTGTTATAGTCAGTTGACGGTCCCTATTGTTTTTAGCGGAGGTCAAAGGTCATCGGGGGTTTAAAGTCTGAAAATCTCGTTAACACAATATCTCAACGTACGAAGTCTGGATAAATTTCATACTTAGTATGTGGATGTGTTATGTTCAGGAGATGGTCTCTATTGTTTTTAGTGGAGGTCAAATGTCATCTAGGGTCACAAGGGGGTCAAAGTCTGAAAACCTTGTTAACGCAATATCTCGAATTAGGAAACTTGGATGGATTTCATATTTTGTGTGTGGATGCGTTATATAAAATAGATGGTCCCTATTGTTTTTGTCGGAGGTTAAAGGTCATCCGGGGTAACCGGGAGTCAAAGTCTGAAAACCTCGTTAACACGATACGTCAAGGAAAGAAGCTTGGATAGATTTCATATTTGGGTACGTGGATGCATTATGGTCGAGGGTGGTCACCATTGTTTTTGGCAGATATGAAAGATCATCTGGGGTCTCCAGTGGGCAAAGCCGGGAAACCTTTTTTAAATATGATCTTTCAAGATAGCTGTCTGTCCATTTGTCTGTGTGTTGTTTGTACGTCTAGCTATGTATGGCTTTTATGAACATGTTAGTATAATATTAGAATGAGAAGATAAAGATGCATGAATGAATACAGTTATTTGTAATGAACACTCGTATACCTCTGAAATGCGCCGACGGCCTCTTGATGTGGCATACTTGTATTTTCATTGCCACAAACTTACTTTGAAACAACAGCTCCTTTTGACTAATTTCTCCATTTTACTTTTCCAAGTACTTTTCATGAAATTTTGTGACTCACATATTGCATATGAAAGGTAAAGCAATGAGTTAACCTCGTTGAATTTAGAATTCAGTGAGAAAAATGCTGTCACATTGTCTTCAAGAGCCATTCATGAAATAGCATAGACTAATACACTAATTCAAATTGGATGATTGCATTTTCCATTTAGTTTCAAAGCTACAACTACGGTTTTAAGCTTAACTTTCACTTAATACATTTCGGGAACCCCCCCCCCCCCCGGGCCCCCGATTTACCAACATTATACTGGAAAATCGGACATTTGCGTACATGATCTGCATTTGATTCTTTATTTACGTCAACAAAAACCATGCATACACCTACGGAGCTCCTAAAGTGCCAGTCTGCATGTAATGATGGTGAGATAATTTATCTGACCAAGTTGTCATCTTTTCCCTAAGAAGTTGCATGGTGAGATAATTTATGTTACCATGTCGACATCCTTTACTTAGGAAGTCAACATGGTGAGATAATTTATATTAACATGTCGACATCCTTTCCTCAGGAAGTCAACATGGTGAGATAATTTATCTTACCATGTCAACATCCTAATTGAGGAAGTCGGCATCGTGAGAAAATTTATCTCACCATGTCAACATCCTAATTTAGGAAGTTGACATGGTGATATAATTTTTGTTACCATGTCAACATCCTAATTTAGGAAGTCGGTATGGTGAGAAAATTTATCTCACCATGTCAACATCCTAAATTAGGAAGTTGACATGGTGATATAATTTTTGTTACCATGTCAACATCCTAATTTAGGAAGTCGGTATGGTGAGAAAATTAGGATGTTGACGTGATAACATAAATTATTCCACCATGTCGACTTCCTAAATTAGGATGTTGACATGGTAAGATAAATTATCTCACCATCCCCACTTCCTAAGCACAGGATGTATACATGGCAAGATGAATTATCTCAACATGTCGACTTCTAAATTAGGATGTTGACATGGTTACATAAATTATCTCACCATGCCAACTTCCTAAGCACAGGATGTATACATGGCAAGATGAATTATCTCAACATGTCGACTTTCTAAATTAGGATGTTGACATGGTTACATAAATTATCTCACCATGCCAACTTCCTAAGCACAGGATGTATACATGGCAAGATGAATTATCTCAACATGTCGACTTCCTAAGCAAAGGATGTAGACATGGTAAGATAAATTATTTAAACATGTCCACCTCTTAAGGAAAAGATGACAACTTGGTCAGATAAATTATCTCACCATCATGACATGCAGACAACACTTTAGGAGCTCCGTAATACACTCACACCTCCGTGATTTTTTTTCGTTCATACAGGCTAAATAAAATTTTTAATTCATCGAAACAGAGTCAATGTTTGCAATTCTTGCAACAATTTCAAAATATGATGTATGGGACTTTTTATAGTTTGGGCCAATTTAAATTCTGTTTTGTGTTTTTCGTCGCTTTTTTGTTTATTTATTTATGTATTTATGTATTGCAATTTGGGGTAATTTGTTTCCAAACAAATTCTAAAATTCCGTACTTGTAAGCAGTGGCGTAGCTTCAGGGCGCAGGGGATAATTGCGCCCCTGCCTCGAAAAAGTAAAAAAATCGGAAAGCTGCCATTTGAAACATTAGTCAATTTTACTGCGTTTTTCCCAACTTTTTATTTATAAAATTCCTAATTCTTTCTAATAAAAGCTCCATACTTGTAGTTATTGTTTTAAAGAGGCAAAATTTTCCACTCGCTTTGCCTCCCCCCCCCCCCCAATTGCAGTCTTTAATTCAGTAAATGGTTGCTCATAAATCAGTCTATAGTGGTAAACTTTTCCTATAGCCGCTACAGCCCCGTTTCTACATATTTTCTTCAATGTCGCCAAGAAGTTTCAATTCACACTCCTCAGATAACATTATGTAACAGCAACGATCATCAGACGACACGCTATCTCAGATATGCTAATAGGGGACATAGATTGTTCAATAGTCCCTCAAATGTTCAAATTTCCTTACAGGAAACCCAGAATCTTAGACTATTTTCTGCTTTACAAGCTCTTTATTTACAAATACTTGTTTAAAAGTACCGGAATTTTCAGCGCACCGCGCACCGCCCACCGCAAATTACGTTCCTAATACAGTATTGTGCACTCAAAAAATCAGAAAATCTGGGTGCTTGTCCCTTGGAAAAAAGTATAGCTACGCCACTGCTAGCAAGGCGTGTTTGTGAAGTTTTTTCTCAGTCACATTTCCCGTTATTTTTAACCTTCGAATGTCATAGAGAGAGCAAGTGGGGTCGGATCAAAAGGCTTTTTACGAGGCTTCCGTCCCCTCGGCACTGCTTAGGACCCTCCAGCCCGATCATTTTGTGCAGTTAAACCAATGCCAGTTACTTCAGGAAGTTTGCAAAACTTGCTTCAACTCATGTAGCGTGGAATTTGTGGAGCTCCTACCATCAACGCATCTTTTGCGGCCGCCCGATATTGCAACGGGCAAAACAAGGATAATGAAAGGGATGCCTTCACATAAGGAATCTCAGAGATGATGATACCGTGTGTGTTTAGGTGTGTGAATGATCGATTTGCTTGTAAACGCTCTATCTCAAGGACGCACCTTTGAATGGTTTCATACTGTACATGTAGGCCCTGAAAAAATGTTGAAAACTTCCATCACGTGCAGCGGCTAATGCCCTATGGCAAGCCGTCTTAACAATTTAACTGAAGTGAAATGAAATTTACCCTAGTGGAATCAATTTCACTCAAGAAAAATTCATTGGATCGCTCATGATTCACTGAATGCCGTGCAGAAATGACTTTGACCTGAGCAATTTTTTTTTTGCAGGTTAGATTAAGTTTTTTGTATTGTTCAATGATTAATTGTAATTTATTGATTGTTATGTTTTACCTATTTTACAGATTTGATAAAGTTACAAGCCTAATTCTGTAACATGGTTGTCAACAAAGCGAAGCAAAACATCGTTTTCTCTTTTTTGATTATTCCGTCAATTGTGAGCTTTTACGGGGTCAAATGTCACTTCGTAAGGAGGTCTACATTTTCCCCAGGAACAACAAAATTTCTTTCGAGAATATTTAAAGGAAGATGTAGTGATTATTTGGATTGTACATTGCCACATACAGCCCAGTGCGACGCTGATCCTACCAGGTTAGTTTGCAAACTTTGTGCATGCAATTGTAGCAAGGTTTTATAGTTCACTTTTGTAACTGTTAAGTGTCGATTTTGTCACCTTGTACATGGAAGTGGAGTTAACAATGGATGACATGAAATAACTTATGTGTTCGGGTTAACACCAACCATTATATATAGACTTTGCTACACCTGCTGAAAAAGAAGAAAACATACTCTTCCACGAATAATCGGCAATTTGTGTAATGTATCACACGTCACTTGAAGCATTCAATTATTTAAAATATTTATTTCATATTTATTTTGATCTTCATCTGTATTGCATACGAGTAGCCAAAGAGAGGACAAAGTGGGCAACCTCATCCTCCTTGAGCTTATCTTTGGCATCTATTAATGTGTTTTTGATATCGCTAGCATTTCGTGTCCATCTAATACGTTTTAAATGCAAGTTTTAAGGCCTGGAAAGTGCCATTTCCAACGATCTGCGCGGTACGAATTTTTGTGCCAACTCACTCATCATGGTGACACTACGCTACGCTAACAGGCTAAGATAATCTGTTTTACACGCTTCACCCCTACTTGACAAATTCCTAGCTACGCGCCTGCTGTATTGTGTGAAACAGACAGTTTAACGAAGCGAGATCATTTATTTTCAGGTCACAGATAAATTGCACGACTTCACTACAACTCTTTATTGACGCCTTCGCTCACAAGGATCCCTGCGCAGTTTCCGATGATGCTTACGATGAGTTTCTGGAAGAGGACATGGTTCATTCGGAACCAAATGAGGTAACCAGGTCTGGGTATTCACTTTAATAGTCGAGATTAAAATACATCAGGTGGCTTTGTCACTGGAGGTCAAATAATGAAAATCTTGTAAACAAGATGTATCGCAAGATTTGATACTTGGTGAGTAAATGTATGTAGCATTCAGTGCCAACAACTTTGAATTTTTTAGGGGTAACCACATTAATCGACAAATTTCACATACTTGGGTTATTTTTTGGCTGTATGATAATGAAGTGATTGCTTAGTCCAAAGCATTCAGCAAGGGAGCACAGTACCAATTGAATCCCTGTTTGCATTCTGGTTGGCAATATCTGCTCCTTTAATAAAATGATGGTACGCTACCCTTCTACCCTCCTCTTGACCCATTCCCATGTTAGTAATCTTTGCCTCTCTACAAAACGGGAAAATGCAGAATCCAGGAAGTACATCCGCTACCTATGCTTATCAAAACGAAATAGCGAGTGCATCCAGTATGTAAAATTTAATCATTACATGTGCAGTGCTGATATAAAAAAAATATAAGTTCCCACTTGTAAATCGCTGAAAACTTAATAGAATCGTCTTAAGTGCTTTTCTGTGATGTAGTTTCAGTGATTGTTTTGTTTTGTACAACATACATAAGCATTCAATTCTGGTGTTCATGAGTTTAATTATATCTTACGATTTTTTACTTTCATTTCAGACACTGTTTTGGTCGGGGACCAAGGACGTTGCTATTAACATAGCAACTATAACTGATCGATATACCACAATAGAAAGAACAGCCGCTGGCTATGTTTTGAATGGACTAGCTTGGTGTGGTAAAGTTGGATCTAATAATAGTAGTGGTATCAACCATGTTGAATGTCCGCGTTGTGAAAGTGGAGTGCCCGATGCTACATATCAGTTCTGGAGGTCAGCGTCAAGGCATGTAAGTACCCAATCAACCGAAAAGGGTTACAAAGAAAAGGGATTAGAAAAGAAGAGAGCAAGCCGAGTTAAACCACAATATCTATGTCTATCTTACCGTGAAAACTAATATTCTCAAGATGTTTTCTTTTCTTTAAGGCACAAGAAAATAAAATAGAAAGCACAGCCTTAGTCGTGATAAACTAGTTTTGCAAAAAAGAGCCGATTCTCGCAAATCGTTTGTTTATTTCTTTTACGATTACCACTAAAATGATTTTGAAGATAATTTCAAAGAAGAGGCGAAGAAAGGAGTTACTTGAATTTAACAATTTAGAGAGAGAAATATTGCCTTAAGATAAAAGAATCATTAATGAACTGGATGAAGAGGTATATTTATTCTTTCAGATGTGTCTAAAGTTTCCTTTCAAAAGCCGCCCTCAAAGGAATAACTTTTTTGTCATTAGATGCTGGTAGATTTCAGACCTTATGCCAAGCTTTATTTAAAGAAAGGTTCCATTTCCTGAGGTTGTAAAAAAATGATATTAGGCCTTTTCCTAGGATCATGTTTGGTTAAATCTTTCAAACTGCGCACCAACAGTAACGGTTTTCTTCTGTGCCGTTTGTGTTCCAAAGTACATAGATTCTTGTTTCCAAGACATTTAACCTATCAACGGCTCCTCCTCAGCTGTATGATACACTACAGTTTTCGGTAATATATGCAGTTTGTACTCGTTTGAAGTACATAAGACTATTTCTAGACCCGAGATTGATGTAATGAACAAATATTGAGGTATTCGCAATATAGCGCTATTATTCATTGATCCTATTATCATGAAGTTGAGATTTGACTAAAGACGTAGCTTGCTTTGATAAAGGACGTTTCATCAGAACCCATACTATTGCCTAGGTTCCCATAAAATTTGAATAGTCATAGTTCATCCGTTACTGCATTAAATTGTGGCTATGAATTGATTTCAATTAATTTAAAATTTTACAAAAGGTTACGCATCTGGTGATGTGTGTGGATGAATACCTTTTCTAAGTGATAGCTATACTGATATTCTTCGAAACGTCTACAACATTAATGAGTAAGTCCGAAGTTCATAATCTCTTAAAGAAAATATGTGGCAAAATTTGCAGTGCCAGGCGGGTAAAAAGCCGTGTCAACATTGGCCTATGGGCGGGGAGATATCTCGTTTTTGGAGGGGCAGCGATGCAATGTTTGCCTTCAGCAGAAGGCCCCTTTGTACAAGAAGTCCCATGATGACTGATATTCTGCTAACAAGTCTAGGAAATACGGACAGAGGAAGAGGTCGTTATGGTCTGTTTGATACGGGACAATGATGGAGATGCCCTACGTAGATAGTCTTTCTTTCAAAATTACTTATTTCGTGCTGAGAATTATCTCTCTTGTTTATCTAAGAAACTGTTCAATAAGATCTACCACAAAAATATCCATCCCATTTCCTTGTTTTGTCCGAACTTGTTGTTGGGATTAATACATCACCTTCGGGAATGTTGTAGCTCTGCAGCTTGTCAGTTTTTTTCTTTTAGTATATACCACTTGTATTACCACTCGTTTTGACGTTTTGCCTTCTTTGTTAATTTTGTTATTATTATCGTTATCATTATCATTATCATTATCAGTATCATTATCATTATCATTATCATCATCATTATCATCATCATTATCATCATCATTATCATCATCATTATCATCATCATTATCATCATCATTATCATCATCATTATCATCATCATTATCATCATCATTATCATTGTAAATTTAAACTTCTTTGAGCTTAGTAGACCTTGGACCTCAGATTTTCATGAGGACTTTTTGCTTGGATATGTTTCAATACAGAAGTATTACCGGTCCATATTTGGCAAAAAATTGAATGGTGATATTAGTTAATGACTTCTTTTTTATTAATGGTTATTTTCAATATCAACTCTATACATCACCTTATTTTTCTAGTAAACTGTGGTCTGGTTATTTTTATTACAATGTTATGACTAGATTTTTGATGTGAAATTTGTACTACGCTGTTCAGATGATTGAAATTCATTCTTTTCATGCAATTAGCCTAGGTTGGCCAATGAAGTCAAAGCCATAGTTGTCAATTCAATTTATTGAGGTAAAGGACGAAAAGCAATTCTGTGAATGACTCGACTCAAAAATTTAATACCTCGTCAAACAAATTTTATCCGCATAGGCGAAATCATATGAGTGTGTTTCTAAGTTAGAATGGTGATTAATTTAATCATGAAAATCATAACCAATCCTTACCGTAATCGATGTAATTATCTTTGATAGGATAAATATATATGAAGTACTTGCATGGTACACCTGACGTATGCTGCAAAAGGGAAGCTATACATACTAATCAACGAAAAGTAATACCATAATACTTTGATATTGAGGACGAGGTCCGTGTTGATTTTTAACATCATATCTTCAACGTGGGCGATCCATTGCTATACAAAACTCAGTAGGAATTTGGGCTTCATTGGTTAACTCTTCTGTGAAGTTTTGTCAATATTTCCAAGTAGTTTCCTCAGTGTTTTATTTTTTGAAAAAGAGAATAATCGGATGTAAAGTTCAAAATTTAAAGAAGTCTGTGTATTTAAAGGCTCTCGTGCTACATTCTTGGTAGACAATTTGAAGGCAATGATCTAACAGACTTCTCAAAATAGTCCCTTTGTATAGATCTGAGAGCGAACTGAGAGTCTGTGGGGGATTAGGTCAGCTTGACAAAAATGTTCCATGTTGGGCAAATTTTATGTAACTAAAGAAGAGCTAATGTATTCATTGCTATTTAAAAGTTTAAAAATTTCCGTGTTTTGAAATTGCGCCATTCATAAAAAATATAAGTCACGGTAAAAATTAGCCATCTGCATCAGCTTGAATTATTTTTGAGAGGAACGTGATTGTTCGTATCTTTACATTCGTGCGTGTGCGATTTGTAGAAAGTGTTGAAATTGATCTAAATGTTTTCCAAAATTTTCACTGCAAAACCTGTTTGACAAGCACTCGAAGCGGTTGAGGTGTCATGAATTAAGTGATTTTTAGGAGATTAATGAATAACGTGATGTAAGGAGTTTTTGAAAAGTGGTATTCGCATTTTCGTCAATTCGGGCAATGCAAATCCTAAACCCCGGTGACTGGTTGCTTTGACGGTACGCCCTTGTACATTTTTAATTTAGTTCATAATGTTCCTTTCGTTTTTTTCTTTTCGTTTTTCCTTTAGTTTGCGGGTCAAGCACGAGGTTTTGTGTCTGTCATACTGAACTCAACGAGAAAGGGAGGAGCATTTCAAAATAAGTCGTAAGTTCTCTGATTTTTTAACTATGAAAAGTTTCCTCAACATCTGTTCAGTTTCTTTTTTTATTCCCCCCCCCCAAAAAAAAACATTATCGTCCCCGAAACAAACAAACAATCCCTCCAAGAATATCTCTACGACTGCATCTGATCACAAACGTAAGTCTCTTTGAGTTATGAACTGATGTGTATGACAAATGTCACTACGTATTTGCCAACTCTTTGAACCTTTGTTTTTTTCAAAATGACATTACTAACGATTTAATTTATCTTGTACTCGTGCATGGCCGCCTCCAAGGTTTTCCTCTTTACGCTTTTTGCTGTACGGTAATTAAAATGTGGAAAGTAATTAGGGGTGCTCTACTTTACAAATTCCCCGGACCCGTTGTATTTGGTAGATTTCAAAGGTTATTGGTCGTGGAGGTCAAACCTACGCAGCGCCGTAAACTCAGGCATCGGATAGTTGAATTCCACATATCCTACTAACTGGAAATTGGGCTTGTATGACACGTCGAACGTAGAGTCCCTCTTAAGAAATGTTTACCCTGCAAGGAGCTAAATACCCTCCCTACAAAAGGACACAAAACTAGACTAGATAATCTCCTGATCTTCATCATGTTCATCCAGCTGTGTCAGTGAAACCCGAACAAAACCAAACAAAGTATAAAACAACCAAACCTATTTACATTACTTATTTAGTTTTCCCGCTGTACCGCACAAGGAACGTAGTTGTCGAAATATATTTTGCACATATATATTTCTTGGTCACTCTTCATAGTCTTGGCACAAAGATGCATGTGTCCGCAAAGGTCGAATATACTGTTATATATATTGCCATGTTTACATCCTCAAATGGTTAGGGATAATTTTATTTTAACAAGATTTTGGTTTGGTTAACCTTCTAATATATTAGCTTAAGCAAAAACGAGAAAAATAGCGGTTTTCCGGTGGGTACATCGTGAAATATGTTACCCCCACGAAAAGCAAGGTGGAAGAGTTTCTTGGATTTTTTTTCATAGGACCACATTAAACATTTCAGCCAACATGGAAAGGGGAGGAAAAGTTTCCCTGCTTTATTTCTTTTTGTTGGAAAGTGTAGGCCATCCCCCTATGCCAAGTAGCCTAATATTACATTCTGCACTTCGCGTTCAGCACTTCTTCACGGAGCAAATTGGACTGATTGTCCAATTAAGTGCTGACTCAAAGGGGAATTTGAGAAATATTTGAACAGCAGGGGCAATTTTCACAACTAGACTAGCTGGTCATTTTTTTAGAATACTCCTTCTCCTTCTCCTTCATCTTCTTCATTTTCTCCTCCTGCTTTTCTTCCTTCTCCTCTTCCAAGAGAAAATCGTGTTAAATGGTACCATAAACACGGATGTTTGAAAAAAAATCTATCCAAATAATCTTGGAGGAATGAGCCAGCCTAGGGAAGTATCATGCTAGTGATCAAGCGATTTGGAAATATAAGTCAACCGCAACTGCAAAACGAAATACCTATTTATCATTTAACAACCTTTCAACAGATGCTTTAGGTGTTTGTAACGATTTTTTCACTATGCATCAACACAAAAAGCCTAAGTGAGAACTTATTCAGACACTCTCAGCCATCACCTTTAAGCTTATAATGTACAATACGGGAAAGGTAATGCACCTGCATAAAATACAACGTCTTAAATCCTTAAGCACGCAGTAACTGTGATAACTGTTGCTGCATGGGGTATGTAAGTCCTGTATTATGCTCAGTTTAATTGTGAAGATCCAAGTTGAAGTCGAGTAGCCAAAATGTTTAAGAATTACTGCATCAATGAAATCTTATCAGTACAATTTTTTATTTCTTGAAATAAATTACGGTTACTAAGATAAAAATTGGTTTCATCTTTCAATGAACCGTTCCGTACTTAAGCTGCACGTGCCATATCGAATTAACAATCTATTTACCACGAAGCAGAAGGGATTCCAAATCCGTCCAAATATGCAAGTCTGAGTTAGTATTTATTAGGATAAACGCAATTTGCAGTGTCCGTCGATTTTCATAGTTACGTATATTGATAGGGTGAGATAATAGATTATTGTATTGGTACGGCTTGTGCGTCATAGTCCCTCGCTGCCTTCATGCTTCGTATACAACATCATTTCTTTGTTGAGGAACATACGTCTTCTTCACTCTTAGAAACATCTTTTCAAATTTAAAGGGATAGGTATCCAATAAAAAAGGTCACTGAATGAGAATCTGATCATTTTTTAATACCTTGTCTCAGAAATTACAAGAAGTAGTTTATATTTAAGCCTAACCAATCATCTTATATTCTTATCCAGTGGCTCGTTCATTAAATTTTCTTAAAATTTGAAGAACTTCATACAGTGTTGTTAGATAATTCGGGTTGATGCGCACTGTTTAACAAGGTGTTTCTTGATTGGTTGTTGCCATTGTATTGTATCGATTGTATTCTTTGTTCGGGTTAGGGGTTAGGTTAGGGATTTGGGGTTATCGTCAGTCAGTAAGGAAATTTCTTGTTAAAAACAGTTCTCATCGCCCGATAATTCTGACCAGCATTCGGTTTTACCTCCTTCATTCTCTGTAAACGTGCAAAGCATGCCGTGAACAAGATTCCCAGAAAATCCTCCACAAGCAATGTCTTCCAGGGCGGGCGATAAAACAGCTGGAGGAACAAATGTTTTTTTCCCCCTCCTTTTTATTAAGTAAACAATTATCCAATTCATATATATACAATATTTACCTTAAACATTGTACAATCGATTTCTATTTAAACATTTTTTCCATAGCGTTGGTCATGTTGCGTTTCTTTTTGCAATTATTAGCTTTCAATGCATCAAAATGATTTTCTCTTCTTTCATCAAGCAGTCGTCATTTAATAATTAATTACAGGCACTCACATTTTTTATATTATTTAGTGGGTTGTGTGTTCAAATAATAAACACTGTTTATAATATTCATTACACACAATGATGGTTAATTATCAATGGTTATACAATATCTTTAACACATCATTGTAAATTTTGCGATTCCTTTTATAACTTTAGACTTTCAATGCAAAATTGAACTTTTGGTAAAATCTCTCTATTTCCAATTTTTCAATTTAACGTGAACAACAGAAAATAAAATACTTCAAATGTAATATTACAAAATTATACGGGCTGTAGCCTTTCCCTTGGAGGCCAAAAAAAAAAAAATGTCCTCTTTTGAGAAGAAAAGTTGCTTGTTTAAAATCTTTTTTTCTACATCTAAAATAACACTTGAGACCATACTGCAACCCAAAAATTAATGATTCACTGTTTCTTCACTTAAGTTGCACAACTAACAGAGTGGAGAATCCACCATGTTTAAAGTAAAGAGAAATTTATATGTATATACAATTCTTTGTAAGAATTTAAACTGAAAATAATGAAGTTTGGGCTCGGTAACACTTTTAAAGGGCATGCTGAAAATATCTGACCATCTGTCCTTATCGTAAAAATATGTATTGTTTCACTTCTTTAGGGATGTTGCTTAAAAAGAAAAATTCTTTAAAAGAATAGGATATACAATTCAAGAAACCGACGTACAATTCATCACCTGGTGTAGCTAAATAACATTTGTCTGAGGGTTGTCTACTGTATTATTTAAAGAGTTTCTCCAATGGCTAGGGATAGCTTTTATCAGCCCCCAATACTGAATTAATGAAAGTTCAGTCGGGTTATAGGTTTGAGTAAAATTAAAGTAATCAAGTGGCTTCTTATTGTTGTCAAAAAGGTCTTTTACTCTTAAAATTCCCTTTCTATACAGACTTTCATTAAATATAACTTTGTCATTAATTTTAACGTACGAGTTGTTCCAGATAATCTGGTTGCCAAAATTTTGGGTGGGAGTTGTAAAAAGTACAATCACATCACGCTTCTATTACTTGCAAATTAAAATTATGTGCAGGCAGTCTAATGTCACGTCGGTGGCAGTTACAAAGGAAAAGTAATTCATAACCATAGGGCTTGAGGGCCCTGATAGAAAAAAACTTTCCATGGACTTTTATTATTTATTAAAAAACGACGATTCCATGTACACTTTTAGGGATTTAATAAAACTCTCAATGTGTGTTACCTTCAGACCCCTCTCATAAAAGTTATTAATCATTGTCGTGCGTATGACTTTTTTCGTACGGCCACACCAAATGAAATCGTAGATAACCTTTTCAACCTCTTTTATAAAAGTTTGTGGTGGGCTAGTTAAAACGAGAAAAAAAGGACAAGTTGTGAAAATCCAAATGAATTTGTAATGATGTTACGGCCTATTGGGGTCATGTCTCTCCTTGCCCAAGGACGGAGAGTACTTTTTAGCCTAGATAACTTAGGAGGGTAGTTAAGTTCTTCCCTATTTTTTGTGAAAGACACTCCCAAGTAAGTTATGGGTCCATTACTTACGGTAGTTTCTTTGTACGATAAAAAAGGAAAATTTCTAACGAATGGGCCAAGGGGAAACATTATTGACCTACATAATTGACAGGCCAGAGGCGACTTTCAATTGATTAAGAATGTCAAAAATCTTCTGCAGGGAAATATTACAATTATCCAAAATAAAAGCTGTGTTGTCCGCATGTTGTAAAACTTTGTACTCCTATACATCAACATGAATACCTCGTATATCATAAGTGTGTAAACACTCAGAGCCATAACTTCTGCACATAAAATAAATAAATTAGGGCTTAATGGGCAACCTTGTCTGACTCCCCTGCTGACACGAAAGTACCCCGTAGAATAACCATTATTGATCACACATGCGTTACAATTTTGATAAAGGATAGATACCAATTTTCTAAAGTCGCTGCCCAGCTTAAAGTACCTAAGAGATGCCTGAATGAAATTCCTATTCAATCATGTCAAAGGCTTTTTCAAAATCTATGAAAAACATAAAGCCAGGTATATTATTATCTTAAGTATGATCAATCAGATCCACAACACACCTTATATTTTCACCAATAAAGCGGCATTTAACGAAGCCTGTCTGGGTGGGCCCAATAAGAGAAGAAATTACTGATTTGAGTCTAATTGCTAAGGCTTTTGCCGCAATCTTATAGTTTACATTAAGTAAACAAATAGGACGGTAATTATGTAGTTTTTCTGAATCTTTACCAGGCTTCGGAATGAGTGAAATAACCCCACGAGACTGCTCAGTTGAGAGAGAACCCTTGTAACCTCCTAACCCCGTTATATAGGTCATTCGCCGTAATACACTCATTTTGCCATTGTAATAATTATTGCAACCTATACAATGCTCTATCATATTTTCTCTTATAGAACATTTGCTACTCAAGAACTTCCAAACCTAAATGTCGAACTTGTTAATCACGTGTTCATTCACATTGTGCGAGACGTTACGATCCAGGAAGACATACCTGGGTAGGTATTTTAAGCTCATACCAGCAAAGCTAGTATGAGCCGTTGTGATCACAGAGCCTCTGTCTGTCAGTCTGTTAAAAAAATGTTCAAAGTGTCTTTCCCCACTTGCTTTTACGGATTTGTTTAAAACATAGACACAATGTCCCTTGGGCAATGGACGAGACAGGGTGCTCAGGAAATTTTGGTCCGACGTCCCCTATGAGCATATGAGCAATAATGTATTGCGTTTATTAAGTCTTTTTTGTCTTTAGTTTCAAATCTGCTAAATCAATAAACATTATCCTGTCTGGTTTGAACAAGATGATTGTCCGGACATTTTGTGGGGTTGGAGAAGTACATTTACGGTTGATTGCGTTTCTAAACAGGATATAACAGTAGTTTTTTTCAAACATATTTAAATAAGACTGTAAGAGATAAAAACTAGTCAGTGTGGTATTGAACAGGGAGGGATAAAGTCATAGTTTTTTGACTCACTTTATACTGTTAAGACTGAGAAATTGCTTCTGCTTGATAATCCTAATATGCTTTACATGCGAAGATTATGTTTAACACTTACAATAGTATATAATACTATCTTTCTGGAACATTTTGATGTAAGAATTTAATCATTTCAATGTGGAGCATATGATGTACAGCATCAGGACAAAAACCTCAGCCACAGTGGTTAAAATACCTATATTGTATGAAAAACTGTACGCCTATGCTATGATAGGAGAAGTTTGTCACATATGTCATTTTCATACGTGATGCTGTCCCTGCATGATTACCAAAACGAGGTTTTCTCTTTATTTTGTATCTTTAAAAGCTTATATATATGTAGTTCCAATGCTTCAAGATTACTGCTGATCACATATTTTTCAATGCTTACGGATTGAGATTCTGCAGCAAAGCTGCTCTGGTATGAAATTCTGCAAAATACTTTCCCCTTGCAGATCCTCTTGCACCCTGTCAGTGGTTTGTCATAATGATATTAAATTAGTGGTATTTCCATGAATTTCACAAAATGGTGGAAACAAGGCTAATATGGACCCTAAGGCCATTTTGTTGCAGAATACAAAATATGTAACACTTTCCTCAAATTAATGTAAGCAGAGTCGAAAGCATGATGTAATGATGCTTGTTTAGTGATATGGAAGTTTTCTTCAAATGCCCTTTGTGGGCCGTTCGGTCCTTTGCATGAAGTTCCACACAATGCTTTCCCTTTCACCTGCTGCCTTGTAAAAGTTGATGATAAACTCTGTTAACGGTACCTTTGAAGGAATTTTGGAGCCAATTCACAAGACGGGCCCCATTGTCCATTGTGGGAAATATTGCGAAATGTATGACACAATCCTTCAGTTAACGAAAGATGAGCGGCTTGATGATTTGTTAGTAACCTTTTTATAGTATCCCAGAAGAGTTGTTGAAAGGTCCTCCCATTTGGACCCTAATTATGGCTCATTCTTTTTATTACTCGCAAGATACCATTAATTCCTACAAATTTCTTGTTCAATGTTAAATAGTTTACCATAATGATGCTCATAGGTAGTGGTGCCTTTGTGGTAATGCAAAAAACTTACCGGGATAGCAAAAAACATATTTGGTAATAATCTGAAAGCTGCCTTCAGGTTGTTCAATATTATATTTTACATGGCACTTGCACTAGTAAAGACAACCTACGAACACTCAGTTGAAGGCATGAGTTTCTGCACCATTGGTGCTCCTGTCTTCATTTTATTAATATTTGTTGTAAATCTGTATCACAATCCAGCCTTACAATCCAGAAGTAAAACTAAATCCTGATGGGTATTTAAATCTAATATGGATATATTTAATTCAAAATTCAGAGAATAATCTACGTTTTGTATGTTTTCTTATTTTTCCATATAACTCCAGTGATGATTATATTTATAAATTTGAAATAAAGATGTTGAAGGAGATGTTGGATAAGATACCAAAGACCTCCAAAGACATTTACTACTGCAATCCACATATTTAGACGCGTTAATTTATATCACCCTTGTCCATTTAAATCCATAATGGAAAAGTGCAATTAAGATTATTTTAGAGCATACAATGCTTGAAACATTGCCCATCACCTTTGCCAATAGTCCATCAAACTTTATTTTTCCCGAAGTAAATTTTTCTTAGCGTTTCATTTATAAAGTAAAACCTTATATTTTATCATATTCCTTAATTCCACAGTGAGGACTGTAACGGCCAGTCTATTATATATTTGGAAAGACTCCTTGAAGAAAAAGGACTTGGATACACCTGCTATTATAATTCTCGGTTAGTTCATAATATTATTTGAAGTAATGGCGACGAAACGGACGGTTTATGGTCTATAGACCTTGTGCATATAATGTAAAAGAACTTCTTTTGAGGAAAATCAAACTAAAACCAATGAATGCAGTGAGTTGATTTGTCAATCAATTAAATATTCGCGTAGTTTGTTATTTTCTATATTTTGCGGGAAGAGGAGTTTTTCTGGTTCATGTGATTGTTTCATTGTTTTACCTCCAAACATGGTATTAATATGTTTTTAAATGGCAGTATTTGCAGTAGGTAATATATTGTTAAGACCAACGCAAGTTATATTCTCGCAATGATTAGAATTGCTTTTTCCGATAAAAACTTTCAACACTAGAATTCTACGAGACGGTCATGTAGGTGGAAATAAGTTCGCATTGAATTCCATTGGGAGGTAAAGCAGCTGAGACGTAATTATTTTTTTATTATTAAATTCATGGTCAGTATTGTTACTACTGCTTACTGCTACTAGTACTGAGCACGTGTAACTACGTGAACCTTACTGAGACAGCGTAAGTCATACATTGAACAGTGAAGTGCGATTTCGTTGCACTATAACAGACTTGTGCATGACGTTCATATAGCCCATCGACCTCTTTCGCTTTCATCAAACTTCTTTCAATATGTGAAACATATTGCACATACACATCATCCTCTTACCTTTGCAAATGTTCCTCAACAAATGGAACAAAGGAAATTTCCGTCATTGTTCGCTAGCTTCAATAGAGCAGGCCTAGCACTGGACAATAAAGAGTCTAATTTTTACAGTAGAGCAATCACTTCCTCCGAAGCTGTAGCTTCGAGTAATTTAGTTGCGTGTGTTACCCGTGCGCATATAACATGAAAAATCTTCATTTTCTTCTCCTTCTTTCATATTAAAAGGGTTTCAAATAATAAATTGCATGCCTGCCCCTAATCTCTTAACTCCTTTTTTTCAGGGAATTTATACTTGTGCAATGTGTGCAATACCCGGACGCCGCACCGTGCCAAATGTTGAGTACATCCTCCGTCGTCTTCAAAGGGAATAGTTATCTCGTCAGCCTGTTCTTTGTTACTTTACTGATAAATGCGATATTTTAGGAAATAAAATATTGTTGTAAACGAATAAATATAGCCCGATTGTCATATAATTGAGTGCAATGTAGAAAAATCCTGCTCGCCAAGTTTTGTAAATTTCTTACTGGCGTTGATACGGAATTGATAATCATTCAATCTTTTTTCAATACAGACGCCTAGCCTATGTGGGGAGGGGGTAAGTCGTCGCCTAAGCACACCTTTGTTGTGTCATTTACAGAATTCTAAGAGAAATTTTGACCATTCCGCCCCTCCCCTTGAAACTTTCCTGGTAACGCGCGTGTTTCAGTCTATGTTTACAATGTTCGGCTAATATTTGGACTGTAGTTTGGTTTTAAATATACTTTTCAATATTTTCATAACCTCAGTTAGCTATCTAAGAAACTATCGGAAATGTTGAGTCAATTGAAATTAACTAGGATTAACTCATTCAACATTGGATTGTTGTTTAATTTGCTACTTCGTCTAAATCTGTACTGATTACTTAAAAGACGAGAGAATGAGGCATGTGCATCTTTTCTGACATTAACTTTCATTGTATGGTGCAATTTCATTTTATAGAGCAAATAAAAGTTGAAAAGCTGATGCTTTCATTTGGAATTTGACTTAAATCTTCTTAATTTCTTAACTTGTTCAATAGCGTTAACTGTGTTAAGGTGATGGAAAAGGAAATGGATTAGAGAATTAGTTTTGAAATTGGTATACACTAAGCGGAAGTTTTCGTATACCCCAGTGACAATATATTTTACTCTTACACTGATCCCATATCCCAATCTGAGACTCATACTTCTGAAAATATGACGTGATGATATGTTAATTTAGGTTTCATACATAAGAGTCTGAACGATTGCATCATAACTACACTCTAAAAACAGTTGGGTAAAAAGCTTTCGGCAAAATCGAACGTGCTTAATATCGGCAAATTATTGCCAAACAAATGGGTAAACAATCTGCTCATATTTGTTGAGTGAATTAAGGTTGGATTGGGTGAAATACAAGTGTTGATGATAGGTGTTGGGAAAGTTTTAAAGTACTCATCATTTGGGTAAAAAGTAATTGACTAATCAGATGATTGGAAAAACATCAGTTAAAGTAATTATTTTAATTATTTTAATTAAAGTGGTAAAATAAGATCTCATGGTTGACTACGGTTGGATTTGGATCTGCATGAAATCAGAGCAGTGGTCGTATGAAAAAAGTTTTCACTACTACGTAATCAATGGGACAAAAATAACGAAGTGCACGAATGGGATTATTATTTCAGACTAAACACTTCACTCTTTATTAACCAAGTGCATCGTCGCCTCAGTCACTGTTGGAGGGCAAACGGTGTAAGTTCTAGGGTACTTTGATAAATCTCTTGTCCAAATCAAAAAATTATATATATGATTATATGGAAATCCAAACCATACCCAACAGCACATCTGTTGGGTAAATGTGTTGTGGTTACAAATTTTAACCATATGTTGGGCAAAATTAGTTGGGTAAAATGGCTGAGAAATTTCTTTTACCCAGCCTATGAGTAAAACAACTAACCAACTATATTGGGCAGTTGTTTGCACAATTCTGGTCAGGAGTCATACGGAACCAACGGTTGGGTAATTTTATACCCAGGTTTGGTAATCATTTGTACAGTAAACCATGCCAAGTATCATATTTGAATATGCTACTTGAACGGTGCATCTCCTGTGTATGGCGAACGACCTGGTTATTATCTTGCAAAAAATTGAATATGTCACGGCACCTATGAGATAATATTTCAGGGTGACATCTATTGGACGCGCGGGAATGGGAAGCACGGGAATATTATAAAACAGAGAGAGTATTTTTTATTGCGATTTGGAGAAACGAAAAAGGGTATTCCTGGCCATGGGAATCGGGAGGGACGGGAACATACCTTCACCCCTACATTTCACTGGGAGTGTTGCCCCACATTCCTCCTCCGAAAACCCCGACCTTGGTTTGCCCGAAAAGCAGCCAGTGTGAAAACACCTCAGTTTATAAACCACAGGAAAAAGCCGACTAAGGGTGGATGTCGTAAAACTTTCTAAAACCCAGTGCTGGTTACCCTGACGTGATGGTCTTTGGGCAAAGGTCATTCGCAAAATCAATCTTATGCTCTATGTCAATTACTGGTACAGAAAATCTCCGTTCATCCCTGTAGCTTTGTTGGAAATGAGGGTGTGATGTTTGACCCAGTAATGTCAATAATTGCTCAAGGGACAATCATGAAGTCTGCCAAATACCATTTCAGTAATATCAACGGGTTGAGAAAGATGTTTGCTACTAGTAAACACAAAATAAAGGCCTGCAACTAGAAACATCTCTTAAATGAGCAGGAAACTTCTTGGAAGTGAGCTGAATGTTACTTCGCACTGCAGTTTTAGGAAGGGGTCTAAGGAAGGGTTTTTTCTTTACCCATTTTACATTCCTTCAAGTGAGGAATCCGGCGTTGGACGAAGGCTGCTTCCACCAACAACACCTTTGATTCGAGGAACGGGTACGTGTATGAACGTACTGCAGTGTCACTGGCATTCACTGGCATTCGTAGTTACTTTTACCTTGAACACAGTATAAAGACCTCCATGTTTTATGCATTTTCCTGATCAATGATGTTTGTGTCTATCTGACAAAACATTTGGTGATTAAATAAATTTAAAAGACTTCTGCGGAGTCGATGCCAATAGAGTATAGGCCTCAAACCCGTTAAGTAAAGATGGTTTCCTTGAGGAATAACTACAGAAATGATACAAAATTTAGTATCTTAATTATCATTTCTGAGGTAGGAGAACGAGACGGGGAAAGGAGGCATACTACCACAGTTTTCGAAAGATCTGAGTTTCAGAGAGGAGCTATGGAAAATGTAGGCAACCATTGAGTCATAAAGATCTGTCATATTTTTAACAACAAAGAAAACTGCTGAACTTGTCCGAGTTCTTTCGAAAGTTTGTCCGAAAGTTAAAAGAGCATAATGGTTAAGTGGTGTAATGGTTTAAAAAAGTCGCTTCCCATACGTTCGGCTTATAAAAAGAAGACACAAAATAAGATAAACCTATTTCTGAGTCTCACGTCTTGGTCTTGAGAAACAAAAAGCACGAGATGACCAAGTATTCTATTTTTTCAAATAAAGAGCTTCATGGTCAAAGTGAAATGTTCATGCAAAATCTAAAACGCTCACACGCTCGGGTAGCTTAAAGTAAAACAATTCCCCTTTCTACTTCAAAGTAGTTTTTGCCAGAACTGGTATAGAATATTCCGGCTGAAATTGCAAAAACGTTTTGTGTAGTTTGCGAGATTGCACGTACAGATGTGGGTGATTATATGTCCGTATGTGTGTTCAATATCCGAAAGTTTGCCGGAAAAATGGGTAGATGCGCACTGTTTAACAAGGTTTTTCTTGATAAGTTGACATTGCCTTTGTATTTTATCGATTTTATTATATGTTAAGTGTTAGGGATTAGGTTAGGGATCGGCGTTATCGTTAGCCAGTTACGAAATTGCTTGTAAACAGTATGCATCGCCCCGAAAAAAATTAACCAAAAGCCAGCGTGTGATGTGACACATTTCTAGATAATAATGCTACCAATTAATAGTCACCAAAATGCCGAGGTGATTGGAAATGTTTTCATGCAGTCTATGATCACGTTATGGCAGTTCTCAGTTGTTATTTTTTGTGTGTGAGAAACATGCGTAAATTACGAAGTATGCAGCGCTGTGGATCCGAACTTCGGACAACGGTAAAACAAATCGGGTCACTCCTTGCTCCATGGCAAGTGTTATCTTCAACTTATTGTATGAAAATCCTTCTATAAGCCTGTCTTAAAAGTCAATGAAAGAACGTTTTGTGATGTGACCAACCGTTTTCTTTCTTTTTTTTTCCAAAAAGCCAATCGTTTCAAGTAACGCTGGCGCAGCTTCACAGACATTTTCACCGATAAGTACTTAAAAAAAAACGACAAAAATCATAATACGTCATGGCGAGAAGAGGGAGGCGAGTAGAGGGCGGAATGAAAGGTTGGTGTGTTGATTTGGAGGTATTGCTTAGTATTGACTTAGGTTGTTGTTGGGACTTTTCTACATAGGCTTAACCACTTTGCATTGATCGTAAATTATTCAAGACCGTCGGTTAGGCAAATAACGCCCTATAGGACCCAGTTTTTGGTATATAGTTGCTTCTTCCCGTATTCCTCTGTCTCAGGCGTGTGCAGCCTATTCTATACCTTAAGTGATAACTCCTAGTAAATGACTCAAGTCCTCTTAACCTACCAAGAAGTATCTACTTTTCGCCAAGCTAATTCCACCATAGTCTACGATTACAAAACAAAAAAAAAACCAAACAAACACAATACAAAGCAGTAAACTCCAATTGTTTATCCCATGCTTAACATTTATAAAACCTACGAAGTTGAATTAATATTGGCCCTAACATTAACATGTCACCTAAGTCACAAGGCTAATGGATTTTTTTTAGGAATTTTCAAATTTGTTTCAAAAACATAGTTTTACCCCGGGTTGAGCTGACATTGACTAGGGATACTTAGCATGTACTCTTACACTATCCGATGTCAAAAAAACAAAAAGTCTATTAGCTGGTATTTTAAAGGCGTATCCAACCACTGAATTTCGAAGAAGCAACATTGACATGTTGGGCTTAACCTTAACGTTAGACCTAACACAATGAGAATAAGTCCACTGAAACTAAATGCCGTAGTTTGCAGTAGGAAAAGGCTTCAAGTGTTGCTTTCGTTCCAAGTATCAAATTTTTGAAAAGCCAACAAAATACCCATTTGGCTCAAGAGATGTGACCAAAGTTTCATCCAAGAAACGTTAGTAGTTTTAGTTTTGGGAATTCCCCGGGAAAAACCAAGAGATGCCGCAAATTGGTTCTCTCATGCAAAAATTAACCGTCAGGAGCAAACGGACACCTGCTAATTTTGAACCCAAACATGGTACTATAAATGAGAGTATACATGTAGGGCTCACACTTTGTAAGTTAACGAACAGTCGATTGCACTAGTTGTATTTTTTTTTCAAGAGTGCGAACGCAACTCGAGGAATACGTTACAACTTGAAGATGTAGTAACTTTGAATTCCAAGCAACCTGAGTGAGGAATCTTCACATGCACATAAGTTGAGGTTCATCATACTTGCAATGCATGATTCATCGTGACGTGTTTCTGTCAAATCTCCTTGGTGGAATATTTGCCTCAAGTTTGATATTTACATAGTTAGCGCTTTAAAATTAACTTCTTTTTCTTTTGTATAGAACTTGGAAGCATTTGAGACGATGGTGGGGGGGAGGGGGTACTTTACATACATACAGCTAAGCCACCTTTTTTTTTTGGCTGAGTCAGCAGACAACTAGGCTCGGTAATAAATTAGAATTTTATACAAAGCCAAAAATGTGGAATATGTTGGGTATGGAATGTTTGTGTTGAAAGCCTTATCTTGATCCTAAGTTTGCATGGAGTTAGTGGTTGTATGTTCTACAACTTGATGATATCTATCTGTCTATGAACTTGAGATATATTTAATTGAAACTTTTGAACAGAGAGAGAGACAGAGATGCTGCACTTAACAATCATCTAGATGCCAGTAAAACCAGTTGGTGCAATTATAGCGTTTCTAAGGCCGACTTGAAAATTATCAGTAAACTATGTTAATTGATTCTATACGCTTGTTTTTCAATGAAGAAATGATACAGATGGAGAGGTATTTCAAACAAGAACCTACCAATTATATTTTAAGAAAAGAGTATAACTCACGAACCGACTGGAAAAAAATCTCGAGCAGCTGTTAAAGTCGAAAAAAGGACTGTTTACAGAAGATATGCTTCGAACCATCAATATTATGTAGTTAATAGCATTTAGCTTGAAAATTGTTTACTTTTATTTAGAAAGCAAACTGCTTCCATAATGACAATTATTAAAAACTCCTACTAAAATATATGTGTTCGTGCAATACGTGAAGATTTCAGCAACTGAATAAGTCTTAATATACAGTACACTGAAACTGAAATTAAATGTTTCAAATTTCACTAAGTTTGCTGTGCTTTTATTTACCTTACTTTAGTTACTTTAGTCTAGGCTAATATTATTAGGATCTAGCAGTCGCTATTTCGAGTTTTCGTTTGCAATAATATATAGTCAGCAACATGCTGAGTGACTGGAAAATTACCAGTTAGTTAGTAAATTAGTTAGAAATAAACCAAATAATATGTACCACTGTCATTGGCTGGATTAGTCTTGCATATTTATATTTACAGGGGAAAACTTTACCAAGAAATTTAAAACGTGCCAACTTTTGAAGTCTTTGTGACTCTTGGCTAAATTAAATATATAGTGAATAGATGGTATTGTCTTATTGACTGCCCAGCTTACGAATATAAATGATTTTACATCTATAAGTAGCACCTTTTGAAAAAACGGTCACGCTACGAAGTGAATTCAAATGAATTTTGAGGCAGACTTATAGAAAGTCATTCTCACACTTTTATCATTAAAGTATTGAAAAAGAAATCACCCGATTTTCATAACCATTGCCCGAATTTGGCTATAGGGACAGGATCGATGTCAAACTACTGAGGTGTTACTAGTAACACCTCCCTGCCTGAACACCCACCCGTCCGTGAATGTAATTAATTTTTATCCTTTGCCAAATTATATAACCATTTCGGGCAAATTTTTTTAAAGACTGCAGTATGAAGTGGGGCTGATGAAAATTACTTTTTTCACAAGCTATTCAATTTGTCGTAAATATTTCTCCGTTTTACTTCTGAATGGGCGATTTTAATTACAATGTGTTTAATCACACTGATCACACTGTTTAATCACAATTTTAAAATCTGGTCCAATCCCATGCTTTTCGCTCCTTTCAAACTTTACTTACTAGGTTCACTTCTACCTCAGCAACTCTCTTAGATATGATTCTTACAAACACTCTCCAGGAGTCTTGTCTCTCTGGTGAAATTCTCGATTACATTTCTGACCATTTTCCAATTTTTACCCTTTGTGATCTGAATGCAGAAAGTGATAACTTGAATCCCAAGACCCGCACTACGTATAGCAGGAAGGTCAGTCCTGCAACACATGAGCGTTTTAAAAGTGTTTTACAAGGTGAAACTTGGGCTGATGTTTACCAGTGAAGTGATACAAACACAGCCTTCAATAATTTCAATGACATTTTTCTTCATCATTTTAATAAGTGTTTTCCTCTTGTTACTCATAACATAAGATCAAAGGGTAATGGTAATGATTGAATGTCTCCAGGTATTTTAAATTCATGTAAAACTAAACAACGGTTGTACAGGAAATATCTAAAGAGACGTGCTGATCAAAATTTTAATGATTACAAGCGTTTTCTTAACCGTCTCACTTTTGTTATTCGGAGCGCTGAAAATGAATTTTATAAAACTTTGTTTTCTAGTTGTAGTAGGAACGATGTTAAAAGTACTCGGCGTTTTATAAATTACCTTATCAATTGTCATAGTTGCTGAGTATTTTGATGGTAATGCCACAGTTCTTTCTGCTATTATTATGTTAATAGATTCATGTGCATGTTATGTTATTCATGTGATATAAAAGCCACGCCTGCATACAAAGCAGCGCATTACAGTAATAAACTCTGAGTTGTACGTTAGCCGTTGGGTTTATCAATATTGTTTATTTGTATGTCTGGTTTGTTCCCGGGGACCGACACTACAACTTGCGGTGAGGATGATTTTTTCAGTAAAGCCTCAAAAAAGTTCTAACCCGGGAAAAGGGGGAACTGTTAATGACTGTATTTCTACGTCTGACGCTGTTTGAAATCCCAGCCATGGCATCGTCTGAGTTGAGTCGGTTAAAGGCCTAAGGTGGAAAGTTACGACCCTGACGTCGAAAAATGGGAGTCATATTAAGAGCGTGTTTTTCGAAGCACACGACGTTACAGAAGACAAGGAAAGGGTAGCTATATTTATATCGTTTATAGGAGCAAAGGGCCACGAGCTGTTAAAGAACTTAGTCTTGCCAGATGAACCGCCTTCGCAAGATTTCCTGAAATTTGTAAAACTCTGAAAGATTGTTACAGACCATCAGTTTTGCTAGAGAGATTCCGGTTTTACAGTTGTACGCAAAGAGCTTCCTTGCCGAGTTAAAGAGGCTGTCTAGCGCCTGTAATTTCGAAGTGTTCCTGAAAGACGCATTACAAGACCAGTTCGTCAGAGGACTTTACGACGCTACCATTCAAAAGAAGGAGGACGACTCTTTGACTCTAGAAAAAGCGTTGAAAATAGCCTTTAATATGGAAACAGCAGCCAAGAGTTCAGCAATAATTAAAGAAGGGGGTCCAAGTATTTCACGCGTTGCGACAAATTCGCCCCGACACGGCCGAAGTCAGTGTTCATGTGGTGGAAAACTGGGACATCTGAAAAAGGATTGCTTTTACAAGGACCTTACATGTCACAATTGTGGACGTATTGGACATCTACAGGCTTTTTGCAGGCAAAACACAGATGTGGGTAAGCATGCCAGTAAAGAAGGTAAGATGTCAAAATTCAAGAAAAACAAGAGTGGTTCTGAAATGAAAGAAGTAACGAAAGAAACTTCAGAATTCGAAGTAGAGACTAGTGACGACGATGTTACAGTTTACTATGTGAAAACAATTGCGTCGTGAAGAGTTGGAGTTGAAGTTGAATGTATGGATCAAATTTTGACTGGTTTAAATGTGGTTAGATGTTACTTAGACGATATAATCGTTACCGGTAGAAATGATGAGGAACATTTCAGAAATTTGATGAGAAACTTGATGAGTTTGGTTTGAAATTGAAACAGTCAAAGTGTACATTTTTTTTTTCAAGATTCAATACAGTATCTTGGATGGATAGTGGATGCAAATTTATATGATATGCAATCATTAATTGGTATGATTAATTATTATCGACAGTTTATGCCTAATTTATCCTCGATTCTAATACCAATGACATCTGCACTTAAACCGGGAAAAGATATTCGTTGGAAAAGCGAGTGCCAAAAGGCTTTTGAGGAGATCAAGCAAATTTTGAGTTCTCATCCAGTTTTGGCCTATTTCGATCCATCAAAAGAAGTTTCTCATTCAAGTCAAGAAGGTGAGAAACCAATTGCTTATGCTTCTAGGAAACTGACAGAAGCAGAGCGCAATTACTCTCAAATAGAGAAAGAGGTCTTAGAAATAGTACACAGAGAGTTCTCCAAACTTTCATTTCTTTCATTGGTTCCAAGTTTATAAATTTCTAAATTACGAATTAAAGTATCCGTCAAGCACCGTGCGCCGAAAATTTCGCTTTCTTTTGAGAAATATCTTAAAGTATTTTGTATTAGAGAGAACTTAGAATTTTATGAAAGAAAAGTTCCTAAAACCGCAACGAAGTTGTTCTGTTCGGGTAATCGAAGATCTGGTGTCACATAAAGGCGAGCAGATTTCCGGATTTTTCATTGATCAGATCCATGGAGCAATCGTTTCCCTGTCCTACTCCCTTTTGATTGTGTCCTACTCCCTTTTGATTGTGTCGCATTCAGAGTTGCAGGAATGGTATGACTTGACTGCCTTTTGATTGTGTCGCATTCAGAGTTGCAGGAATGGTATGACTTGACTGCCTTTTGATTGTGTCGCATTCAGAGTTGCAGGAATGGTATGACTTGACTGCCTTTTGATTGTGTCGCATTCAGAGTTGCAGGAATGGTATGACTTGACTGCCTTTTGATTGTGTCGCATTCAGAGTTGCAGGAATGGTATGACTTGACTGCCTTTTGATTGTGTCGCATTCAGAGTTGCAGGAATGGTATGACTTGACTGCCTTTTGATTGTGTCGCATTCAGAGTTGCAGGAATGGTATGACTTGACTGCCTTTTGATTGTGTCGCATTCAGAGTTGCAGGAATGGTATGACTTGACTGCCTTTTGATTGTGTCGCATTCAGAGTTGCAGGAATGGTATGACTTGACTGCCACTTTGATCGCTTAGATTGATATAAAGACCGTTTTCAGCATAATTAAAATTTTATTTGGGATAAAGGCACCCATAACGCCAAACAAGATGTGGCGTCACTAGCATGGAGTACACGTAGCGAACGTTCATATCTTGCATGTCGCATTGGGCTCTCGCCAAATATAGAGAGAAGGTCAATCGGTGGTTTTTGCGGATAAGACTCAACCGTCTTTGACCTGCGGAAAATTAGGCTGAGAGGGGAGGAGGCATAGCAGCATACATGTATAATATACGAAAACACAGCATTAAGGTATACACAACTTATGACATTTTGGTGAGGGAGGGGGTTGTTATTTCATATATTTAACTACACAGGGAGGTTACTTTATGTCCCAACCGGTTTAGTTCAAAGATACGTCCTTACCTGTACATTTACGGAAGCTGGAAAGAGTGATTCAGTTGCGGATCCAGGATTTGCCAAAAAGGGGGAGATCACTTAGTGACAGAAAGGAAAAATTTAGGGGTGTAGTGCCGCCAGGACCATCTAACGGAGCGCCACCACTGGTCAGCGAGGAGAGTACAAAAAAATCAGAATGTTGTCACCAGTTTTATTTCTGTGCATGTCACCGTTCATGATAAAAGGTATAAACAGGCATAGATGTACAATATAATTTCATTTTTTGGGGGGGGGGGAGAAAATTCTCTGCCCCCAAAAAAGTAATCCTGCCCGTAAAACTATCTAGCCAGAGCTCAACCATCGTTTGGTGCGGAGCGTAGGGAAAAAATAACCACCCCTGAAGCAACTGGAAATGACATTCCCCAAGCTTGTGAGCAGAACCTAAGGCTGCTTACGTTCTGCTCACAAGCCTGGGGAATATCAAATTATTTATTTTGTAAGATTTTTTAAGTGGAGCGTCATCGTCAGGTTGCTAAGAGAGAACAGAAAATTCGCAACCCCTTACAAAGAAATGTCATTTCCAGGGTTAAATTCAATTCGGACCATTTTCAAAACATATCTACTCGAATGGTCTTTAATGGTTTCAAATGGTTTATGATGGTGCCAACTGGTCTTAAAAATGCAAATGGTAATCTCAACTGTTTTTCTAACTGGTCTCAATGGTAATATGTGGTCCTGGATGGAAACTGTCCAAAAACACAGTCAGACAGTGTAAACCATTTTGAACGTGAATGGTTTTGGTCAAATGGTATCAAATGGAATTTAACCCTTGGTTGGGTATCCTTACACAGAGATGGCATCGCCTGAAATACTATTTTAGCGGAGCGCTCATATCAGTTAAGTAAATTTTGTTCTTCGCAACCCCTCGGGCAGCTGGAACTCCAATTTCTGGTGAATTCCAGTAGTAGTTATTTGGAGCTTCCGTTGGAATATTCTGACGTTATGCTTCATAAAGATAACGTTTATTTAATAGTACCTGTCTTTTAAATGAAAAATACTGTACATCCCCTCAGAATACAACTTTCAGTGTTAAAACTCAATACTGGGTGGTAAAGGCACGTACGGTTTATGGATTTAATCGATTGATTGTGTCCTTCTTTTTGCTGCCTTGCTACAGAATATAAAGTGGCACAATGACAAATTCAGGATAGTGGAATCCGGTACCATGTTTTTTCACCCCAAAGGAGAAAGAAAACTTCTCACTTACTGAAAGAATTTGTTTATCATCAAAGTCAAAAGGTGCAGGGTAGCTGACATTTTGTACAATAGAAAGAGACTTCACTGATTGCATATTATGGACTTCCGTGTCCCTCAGGGTAATTTTGTTAAAAATGTAAAAGAGTGCATTTGCCCAAAGGAGAACTCTAGAGGGTTTAATGCAAGCGATGTACAACAACGTAGTCCGAGTGCATCTAGCGATAGCATTAAACCCCGTGTGTGCTTTACACACTATACCTAATGAACACTTTCAGCGTTGATAAACCTTGTTCATTCTTACACAACAAGAATTTCATTAAAAAGAATGATAAGAGAGAAAACGTCGTTTCAAGATAACGGCATTTTCCACTAAAAATGGAAACATTAAAACCCTAATAACCATTACAGGAAATGTTCTAGAAACTGGTTTTAATAGGTCCATTAACATTAGAATGCAATAAATATATTACAGCATTTGGGATATATTGCTTTTATTTGACAACTTCGGTCATTCAACAAGGAAAAAAATTAACACTTCGTGAAGTAAGAAGAATAAATGACACTTGGCAACCCGGTAACAACGAATATTTTACATGGACCGTTCGGGCCTAGTCTCCTAAGTAAGCACGGTACGTGACTATTTTGGTACACGTGCACGAACGTATGCTGTTTTTATTATAATTATGCGTGTTCGTACGTTTATTGAATTTTGCTACCTACGTACATTTACATTTGCATGTAGACTTCATACATACATCGCACGCACACAGCACATGCAGCGCAAGGTGGCATTTTTAAACTGTGAATAATAGTCTATAGTGGATGTGTGAGTACGCGTGTATGTAAGTGTAAGCTAGTCTGCTCTGCACAATTCCTAAGCTAAGAATCAGATTAAGACTTCAGAACAAGTTGAGCAAGGTAAGGTAGGTACTACCTAGTGCTAGTACTTAGCACTAGGCCAAGTAACGCTTCACTAATACTCAACGGTAAAAAGAAGCTTTAGACCGTCACGTTAAAGTACGATTGTTTCAAATTCAACTTTACATGAAAGCGTATGTTACAGCGTGTTCGTTGGGCTACCAATGACAATGGCGTTCGTGACAGTCACACCCGCGCTAAAGTTAGTACTAACGTTAATAATTGATCCGAAAACTTTTATTTGGGGACTTAACCTTTTCAATGAATCTTGAGCCCTAGCCTACTTCTTATATTAACATTTTGTGGTGTCTTATCATTTGGGGTTTTGATTACTCAGGTTTAAAACGTGTGAAGATCCGTGCTATCCCCGTAACTTGACTGTATACTACAGCTTCACTAGTATGGGCAGGTATAGCATGATCCAATCGCACAGCATGACATGGTATTAATGGAGACATTACATATAGACGAATCTAATCGTCCCAAGTGTGGTCCATCCGTCTTATATCGTCTTCATTTATTGTCTAAATGTAATTTCAAATACTCATTTACAGTAAAATTGAGAAAACCAAGAGGCATTACAGCGCACAATTATCCATCACTTACTCCAAATCCAGATATGGGACAGATATGAAATTCCACATATGAGCCAGATATGGATTTCATATCTGGCCCATATCTGCTGCAGATATGGGATTTTTATCTGGGCCAGATAAAAAATTGGGCAGATATAACCTTGATCTGTGCCAGAACCAGATCTAACCCGTATTTGGGCCGGATAAAATCTGGATCAGGTCTTTATCTGGAACAGATATGAACCATATCATGCAATACCATTTATGGTTTATATAAAGCTATTCCATACTGATCCCATATAAAGCAGTACCAAATATGGTTTATATAAAGATTTACTGTATTGATCCCATATTAAGGAGACAAATATGGTGCATGTATGTCCCATATCTGGACCATATATGACTGGACCAAAATTTATTAGTGCACTACCTTTGTGTAAAGCGTATCAGAAGCCTTCTGAGCCAGCTTTTTTCTAAAAGTCCCCTCGACTCTCTGGCGAAGAGTTAAGGGGCGTAAACCAAACATTTACTCCGGGAGGAGTTCTGCTCCCTTAAGGAGCTAAACGTCCCAAATGGACAAGTACGCCTTCTAAAGGGCAAACATGTGTGGTCCTGCTCTAGACTGGCTGAATAGAAGAGAAGCCAAACCCTGGATGCACTTTAACGTCGTGCCCAGGACGCCTGCTTAATGATAAGGGCCATCTGAACATCTATCACAAAGTTAAATGCCCATTGTATAACATTGACTTAAGAATTTGAAGTTGTTAAATTACTTAATAGTGAAGAAAAAACTGTTTCGAAATTCCTACTTTTAAAGGTTTACACTGCATTGTTGGTTTAAATTATCATATGGGGCAATATCCCAAAATAAACTTTGTTGAAGGTTTCATGATTTTCCAAATACTTCTTCCTTAATCAAAACAAAAAGAAAATCAGGGCCATAAATCCTGACTATGCCCACAGTGGAGAGGCATTTGCATATGTCAGTATAATATGGCTGAATGTGGTTTGAATGTTTTGATTTTGGTTTGCTGATACTTGTTCAGCTTCCAGAGGTCCACAAATTAAACCAAAAAGTATTAATATGGCTATGTAAAAGTTTATATGTAATTTTGTCATGGTATTTTATTCAGTTACATCTGGCTTGATATGGCCATATCAAACTTTATTTGCATACCTGGAAGGTAGTTCATCAATTTATATCTGGCTTGATATGGCCATATAAAACTTAATTTGCATATCTGGGAAGGCATTTCATCAATTTATATCTGGCTTGATATGACCATATCAAACTTTATTTGTACATCTGGGAAGGTAGCTCATCAATTTATATCTGGCTTGATATGGCCATATCAAACTTTATTTGTATATCGGGGAAGGTAGTTCATTAAGTTATATCTGGCTTGATATGGCCATATAAAACGTTATTTGTATTCTGGGAAGGCATTTCATCAATTTATATCTAGCTTGATATGGCCATATAAAACTTTATTTGCATATCTGGGAAGGCATTTCATCAATTTATATCTGGCTTGATATGACCATATCAAACTTTATTTGTATATCTGGGAAGGTAGCTCATCAATTTATATCTGGCTTGATATGGCCATATAAAACTTTATTTGTATATCTGGGAAGGCATTTCATCAATTTATATCTGGCTTGATATGGCCATATAAAACTTTATTTGTATATCTGGGAAGGCATTTCATCAATTTATATCTGGCTTGATATGACCATATAAAACTTTATTTGTTTATCTGGGTGATATGGCCATATAAAACTTTATTTGCATATCTGGGAAGGCATTTCATCAATTTATATCTGGCTTGATATGGCCATATCAAACTTTATTTGTATATCTGGGAAGGTAGTTCATTAAGTTATATCTGGCTTGATATGGCCATATAAAACGTTATTTGTATTCTGGGACGGCATTTCATCAATTTATATCTAGCTTGATATGGCCATATAAAACTTTATATGCATATCTGGGAAGGCATTTCATCAATTTATATCTGGCTTGATATGACCATATAAAACTTTATTTGTTTATCTGGGTGATATGGCCATATAAAACTTTATTTGCATATCTGGGAAGGCATTTCATCAAGTTATATCTGGCTTGATATGGCCATATCAAACTTTATTTGTATATCTGAAAAGGTAGTTCATTAAGTTATATCTGGCCTGATATGGCCATATAAAACGTTATTTGTATTCTGGGAAGGCATTTCATCAATTTATATCTAGCTTGATATGGCCATATGAAACTTTATTTGCATATCTTGGAAGGCATTTCATCAAGTTATATCTGGCTTGTTATGGCCATATAAAACTTTATTTGCATACCTGGGAAGGCATTTCATCAAGTTATATCTGGCTTGTTATGGCCATATAAAACGTTATTTGTATATCATGAAGGTAATTCATCAATTCATATCTGCCTTGATATGGCCATATCAAACTTCATTTGAATATCTGGAATTGCATTTCATCAAGTTATATCTGGCTTGATATGGCCATATAAAACTTTGTTTGTATATCTGGGTTTTTCTTGAATCGAGTTGTATCTGGCTTGATATGGCCATATAAAACTTGATATATTATATCAAGGCATCTATATCTGGCTGTATAACTGGCCATATGAAGGCTCTGCTTAACCAGATAAATCCAGATATAAATCCATATCTGGATTCGGAGTAAGGGATGGTACCGGTAAGCAAAGAAATTGATAGATGAAAAGGGGGAAAGACCCCAGTTATGGTCGACAAGAATGAAACCATCAGTTGCTGCCTGCATTTATCTATATCATCATGCAGCCTTGGCAAAGTCGAGTCTATATGCGCGCGTAGTAGTGGACGAATATGATAAGCCTTTAGTTAGTTTGTTAGTTAGTTAAATGGAGTTTAACGGCCCAGTTTCCAACCAATTGGTTCAAATTGAACAAGCAACGGCCTTTTTTTCCAGTTGTGGCTCACTGGTTTGTTTTAACTACTCCATTGCTTATGCTGAGCACCAAGCACAATAACAGCAGTATAAGCCTGTAACGCTTATGGTAAAGTGATAGAGCAAAATTTCGAACAAAACGAATTTAAGTAGCCCACATTTAAATCATTCATTTATCACTTATATGGTAGTATTTTCTTCAATTAACTAAGACTCCATTAAGAAAAAAATTGTGGCTCCACATAATGGTCAAAGTGACAATTATTTTTCATTGATGATTGATTTTTCAATAATCATTTTAATAAGGTGTTCGAATTTAGAACCTGTTCGAACTTTGAAACAACCATGATACTGTAATTTCGTGTTAGGGTTTGCATTTTTCCGCAGGTGATTCGTCCGTTCTTTATACCTGAAGGATACGGAACGGTTACTTGGGTTTTATAGCGGGATATCACACGGTCACCTGACCACAATGGACCAATAGGAGTTCAGGATTATTACCAAGTATGAATGAATTAATTAGAATCAACTCAAAAGCAGTAAATTCATAGCCAAAGCTAGGGAAACGCCGAAAACTAGTTTTTTTGCACCAATACTTGTTTTTCATGTAACAGCCTCTTTGAGTAAAGTACTGACATGCCTAACCTGATAGTGAGATACTTGATTTTTAACTCGAACTCGTACTGCAAACTCATTTTGAAAAAATCGTTCGAAATAAACACACGCCAACAATTACCATCTACATTGAAGACCCTCCCAGTCATTTGATGTTCTGCCTAAATCCCTATGCTTTTTTGCAAAAGTAGATGGGAATGCTCAGAAGAAGTTCGCGCTCTTTGCACGCATGCTCACAATTCCCGGGTCGACACCTCTAGGCTATCTATCGCAGGCATGATATATCATGTGATTGCCTCAAAGAGTGGTTATTGCAGGTGGCACGACTGACTTCTAACATAGTCCTTCGCAAGCGACCCGCTCTGATATCAGAGTTCCTTGTTACCCACCTGTCCAGTAGTTCGTGGAAATGCTGCCTAACCAGTACATGGAACAAATCACCGCCCCTGATTTCTCCTGCTATTCCTTTTCTTCCAGAAATGGTTACGTCCAAAAAAAGTATCGCATAAAAGTGTCGTGAATAAAAATTCATCACTGTTCTCTTTAGTCTATAAGCTAATGTCAAAATTGCATCCTGATTTCGGTATTACCCACACGATGATAGAGTTCACATGCATTATCCTTAGAACCTTTCAGCGTCTGATACATTAACATATTTGTGATCCCCTTCGCGTTCCAAGGGATGACTTAGTAATAGTTGACGCGTTATTGGAGTTGCTCGATGAAAATCGAAAACATCGACTAGAGAGTCGAAGTTTTTGTGGCGGACTCTATATCCTTTCTCGTGAGTAATTACCATAATGTGGAAAATTCTGTCAGTACCTTTCACTGAAATTGCAAAGTTTCCAAGCTGAAAACGAAGAGAATGAAATAAAATTAGGAACAGGTTACTTTATGCACCATTCATATCATGGTGTGAAGTAGCATGGTTAAATGAAAGCATTCCAGCACTATTTTGTTACCATCAAATCAACTCACCCTTTGATTCAAAAAACTTTTAACCAGGCCAAACTACCATTAGTTTGCTTTATTTTGATATAAAACATGCTTTAGTTAGATAGAAATAAAGGAAGAAATGGTTGATTGAAGTTGGGCTCTATCATTGTCAGAACTTCATGTTGTGGTATATCCCTAAGTTTCGCGCACCCTAAATTTTAGTGATGACGTCCTTTGTGGGAGTAAAATCGGATACTACATTTATTAGACGTTGCCAAAAATTGTGTTTTGGCAGTTTCTCAGTCGCTAAAGGAGTTAAAACTGATGAGAACTGGGTTTTTGTTGACGAAGTTGGTGACTGTTTTCCATTCATTTTAAACTGAAAGGCGTGGTGACATTTTTCTTCGTTTAACCCACAAAACTTGCACCAAGTAACAGTGAAAACAGTTTTAAACATCGTTCATGCCCAAGGAATAAGCTATGAATATCACTATTACTATAGATGTCCTAAGGACGGAAGAAATGATTGGAATGTAGAGCATGTCGATTGCGTCCGGTAACACCAGGTCTATACCTCAAATTTTAAGACAATTTTTTTACCCCATGCCATCGTAGGGGAAAAAAAGACTTAACATCACTATGCTTCGCAAAACTGATACATGTTAACATGCACCACATGTAAATAAATAGACTATCAGAGTTTCAAGTGGCGGTAACATCGTGTGACCAAGAACACAAAAGATTTGTGACACTGCTTCCACAGTTTTTCAAAAAATATCAATGTAGAAAATGAGGTAATATATTTCAAAATCCTGAACGGCCTTAAAGCGAAATTGAACTCGTAATGGATTTATTTTGATGAAAAATGTCACGTTTTTAATATTTAACTATCCAATTGTTAGGCTTTTGTGCTGCTACTGCGATATAGTAAAATTTGTACGGTATCCTATTTCTGGGTTGCGTAGGTGATAGTTACGGTCATTGACTATACTTTATGCATTCTTTCTAGCAATATCGTGTTTTTAAAACCCATGTTCACAAATGTTTTTAGTCACACATTTGCACCCACACATACATAACCACCTTAACCGAATGGGGTTTTGTTTTTAATTTGGCAAGAATTAAAAAATCCGAATTGTGTGCAAGGTGAATTTGCTTGTGAAAGACCGGTTAGCTCTGTACGTTTCTCATTCAGTGAAATGGCGTCTCCGAGTTGACCTCAAACTCTCTCAAATAGTGATTGCCTGGGTAAAGTCCTACCAAAACTTCAGGGAACACTGTTAACAGTATATATTCACGAAACGCGACGACCACAATCAAATAAGTTTATTTAACAATTCTAATCTAGGAACACTTTCTGCTAATTTGGTATCACCTCCCTGACTCAAGTAGCTACTCACCGCATTCCCTGAGTCCCTCAATAAGTAGGAAGATTCTGGTACGTCGTGCAAACGTAACATTCCCTCCGCTGCTTCACGTGAGCAGTTTGCATGGTAACATTGTTGGCTGTACAAAACTGGGTTTTCATCATTGCATTTCTCGAAGCAAAATCCAACAACGAGACCAATTTTGCCGTTGATGTCTCGAACCCGATAGTACTCGTGTTTCCTGTCGGAATCCACTTTCACTGCTATCTGCAGAACATCAAATTTATCACCTGCCTTAAAGCTAAAGAAACCTTCCTCGCTGTTGTGATAGTCGAGTTTAGCTTCAACAACAAATCTAAACACAAGACTTCCAACTTTAGAACCGGGAATTACATCTACGAAATCTCTTAGGAACCAGCCCTGTTTCTTTCCTCTTCTTCCAAACACCTGGCCATAGTATCGTCCTCCTCTTATCGCCTGAAGTTCTACCCAGTCGTTTTCATAAAGATCAATTTCCGATTGGTCCTCTGCGGTGAAATCCTTAACAACAATGCACTGTAATCCATACCATGGGTCAGTCGATTTTTTGGGCTCAGTGGCTGTAAAATTTAGATTTTGCGAAAATAAAATACACGTTATGTTGATTATTTTTCATCAAAATGGGGTTATTCATGTTTATATTTGCTTAAGAAATTCTATCGTAATTGGAGATGCACTGTATTGTGAATTCTTCAGCAACAGTGTGATTTTAGGATGTTGTTCTTGGCCAGAAATGGATTAATAAAAGATGGCTCATGAAGGAAAACAAACGGTAAGATTGGTTCAATCGTGTTGACAATAATACGGAGTTCTTCGGAACCAACCCCAAAATGGACCCCCCGAAGTCTCTTTCAAGCATCAACTGAATTATGTAACCTATCAATTTACATTGTCGAAGTAACCCGTCTCTATAAGCTAGTAGTGATTGTCACGGTTAGTCTAGAAAGAGGGTTAATTAAAGCTTGCTCAGTTCTAATTCTATGGAAATGATTCCCTATGTCAAAACAAGAGGACTAACACAATCTTCCCGTTGGTAATACTTTTAATGTGAATGGGGAATTAATATTAACGAAGAATCGCATATATTAGGTACATGACCGAAGATGTCAGTACGACTACAACTATTCTATTTAACAACAGTACTATACAATACGCGTTTACTGAGTTGCAAGTAGTGCACTTGTCAGAGACGCGGCTGAATTACATTATATCTTCCAAACCGTCTTCTACGGTTCGGGAGTTCTTCTTTTTGGGGGTTTTCAGTTTTGCTAATTTAAACCTTTATCTTGTGTCGATCTATTGAGTCTGCGCAATGTGTTACATAAATTTACCTCATTCTGGAGAAATCGATTCTTCTCCCAAACTAAAGAATCTTTCGGACTGTTTTAAGAACATTAAAGAATTAAGACGTTATACGTACATGAATAAGGGTCTTGTTCCGGTTCAATATGTTCTCTGATATTGTACGGATTGTCATCCGTGACAGATGTGAAGGGAGCAGTCTCTGCAAAGAAAATGAATATGTGTCTATTAGATGCACTTCGTTGCTATGAAACTACTAAATACAAATAACGTAGATCTATCTAGGTTGTGGTAAAATATTTTACTAATAAGCCTACTTAAAATGGGATATTTACAATGTGTTCTACTCACTTTAATCATTACTTAGCAGGGATGCACCCCCCCCCCCGTCGGGAAACACTGCCCCCCCCCCCCCGTCGGGGAAGGTCGGTGGTTTCGTAGGGGAAGCCTAAAAAAAATAAAACATATAAAAAAACGGCAAGGACGGAAATTACTGGATGGGTGACCTTGAACATATTTCTCCTCTAATAACACTATTTTAAAATATATAGGAATTGATTTTCAATTACTTCTCATAGCTCATAGTTCATACAGCTCCGTTAAAACTCAGTACCTTGTCCCATCTAAAATCCGTGCGCGCAAGGCCACCCATAACTAAGACTTGTGTTAGGAACCTGGAAATTTCACGTGCAGACGTAACCAAGGGTGGCACCAGCGGGGAACCAGGGGCCATGCTCCTGTCGGGGAAAGGCTGCCCTTCCCCTGTCGTTGAGAAGATCCAGTTTCGGCGGGGAGCCTTCATCTATAGGCCCACGATAAAAGCCCGATAAACGTTAGTCCCGGGACGATCTTCTTGGCTTGGCTTTACTAGTTTCCCTTACAAAACGGACGAGAAGTTGTTCAGGTGCATGCAGTGCCCAAATGTCCTGCCCCGACAGCCGAATTCGAGCAACGTTAATGAAAATCGGCCAGGCCGTTTTCAGTAATATATAATGATGAACAGAATTGTGAGAATGTCTCCTGATAAGTCTGACTGAAAATTCATTTGATGCCACCTCCTTGTTACGTCGGCGGGAATAAAAATCATTTATTGTCGAGAGTTCGGATAGTCACATAGAAAATAACATAAATTTAGTGGACCTCGCAATGGAATGCAACGAGGAGTCTCAAAAGAGTAAAAACGTATGTTTTTTACATTCGGTTACATAGTTTCCCCCGAGAAAAAGACAAGATCATTTCATTTAATTTTAGCGGTATCTTTTATCTGGTTATTTTTTATCACAGAGCAAATTGGTTTCTTTCTATTGAAGTGAAACTTTTATAAATAAGGACTGCTTTATTTCTAGTTAGAAGTCTGGAAAATGCCATTTCCGGCTGTCTGAGGGTTAGATTTTTTTAATTTTCTCTACGCTCCGCGTCAAGTTATGGTGGCGCTCCGCTTTGATAGTGTTTTGGTCGAACAGATTACTCAGCAGAACAATGCATGCTTGCAAAATATTCTTCGTTTGAGGGAAATATGAACTGACAATTTTAAAGCGGATATAGCTGAAAATAAAGACTGCTTTGTTCCTGGTCACGAGCCTGGGAAATCCCATTTCCGGCTGTCTGGGGTTTTCAATTTTTCAAAAATATGTGTGCACTTCTAGTTAGTTTTCGGGCAGGATTACATTTTTCAGACAAAATAGGCTATTCTGCCTCCAACCAAATTGAAACACTCCCGTACGCATATGTCAATGCATAAAATATAAAACTTGAAATGTATGGGAAGCCAAACTTTTTTCCGCGAGGAAAATTCCGAGGGCCTTAGTCTTTAAAATATAATTCAGAAACCCCAACAAAACTACACTATCATCCTCTTCTTGATTTTTCTCATAAGAGGATCAGCTTCTTACACAAACTCCCAAAACCTGTCATAAAATTACAGTTCCACCAAAATAACCTTCAGATTCTCTAATATTTGTGAAAAATGATAAACTTTTTCATTTTCGATGGATACTCCGTACAATAAAACACCCAGTTTAACGCTTTTAATCACTCCGACAATTGCTCTTGACAGGCATATGATTGAATGAAAAGCCCAAAAGTTTCATTGTAACTTTACCCAAAAATCAAATTGTTTCATAACATTCTAAAATTTCTCCAATATGATAAGCTGTTTATTTTCAAATCTTCGTTAAAAAGGGGAAAAATGTTCCGGGCGCATTTACAGTTTCGTCTGAAAGCCTTAGCACCTAGGCCTTGTACGATGAAATGCGTAACCCCAAAAGAGTTACAGCTGTCGACTATGTAACGTTTTTTTTTTTTTTTATCTTTTATGAAGGACAGATTCTTCAATAAACACCCCAACTTGTTAATGGTCCTTACAAAAGCTTTTTTTTAAAGTTCTTCTAAACAAACTCCAGATTTTTAAGTATTTGTTGAAAAAAAAACCAAAAATTTGGGCGAGCTAGACGCGCCTCAGATTCTACCAAGTCACGTCCCACAGGGACTTACCCATCACCTTTGTCGGGGACTCGAAGTGCTGGGCCCCCTGTCGGGCAAATCCTGGCGCCACCCCTGTTAGTTAGACAGAGTATTATTCGAAAATTAAATCATGAGTTACATTTTAGTAGAACTACGTAAACAATGCAAACTTTGGTTGCTTCATTTCATCAAAGCCATGATTAAAAAGGTTCAAAGGCTTTGCACTAGGGTCTCATACGAAAAATAAAATATTCCCGACCACATCTTTCAATTTTTTTTTCGATATATCTCACGTTATTAGGATGCTGCTACTCGTCCATCTCTACTGTTCAATAGTTCTGAAAGCCACAGAATGTAACTCAAGTGGGCAAATTGTTAAAGATTCCTTTTGTTTTTATAATGAAAGTCCTGCTCGTCCTTATAATTTAATAATGTTGCAATGTTTGAATATAATTTCCTGTGGACCTAGCATAACCCTACAGCATACATGAAGTATAGCAGGCAATGTTGATCAATATCCCCCTAAGCGACATTAAAAGTGTAAATAAATTAAATGTTATGTCAAAAAAATGTGCCGCGATGAAATTACAGATTTCCCATAATGCACCATACATCGAGAAAAAATTGCAGTATTCTAAGATTTTTAAGAATATTATTTTAAGTATCCACGACTAACTTCCTTTAAAACTGCATTGTAAAAAAATGAACTTCTTTGTCCCAACACCTTTCCACATTCACGTTTCCGCATTCAAGATAATTGGAAGGAGTTTCAAACGTTTCACATATAAAGTAATTCTCTGTTACTGTGGATGTAGCGGTCTTATCCTCCTTTCCATCGGTCTATCCAGTCGAACGACCGACGCGGAGTCAGTTTACAGCTCAGTTTCTAACCATTTGATTTAAGTCGGGTCGGACGCGGCCCTTTTCTAGTTGTAGTCGCTGGCCTGTTTTCCCTACTCCATATTAAGCAGGTTATACTTTTTAATCCTTCGGTATGACCAGCCAAGAGCCGAAATCCAAACCTCCCGGTTTCCAGTCGGATGCTCTTACTTGATCATGGTCTTAAAATTTGATAGTCCTAAACTGCACCATAATGGATACGCTGTTCTAGAACGGTAAACGGTGCTTTTAAACGGATCCGTCAAGAAAGAACACATTAGTAAACTACTCTTACACAAAAATCCTATACCAAGAACCCAATGGGTGTGTTGCGAGAACGTACATATACAAAAACAGTGCATGGAGATGTCTTTTGATGGATATATTGTGAGTCTCAACACAACACATTTTCCGACACAGTCAAGAACAGGGTGTCGAATACAGTTTTAACAACTGCACCTCAAAGTAAAGACATGCCCCACGACAGTTTTCATGACCAAACAACATACTTGTGGACTTAATGTGGTAATAAACGAATTTTTGTGCTCTACCATGCGGCGGCACGATAAGGCACATGTACCTGGGGTGACATTAAACCAAGTGCAGTACATATAGACACAAGCTAATCAGCTTTATCCCTTTTCTGTACAGTTTACTGGTTCGTATTGGAAAATTTGCAAAGAGTTAACCATGTTCTCGTCATTTTCAGATACAGTCAAGACCAGAGTGTTACACTCTAAACAAATGCTTTACACAGTAAAGATGTTCGTTACCCATTACCACGTAACTTGTCACATTGTTCTTTTATTCAGATTACCCCATGCCACCCATGCAGGAACAGATATTTCCTACCTTTACCGTGGGGATCCCCGTCATTGCTAACCAGCGGCTCAATTTTCTTTTTTCTGTTTTTATTTACTATTGAAAAACAAAATGAAAGGATCAGTTTAAATGCTAATTGAAAACGGAAACATTACATCTCTCATTTTACAATAATTATTTAACCATAATTAGAACTCGTAAATAACCACACTGAAAGTTACATAGCAGTTTAATGGCCCTTTTCTATTTTAATTAGATGATAAAGTCTTCATTTAAAAGTTGAAGAAAACCTTCTTTGGAGGAGGTACTGAGATACTTTAAGAAAGGAAATATTTTTGGAAGGTAGCACTGCCAAACTTGAAGCATGCTAATACTTCTTCATGTATATACTTTAGCATTTTTAAAGTGAGGTTTCAATAACTCCTTACCTTCCCCGTAGGTCACTTCTTTGCTCACTAGTGATCCTATTGCCTGTTCTGTGTTTTCGTTTGCTGTTGGAGTAGAAAACGTGATGCGTATGAAGCATAAAACTTTGTGTTCTATAAAGCTTAACCGAAAAAATTGTTTAGCTCTATCCATGTCCGTTCATAGGAAAATGGCAGGATCCATCATTAGATCGTGAAGGTGAAGAATTCATTGAAAGAAATCATAAAAAGTGGCAGTGATGCCGATATGGCTGGCCTTTTTGGGATATGTGCTGCAACATTGGTATCTCCAATCTGTTTACTGCAGTGTCGTTTACTACCTACTCCTTAAATTTAGAAATGTATGATACTAGGTAGGTACTTTCAAGTAGATCACATGGTCATCTGTACCATGACCACTGCTTGGTGTGGTTCGCCATGTATATGGTTACACTAGCCTGCCCGACCGACTGCATGGTTAATTAGTTACAACTTTAGACTTGCAGTCGAGGTCGGGAGTTGGAGTCCAGGCCGGGTCCGATATTGAAGACTTTGAAAACGGTACCTTATGTCAATGTGATTGGTGCTCAGCAGTAGTAGAAAAAAACCCTTGGACCAATTGGACCAATTGATTGGAAACTGTCCGCAAAACTTCCTAACCTACACAACCCCGTCGGGCGAACATGTGGTATTCCTGTGGCATTAGATGGCCATTATATACCATGACAAGTTTATACTGTAGGTCGGAGAGTGTGCGTGAGTCGCGAAGGTGGGGATTCACTCCACGTATGACCCATTCCTATGATGTCTTGTGTACAAATCTTTTCCAGTAGCAAGGATAGCCAATTTAGGGACACATAACTGTAGTTAAGGATTTTCTGTGGGAATTAAAGGAGCGGTAACCATTTGAAAACTACTGCTCTTTAAGAGACCCATGCAGGCGCAAAATGGTGAAAAAATTTTGAACAAATTTACTCGATTATTCGTAAACGTTTCACTGTGGGTTTTTTCCCCGGTTTTTTTTATTTTTTTTTTTTTATTTTTCATGTTTCAGTGCCAACCCCTTTCATTGCAAATGATTTCTTCCTCCGCTTGGATACGTGCCTATGCATAAGCCTTACATTCAAAATGTAAAACGTACGTTTTGAATAGCCATAGTCTTCTTCATCACTCCCATCATTGCTTTTCAAACTTCCAAACTTGCGGTTGGTTCCGTTCTGTTTGCTTGAACTCTCATCACCTAATACAATTTTGAGGAGAAAATTTGATGTACGTTAAAAGAAAACCAAAGAAATGTCCAAGTTAATGTGAGGATTATGACGTCTTTTGTGCTTGCTCCAAGTTCAGTTCACTTATTGTTGAAAAAAAAAACTTAACTTGTCCATCTATCGAGAACCAGACTTCGGATTTCAAAGACAATTTCACCAAAATGTGCAACATAAGTTAACATCTCTCACTATGGCACTGGACTTTAATTTAAAACGGAATTTACACTTAACTTGCTTCGGTTTTTCTGTTTATTTATACTAGTACACACAGAGACAATTAAGGAGAGTCCGCTGCTGCAACCAGACTGGTAGGCAGGAACAGGTTCGTGGAATTAGGATTACTTTAGAGTCATAGTCACGTCATGACCTTTGTTTCCCTTGGTTTTCATTTTGTACAGGGGCCTCTTCATATTCAGACTTTAAGGAAATCAAGAGGTGTGCATCTATTGGTATCTTGTATGTAGTCTAAGTTTGTATAAAACAGTGTTGATCACGAATACAAAACTCATTGATTGTGCTAAAAATGCATTTAAACTCAGCGTTGTGTTATTCCTTGTCTATTACGATGGTGAACTAAAACTCTTACAAATAGGAGATGAAAAAAGCTTCGCTATTCTGTAATTCTCCGTTACTATGAAATAGCTCTAAAACACTAATCGTGAGAATGAGGGGATGATTCATTAATGTCTAAAGCGTCAGTCTAGTGATTCAAGAGTTGATTGTTCTAGAGTCCAGTCATTCAGTTCGTCAGACAGTCAGTCAGTCCTTCAAACAGTCAGTCAATCTGTCAGTCAGTCAGATAATGGAAGAACATAATCCACTGTGTTCTTTAAAGCAGACCATTCCGTAGAGTGATATGAGCAGATATAACACTTCCGTCAAACTTTGCTTTTCTTTTTTGCTATTCCCTTACAAATGTTTTCTTTGACATCAAATAACAAACATCTATGAACCAGCTGTATGAACCACAATCAGATTATCCATGTTTCCCTCTTTATAACAGGTTTATAAGGCCTACAGGACATTTGTACTAAAAAAAAATAACAGAACTGGTTAAATAGCACGCAAGGCTGTACTTCCTGGTGAGATTTGAAAACATTTCCGTTTATTTCGCATCGTTCGCAAAGTTTAAACACTTGTTTAATATTCGTCACGGAACAATAAAGTAACATATACATTTGAACATTGACATATTCCTATGACAAAGAGAAATAAAACATTTGTAGTATACTAGTAATGCCAACAGGAACATTTTACAACTTAACTTTTAGTTCCGTTATCAAACAACTTCAAACATGCAAACCACTGTGATTGGTCTATGAAGACCTATCCATATTATAGCGATGTCCTGAAGTGCAACCCTAAGCAAGAGACCAGTCAAATTCTAGTTACAGAAATATATGACCTCGGGCATGTGCAAAGGCTATTGATAGTGGAATGCAGGAAAGAGAACAGGAGAGACCAAACAGATAGGATGTTGAGACAGTTTTGTATATTTCGAACTGCAAAATTGAATTGATACCAAAATGAAAGTATTGACCTTGGACAGTTTGAGATTTCTTAACCGTTTAATTAATGTTGGTTGTTGGAAGTTGGTTAGGTAAGCTAGGTAGTTGGTCATGTTAGTTATGAAAGAAAATACAAACATACTCAAATTTTAGTCAGTCAGTCAGTTAGTTACTTCAAGTCGAGGCCCTATTTTCCAGGTGTGGCTTACTGGTTTGTTTTTCTTGCTCCATTGCATTTACTGAGCACCAAGCACAAGGGCAGTAGGTTCAGTTTTAAAGTCTCCGGTTTGACCGGGCCGGGATTCGAAACTCCCGACCTCCCGACTGCAAGTCGGATGTTCTATTCACTTGACCATGCATTCGGTCAAAATAACATGGAGTAATTCCTCCTATCCCACTTAGTTTGAAATTTCGGGGATAAATAAGCACATTATCACCTAAAAAACCAAATCTTAACCTCAATGAGCTTGTACCGTAGAGTAACACACCTTTTCCAAAGAGTAGACTTACAGAAACTTCAGTAAAGGTTTTGCACCATTTTGCATCAAAGAAAACTCCTGAAGACGTAAAATGTGGAAAGCACTGCTTATCCCTAACAAAGTGACTCTAAGAAAACCCCCAATGGGTGCTTTTTACTTCCTGCCCAAACATCTAGTGATTTTTTCCCCGAACCCATCACCATTAATGAGTGATACTTTTAAACAATTTTAGTGGGTACGAGTCTTTTATTTGACATTGTTTGTTGTACAACATCATAATTTTGTCTCTACAAATATATTTGGTGGTCGTCAGGATATGACCTCCCGTCTTTCGAAAACTTTATCCCAACCCTATGCTATATGTAGCTGTTAAGCATTATAAACTTTTTGTTTGTGGCTGGTCGGCTGGTACAATGAAAGTGATTAAAGTGTCATATTACCAGTTTTTCCTACGATATTTATTAGATAAAAATATGATATGTATTAATTAAATATAAGCAACAAAGTATCCAGCTTTTATTCAAGCGGTGTCTAGTGGTGCTCCCCCAATTTCTGTTACCAAAAAGTATTGAATAGTTGTAAAAACGAGTTAACACAGTTTATATATCCTCCGTTAAAAATTTAACGCTTGTCAGACCCACGTTGATACCAGTGTCAAATTCTAACCTGTTTGGGTGTAGCCGAGGATGACGGCCAGTTAACAATTGACTGGGGATGGGTTGTTAAAATCTATAATCCAAAAGTGACCTATAATGTAATAATTGTGACAATAATTTAAAAGCAACCGATAATGTTAAAAGAAATTAGCTTATCATGTAAACACTGTTCTAATAAGGATGTCATATGGTCTCACGAACAAGTGTGCGGAAGTTGCTGGTTCAAGTCGAGCCGGCAGCAGCCTTTTTTCTAGTTGTGGCTCACTGATTTGTACCCCATTGCTTATGCGGAGCATCACGCACAACGGCAGTAGGTTCCATTTTTAGAGTCTTTGGTATGACTCGACCTGGCCCAGGCCTTTCGCGTAGAGGCGGATGCTCTTACCGTTGGACCAAACACAGGAGGGCTGGTCGGGGAAGCAAATAGGTGGGTTTGTGGGTCTTGGGCGTGTGTACATGCATATTTGGGTAAACTAAAGTAACGGTTCATTTGTGAGTGTAAAACCAAAATGACAGACAGACGTAGAGAAACTTCGGGGAAAGGTGAATTCTACGATAACACTTTTGTAAGGCCAAAACTGTAACAATTTCATTCATTGGCAAGAACTTGAATACAACTGGAAATAACTGACTCTGAGACCATGGGCCAGTGGAAAGCGTAAAAATAGCCACTATACACACAATTGTTCTGCCCATAAAAGTTTCACTTTTCAAACTTTCGAACTGGTTCACGTTTGGGTGGGCATATTCTACAACCCCTTAATTTTGAAGCTTAGATGTACACTTTTGGCATAGATCAAGCAAAACCAGTAACAACTGACCCATTAATTGAATCACATTATGAGACTGCTTTGGAATAGCCGAATTGTTAGAAGGTGCCAAAGCGAAAGGTCTGGTTGACCTCTGCACACCTCCTTCATGAAACATTACGGGGCAAATTTCCGTAGGTGTGATGTTTTGTCTTTTGAAACTGCAAAAGTAGACCTACACAAAGAAATATTTCCCTTGTACTTTCATGCGATATCAGATGACAACCCCGCATTAATATAGTAAGCTAAACGTTAATGGCAATTGTCACTTGAAGAAAAACATCTATAACAGTCACCACCAGGACAACAGTTTCATATAAACTTATTTTGAACGACATGCTTTCTAAATGATTTGTACGGGAATGGTTCAAGGGAGCTATTTTGGTATCTGCGCACTAAGGAAAATGCCATCTATTTTTGGAACTAATTCTCCGTCCTTCGGAACATCTTTCATGGGGCTGTGAAGGTTGATTTAGGGTTAGGTTGTGTATTTTGTAAGGTTAAAATCAACCTCAAGCCTACTGTCAAAACTAAACCTTTCAAAAGTGCTTATACAACTTAAAGGTGGTTGGGATCAAACTACCCCTATATCACAGCATGAAGGTCTAAAAGTGCAGTCAGTGCAGATAATGGCCGCTGTTTGACTCATATTGTTAGACCACATTATTGATTTATATAACTTGGAAGATAGAGCCAAACTACATAAAGTCAAAAGCCTGAAAAGGGCGACGAGAGGCGATTTTGGTCCGTCAAGGGAAATTCTCCTCATCCCTGACCATATGGTAGCTCCGTCATGTATTTCAACATACATATTGGCCGTAACAGACTGTAACGTATACCAATGGAGAGTCGACAACACAGGCATCGTGCCACAGCCGAAATCTTGGTTCACGAAGAAAACATCTAGGCACGTGCCCAGCACAAAGATGTACCCAAATATAACAAAAAAAATGGTCTAAAAAGCCTCCAAACAATTTATACTTGTCAACCACAACTCCACAACGACACATCCAATTACCTCCTTTCCCCCTTCCGGTAAAGGAAAAATCACAAAACAATTCGTGAACATGATATCATTTAAATACCTAACCAAAATAGCACCGTGTAGGATCGAAACCAAGTCATGTGTTTTAATGCTTACAGAATGTGAATACCGTTGCTTCCGTAACAAAATACACTGACAATTTTTCAAGTTATATAGCCTACAGTTTATATACCCTTAGCAAAATTGGCAAAGGTATTTACATGCACAGTTAGTACGTGCAGTAGGTCTCCCTTTCGCTTTACCAAATTCCATATTGGAATCTAGAACGGGAAGGCATATGTCTAAAAGGATGAAATCCAAATAAATTATAATATACTTACCGTAAAGCAAGTAAAATCGAATGAAACAATCTGAGCGTAAATACTTTGCTGGTCTCCTTGCCAATACTTGCTGCTTTACCAGCAGTAACACCACTATATTTCATAACGAGTAAGTAATACAGTTTTCCTTAAATGGTCACTGACCCCTTACTTTGACATTTAATTTGAATGGGATATTTCCTTTGGATATTACAGTGTTGACCGTCAGCTCAAGAATAGTACAGGTAATGATGATAACGTGGGAATAAAGACTGAGGTAATTCTAAAAGAATCAAGATAAAATTACATATTGGATTGTAACCAGATGCAAATGTGTGGGTTTATTCGCTTCCAAAAATGTTCACTACACCAGCACTTTTGCAGCTTATTAAAACTAAAGTTTATAAAACAGAATGTTTGTTGAGCGACCATAAACTTCTAACATGAAAGAAGTGGTAATGCAACCCATGTAAGCTGGATACGAATCTTCTATTTCGTGCTTTCTCAGATTGTCCAAAAACTTGTATTCCTCCTTAACAACCGTTTACAAAAACATTAAAACCGTGTGTAGTTCTTATTGCAAATAATCTCTTTTCATATTTCCCCTTCCTTTTTTACATTGCACCTCTAAATTTTCTTTTAGGGGAAAAGAATGTCAATATGACTTCTTTCTGTTTTGCAAAGAGTTACCGTAATATTGTTTCTGAACACCTGTCCGATATCACATCTAAGCCTATCACATCTACGGACAGATATATTCCTTTAAAACTCTATGGTAAATCCTCCCTGTTCAAACATATAGTATTCGAAATGAACACTTCCTCTAAAAATCTGTGTCACAAAGGGCGAAGTACACTGTTAGTCCTTGCCACAACAACTTCATCGTTGTCTTGCGGCGTTTAACAAAGCAGTCCGTCTGGGAAAACATATCACATGAATTAAGATGAGTTTTGAAGGAAATTCTGAAAATTGCGCAATTGCCAAAAGTAACAATATATTCTTATGATGAAAATAATGAAATAACAATCAGTTCATGAACAAGGCATTCTCTACTTATTTTGCTGTTTAGATCTTACAATTAGATTGATAAAAGTTACAAATGCTAGTATACGCAACAGCACTAATATAGCTACGGTATCTTTTTTACTTGTGAATCAGGACTTTTGTACTGTGAACCACTTTTCACTTTAACAACGAGGTAGATATTACTTTTGTACATTTACCTTGCTCGTTCAAGGATTGCAAGGGACCGTAAACTGACTCTCTACTAAAAGCTGCTCCGAACCTGCACTTGTATTATACCTGCCACCCTCTAACGAAATCCAACGAAATTGCCCAATAAAATTATGCTCATGTTTTCAATTCATACACTTGTTTCTATCACCACTTTACAAGTGGAATATTATAATAAATTTGGTGACCAAACGGGTCTAAATATATTTATGTTGAAAATATACATAATACTTTAGCAAACACAAATGACTCAGAAGACCTACGTAGGACAACATCCTTTTTCATGCCTGCGTCATATGCAAAACTTCTGGAGTATTAGCCTTCTTAATATTGAAATTTGCCGACTTAACATCGTAATTGCAATTAGCCTACGTAATGTTTAAATATGGAAAATTTGAGGAAATATGTCCCCATTTCGTAAATAGCGGCATTTTTAACATCTTGCCAGATACCCATCTGCTGTACCAATCTTTTCCCAAAAGATCGATTTATGTCTTGATGGGAGCCATCCGAGTGCCTGAACGAAAGAAACAATGGACATGTTGGCATGTCATTTAACAAAACCCAAAGCAGAGTAGGGAGGAGGGAGCATCTGACCCGAAAGTACGACTTCGGTCATGGTATAAGAGCCCCCATTTGGATTTTGATATAAAGAGGGAGTCACTTAATCGCTATTGATTTAAAAATTGACTGCATCAAAGCTGGGAAAGGGGTATTAGCTATTAAGAGCTGGATGTGTTCAGATTGAAAAGTTAATTATAATGTAAAATTATTTAGCCAAAACGCATGATATTGGGAATTCATCACTTCAAAATTGCTTTTAATGACAGTTTTCCGTACTTTTTTCCTGCTTGTTGGTATTGTTCGGCGATAGTTTTTGTTTTTCGCTGGATTCAACCGCCTCTTCTTTATGGGTATGTTTCACTTGTATTACAGGGCAGGCGCAAACCCTCTATTGACCTTCGTGTATGTTTAAATATGCATTTTTAAAATAGCACCATTTTGCATCTCAGCCTTTCCAAAAAGATATTTTCCAGGGAGTACTACAACCCTCACCTTCCCTAGGACAGCAAATATCAAGGCTTGCGCACCTACATCGTCTTACATACTTTCCCCTTTAATCAATTTGTAACCGTCAACACACTTAAGTTCCTCACATTCCGAGGACACCATGCACGTTCATATTGGTAATTAGGATGGTATCCATAGACCTATTCCATGTCATTAGGGGAAGTCATCGTTTGATCCTTCCCTTCTCCTCACAATTTCCGCTCAAGCTGCTGATGCCGAATTTTTCTTCTCTCTGTTCAACCACTCATCGTCTCTTACTTTTAAAAAACAAGAATGCAAGGCATTCTTATTTCTGATAATTCTGATTTTAACAGGGAACAGTGACTTAATTTTCATTTGTCAACTCTCTGATACGAATGACTGGTAGTTTAGCAAGTGGTAAATTTGTTTTGATGACTTTCCTGCATTTCAAAAACGGATGTCAGTGTTTAAAATTCACATTGGTAAATATTACTAATGAAAGGTGAGGTGATTAGAAATATTATGCTACAAGCTTGAGTTAAACAGGAATATGTACGTACGTATTTTATCCGTTCTCTGTACCTAGCCATCTTCAACTCTTAAGAAGATAAAACGTAGCTGAAATTTGTCGCTCTATTGTTCTAGTTAGAAGTTGGTCGATTGTGAAGAGAGCACATTGTGTTTTTCCTAAAAGCGCCAAAACTTTCACGTTTTAAGAACCACTTTTCGGTTATTCCATGCCAAATCAAAAAATGATTGTCGGGTGACCAATTCAGATTTTGATGGTTTTCCCATATTATGTTGTAGCAAAGACAAAAGGAACACATTGAAATTTGGGGTCATAGCTCGAGCCATTTTGAAGAAACAATCTTGTAAAAGTACTGTGCAAAGCCATATTTTCAAGCCAAATGTTGCTTTTGAGACTTTTCATCAATACTTATGCTGATAATTTCTCATTGGAAAAAGATATAAGGCCCAAATTTATTATTAATGTGATGTTTGGTGGCAACATAATTATGATATCATTTAAATAAGCAGTTCTTTGCTCAATTTTGATTATGTGGGCCTTTAACAAATGCAATATTTTCCTTTCAGAAGGACCCTTTCCCATTTCGGGGGCCAATGGTTCAAAAGGCGTTAATATTACACCTCAGTATTTTTGGTCGCTTGAATAAAAGTAAAAGTAAACATTACAACATAGACATGTAAAACAAAGATTTGGAAGAGGTCTTAACGTTGTCCCAGGTAAAATTTTCAAGAAATTGTCTCTTTTTCCAAGAGGTCGTTGACTTCGTGACAAATATGCAAAAATATGAAAAATTCACCAAGGAAGGCAACAAGTCTGATGGGACTTCTCCATCAACTTTAATTGTTGTTTTATCTCTTTATGGTCAAATAACAGGATAAAAATGGCCTCTGTGGTCAAAGGTTTTGTGGGTCCTTGAATACTATCTTCTTCTTCTTCTTCTTCTTCTTCTTCTTCTTCTTCTCCTTCTCCTTCTCCTTCTCCTCCTCCTTCTCCTCCTCCTCCTTCTGCCATCGCCTCTCGCCACGCCATGATTAAAGTCGTTTCTAACCTGCCAACGGGAAATCCCACCTGTCGCTTACCATATTGGAACTTCGAAGCTTCAATGAATAGTATGTATATGTTGCGTATGTTTACATTTTTGCCTATTTCATTGATCACTTAAGGACATGTCATAGCATTTCCGAACCAGAAGTGTGTAAATTACGAGGAATCGGTCTTTGGTTAACCTACAATATTCAATACCCAAGTTCTAAAATTTCATCGAAGATATAAAAATGGAAGAAAAGTAAGAAAAGTTAGGTTAACCTGTAGGAATAGATAAAGATTTAGCTGCTGTTTGAATGTACGTTTGCATATACCATTTACCTGTAAAAGGTAAACAGTGCTTTCTAACGACATTATCTGCTTTAATTTCTGATCGTTACTTCCTCCAAAAACAGATTGTCTTTTAAATGTTATAGATGCCCTGTTAAAAATATCATCAATATTTTGAAAACGACACTTTACTTCCCTGTTCTATTTTCAACAAACTTGTAAAAGTCTTCCCATTGTGACTAAGTTGTGTTAGTTGTGGCTTCCTAACAGCCAAGGTGCATTTTTAAGTTGCTAACTGTTTCGAACTGGCAATGATTAGTACTGAATCGTAATGCAAACGCGGATCGAGGGGGTCCAAGGGGTGTGGAATTTTAAACGCCAATTTTAAACATGTATCTCCACAGGATGGAAATTCTTACAAAACAATCATGTCTTTTCATCCAGCCAAATAAACTGTAAAATGAATACGACCTTTAGAGTTACTAAAAATCTCAATTTCTAAGTTTGAATGAAATTAACGTGTTATCTAATAATATGCACAGAAGAATTGTCCATGAAACCGAATACTTCATAAGCTCCACTGGTGTTTTTTGGTCGTCGCTGGTTATGGGCGCATTTATTCAAGGTTGCCTATATAGATAACATTGAGGCTTGATTTTTCTCGTCGTTGAGAGGCAGAGTGATCTCTTCTAGCTGCTATGTATCAATGCGATTCTCTTGTGCATGGGTTCCAATCCCTTTCAATATACGGGACTTTTTCCCCCTTAGGCAGGCCTTGGTATTACACTTGCAACTAAACTCGGCTATCCTGCCAATGACGTTTGATGCGTGCCGGACTAAGGCGGCCACGGTGGGTCAGTTAACTACTGTGCCCTGCAGGGCTGCAGTGGCTCTAGCCTCCGGTAAAATTGTGGTGCGTAAGTGTCGTTTAAACCCCACCCTCGTTCTCTTTAATGGTAAAAAACGTTTTATTTCAAAGCTAAATTTTTGCCTTATGCCAATCCATTTTAATTGCAGAAAGTTCTATCTTCTCATTTGCTAGAGTGAACCAAATTGCATTTCAGGACCTTTAAAATCCGCAACCTCACCCTCTCCTCCCCTCAAGAGCAAAAGGACCTCATGACCCTTCCCCAGAACGACGTTGACCCTTCGTACTTCGGACCCCCTACCTGGAAAAAAATCCTGGATCTGCACTATAATGTTAAAGCTCAATGTGTGCAAAGACACTTAACCCTGCTATTCGATCAAGCAATTTTATGGTGCATTTTTCTCACTGATTGGAAATAATCTTCTACTCACGTCCGTGTCCCAAAGACTATTCATATCATTTTAAACTTAGCAGTGTCCATCCAATATAAACCTTTAGTTTTCCCTCAATATAGGGTCAGTAAGCCTATTGTGAAAAATAACAGAATGCCATTAATACCGTGTTATTCTTGACACCGCGTTTGCTTGGGTACAGTTGTCGTACCTAAACAAAGGCCTTAACCTGAAGTGTTAATATCATGTCTGACATGGTATTTGCAGGAGATTAACAAAGGCTACACGGTTCGTGTCTCGGTACCGTGTAATCAGTGAGCAACAGCTTTAATATAGACTGCAATAATGGGAAACATAGATATTGAGTCGTGTAGAAGCTAGCTCAACTCATGCTAAAGTTTATTCGGTACTAGTTATAGCTCAAAGATCGAGAAGCTTTAAGTGTCTAAAGGAACGGTCTCATACTTACTGTTGATGGTTGATTTGGGAGACGCCTCTTGCTCGGATTGGAGTGTCGGTGATGATGCATTACAATATTTCTTTCTCTCTTCCCCGAACCAATATTGTTGTGAGTTAAGGTCCTTGTTTTGAAGCTGTAATTTTTTTATCAAATTTAGCCTGTTTTCTATCTCTTTATTTATCCTTTGCAAGTAAAAATCACAAGAGGTTAAAGATTTTGGCGATTCGTCTGAGGTAAATTGTCCGACAAAGTCATGGCAACTGAATGGAATGGTTTCATTATCTCCGTTATCCATTTTAATCTACAAGAGCTGGTGATTCTTTGTGTGATCTGTCAACTATACAGCTAGGTACAATATCGGAAAGTTTTCCTGTTTCCACTACGGTTCACTCAACTCGGTAAACATTCACTAGCCTTTATGTAGAAGTAGTCAGTGGACACAGTTTAAATGAACTTGGACGACTTGGTAGATTTACCTATAGACTTTAATAACACGAATACTACAACATGTGAAGTGTCGCATTTACGGTAGAGGCTGCGTGTGCTTCGTCGAAACAGTACAAAACGTTTGTAGTGCACATATATAGAGTGTGAGTTTTGTTCGCTTCAATAATCGTTTCACACTTGACGTCCATTAGACTGATCCCTCGAATTTTGTATGTTTAGGTTAAAACTTTACGATATACTGTTGAGATTTCATTACAACCAACAGGGAAGTTATATATTCGCTCAAAAGTCAAGTTCACCACAAATATGGTCTAGACTAAGACAGTGGGTATACGCGTGAGTAGCTACATAACATAGACCATTTCCCATGAAAAGTCTGTTTAAGATTGTCTTGTTGAGTTGAAATAGTGTAGGCTTATTAGTTGATCCAGGTAAAACCCCTTGAACATACCATTTTTCTAAATAGACATGTGAGAAGTTTATGCACGACTCGGATCACCAATCAACTTCTGTTAGTGACTTACAACTTCTTTGAATCAGCCACAACTTGAAAAAAGGCCGTGGTCGGAACCAATTGGTTGAAAACTAGGCAGGGGTGGCACCAGGATTTTCCCGACGAGGGGGGGGGGGCAGAATTTCAAGGCCCCGACAAAGGCAATGTTATTTCCCGGTTGAGCGTGATTTTGCAGAATTTGAGGCACGTGGAGCGCGCCGAAATTTTGGGCTTCCTTTTTAACAAGTACTTAAAAATCCGGAGTTTATTTGAAGTAAAAAATTAAAACTTATGAAAGAAAATTAGCTTTAATTGGTACTATAAAAAATTTTGACTGTTTATTGAAGAATCTGTTCTTCATAAGGGAAAAATCAAAAACCTTATATGGGTGACAGCTGAAATTCTTTTGGGGTTACGCATTTAATGGTACAAGACCTACTTACTAACTGACTAAGGCTTTGAGACGAGACTAGAAGTTTGAGAGGAAAGTTTTTCCATTTTTTGAACGAATCTTTCAAAATTAAGGGCTGATCATGTTGGAGAAATTTTGGATTTTAATGAAAGAAAATTTTGTGTTTTGGTAAGGTTATAATGAAAAATTTGGTTTCTTTTATTAAGTGTTATGCCTTTCAGGAGCAAAATTAGGTAATATGCCGGGTGATTAACAGAGTTGGCTTTGGTTATTTATTGAACGGAGTATCCATCGAAATTGGAAAATGTTGCAATATTGTTAATTTTAATTTCTAAAGTTAATTTTGGAGAAGTATTGTAATTTCATGACAGTTTGGGGGCTTTATGGGGGAATCTGACGTTCTCACGAGGAAAATCAAGTAGGGGTTGATCTGTAGTTTTGTTGAGGTTAGGGAATCATGCAGATTTAGGCCCTCGGACAATTTTGGAGCATTTACCCGAGGAAAACATTTGGCTTCGCATATATTTGAAGTTTTATATTTTATTTATTGTCATATGCGTACGGAAGCGTGTCAGCTGAGTTTGGGAGGAGCAGAATTGTTCTTTTGTCCGAAAAATGTAATCCTGTCCGAAAGATTATCTAAGTCGAGCGCACAGAACTTTTTTTTAAAGGAGAACCCCGGTCAGCAGGAAATGACATTTCCTGTGCTCGTAATTAAAAGTTAAAGAAGTCCTTACTTTCACATTTCTTTCGCAATAAAATTATTTTCACTTCATAATACTGCCCAAAACGAAGAATAGTTTACAAACAGGCATTGTTCTGTTTTAGTTATCTGTTCGACTTAAACACTGTCTATGCGGAGCGCCACCATCAGTTAGCGCGGGCGTGCAGAAAATTGTTAAGAAATCTAACCGCTAAGATGGCCGGAATGACATTTCCCAGACTTGACTAGAAATGAAGCAGTCTTTATTTTGAGCTGCCCGTTAAAATGAAAGTTCCACTTCAATAGAGAAAAAACCCAACCTGCTAATGATCAGAAAAGTACCAGGTAAAAGGTACTGCTACAATTAGATGCAATGGTCTTGTCTCTTTTCGGGGCGGAGGGGGGACTATGCAACGGAATTGAAAACATACTAAAATGTTTTTGACTGTAGTAAGAATCTTCGTTGAATTCAATTGCAAGTCCACTGAATAGATGGAATTTTTAAAGTGACTGCCCGAACTCAAGATTAAATGGTTTTGCTCCCAACGTATTTGAGAATGTGCCACGTTTCAAGGTGCCTTCAAATAAATTTTCAGGTCACACTTATGGGAAGATTTTCTCACACCACTGTTTATCATTATGTGTGGCTGAAAACGACATGGCCGATATTCGTTACCTTTGTGAGAATTCGGCTGTCCGGGCAGGCCAGATGGCAGACCATTGAGTACTGCGCGCACATGAACAACCCCTAGTCCGTTTTTGTAAGGAGAATTCGGAATTGTGAGTTTTCTTGAAGAATATGGTTTTCTAGTAAGCAAGGTCAAGAGGGTCGTCCGAGTGACTACAGACTCACATCTTTTGTCGTAGATCTGTAGAAGAAGGATCAACGACGAAATTGGATTTTCTCAACAACAGGGGGTGGGTAGCCCGTCCCCGACGGAGACATGACCTTTCTCGCACAGATTAAAGATGGGATGAAGGATAGAAGAGCTAGTAAGAAATGATTAAGACCGATTCAGATATGCATTAAAATAGCGCTACAAAAGAAAAAATAGTTCGAAAAGAAAAAAATCATGGTCATCCTTCCAGTAACTTCAGTCCTTTACGTTTTTCATGTTCAGGCCTCCCCGAAAAATTGTCGTCATTCCCCGACGGCGGGAAAGATAGGACAAGGTACATAGAATGGGGTTCTACAAGGTTAAGAAGTGATTTAAAATCGATTCCGATATGTTTTAAAATAGTATTTCAAAACAAAAAATCCATTAACTTCAGTCCTTGTGGGGTTTTTATATTTTTTATTATTATTTTTTTTCCTTTTTTAGGTCTCCCGACGAGACCGCCGACCTTCCCCGACGGGGGGGGGGGGGCCATGGCCCCCCGTCGGGGAACACTGCCCCCGCCCCCGCTGGCGCCTCCCCTGAAACTAGGCCGTAAAACTCCGTCTATCTAAGTGACTGGTTTGTTTTTCTTGCTCCATTGCATTTACTGAGCACCAAGCACAAGGGCAGTAGGTTCAGTTTTAAAGTCTCCGGTTTGACCGGGCCGGGATTCGAAACTCCCGACCTCCCGACTGCAAGTCGGATGTTCTATTCACTTGACCATGCATTCGGTCAAAATAACATGGAGTAATTCCTCCTATCCCACTTAGTTTGAAATTTCGGGGATAAATAAGCACATTATCACCTAAAAAACCAAATCTTAACCTCAATGAGCTTGTACCGTAGAGTAACACACCTTTTCCAAAGAGTAGACTTACAGAAACTTCAGTAAAGGTTTTGCACCATTTTGCATCAAAGAAAACTCCTGAAGACGTAAAATGTGGAAAGCACTGCTTATCCCTAACAAAGTGACTCTAAGAAAACCCCCAATGGGTGCTTTTTACTTCCTGCCCAAACATCTAGTGATTTTTTCCCCGAACCCATCACCATTAATGAGTGATACTTTTAAACAATTTTAGTGGGTACGAGTCTTTTATTTGACATTGTTTGTTGTACAACATCATAATTTTGTCTCTACAAATATATTTGGTGGTCGTCAGGATATGACCTCCCGTCTTTCGAAAACTTTATCCCAACCCTATGCTATATGTAGCTGTTAAGCATTATAAACTTTTTGTTTGTGGCTGGTCGGCTGGTACAATGAAAGTGATTAAAGTGTCATATTACCAGTTTTTCCTACGATATTTATTAGATAAAAATATGATATGTATTAATTAAATATAAGCAACAAAGTATCCAGCTTTTATTCAAGCGGTGTCTAGTGGTGCTCCCCCAATTTCTGTTACCAAAAAGTATGGAATAGTTGTAAAAACGAGTTAACACAGTTTATATATCCTCCGTTAAAAATTTAACGCTTGTCAGACCCACGTTGATACCAGTGTCAAATTCTAACCTGTTTGGGTGTAGCCGAGGATGACGGCCAGTTAACAATTGACTGGGGATGGGTTGTTAAAATCGATAATCCAAAAGTGACCTATAATGTAATAATTGTGACAATAATTTAAAAGCAACCGATAATGTTAAAAGAAATTAGCTTATCATGTAAACACTGTTCTAATAAGGATGTCATATGGTCTCACGAACAAGTGTGCGGAAGTTGCTGGTTCAAGTCGAGCCGGCAGCAGCCTTTTTTCTAGTTGTGGCTCACTGATTTGTACCCCATTGCTTATGCGGAGCATCACGCACAACGGCAGTAGGTTCCATTTTTAGAGTCTTTGGTATGACTCGACCTGGCCCAGGCCTTTCGCGTAGAGGCGGATGCTCTTACCGTTGGACCAAACACAGGAGGGCTGGTCGGGGAAGCAAATAGGTGGGTTTGTGGGTCTTGGGCGTGTGTACATGCATATTTGGGTAAACTAAAGTAACGGTTCATTTGTGAGTGTAAAACCAAAATGACAGACAGACGTAGAGAAACTTCGGGGAAAGGTGAATTCTACGATAACACTTTTGTAAGGCCAAAACTGTAACAATTTCATTCATTGGCAAGAACTTGAATACAACTGGAAATAACTGACTCTGAGACCATGGGCCAGTGGAAAGCGTAAAAATAGCCACTATACACACAATTGGTCTGCCCATAAAAGTTTCACTTTTCAAACTTTCGAACTGGTTCACGTTTGGGTGGGCATATTCTACAACCCCTTAATTTTGAAGCTTAGATGTACACTTTTGGCATAGATCAAGCAAAACCAGTAACAACTGACCCATTAATTGAATCACATTATGAGACTGCTTTGGAATAGCCGAATTGTTAGAAGGTGCCAAAGCGAAAGGTCTGGTTGACCTCTGCACACCTCCTTCATGAAACATTACGGGGCAAATTTCCGTAGGTGTGATGTTTTGTCTTTTGAAACTGCAAAAGTAGACCTACACAAAGAAATATTTCCCTTGTACTTTCATGCGATATCAGATGACAACCCCGCATTAATATAGTAAGCTAAACGTTAATGGCAATTGTCACTTGAAGAAAAACATCTATAACAGTCACCACCAGGACAACAGTTTCATATAAACTTATTTTGAACGACATGCTTTCTAAATGATTTGTACGGGAATGGTTCAAGGGAGCTATTTTGGTATCTGCGCACTAAGGAAAATGCCATCTATTTTTGGAACTAATTCTCCGTCCTTCGGAACATCTTTCATGGGGCTGTGAAGGTTGATTTAGGGTTAGGTTGTGTATTTTGTAAGGTTAAAATCAACCTCAAGCCTACTGTCAAAACTAAACCTTTCAAAAGTGCTTATACAACTTAAAGGTGGTTGGGATCAAACTACCCCTATATCACAGCATGAAGGTCTAAAAGTGCAGTCAGTGCAGATAATGGCCGCTGTTTGACTCATATTGTTAGACCACATTATTGATTTATATAACTTGGAAGATAGAGCCAAACTACATAAAGTCAAAAGCCTGAAAAGGGCGACGAGAGGCGATTTTGGTCCGTCAAGGGAAATTCTCCTCATCCCTGACCATATGGTAGCTCCGTCATGTATTTCAACATACATATTGGCCGTAACAGACTGTAACGTATACCAATGGAGAGTCGACAACACAGGCATCGTGCCACAGCCGAAATCTTGGTTCACGAAGAAAACATCTAGGCACGTGCCCAGCACAAAGATGTACCCAAATATAACAAAAAAAATGGTCTAAAAAGCCTCCAAACAATTTATACTTGTCAACCACAACTCCACAACGACACATCCAATTACCTCCTTTCCCCTTCCGGTAAAGGAAAAATCACAAAACAATTCGTGAACATGATATCATTTAAATACCTAACCAAAATAGCACCGTGTAGGATCGAAACCAAGTCATGTGTTTTAATGCTTACAGAATGTGAATACCGTTGCTTCCGTAACAAAATACACTGACAATTTTTCAAGTTATATAGCCTACAGTTTATATACCCTTAGCAAAATTGGCAAAGGTATTTACATGCACAGTTAGTACGTGCAGTAGGTCTCCCTTTCGCTTTACCAAATTCCATATTGGAATCTAGAACGGGAAGGCATATGTCTAAAAGGATGAAATCCAAATAAATTATAATATACTTACCGTAAAGCAAGTAAAATCGAATGAAACAATCTGAGCGTAAATACTTTGCTGGTCTCCTTGCCAATACTTGCTGCTTTACCAGCAGTAACACCACTATATTTCATAACGAGTAAGTAATACAGTTTTCCTTAAATGGTCACTGACCCCTTACTTTGACATTTAATTTGAATGGGATATTTCCTTTGGATATTACAGTGTTGACCGTCAGCTCAAGAATAGTACAGGTAATGATGATAACGTGGGAATAAAGACTGAGGTAATTCTAAAAGAATCAAGATAAAATTACATATTGGATTGTAACCAGATGCAAATGTGTGGGTTTATTCGCTTCCAAAAATGTTCACTACACCAGCACTTTTGCAGCTTATTAAAACTAAAGTTTATAAAACAGAATGTTTGTTGAGCGACCATAAACTTCTAACATGAAAGAAGTGGTAATGCAACCCATGTAAGCTGGATACGAATCTTCTATTTCGTGCTTTCTCAGATTGTCCAAAAACTTGTATTCCTCCTTAACAACCGTTTACAAAAACATTAAAACCGTGTGTAGTTCTTATTGCAAATAATCTCTTTTCATATTTCCCCTTCCTTTTTTACATTGCACCTCTAAATTTTCTTTTAGGGAAAAGAATGTCAATATGACTTCTTTCTGTTTTGCAAAGAGTTACCGTAATATTGTTTCTGAACACCTGTCCGATATCACATCTAAGCCTATCACATCTACGGACAGATATATTCCTTTAAAACTCTATGGTAAATCCTCCCTGTTCAAACATATAGTATTCGAAATGAACACTTCCTCTAAAAATCTGTGTCACAAAGGGCGAAGTACACTGTTAGTCCTTGCCACAACAACTTCATCGTTGTCTTGCGGCGTTTAACAAAGCAGTCCGTCTGGGAAAACATATCACATGAATTAAGATGAGTTTTGAAGGAAATTCTGAAAATTGCGCAATTGCCAAAAGTAACAATATATTCTTATGATGAAAATAATGAAATAACAATCAGTTCATGAACAAGGCATTCTCTACTTATTTTGCTGTTTAGATCTTACAATTAGATTGATAAAAGTTACAAATGCTAGTATACGCAACAGCACTAATATAGCTACGGTATCTTTTTTACTTGTGAATCAGGACTTTTGTACTGTGAACCACTTTTCACTTTAACAACGAGGTAGATATTACTTTTGTACATTTACCTTGCTCGTTCAAGGATTGCAAGGGACCGTAAACTGACTCTCTACTAAAAGCTGCTCCGAACCTGCACTTGTATTATACCTGCCACCCTCTAACGAAATCCAACGAAATTGCCCAATAAAATTATGCTCATGTTTTCAATTCATACACTTGTTTCTATCACCACTTTACAAGTGGAATATTATAATAAATTTGGTGACCAAACGGGTCTAAATATATTTATGTTGAAAATATACATAATACTTTAGCAAACACAAATGACTCAGAAGACCTACGTAGGACAACATCCTTTTTCATGCCTGCGTCATATGCAAAACTTCTGGAGTATTAGCCTTCTTAATATTGAAATTTGCCGACTTAACATCGTAATTGCAATTAGCCTACGTAATGTTTAAATATGGAAAATTTGAGGAAATATGTCCCCCATTTCGTAAATAGCGGCATTTTTAACATCTTGCCAGATACCCATCTGCTGTACCAATCTTTTCCCAAAAGATCGATTTATGTCTTGATGGGAGCCATCCGAGTGCCTGAACGAAAGAAACAATGGACATGTTGGCATGTCATTTAACAAAACCCAAAGCAGAGTAGGGAGGAGGGAGCATCTGACCCGAAAGTACGACTTCGGTCATGGTATAAGAGCCCCCATTTGGATTTTGATATAAAGAGGGAGTCACTTAATCGCTATTGATTTAAAAATTGACTGCATCAAAGCTGGGAAAGGGGTATTAGCTATTAAGAGCTGGATGTGTTCAGATTGAAAAGTTAATTATAATGTAAAATTATTTAGCCAAAACGCATGATATTGGGAATTCATCACTTCAAAATTGCTTTTAATGACAGTTTTCCGTACTTTTTTCCTGCTTGTTGGTATTGTTCGGCGATAGTTTTTGTTTTTCGCTGGATTCAACCGCCTCTTCTTTATGGGTATGTTTCACTTGTATTACAGGGCAGGCGCAAACCCTCTATTGACCTTCGTGTATGTTTAAATATGCATTTTTAAAATAGCACCATTTTGCATCTCAGCCTTTCCAAAAAGATATTTTCCAGGGGAGTACTACAACCCTCACCTTCCCTAGGACAGCAAATATCAAGGCTTGCGCACCTACATCGTCTTACATACTTTCCCCTTTAATCAATTTGTAACCGTCAACACACTTAAGTTCCTCACATTCCGAGGACACCATGCACGTTCATATTGGTAATTAGGATGGTATCCATAGACCTATTCCATGTCATTAGGGGAAGTCATCGTTTGATCCTTCCCTTCTCCTCACAATTTCCGCTCAAGCTGCTGATGCCGAATTTTTCTTCTCTCTGTTCAACCACTCATCGTCTCTTACTTTTAAAAAACAAGAATGCAAGGCATTCTTATTTCTGATAATTCTGATTTTAACAGGGAACAGTGACTTAATTTTCATTTGTCAACTCTCTGATACGAATGACTGGTAGTTTAGCAAGTGGTAAATTTGTTTTGATGACTTTCCTGCATTTCAAAAACGGATGTCAGTGTTTAAAATTCACATTGGTAAATATTACTAATGAAAGGTGAGGTGATTAGAAATATTATGCTACAAGCTTGAGTTAAACAGGAATATGTACGTACGTATTTTATCCGTTCTCTGTACCTAGCCATCTTCAACTCTTAAGAAGATAAAACGTAGCTGAAATTTGTCGCTCTATTGTTCTAGTTAGAAGTTGGTCGATTGTGAAGAGAGCACATTGTGTTTTTCCTAAAAGCGCCAAAACTTTCACGTTTTAAGAACCACTTTTCGGTTATTCCATGCCAAATCAAAAAATGATTGTCGGGTGACCAATTCAGATTTTGATGGTTTTCCCATATTATGTTGTAGCAAAGACAAAAGGAACACATTGAAATTTGGGGGTCATAGCTCGAGCCATTTTGAAGAAACAATCTTGTAAAAGTACTGTGCAAAGCCATATTTTCAAGCCAAATGTTGCTTTTGAGACTTTTCATCAATACTTATGCTGATAATTTCTCATTGGAAAAAGATATAAGGCCCAAATTTATTATTAATGTGATGTTTGGTGGCAACATAATTATGATATCATTTAAATAAGCAGTTCTTTGCTCAATTTTGATTATGTGGGCCTGTAACAAATGCAATATTTTCCTTTCAGAAGGACCCTTTCCCATTTCGGGGGCCAATGGTTCAAAAGGCGTTAATATTACACCTCAGTATTTTTGGTCGCTTGAATAAAAGTAAAAGTAAACATTACAACATAGACATGTAAAACAAAGATTTGGAAGAGGTCTTAACGTTGTCCCAGGTAAAATTTTCAAGAAATTGTCTCTTTTTCCAAGAGGTCGTTGACTTCGTGACAAATATGCAAAAATATGAAAAATTCACCAAGGAAGGCAACAAGTCTGATGGGACTTCTCCATCAACTTTAATTGTTGTTTTATCTCTTTATGGTCAAATAACAGGATAAAAATGGCCTCTGTGGTCAAAGGTTTTGTGGGTCCTTGAATACTATCTTCTTCTCCTTCTCCTTCTCCTTCTCCTTCTCCTTCTCCTCCTCCTTCTCCTCCTCCTCCTTCTGCCATCGCCACGCCATGATTAAAGTCGTTTCTAACCTGCCAACGGGAAATCCCACCTGTCGCTTACCATATTGGAACTTCGAAGCTTCAATGAATAGTATGTATATGTTGCGTATGTTTACATTTTTGCCTATTTCATTGATCACTTAAGGACATGTCATAGCATTTCCGAACCAGAAGTGTGTAAATTACGAGGAATCGGTCTTTGGTTAACCTACAATATTCAATACCCAAGTTCTAAAATTTCATCGAAGATATAAAAATGGAAGAAAAGTAAGAAAAGTTAGGTTAACCTGTAGGAATAGATAAAGATTTAGCTGCTGTTTGAATGTACGTTTGCATATACCATTTACCTGTAAAAGGTAAACAGTGCTTTCTAACGACATTATCTGCTTTAATTTCTGATCGTTACTTCCTCCAAAAACAGATTGTCTTTTAAATGTTATAGATGCCCTGTTAAAAATATCATCAATATTTTGAAAACGACACTTTACTTCCCTGTTCTATTTTCAACAAACTTGTAAAAGTCTTCCCATTGTGACTAAGTTGTGTTAGTTGTGGCTTCCTAACAGCCAAGGTGCATTTTTAAGTTGCTAACTGTTTCGAACTGGCAATGATTAGTACTGAATCGTAATGCAAACGCGGATCGAGGGGGTCCAAGGGGTGTGGAATTTTAAACGCCAATTTTAAACATGTATCTCCACAGGATGGAAATTCTTACAAAACAATCATGTCTTTTCATCCAGCCAAATAAACTGTAAAATGAATACGACCTTTAGAGTTACTAAAAATCTCAATTTCTAAGTTTGAATGAAATTAACGTGTTATCTAATAATATGCGCAGAAGAATTGTCCATGAGACCGAATACTTCATAAGCTCCATTGGTGTTTTTTGGTCGTCGCTGGTTATGGGCGCATTTATTCAAGGTTGCCTATATAGATAACATTGAGGCTTGATTTTTCTCGTCGTTGAGAGGCAGAGTGATCTCTTCTAGCTGCTATGTATCAATGCGATTCTCTTGTGCATGGGTTCCAATCCCTTTCAATATACGGGACTTTTTCCCCCTTAGGCAGGCCTTGGTATTACACTTGCAACTAAACTCGGCTATCCTGCCAATGACGTTTGATGCGTGCCGGACTAAGGCGGCCACGGTGGGTCAGTTAACTACTGTGCCCTGCAGGGCTGCAGTGGCTCTAGCCTCCGGTAAAATTGTGGTGCGTAAGTGTCGTTTAAACCCCACCCTCGTTCTCTTTAATGGTAAAAAACGTTTTATTTCAAAGCTAAATTTTTGCCTTATGCCAATCCATTTTAATTGCAGAAAGTTCTATCTTCTCATTTGCTAGAGTGCACCAAATTGCATTTCAGGACCTTTAAAATCCGCAACCTCACCCTCTCCTCCCCTCAAGAGCAAAAGGACCTCATGACCCTTCCCCAGAACGACGTTGACCCTTCGTACTTCGGACCCCCTACCTGGAAAAAAATCCTGGATCTGCACTATAATGTTAAAGCTCAATGTGTGCAAAGACACTTAACTCTGCTATTCGATCAAGCAATTTTATGGTGCATTTTTCTCACTGATTGGAAATAATCTTCTACTCACGTCCGTGTCCCAAAGACTATTCATATCATTTTAAACTTAGCAGTGTCCATCCAATATAAACCTTTAGTTTTCCCTCAATATAGGGTCAGTAAGCCTATTGTGAAAAATAACAGAATGCCATTAATACCGTGTTATTCTTGACACCGCGTTTGCTTGGGTACAGTTGTCGTACCTAAACAAAGGCCTTAACCTGAAGTGTTAATATCATGTCTGACATGGTATTTGCAGGAGATTAACAAAGGCTACACGGTTCGTGTCTCGGTACCGTGTAATCAGTGAGCAACAGCTTTAATATAGACTGCAATAATGGGAAACATAGATATTGAGTCGTGTAGAAGCTAGCTCAACTCATGCTAAAGTTTATTCGGTACTAGTTATAGCTCAAAGATCGAGAAGCTTTAAGTGTCTAAAGGAACGGTCTCATACTTACTGTTGATGGTTGATTTGGGAGACGCCTCTTGCTCGGATTGGAGTGTCGGTGATGATGCATTACAATATTTCTTTCTCTCTTCCCCGAACCAATATTGTTGTGAGTTAAGGTCCTTGTTTTGAAGCTGTAATTTTTTATCAAATTTAGCCTGTTTTCTATCTCTTTATTTATCCTTTGCAAGTAAAAATCACAAGAGGTTAAAGATTTTGGCGATTCGTCTGAGGTAAATTGTCCGACAAAGTCATGGCAACTGAATGGAATGGTTTCATTATCTCCGTTATCCATTTTAATCTACAAGAGCTGGTGATTCTTTGTGTGATCTGTCAACTATACAGCTAGGTACAATATCGGAAAGTTTTCCTGTTTCCACTACGGTTCACTCAACTCGGTAAACATTCACTAGCCTTTATGTAGAAGTAGTCAGTGGACACAGTTTAAATGAACTTGGACGACTTGGTAGATTTACCTATAGACTTTAATAACACGAATACTACAACATGTGAAGTGTCGCATTTACGGTAGAGGCTGCGTGTGCTTCGTCGAAACAGTACAAAACGTTTGTAGTGCACATATATAGAGTGTGAGTTTTGTTCGCTTCAATAATCGTTTCACACTTGACGTCCATTAGACTGATCCCTCGAATTTTGTATGTTTAGGTTAAAACTTTACGATATACTGTTGAGATTTCATTACAACCAACAGGGAAGTTATATATTCGCTCAAAAGTCAAGTTCACCACAAATATGGTCTAGACTAAGACAGTGGGTATACGCGTGAGTAGCTACATAACATAGACCATTTCCCATGAAAAGTCTGTTTAAGATTGTCTTGTTGAGTTGAAATAGTGTAGGCTTATTAGTTGATCCAGGTAAAACCCCTTGAACATACCATTTTTCTAAATAGACATGTGAGAAGTTTATGCACGACTCGGATCACCAATCAACTTCTGTTAGTGACTTACAACTTCTTTGAATCAGCCACAACTTGAAAAAAGGCCGTGGTCGGAACCAATTGGTTGAAAACTAGGCAGGGGTGGCACCAGGATTTTCCCGACGAGGGGGGGGGCAGAATTTCAAGGCCCCGACAAAGGCAATGTTATTTCCCGGTTGAGCGTGATTTTGCAGAATTTGAGGCACGTGGAGCGCGCCGAAATTTTGGGCTTCCTTTTTAACAAGTACTTAAAAATCCGGAGTTTATTTGAAGTAAAAAATTAAAACTTATGAAAGAAAATTAGCTTTAATTGGTACTATAAAAAATTTTGACTGTTTATTGAAGAATCTGTTCTTCATAAGGGAAAAATCAAAAACCTTATATGGGTGACAGCTGAAATTCTTTTGGGGTTACGCATTTAATGGTACAAGACCTACTTACTAACTGACTAAGGCTTTGAGACGAGACTAGAAGTTTGAGAGGAAAGTTTTTCCATTTTTTGAACGAATCTTTCAAAATTAAGGGCTGATCATGTTGGAGAAATTTTGGATTTTAATGAAAGAAAATTTTGTGTTTTGGTAAGGTTATAATGAAAAATTTGGTTTCTTTTATTAAGTGTTATGCCTTTCAGGAGCAAAATTAGGTAATATGCCGGGTGATTAACAGAGTTGGCTTTGGTTATTTATTGAACGGAGTATCCATCGAAATTGGAAAATGTTGCAATATTGTTAATTTTAATTTCTAAAGTTAATTTTGGAGAAGTATTGTAATTTCATGACAGTTTGGGGGCTTTATGGGGGAATCTGACGTTCTCACGAGGAAAATCAAGTAGGGGTTGATCTGTAGTTTTGTTGAGGTTAGGGAATCATGCAGATTTAGGCCCTCGGACAATTTTGGAGCATTTACCCGAGGAAAACATTTGGCTTCGCATATATTTGAAGTTTTATATTTTATTTATTGTCATATGCGTACGGAAGCGTGTCAGCTGAGTTTGGGAGGAGCAGAATTGTTCTTTTGTCCGAAAAATGTAATCCTGTCCGAAAGATTATCTAAGTCGAGCGCACAGAACTTTTTTTTAAAGGAGAACCCCGGTCAGCAGGAAATGACATTTCCTGTGCTCGTAATTAAAAGTTAAAGAAGTCCTTACTTTCACATTTCTTTCGCAATAAAATTATTTTCACTTCATAATACTGCCCAAAACGAAGAATAGTTTACAAACAGGCATTGTTCTGTTTTAGTTATCTGTTCGACTTAAACACTGTCTATGCGGAGCGCCACCATCAGTTAGCGCGGGCGTGCAGAAAATTGTTAAGAAATCTAACCGCTAAGATGGCCGGAATGACATTTCCCAGACTTGACTAGAAATGAAGCAGTCTTTATTTTGAGCTGCCCGTTAAAATGAAAGTTCCACTTCAATAGAGAAAAAACCCAACCTGCTAATGATCAGAAAAGTACCAGGTAAAAGGTACTGCTACAATTAGATGCAATGGTCTTGTCTCTTTTCGGGGCGGAGGGGGGACTATGCAACGGAATTGAAAACATACTAAAATGTTTTTGACTGTAGTAAGAATCTTCGTTGAATTCAATTGCAAGTCCACTGAATAGATGGAATTTTTAAAGTGACTGCCCGAACTCAAGATTAAATGGTTTTGCTCCCAACGTATTTGAGAATGTGCCACGTTTCAAGGTGCCTTCAAATAAATTTTCAGGTCACACTTATGGGAAGATTTTCTCACACCACTGTTTATCATTATGTGTGGCTGAAAACGACATGGCCGATATTCGTTACCTTTGTGAGAATTCGGCTGTCCGGGCAGGCCAGATGGCAGACCATTGAGTACTGCGCGCACATGAACAACCCCTAGTCCGTTTTTGTAAGGAGAATTCGGAATTGTGAGTTTTCTTGAAGAATATGGTTTTCTAGTAAGCAAGATCAAGAGGGTCGTCCGAGTGACTACAGACTCACATCTTTTGTCGTAGATCTGTAGAAGAAGGATCAACGACGAAATTGGATTTTCTCAACAACAGGGGGTGGGTAGCCCGTCCCCGACGGAGACATGACCTTTCTCGAAAAGATTAAAGATGGGATGAAGGATAGAAGAGCTAGTAAGAAATGATTAAGACCGATTCAGATATGCATTAAAATAGCGCTACAAAAGAAAAAATAGTTCGAAAAGAAAAAAATCATGGTCATCCTTCCAGTAACTTCAGTCCTTTACGTTTTTCATGTTCAGGCCTCCCCGAAAAATTGTCGTCATTCCCCGACGGCGGGAAAGATAGGACAAGGTACATAGAATGGGGTTCTACAAGGTTAAGAAGTGATTTAAAATCGATTCCGATATGTTTTAAAATAGTATTTCAAAACAAAAAATCCAGTAACTTCAGTCCTTGTGGGGTTTTTATATTTTTTATTATTATTTTTTTTTCCTTTTTTAGGTCTCCCAACGAGACCGCCGACCTTCCCCGCCGGGGGGGGGGGGGGCCATGGCCCCCCGTCGGGGAACACTGCCCCCGCCCCCGCCCCGCCCCCGCTGGCGCCTCCCCTGAAACTAGGCCGTAAAACTCCGTCTATCTAAGTGACTGGAAACTAGGCCGTAAAACTCCATCGATCTAAGTGACTCATTGACTGACTGCCTGACCGACCGACCGACTGACTGACTAACTCACCAACTTACGTGACTTACTTGTGAAAGTACGTCCATAGATCCATCCATCGATCTAAGTGACTCACTGACTGACTGCCTGACCGACCGACCGACCGACCGACTGACTGACTGACTGACTAACTCACCAACTTACGTGACTTACTTGTGAAAGTACGTCCATAGTACTAGCCTTAATAAAACAATTCGAGATAAGCTACTTCGGTATTTCGTTGGCGCATGGAATGGTGGTGCACAGTGTGGGATACACGACCATAGTTTGGCATATGGTATACGGTGTTCCCTCATTACGCGTATACAACACTTTAAACACAAATATGGTCAGCCAACCCTAATGAGAATAGGGGCTGAGTCCTACTTTACGGCAGATTTAAATGCGTATTTTTACGTCAAGAAGGTAATTAAGACACAGTCCACTGCACAGAACCACATTCACGATTCCTTCTCATGTTATGGTTAGGTTAAGAAAGATGTCACCAAATGTTCATATAAACTGAATTTTTTTAACACTTGTTGGAGGTACGGGATGTGTTTGCTTACCCCGACGATTTGCAGGATTGGCGCATTTGCATAACCACCAAAACGAATGTCCGAACTCGCTTATTCTTCATAGGTGTGGGAAGGGGGAAAATAAGAAATCTTCAATAATTTGTAAGAAGTAGGGGGGTACACGTTAATATATCCGGAAAGTACCTAAGCAAATTTTGTTTGAAATGAGTTCAAAATTGTGATGCATCTAATTATATATCAATTAATTTTCTATTTGCATATGATACATTTCGTAGTGGTATTGTGGAAAAGGAAATGCAATAAAAATGAAGAATAAAAATTGAAAAAAAATTAACCATTCCACCAACATTGTAACATCACAATGGGAAACAGTCTTGCTTCAAAGTAGAAATTATATGCATTCACAAAAATGACCATACAGAGAGAAAAATTTTAGAGAATGAGAAATCTTTGCATAAGAGAGCCTCAACTAACCAAAAAGAGAATGTGCTATGTTGGGGTTGTCAAGGCGAACAAAAATCAGTTTAAATTCTACGTCTTAAAAAGCGAGCCATCCCCATTTTATTCCTTGGAACCTACCATATTATGGATCTTTTCTTGATTGTCCAAGCATTACTTTCTTTTTACACTGAGATGTACAGTAACTGCTGCTGCTTTTGAAAATCTTTTAAGAAACTTGAGAAGGTTGTTGTGCACCTGGGCGTTGTGTTTTAACAGAGTGAGTGGGTGAGGGAATGAGTTTATGCTCTTTTAGGCATTCCTATGGCTCCCAATTTGTTAAGAAATAGATAGTTGTATACGCCCTATACTCAAGGATATCTCTTCCAATGAATTTGAAAATTCAAAGAAGTTCTCCTCATTCAAATCCATTTGAAGATAATAATTAAATTTTTACTCAGAAGAGTTTAGACAGTTCAGTGCTCAGTTCATTTCGGTGTAACTTTATTTCAATCTCAAATCCAATTTAAAGATAGTGAAAAAATGTGACTAAAATACAATCTGTAACAAGATTGGTGTATTTTGTGAAAAATCGAAAACACTAGATGAGATGATGAGATGAGATTGAAGAGGGACAACTGAAGCTCCTATGATGGCTATTGTGTTTACTTAAAACCCAAAGATAGTTTGAAAAAATGCACCTACCCATCAGTTGTTACGACTGTCTGAGAAAGTTCGGTGCTCAAAAGTGAAAACTGGGAATGACGATGGTTGCACAGTCATCATGCATTAAATTTTCATATTAAAAGTTAAAAAATATTACACAATCTCTCCCAATTTGCTATCATGCTTACTACAACTGTCTCCTCATGCTTCCACACTAATGCCATTTTTCTTTTTTCAAGTTCCTAAAATACGCAAATTTTGTAACACTCAAATTTAACTTCAAAAACTAGTAAAAGTGGTTTCAAATTGCATGTCAGGAAACGTGATTTTTCATGAAAAAATTTAAAGTGGAGGAACCTCTCCCTGAAATGATGCCTCCCAGCATAAAGAGCAGGGCAGAATGCCAAAACCCAAATTTCCGGGAGATCTAAAATCCGGATAGGAATTTGGAAAAAGTCGGGTAGTCACTTGGGTTTTGAGGATTCCTCATCACATCTCATACTGTTATGAAATCTAGCGCAACACAACCCATAAAATGGCCAATTATCTGAATATTCACAAAAAATTGCCCCTAAAACAGAAAACAAGTTCTATGAAAAGCAAAATTCTTATGGAAAATAAAAAAGATAACTATCATTTGCGACACATTCGTCCAGCTGGTGGAAATTTTCAGTTTTTTTTCAGCTCCATCCAGCTCAGCTTCAAGTACCGCAGTCTTGCGAAATCTTCGTCCAAAATGCTAAAATATTTTGGAGAAAGCTGGAAAAATTACTGGGCGTTTGAATTGAGAAATTAAGTACACGAAACAGGAATCTGTCTTCCAGCTTGTTGCGCGGACAGACGGGAGGTACTCAGGTGCGGCGCTCGATTGTTTGCCAATTATGATGCAAAAGTTGTTTAAAGTAAAACGTTTTATAGTCAGGACAGTTAGGGCAGTAATATAGACAATTCCATAAATTCAGTGAATCTTGAATTTAGCAAGTGTTTCAATAGAGGAACATTACCATATTTCAATTCTGTTTTATGTATTGTTTCCCCTGGAAAGATTCACGAACATTTTATTCAATAGCAGTGGTACAGTTTATTTGGTGATTTTCTGATCACTTAGCAAGTTGCTGATTTTTATTATTGCAAACGAAAGCTAAAAATAATGATTGCTTAGATTTCTTACAAACCTGGGAAATGTAATTTCTCATCATATGAAGCAGTGGTTCTCAAAGTGTTCCCTAACGCCCCCCTGGAGAGCGTTAAATAGTTTCAAGGGGGCGTTGAGGAGTTTGCAAGCAATAGGGGGCGTTGGCATTGACTAGGGGGTCCCTGGAGGTTCTCATACATTCCTGCAAAAAGGGAACAGAGGAGGTTGCAGAGTAGTTGACACAGACTGTCTTCTCCGAAAAGTTCAGTAACTACTGACAAAAAATTTACCCAATATAAAACTTATCTGGGTCATTTTGGTGCTGGAAATTGAAAGTCGAAAGCTCAAATTCAAAGACTTATTAGATATGATTGCATGTTGGGTGTGAGGAGGGGGGCATTGGATCAGTCATGGATGCCTTATGGGGGAGGTATTTTGAAAAAGTTTGAGAACCACTGATCTGAAGGGTCGTGATATTTCAAAATTTTCTGTAGGCCTACAATCCACTCTAACAAGGTAGAGGCGCGCGCTTTATATATTCTTTCGGGCAGAATTAAATTATTCGAGCAAAAATGTTTTGCCTGCAAAATGAAATTGCTCACGTACGCCTATGCCGGTCGTCGATCATTGTTGCCCTTTAATTTTGAACCCTACAATACTCAAATTTAAAGACGAATTTTACTTGAAAAGGTAGCAAACGTGTCACTAGATTGCACGAAAAGACACCCGATTCTTTTAAAACTTCACAGTTTTATCCCGATTCATCACCACATTTCAACTATCAAGACTTTTCCTGCCAAAGTCACAAATCTTGCACCATTCTTTGTCTGTCTATGCTTCTTGAAAAGGGACGCCCCTTCTCTTAAACCCCTCCTCCAGGTCGGCGATCCAACAAACTGCATCCCCCCCCCCCTTTAGAGATAACCTGCAACGCGTACGTCCCTGGTCATTGTAAATTCAGTAAACGGGCTCTTTGAAGGCTTAAGTGTATGTATACAAGCAGGCTCGGACTCGAATTGGATGGAGTCGGGTACAGCCCTGATGATTGTCAAGGCAAGTTGTCCCATGAGTATCCGTGATGCATTTTAAATACTTTCTCTGAACTTTTTGAAATCATAACCATGCGAATGTCGATCATTAATAGTATTGTAGAATTACATTAAAATACCGCCAAATATTCATATATCTTCCGGACGTGCATTATTTTTTTTATTTCAGTCAATATTTGTAACATTTACGTGAAATATTTGCTCAAACGATTACCAGATTGCTTTGAAGTCCCCCAAATATGCAAGTAATTTTTTTCTAAAAGTGGTCCCATCCATGAGTGGTCTTCCTCTATGTAGCTTGATCCATTAAGAGAAATTTTGCCCCATGAGTAATAAAATGATCGCAACGTCACTGACTGACATGTGATCGTCAAGTTATTGTCGCTAGGGTTATTTCTTCCCTTAGGAGGTTATATTGGTGTAAAGATATTATAAAGCATCCTGTATCTTTCTAAGCCTTTTGTGGGGCTGAACACACAAACTCCGTTTTCAGCGCTTAAAACCAAAAGGAAAACAAGAATGTCCGAAAGGAAGGGGCTAGACAAACTGAGCATTTCAATAGCATATTCTAAAATTTAACATTGTTTATAAGAAGGAAGATGTTAAAATAAAACCATAACACTCCTAGGAAGATTTTTTCTTATCCGAGGGGTTTGTGTCCCCTCCCCAGAGAAAACTGGGTAACTTCAAATTAAAAATTTGTTTGACGTGAAATGCCTCTTCTATCAAATGCACCATGCTATTATGATTGAAATTTCTTAAATAGGTCTATGGTCACTGAAAGAACCCATGTATAGCATGTAGTGTACCATGGTTGTTGAAACTAAAGTCTTAATACCCTTCTCCCGTGAAGGGAATAATACGAAATCTCAATTCTTGGAAAAGGGTCGACGTACTTAAGCTGAATCGACGTATTATTGATTGTTCTTTGCTACTGTTTGTAGAAAAAAGTCAGATGAATTGTCACGTTATTGCTTCCTGTAGGGCCGCTCAAGTTGAATGAATAACAGACGATAAAAGTCTCGCTCCACATGGCTTTCAGTTTCTACACCGACCACCAACTTCCTCAGCAAAATAAATGGCAGTTTCTATTTTAAATTTGCGATCTGCACAAGAAAAGTTGTCATTAGTATTTCAATCTATGTCTGGTATAAGGGGGATCTCCTCTAGAAAAATTAGATTGTCAGTCAGTCAGTAAGTCAGTCAGAAAGAAAGTCATGTATATGCAGGGGGTTCGTGCGCCCTTTTCATTGAGTATTGTGTTAATTAAGTAAACAATTATCCAATTCATATATGTACAATAGAAAATGTACAACAGAAAATAAAATACTTCATATGTAATATTACAAAATTATACGGGCTGTAGTCTTTCCCTTGGAGGCCAAAAAATGTCCTCTTTTGAGAAGAAAAATTGCTTGTTTAAAATCTTTTTTTCTACATCTAAAATAAAACTTGAGACCATACTGCAACCCCAGAATAAATGGTCCACTGTTTCTTCACTTGAGTTGCACAACGAGCAGAGTGGAGAATCCACCATGTTTAAAGTGAAGAGAAATTTATATGTATATATACAACTCTGTGTAAGAATTTAAACTGAAAATACTGAAGTTTGGGCTCGGCAGCACTTTTAAAGGGCATGGTGAAAATATTTGACCATCTGTCCTCATCGTAAAAATATGTATTGTTCCACTTCTTTAGGGATATTGCTGAAGTAGAAAAATTCTTTTAAAAGAATAGGATAGACAAGTCGAGAAACCGACGTACAATTCATCACCTGGTGTAGCGAAATAACATTTGTCTGAGGGTTGTCTACGGTATTATTAAAAGAATTTCTCCAATGGCCAGGGAACGCTTTTAACAGCCCCCAATACTGAATAAATGGAAGTTCAGTCGGGTTCGTGCCCCTGGAAAACCTTGTTCCCCCGTGTGCCCCCAAATGGGATTTGGGATTTTAAACACAAAAAATCTCCCCTGCAGTCGTCAGATTTTGTTTAAGTTAATTCTTCTTCGAACAAGGAAAGGCAGGAATTTCTTCAAATGGAAAAATCGTTCAAAACAGCCAGAAAAAGTATTTAGTTAACAGAACTACACTTATATAGCGATTTTCATACATCACAAATACTCTAAAACCTAGGAGTTCTGGGTCTTCGCCCTTTGAGGCCCTTTCGGGGGTTGCCCCTGGACCCCACCAGGGGCGTAATGCAGTCCCAGGACCCCACCCTTTACTAGAGTCTCGCGCTTTGCCGCGCTCGGTGGCGCCTACGGCTCCGTGAGTTTGTCTGGCAGTGCCCCTTTAAAAATCCTTGTGCCCCCAGTGCCTCCCCAGAATAAAACGTCTGGCGACACCACTGTGTTTGTGAGACTTTATTTTGTACTGAATCCAAAGAAGAATGACTGACAGTTTTCATATTTGGTACCTATCAATTTGAAGATACCTTCATACATGGGCGTCCGCATGCAGGGGGGAAGGGGGAACTTGCCCCTTCCCCTGGAAAATCAAACTTGTGAAAAATTAATTAAAAACTAAAAAAATGAAAGTAAATCGCAAAATATCTTCACTCACAGCGTCAGTTTCTACTCTTTAAATATGCGGAAATTTGACCAGGAATAGCAAAAGAGAAGATGGTATGGCAAATAGTGAAATCTTAATTTGGGGACCATCATTTGTGATATCCATTGGAAATTTGTAATTGTAAAAACTATGCGAAAATTATACTAGTTTTCAGGTATGTGGTGTGCATATGGCATCCGACTATTAATGAATGCGTTGGTCTAAGTTTGGTCCCGTGCTGATCTCAAAGGGCGACGTGTGGATGTAACTGGGGTATACAAGATGTGGGGGGGGGGGGGTATGACTCATAATTGGGTAACGGATATAGGCCTATATAGGCTGTTTGACAGTTGTAAGTTTTATCGTGCATAGGCATTCGAGGCCGTGACCGAGAGGAAGATTTCCCTTCAACAATTTTTCACATTGGAAATCCTAAAAATCTAAAAATCACAGACATGAAATTTCTGTTCCAGGGCTGGGTACATGCAGCTTAGAACACTCGCCAAGTGTCGTTTCCGGCCAGCTTGAGGGTTTGTAAGGCCCAAAATTTTCTTCGACGCTCCGCGCCAACTGATGGCGGCGCTCCGCTTAGAGAGTGAACACAATTCAATCATCCATGATGACCTCCCCCCCCCCCTTGTAAAAATTTCTGCGGACGCCCATGCCTTCAAGTAGGAAAGTTGAAAGAATTTCATACATGTGTATGCAGTAAAGTTACAAGAGAACCTCAATCGCATTTGGGAGTCAGACGTCATCAGGCATCATCTTCCATCAAAAAGTAAAATTTTTAAAAGAATTTCGAAGATCATGATCTGGGGTCTGTAGAGGTCAAAAAAGCAAAATTTTCCCAATTTTTCTTTCTTCAAAGAATCACCAAGACCTTGGGACGTCTGGTTAAAACAAATATTACCTTTGACCCCCAAAGTTGTCAGCAACACCTTACATTGACGGGAGTTCTCGTAAGCATCTAAATCCGAATGTAGTAAAGGACTTGAGGGGCCTCTTTTAACAAACCATTAACAAAAACGTGAACTAAAACGTACCGGGGTAAAAGAGACAGTAGATGGTGGTAAAAGGAAAAGAGCCATTATGCACACATTTGAAACCATGCGTCAGCCCCCACCTTTGGCAAATAGTTGTCTAGATTTAAATTATTTCAACAACTTGAACTAGGGAGTAGCACATCGGCGTTGTTCGCACTACATAGTAATTCAAAGATATAGTCTTATGTTATGCAATTATGGAAAGATCAAATTAGACAAGTACTGAATGATTAGTACAAGTTGTAAGGAGTGACATTTCGTGGTTATATGTTTTGTAATTGTTATCAAATTTCATGCGAATCATGTAATCATGTGACAACATCTTTTAAGGTACCTTAAATGTGAAATTCACTAGTAATAACTACCTTGAATATGCAATATTTTAATAACTGAGCAATCGTGAAATTTACTCGTTAAAGGAAGAAAAAGGAGACGAAAATTTTAAGGTTGCGTTGTTGCTTCAACACAATTTGAAGCAATTTCTATTGTTCTTTAAGTCAAGTGGACTAATGAGTGTCAGGGATAATTCAAACAAAATCTTTCGATGTCATAAGACTATCGTACAGACTTAATAGATGGCGCTTTCTCAGAAACCACAATAAACACATTTGACCCATTCTATACCGGGTCTGCTAATTTTCTCCGGTATGTCATTTACAAGCACCCCAGTACTCCAGTATTTCGGCTAGCTGAGCCATTTTCTGTCACGTTTTTAGCCTGTACTGGTTGTGAGCTGTAGCATGAATCTCATCTTAGTTAAGTCAGCCAGAAAAAGATATTGGTATCGGCAACGGTATTCCTTTTTTTTTCCACCATTTTTTGTGTTTATATATCAATGAATTATTGTGGTGTGGAATAATTGTGTACAAAATTGTAAAAGAAACTCTGAGCAAGTGTAAAGAAGTCTTTCGATGCAAGAAGCTTTATAACAAGGTCTTCACGTAAAATATGACATAAATTAAATTTCTACAAAACTCGGATCGTAATCCCCTTCGATATCTCTGTAGCGTGACCCGTGCTTAACTTACATCGTGGTACCTGTGCCCAATTATGAGGCAACGCTTTCAAATTTTCTCTTCAATTAGTGCAAAAGAAACTCTGATAACTGAGATTTCCTAAAAATGTTGCAAAGATGGAGTGAAATATTACGTATGATGTACAGAAATTTGCCCCTTTCGATACAAACACTTAAAGATGTAGGATGATAAATAGTGGTTCATTAAAATAAGGGAGCGCTGGAGCTTTGTTTTAAAAGAATGAGGTTCTCACACAAAGATTAAAAAAGTTCTTCACCTTCAAGGAAAATTGAAAGGGCCAATTGCTCCAAAAGTGCAAAAGCCCCCAAAAGTCTGTCACGTGTGACTCCATTCTACACCGAGTGATAAGAACAAATGATACACCTGATTTGTAGCCAAAAAGTCAAGCTTTGCCGCTCTTCTTTTCTTTCCCGACGTGAGGCAGTCTTTCCAGACGGAAGGGAACATGGCCCTCGGGTCTCGATGGCTCCACCACTGAGTATTTGTGCAAAAACAGTAAGCGAGGTTCCTGATGCCCGTAGGAGGGAGACGGACTCTGCCCCAATGAAACATGTGGTTGATGTTGCAGATGTTGAAGATTTTTGAAATATTTATGGACTTTCCTCGACACCTGAGATTCAGAAACTGCCACTGCAGCCAACCCCAAAACAACACTAACCCAACAACCACAAACCAACACAAAACAAAGTTTCGCCCGTCAACCAACCGGCCCACAAAGAAAACGCCCAAAGGCCGCCACACCCCGAAGACAATACTACTCCCAATGGTAACACTTCTCCCGAAGGCAACACCATGCCCCGATGGCAACACTACTTTCGAAGGCAGCAACACTAAAAAAGCATTGGGGCAAATACAGTTCCTCTTGCCCACGGGTGCCCCGGGCGTAGTTGTTGCAAAGGGTAACCTTATTATTCCCACGCTTAAACAAGCTCCACAACCGGATGCAGTTTAACGTCCTACCCAGGGAAGTACGTGACCAACCTCACGGCCTGAACATCTCTTACAGTGTTGAATGTCCATAGTATAACATTGACTTAAGTTTCTGAAGTTGTTAAATTACTTAATAGTGAAGAAAAACTGCTTTGAAATTCCTACTTTTAGATATTTACACTGCATTGTTGGCTTAAATTATCGTGTGGGGCAATATTCCAACATATATTGTGTTGAAGGGTTTATGATTTTTCACATTTAACTTAATCCTTAATCATAAAAAAGGAAACAAGAGGGCAATCCACGGAGTTGCATATCTCATCGCTAACATGTGCGCAAGTTGGTTACAGAACTTGAACTATGTATGAGCCAGAAGTTTTATCTGTGCTGAATTTTATGCTACAGTAGAATGTCATTGACAAAAATTACCTACTAAAACTCCATGCCACAATCTTGAAGTCCAAGGGAAGCGATTTTTTTTCGTTCCAGGGGACGGAAGTTTTTTTTCGTAAGATAGCGAGGGAATAGAATATGGCACAGACAAATCATGTTCATGAACAGGCGCACCTTATTCAAAAAAACATCATTTGGATATTTAAATTCTGACACTGGATTATATAAGAACTGGAGAGATAGGCTACCCAATTTTTGTAATGCTTGCCCTTTTAATCCAGTAGGCCTATCTAAGATTTTGGAACAAATTTATTTTTTAAGATGTTGTTATCCCCTTGCAACACTATGAAAAAAAAAACAACGAGCTTGGCTGTTACACTAAACTGGTACGATTAGATATGGACGCAACGATAATAAAAGTAAGACGCTTTTGGGGACGCTTTAGACGAGTGCGTAATTGTTATTATTCAGGCGCTAGCTGGGCGTATTCTCCATTTTGACGCGACGGCAAACTTCATGTGTGTCGAGCTGATATGCACATCAAGTGCGTCTCAATTAAAAAACTGGGCGTGTGCGCGATGTTGAACGTGTGGCGTTAGAAGATTTCCGGGCGACGCACAAACCTTTTCTGCGTACTGGCCAATCCTAGCCGGTGACAAGGAAATTGTCACGTACGTTTTTTTTTGGCGATGCTCCAGAACTGCCAAGTTTTAAGGGCACCAATATGTAAGATAGAGGCCCTATGCCTAACCTAATGTTAGTCACCCGCAGTTTCATATCTTGGGTTATAACTCAAGCATATGAATGGCGTAGATTTAGCCCCAGACCTAGCCTACATACTGTTAACCAACTTGAGATTTCAAGTCTAGCCCTAGGTTTGACTTCAACTTTCATACTACTGTACTAGGCCTAACAGTTACAGCAACTTTGGAGTGAAAACAACTGTCTGCATACACCATATGAGAACACTCTAGATATAAGGGCCATCAAAGTGAATTGCGAGTAGGAACTTAAAAATCTCACTGCAGCATACAAGCTAGTAAAAAAAGAATTTGAGACTGTTACTACGAAGTACTAACCTAAGAGTCTAGCTTATTTATATTAATTGATGAAAAATAGGCTAGTTACAAAACATAAAGTGGGGATGACACGGCCAAAGTAAGTTCCTAGGTAACTGTTCTTTGGGTACACCTTGACATAAAGTGAATGATTTCCCTAATAAATTATGTCCATAAATACCGAAATACGACGTTTTGAATTCCAAATTGCAGGCCAGACTCAGACCATTTGAAATTCGAAAGCGAAAACACATATGTGAACGCGTCTCAAAATGGTGACGTCATTGGAGGCACGGTTAGCAACACTGTACCAGAGAGCTCACAATCATCGAATCATGTGCATAGTAACGCGTGTTAGCGCAAACATAATTGCAAACACCGGTGCTCCGATAGCAGTGAGCGTACATTGTGAATTGTGCATTGCGCGGTGACTGCTTAGTATTCGCAATAGCATCTTCATCAAACAGCTCATACAGTAAAGACGCGCTCGTAGTGGGGACGCGCTTAAGTGTGGTCTGCCCATACATATTCATAGCTGTTCTTTATAGCAACCGAACCGCGTCTTCCTTGCACAAAAACAGAACTATTTTTACCCGCGCGCATGCACACGCGAACACATTGGCCAATGATTTGCTCCGAATCCCCACCATGGTCCGCGCCGTTCGCTCTGTATGTTGGACTCTGTATTGTGATGTAATCGTTTTCATGAGATTGCTAAGATAAGATAACTTTACCGAGCGTTACATTAGTTCCACATCTAGATGCGCGCCGTAGGGCAGGGTTTGTGCCGCCAATTGCGTCATAAAACTCAGGCGAGCTGTTGCGGCATTTTTCGAAATTGGATTTCGAACGCAGTTTTCCTTCGAATATCATTTATGCCGAATTGTACGGATTTTTAATGGGGTGTGAGATGATATTTGTAAAATACTGTATCTAATCTTGCAATACACAGTTTTTGTGGCCGTGTCATGCCCACTTTAACCTTTGACAATCTGTAACGTGAACTATGTCCTTGGTTGCCATGACAACCACACATATCGGTACAACTTACAGTATCATGCCTAGGCTATTACACTTAAACTTTCAGATTTGTGGGATGCGTCCGTTAAGAGTTAAAGTGAATACAAAAAAAAGTATTTGACCCCCTGTCACGTGACCTTTGACCTTGGTTGCCATGGAAACTACATATTTTGCTAGAACTAGTCTACCCTATTATACTTGTGAAGTTTCATGTAAAATGAAGGTCTTCTTTTGAAGTTTTAGTACAAAATAGGAAAAAAAAGTGTTTTTCTGCAAAATGTGACCTTTGACCTCTGACCTTTGACCTTTTCTTCTGAGGGTCTGGGAGACACAAGTTCTCACCCTGGGGTACCCACCTACCAATTTTGAAAAGAATCGGTCCAGCCCACTAGGAGGAGTTTGAGGGACAAAAACGTTGTTTTACGAACAAATTATCACTTGGAATTTTTTTGTTCCACTCTACCACTTGACCTTTGACCTCTGTTGCTATGGCAACCACATATTTTAGTAGGTCTAAATGCAATTATCATAAGTGTAAAGTTTCGTGTCAGGAGAACGTTTTGTTTTGGAAATATAGCAGAAAATGTGATTTCACTAAATTTGACCTTTGACCTGTAACCTTTGACCTTCACTTCCGGTTGTGTATTAAAAATGCAATTGTTCCACCTGAGGTACCATCCTACCAAGTTTGAAGAAAATCGGCCCAGCCGTTTACAAGATATAAGGAAAACAAAATTGGACACACACACACACCTACACACACACACACACACACACACTCACCCACCAACACACACACACGGACAGGTTTTGACCCCTCTCTCAGCCATGGACCTTCAGTCACCCCGGGGTACCTCACCATGGGTTAGACCTCGAGACTAGTAACCTGGGAAAATTTACCGTTACCATGGTAACCATTGCGATTTAAGCTGGCATTGCCATATATAGCCCCATAGGCAAAGTGACTACAATATCTCATCCTCCTCGCGGAGCGATGAGATAACTAGGGTCCTAAACTCCTGACCAAGCCCACATTGGAAAGTCATTTGCATACGTATAAGTATAATATGGCTGAATATGATTTGAACGTTATGATTTTGGTTTGCTGATACTTATTCAGCTTCCAGAGAAGGCCTTTATGTAGGACAGGTACACAAATTGAACCAATAAGTTTTAATATGGACATATACAGGTTTATTTGTAATTCTGGCATGGTATTTTAATCAGTTATATCTGGCTTGTTATGGCCAAATTAAACTTTATTTACACATCTGGACAAACATTTTGTCAAGTAAAATTTGGCTTGTTATGGCCATATAAAACTTTATTAACATATCTGGACTGGTATTTCGTCAAGCTATATCTGGCTTGATAAAGCCATGTAAAACTTTATTTACATATCTGGACAAACATTTCTTCAAATTATATCTTGCTTGATATGGATATATAGAACTGGTTAAAATGTACCAAGATACCTTTATAGGGTTTTACAGCTGGCTTCATATGGCCATATAAAACTTTATAACAGTCAGATACTTCCAGGTATAAGTCAGATATTATGTTTGAGAAAGGGAAGGGGAAACCATGGAAGAGTGTGCTCGGTTCCTCAGAAAAGGTGCAGTCAGGAGATATAAAGGCATATGTTTGACGCGTTTTGTTATTTGGGCCTTAAAAAAACGTTAAGCCTATTAAAAAATGTCGTTTGGAAACAGTGCTTCTAGCGGTGCAAGACTACAGCACGTTCAGGATCGTCACCAGCTTTTTTCAAAGGGGAGTGCGTTTTGAAATACGAGCATGCGAGTGAGGAAATTGTTGTGGACGAGGCCACGAAGTAGCAGAAGGGGTTGGCATGGGAAGGGGGCGCCCTCCCATGGTAGGGAGCTTTGCAATTTTTCAACTTAAAATGGCGCAATCTGGTGCATACCAAGAGAGGAAATTCAGGCGTAGGATAAACTGTTTCAGGGAGGGTGATTGTTAATTGTAATCATTATATTCTCCTAGAAAACACATATGAATGATTAACTCACTAAAAAATTTGACCCCTTACACAATTGCAACTGTATTAGCTATGAAACACTCACAGTTCAAAATTTAGTCGATCCTAATTTGGTTCCTTCCTCCAATAATGAGTTGGTCCACGATTATGAACCAATGTCCCGACGGGGACTATAAACTATAAACTTTTTTACACTTAAACACATCTTGGATGAAATGACTGATTTCTGTTATAAGAAATACTGGCACCTGGGCTAGACTATAACTAGGCCACAGTGCTGTACTGCTAAACATGCGAAGGATTCGGTAACTAGTCAGTTAGTTAGATAGAGTTTAACGACCCAGTTTTCCACCTGTTGGTTCAAGTCTTTGCCGGCCACGCCCTTTTTCCAGTTGTGAATCACTGGATTGTTTTCCCTACTCCATTGCTTATGCGGAGCATCATGCACAACGGCAGTAGGTTCCTTTTTTAGAGTCTTTTGTATTCGAATCACAGTGGCGTAGGCAGGATGGAATTTTTGGGTGGGGGGCTAGGTAAAAGCGGGGGCCTGTTACCTCAGAGGGTCAGGCGCGGCAAGACTATCTAAGCGGAGCGCCACCATCAGTTGGTGCTGGGCGTGCAAGAAAATGTTGGGTTTTACAAACCCTCCAGATGGCTGGAAATGGCACTTCCCACGTGTTTTAAGCCGGTTGTGCCCAGCCTTGAAATACGAATCTCATGTCTGCCACTTCTCAAATAGTGTGAATAAAAAATCAATCTATGAAAAAATGATAATACATACCCTTTTTAGGGACACAAATTCTGGGCATTTCTGATCTGTGCCATGGCCTGGGGGATGAGACTGAAGGAAACCGGCATCTCCCTTTCTCTTGGGAAAAATTGTGAAATTAAGGAGAACGTAGATCGCAAATGGGGCAATATTTGAATAGATTTCGGCTTCAATAGGGAAACTAAATTTAGTTGTGTCCCCCTCTGAGAAATTTTCTTCACGTAAGATTTGCTCGATGCAAAATGGTGCTATGTTTGGCAAAACTTTGAACTGATTATAGGCCTACCTTTTTTGATTTTCCTATTTGGGGAGCATAAAAATTTTCAAAATACTCATTTTTATTCTTTGTAGAGATTTTACACGTGACATACATACAACCAAAGAAACAAAGCTTTCCGGTTTTCAGTGGTGTTTAAATGGAAAATGGTGCAGTATTTGATCAGTCATCGGTTTATTACCTAGTCATAATTAAAATATCTTAAAATATAAATCTCTCAAAAAATTTAAACCGCAAATCAGAAGTATGGATCATGCGGAAAACACATGAATGCGGACCTTGTGGACATATTTCAAATCCCTCCGGACGCCAGTGCCAACTAGTAAAAAGAGGACTTGTTGAAAAAATCGTTCTACAGTGGCACTTGTCATGGGAAGGAGTGAGGCAAGACATAGGCCTAATTGTTAGGGATGGATGGGAAGAATTATTCGAAGGCACCCTTATCACTAAAGGGCCAATCCTCTCACCTCAAACCACAATTTTGGTAGGGTGTACTGAAATTTTTCATTGGCCCAGCTCCTTGATTGACAGTTAATTCAAACAATGCAGAGTACCAAAGCGTTTATTACACAGTATGAACTGTACTGAGAGTGTTTTGTTTTTAAACATTGAGCTTTTCTATACTCGACTCGAAGCAATCAACTGAAATTGTGTCTGGATGAGGATGAATTTCAGACAATTGTGGGAGGAGCTTAAGTTAGAAGGTTAGGAGAATTGGTATTGCTTGGGGTGAGAGAACAGGGCCTTGAAGACATATTTTGTGTATGATAACGTCTAGGAATGGTAATGTAAGAATAATCTCCAGAGTATGATTGCCTTGTTTTCAGTAAATCAACCAGCCATCGAAAGGCAGGAGGGTCTTAACCTTCCTCCTTACCTCCTTTTTTTAGGTTTTACATATTCATCTTTTAAGTCGGATGTTTTATTGGTCTATAGGTGGTCTCTTTTTGTGGGGGTGTGGGGGAGGGGTTCTTCAGTAGTTAAAACATCTATCCTTCGTTCCACCAATCATTTTAGTTGTCTAAAAATTGTTCTGACGACGCTGGCCAAAATCTATGACTCAGAGCCGTCACGTTTACCGTTTTGTTGACTGAAGGGGTTACGATTTTCATTTTTATTTTCTTCTTTAAGAAATTCTAGGCGATTAGATGCCTGTGCACCTGGATTTCGCGAAACTGTTACGCAAACTTATATGAACCAAAGCTACATGCTTCTAAATCCAAGGGTAGTGTAACAATTATTTGAAAGTTAGGTGCAGCCATGGAAATTGAAGTAAGCTGTATGAAGTGAGCTGACACAGTTCAATGTTTTGTGGTAGGGCGCCACGACTGTCACTTAAAAAATGATTTGTATATATCTCCTTGCAAACAGTTGTCTAACAGGAGATTCAGCATACCTATTTCTAAAGATTATGGATAGGTTCCACACACAGGTAGGTCAGAGTTTGTTTTGAGGGTTTTTTATTTTGTAGGTCCTCTTTTCAGTTACAAGGCAACAGCAAAGAATAATGCAATCTGTAACCGTCTTTCACGTCATGAAACTTTATTGCCTCACAAATAAGCTGATGAACTATGTTCTTAAATCATAAAAACATGTTCACTTCGAATAGGCTATTTACTCATAGAACTCCAAAAGCCTACATGAAAAAAATGACGGTTATATTAGCACACTTGCATATTTATTACTCAAAAAGCAGAATGGTTATGACTTGTCTTCATGTTGGTAAAACAGATTTCATCGAAAAAACACAGATATGTGCATTTCTCTGAAATTTCCGCTATACCGATGTACTAACCACTGCCTACTACTCTATGTATTATATAAGAAATCTGAAACTCTGCTTACATAGGATAAAATTCCAAAGTTAGTTAGTTAGTCGGATGGTCGGTTGGTCGGTGAACTGGCAGTACGGTTCCATTTTTAAAGTCCTCGGTTTGATCCGTCCAGGGGTCGAACTCCATACCTCCAGGCTGCAATCCGGATGCTCTTATCACGGTACTATGCATCAAACAAAATACAAAGCAAGTACGAGCTAAGAGTTGGAAACCGAACACGGCTGTTTATAATGTCTACCCATTGAACAAGGCACTTGAACTTAAAAAAAGGCCAACCCCTAGTATAATAAACCATTCGATCCCCTTCACTTGCCGAATTGAGAAATTTAATCCGCTTTGCTGAATTCGGATATTTGGAGATCAACCAAACTTCCCCTAAACATTACCCTGTAACTCTGATTCCAAAGATCCCTTGATATTTTGTTTTTAATTAGAAAATATCATTAGATTATCCTGAATAATTACTCAAAATGTCCTTTTTTCCTAAGTCCTGTTCACTTACGTTGGTAGTTAGCCAGATAGTAGCCAGTCTACAGTACTTTTAAACATGCATGAACATCGATCATACAGTCACACAAAACGTCAGGACGATTGCCCGCTGTATCTTACCCTCAAGGTTCTCCTGCAAACAATTTTTCCCAATAGGGGCTTCTCGTAATGACAGAGTACCATGACCCAGAGAAATCCTAAGGTTAAGCTGGAAGGAGCGTCCTACAATAGTGAGCTTTAGATTTCACGACGCGGACGTCAGCTGCAACGTAATGACGTCACAACCTGCGTTTCCCCTGTCATTTAACAACTGAGTGTAGTGTTATTTAGCGTTGCGTTCGAAATGGCATAGATACAAATGACGTCATTTCGTTGTAAATGAGGTCCGCGTCGTGAAATCTAAAGCTCACTAATATATGAAATCGATGACGCACAAGGTTCACGTGCCGCGGGAATGCAATTGTGTGTACACCCTCCTCGCTGTGTGCGTAACGGACTTTGTGTTTTCGAACGCAATCGTACGGAGCGCTTTTTTATAAGCCTACGGTGACATATTGCTGCAAATGAAGGGCCACGCAAGAATTTGGTTTGGTCTATGGTTTTGGGTAAGGTTATGGTTAGATAAGAGTAAGGATTACTTTGTGTTCCTAACATTCTGGCACCAAGTTTACCCTCTGCAAGTCAAGTCTAGTGCGGGTTTTAAAATCTAGATCATCTTCAGCAGTCTTTAAAGGTAAAGAGCAGTCCCCCAAACTTATTTTGAAGAAAAAGCTAAATAACACAATTTTCATCGTATTTCTCTTCAAAGTATCTTTAATAACATTTTATGACTGTACTATGCATATTTAAGGTAAACCAAGGAGTTATTTCTGGTAAATTTCACATTTGAAGAGCAAAACCATTGTCACATGACTCCCAACAGCCAATCATGAAACTGGACAGTCTACTACACTTCTGCAATTTGGGATGACTGCTCTTGCCCTTTAAGTAACAGTGTCCTATCATTTAAACTCACACGCCTACAAACACAAATGCAAATTTGGTTGAAAGACCATTGCGATTTACCTACAAGTTGAAACTGTAATTCTTCATAAATATGGCGTATGCAGTTGTCACAAAACAATTTAAGATTGTGCGTCCAAAAGCCAAACTTGTTTCCCGGCGGCACTTGGTAATAATCTACTTGACCCGCGTTTTATTGCAGCAATATACCCAACGTCACCATATGCCTATAAAACGGCACGATTGCGTTCGATTTGGGTGCACAAAAGTATGATACATACCATAAAACTACATTCCCTGCGTGACCCGACAGTTTCGTCCGTTTTCATTGGGGCGTTTCCGTTGGTGTGATCCTTCCAGCTGAAACTTAGGATTCCTATAGCATTATACCTCCCTCTCCCTGACGCAAAACAACGATATGCTTTCGAGAAACACATTTTAGGAATCACATACAGTTGTTGATTGTTCGATAAAAATTACCAAAACACATATTTTGTTACCTCTTTCGATACACAAATGATATGAGAGAAAACTGATAAAACGAAACTAAGCACAAAATGACCCCAATAGCGTTGGTGATGTGGATGTTTTTATCACATAAGCAGTGAGTAACAGGCGTTCCCATTTGAAAAGCACTTCAGGCGAACACCTTGATACTAAACCGCCCTTGATACAAAAATCAAGATAAACTGACATTTCATATCCGGAGTCCTTGTACAGAAAATGAGATCTTTTTATCATCCAAAAGTGACACCGTTGAAAAACTCAGGCAATAAACATTGCACAGCCGAAGATGTGTGTAAATAAATCTATGATAAGACGCTTTTAGCATGTTCTCATAAAGCCACCTAAAATTTTGGCTGATCTCTTAAGTGTCTTTTTATCGTGCACGAGGATACTGTTGATTAGGTTTTCTGACAAAAACAAAATAGGGAAACAAATTTTCTCCACATCCTTCAGTCGACCACTTTGTAATTTGGAAAACTGCAGCGAAAATTGTTTGACAAATTTCAAAACACGAGTTCTGCCAATTACCTTTTGTTTCTAGTAAAGAAACGATAGAAATATAAGTAAACAGGACGTCTTAAAGCAATTTGTTTAAAACATGATTACAAACCGAGGGAAGATTGAAATTCTTTGGGCGTGAGTATACTTTCTTTAAACTATTGATATTTAGTGAAATAAAGGACGATACTAACCCACTTGCATACTTACCACCAGTGGCGTAGCCAGGGGAGGCCTGGGGGCCTAGGCCCCCAGATATTCTTCAGCCCCCCCGATTTTTGGCGTCCTGATAAAGTAATTGAAAAAAATAAAATATTTGAACGGAAATAAACTTTGAAGTACTTCCTTCAAAACAGCTAATAAATATAATGTGTAAAAATTGAAAAAAAAAAAAAACATGGATGAATGTGTGTAAATCACATTTCGTGCGCACGTATGAAATCAAGTAATAACTTCAAAATGCCTACTTTCACTAAATTAGATACCGGTTGTGATCTGCACTGTCGTTTACTGCATTTCACTTAGAAGATGAAACGAGAGTCTCGACGACAAACATTAATGTGACTTTGTTAGGTTAAGACCTTTTTTGCCTTTCGGATAGCTGATTGATTTACTGAAAATAAGGCAATCGTACACTGGAGACCACTCTTACACGACCATTCCTATACTTTATCATACACAAAATATGCCGTAAGCAGGTAAGGTACTACCTTCGGCTAATTCTTCCCTTCCATCCTTAACAAGTAGGCCTAAGCCTATGTCGTGCCTCACTCATGCCCATGACAAGTGCCACTGTAGGACGTTTTTTTCGACAAGTCCTCTTTTTAGTAGTTGGCACTGGCGTCTCCGGGGGATTCGTAAAATGTCCACAAGGTCCTGATTTCATGTGTTTCCCACATGATCCATATTTCTGCTTTACGGTTCAATTATTTTGAGAGATTTATTCGTAGTATTTTAATTTTGACTACGTAATGTACCGATGGACAAATAATGCACCATTTTGCACATTGTTTCTTTGGTAGTATGTACGTCTTTTGTAAAATCTCTACAAAAACTAAAAGTATTTTGATATTTTTCATGCTCCCCAAGAAGGGAAAATCCTAAAACTTAGGCCTATAATCAGTTTAAAGTTTTGCCAAACATAGCACCATTTTGCATCTAGGAAATCTAACGCAAAGAAAGTTTCTCAGAGGGGGACACAACTACTTTTGGTTTTCCCGTTAAAGGGTAAGGTACACTGTTAAAAAAATTCTCTGCAAATTTACATAATTTTTATGGCAATTTTTTTTTCCAACCAAATAATGTTTTTTTTTACAGCCAGACTGTAATCATGAAAAAACATTAAGGGTTTGTTTTTTCTTTACAGTTTTTGCATGTAAATTAGTTTACGAAAGTCTACTGTAAATCGAATTACAGAATTGTTCTGTTTTGTTTACCTTAATTTTATGTGAATTTACAGCCTACTGTTTTCATTCCCGACGTTTTAATATTTATTATAATATCGCTTTTTTACCTTTCATCTGTTATTACGTAACATACACTTCATCATTACGTAGATCAGGTATTTGCTTATCAACGTAATGTGTCGTTACGAAGTTGATTTCAATCAAAACACATTGAGGATACTTTGTTGTCATATTGTTGTCAAGTAGACTGCTATCACTAGGAACTTTGTAATTGGAAAGTCACATTTTTTGTACAATATAATAATTGTTTTTTAAAAATATGACAAAGAATGCAAATACATTGGTTGCAAACATTTCCAGACAAAGTAAACAATAAGTTTATCACTTCCTGATTAAAAAACGCCAAAGAAGATATTATTCAAAGCAACAGCAATCCTTTTGTTAGGAAAATGCCTACAAAATAAGCTCCACCCATTTATGCAAAATGAGATTTACGTCATAAAGTGGTAAATTTACAGACTCTATCAAGTAAATTTGTGAAACGTTTTTAATTTGCTCCGATCCAGTGCATGAGCGCCTGTGGCGATGAGTTGACATCAGTATACCAATTGTCAGTGCTCTGAAATTAGGGCCTTACAATTTCTTTTTACTTAAAAATGTGTGACAAAACATGATGTATGATAGTTATAACTAAGAACGTAATAACTAAGTATGCTAAAATGATCATTACTTGTTAGTGCCGTGGTGTTTATGCAAATTACTTGTAAATACTTGTAAATATTATATTTATTTCTTAAAATTCTGTACATACTTGTTTGCTTATGTGTATTTGAAGGTTGAAATAAAGCGTTCCTTCAAAAAAAAAAAAAAAATAACTAAGTATGCTTTTATAATAAATGTAAGTCAATTTTCAAATAGGGCCATAAATTTGCCAAAAATGTTTTTCTTTAAACTGAAACGTCGCAGAACGATGCATGTTATATATTGAAAATTTTCTGGCTATTTCTTATTTGTTTGTTTGGGCTTATTTTTGTTTCTTTTTCAGCTTAAAAACAAAATGAATGTTTGTTAAATGACAGTATTTTTATGTGAAATCAGAAAAATACAAAATACTGTTAAAATTTCTGTAAATTTACAGAAAAAGTTTTACAAAGCAGTAAAATTTGGTAAAAAAAGCAGACAGAAATGGGTTTTCAAATAAACAGAAAATACATGTTAAAAAACCTCTTTTTTATTGTAGCAATACAAAGTGTCTCTAAAGATACAGAAAATCTCTATGAAAAGTAAAAAACAAAAAGTTTAAGATAAAAAAAAGTCTGTAAATTTACAGAAATTTTTAACAGTGTACTGCCTTAGGTAAGCTGAAATCCATTCAAATATTGCCGCAATTGCGGCTGGGTACATCCAGTTTAAAACACGTGGGAAGTGCAGTTTACGGCCATCTGTAGGGGTTTCAAAGCCAAAAATTTTCTTGTACGCTCCGCGCCAACTAATGGTGGCGCTCCGCTTAGATAGTCTTGCCGTGCCTGACCTCCGGAGGTACCAGCCCCCCCCCCCACTTGTTACCTAGGCTCCCCCAAAAATCCCATCCTGGCTACGCCACTGCCTACCACCTACTTATATATTTCGAGCGCGTGACACAACACCGCTGCAAAATGTTAACAAAACCTTAATGAGTGGTTGGAGTAACCCCCGCCTGGCTCCTTCTAAAAGAGGGATCCCTGTTAAGCTCGGATTTATGGGTATCTAATCGAAGAATGGACTTCATCTCTTGATTGGTCCCTTTCTTAAATTCTTAAAAAGCTCTAAAGTGTAATGAATTTCATGTATGATATCTGGTACTTTGAAAGGATGAAATACTCGGCAACCGGAAAACGTGGACTGTTAAGAATGCTATAATTATGGTTATCAAACTTAGTCTGAATGACACTGTCGTTTCCCACGAGAATATATCGATCACGATACGTTCAAAATGTTCCGAGTGTGACACCACTGCTCTTCCTCAGTTGCAAAATGTGTTAACCCTTGATTCTTCCTTATCTTGGAATTCTCACATAAAAACCAAAAAGTATAACATATCTCATTTTTTTTAAGTCTTTAATTCAGATATTGTTGTTCATATTAGTTAACAGAAGCCTACAGAGTCCTACTTTGAATTCAGTGGGCCAACTTATTGAATGTCACACTTAACTTATAAATGTACAAAGTACATGTAGTAAGCAAACTTTCGTTGTTCATAGCATATCATTTTAATCAAACCGAAAGATGCTTACCTTGAAGTCGCATCACAATGTAGACATGACAGTGATTGTTACACCTTATATCAGAATCATCATGAACAAGGCTGTTCGGAGCGGGTCTAGACATTTTGTAATGAAGGACTGAATTAACTCGACACACTGCTTAAGTGGAGAGCCACCATGATTTGCCCGGAGCGTACAGAGTACAGAAAATTTTGAAATAACGCCACAGAAATGACATTTTCCATGCTTGTTGGTGGAATCCAGTCAGTCATTATTTTTAGCAAATATTGCAATGACATGATGCGTTAGTAAGAAATGAGTATTCTGCACAGTTCCCAAGTAAAACGCTTTACTATAACTGCATGAAACTGTGAAAAGGAATGCAGAGAAGGTTACTCATTGGAAACCTAGTTCCTATGCGCAATGTACAAACTACGCTTAGGCACTAATTAGTTAGCAACGTGAGAATGATGAAAAATTTTAAAATAAATTGTCAGTTTATGAACTTCAAAGGAAAATGGCAATGCATCTCATACCGGTTACATATTTCTGATCATCGAACTTGGATTGGCCCTTTATGTGTTTGAGAAACCTGAATTGCTGTTCAGGCTTTTACATGCCCGAATTTACCTGTGAGGGAAATTGCATGACACTAGAAACTGGTTCTTTTGCGCCATTTTCCAAAGTAACCTGGAGGTGCATAATTAATTGCTAGCATCCCAAAACAACAAGCGCGTCGATTACTTTCCAGCCAACAAATCTCCAAAGTTCGTGGTATACAAAGGGCACGTTCAGGCGACGAAAGTGATCAAAATCACGGTAGGCCAACAGTTTAATCCTCTGTAATCATGCAACATCAACCACTACAGGAACCTCGATTATAATGTATCGCATGATTAATTTACAGTAAAGACATATTTTTTCTTCGAAATATGTCAAAATTTGTGAGATGGGTTTTTCGTTTCTCCCCCGTAATAGCTTATGATCACTATCAATCTAGCTAAGGCAGTGCAAACCGATGTCAGCGATACAAGTTCGATAAGCCCCATTTCAGTGCTCTTACGTCTTGTTTGTGGTATTTTTACATTAACTATTTCACTTTCGGACTTCTAAATCTTAATGACACTGTGGTCGACAGAAAAGAGATGCAATCATATGGTGGCATATATTCGTGAACATTTTTGGAGGGCATGTTGGTCTGCCAAGATGTACACACTGGTGGATATAAACATTTGACTTAATATAGTCTAATTCGGTATCATCAAGAGTCATTCACATGCTCTTTAAAATGTCGACTAAACACATTATGTTGAGATGGTCATGACAACATGATGTGGCACGTTGTTCCAAACGTTTTCACAACTCTGTCTTGTGCTATGGACCAGAATTGGAACCTGAGGCAACATATACTACAACACACCAACCGTTCACAACCAATACATAGCGCACTTGGGCTAGCTTGCACTGCATGTGCAAACAGAAATAATAATCGGTGCCACTCATGACATTAATAGACCAATCAGCTATACACAGAATTCTTGTTGTCTTGAGGAATGCAAGAAGAAGAATCCAAATAGATTTTCTCCCGGACTGAATATCATACAAGGTCCCTGAAATTGGTATTTGTGTTGTAAGGAAAAGCCCCCTTCAGTATCCCCTAGATAAATAGGCCTAATTTGCTTATTTTGGTGTATATGCAATTGTTGCTGTGGAAAGGGGATAGGGCCAGGAAAGCTACCTCCGAACCCGCACCTGTCTGTGGAGTCTAATTCCTACTAGCTTTTTTTTTTTTTTTTTTTTTTTTGTTGTTGTTGTTGTTGCTGCTGAAAATTGAGGAGAAGTCGATTCCAACTCGGTCAAAGCAAAAGGAACGTAATACAAATTTTACCTTAGTTAATACATAATTGAATGATCATTTACACTCTTAAAACATGGAGGTTAACTTTAGCCACGGTCGGTTTTATTTAATCCAACACAATCCTGGTTAAGTTTCCTCGTTAAATTAAATCAAATCATAATTACTGTAACCTTAATTAGTGTGGAGGACGAGCCTGTGATGTTGGCCCAACAAGTTCACAAGCCTAAGGGCTCTTGCGATTTTTACTTAATTTGCCATATTCCAGTGAACCTTCTTTACGCAAATCTTCGTCACCTGCTTCTTACTTCACTAAGGATGAGTGATGTTGGGGAAAAAAGAGGAAGACCTGCTGGCACTTCTAAGAAGAAAAATGTTGGAGCGGACTACGCCCAACAAACATTGACTAGCCTAACTCGGAGCCTACCGAACGTAGCTACGTGTGTTGAGCCTGAGGCTGAGTATAGTGATGTGGAGAGCGTTACGGAGACTTTGGCAGAGAAGGTAGACGCTGCAATTGAGAAAATTTTTGCTGAACTCAACAAAGTTCGTACCGAGTTTAAGAAAGCTATAGACCGTCATTCAAAAGAAATTAAAAGTTTGAAATCAGAAAACTCTGAACTCAAAGAGAAGTATGAATCCCTACGATTGCAAATTGTCGACCTTGAAACTTCCCGCGATAAACAAGCAGAGTCAATCAACAAAAATGAACGTTTTTCGAGGAGAAACAATCTAAGACTGGTTGGAATCAAAACTGAGAACGATGAAAATTGCGGAAATAGCAAGGGAAGTTTTTCGTAAGGCTGGGGTGGCCGACTGCCGGATTGAGCGTGCCCACCGTGACGGGAGAACCGTCAATGGAAGAGACAGACACATATTGGTAAAACTTTCTTTTTACCAGGATAAAGTTACAGTTCTTAGAAATAAGAGGCACGCTCTGCAAAATGAATCCTACTATGTGATAGAAGATCTTACCAAGGTTGACTTGACCGAAAAACGCAAATGGTCCAAGAAGGCAGCGGAGCTTTTCCAACAAGGCACCCGGCTCCATTTTTCAGCAGGGCTCTGGCGTTCATCGAATGGGAAACCTTATGTCTTCAGTGCTTAATCAGGTCATTCTCTGATCGACGCTTTGTATGTATCTTTCAGGGATTTCGATGTTTTTATATTCAGGCGACGTACATCTATAAATTACTGTGACCAGTAATTGATGATAAACGTCATGCAGAAGGTATTTATGTTTACTGGAATCCTTCTTTTAGATATTCTCTGCCAGCCCGGGCATTAGTCCTTGAACTTCAACACAATCTGGTGTTGAGCCTTTCCTGATGGAGAAGGATTGTCCTTATCGACGAGGATCAGTCTCCTTTTCATCCATTCGGATTAGATGTTTTTTAACTTTTTTCTCATCTCCTTTGACTTTGGATTTATTGCAAGTTTACTTACTGTGTAAGTACTATCATGCATATTTGTATGTCACACGTTGTTTAACAGCTTCATTCGTGATGTCCCTTTAAAGTTTACTTATTTACTTTACTATAAAAACAAAATATGGCAACCTTAAAATTTTTGTCATTCAATGCTAGGGGTCTTAGACAGTCGCAAAAACGTAGACGTTTGTTTGCATACCTTCATAGACGTAAGGCGGATATCATTTTCTTACAAGAATCTCACAGCTGTCTTAGCGATGAGAAATATTGGGCTAATGAATGGGGAGGTCAGATTTTTTTCTCACATGGTTCCACCACCAGTCGGGGTGTTTGTTTACTCTTAAACCCAAGTTTACAGGCTACCATTCTTAAGCTTACTGTTCATATGCATGGGAGATATTTGATGGTCGATTTAAAGTGTATGGATACTGTTACCACTGTGGTTGGAGTACACGGTCCTAATGAAGATAACCCATCGTTTTTTAACGAACTATCACGTCACTTAAGTAGTTTTCAAAATAATATCACTATCATGGCTGGAGACTTCAACTTCGTTTTTAACTTAGAAGTAGACAAGGTAGGTGGATTACGAAGGACAAATTTTAAAGCTAGAGATGAATGTCTTACCTTAATGTCTGTGTATAATTTAGTAGATATATGGAGGGATAGAAACCCGTTCTCAAGGTTTTTTACTTGGAGTTCCAGTGTTACCCCTGGAATTCACTGTAGGCTCGATTTTTTCTTGATTTCTCGTAATATTGATCATAATGTTACTGACGTTTCCTTTTCGCCCGGGATCCAGTCAGATCACTCTTTTATATCCTTGTCTATTTTGATGACTCCTGTGAAAAGAGGTCCCGGCTATTGGAAATTTAATAACTTTCTTTTAAACGATAGTCTTTTTAATAAAATTATTGAAGATATTATTCGTGACGATGCTGATAACCCGAGTTCTGAAAACCCTAGTACCCGATGGGAAATTCTTAAATTTAAATTTCGTCAGGCTTCTATGAAGTATGCTAAGCAAAAAGCTTTTGAGAGACGTCAAAACGAGGAACTACTTTTACTGAGAATCTCAGCTCTAGAACGACGACTCTTTCACACAGAGTCTATGGAAATTCGTTCTCAGCTTGAAGCTGCGCGAAACGATTTACTTTCTTATTATGACTATAAGCTTAAAGGTACTATCATCAGATCTAGGGTAAGGTGGGTTGAGGAGGGCGAAAAAATACTAAATATTTTTTGAACCTAGAAAAACGAAATAAACAATTAAATCATATTCGTCGGCTTAAAAATTCAGAGGACCGTCTTATAAACGAACCTAATGAGATTCTCAGGGAGATTCGGTATTTTTACACCTCTTTATACAGTTCCGATAAATCATCAATAGATTTTAATTATGATGATGTAATTCATCCCGAAGTAAGTGCGGAACAGGGTACACTTCTGGATGGGGAGCTAACTTTAGAAGAATGCTCCTCTGCTCTTAAGCTCTTAAATAATGACAAAGCTCCTGGAAGCGATGGTTTAACTACAAATTTTTATAAGCATTTTTGGCACTTGCTTGGCCATCTGGTTGTTGCATCTGTGAACTGGGGTTATAACCAAGGCTCGCTTTCGTGTGAGCAGGTACGAAGTGTTATATCTCTTATCCCTAAGTCAGGGAAAGATCCCTCTTTGTTAACTAATTATCGACCCATATCCCTTTTGAATACAGACTATAAAATTGGAGCCAAAGCTATCGCTTCTAGACTAAAATCAGTTATCCAAAACTTGCTTAGTCCAAGTCAGACTGGTTTTCTCAAAGATAGGTTTATTGGTGAGAATGTAAGATTTGTCTTAGATTTAATAGACTATACCAAAGAAAAAAAAATACCAGGTTTCTTATTTTTGATCGATTATGAAAAGGCTTTTGACAAATTGGAATGGAATTTTATTCAGGCGGTACTTTCATTTTTTAAATTTAGCAATAGTTTTAAACACTGGATCTATACTTTGTATAATAATGCCCAGGCATGCATTTGTAATAATGGTTATTCATCGGGCTTTTTCCCAATTCAAAGAGGAGTTAGGCAAGGCTGTCCTCTAAGCCCGTTCCTATTCATTCTTTGTGTAGAAGTACTTTCCTTGAAAGTTAACCAGTCAAGCCGTATTAAAGGTATCTCTATTAATGGTGTTGAGACTCGTGTTATTCAGTATGCGGATGACACTTCATTCATACTTGATGGTAGTCAAGAAACTTTAAAGGAGTTGCTTTCTGTTCTTGATATTTTTAATCAAGCATCTGGGCTAAAGATTAATTTTTCAAAGTCTCATTTGTTTCCTTTGGGTCCTTTTGTTAACGAAAAGCCACTCTTTCTCACCGATTTGAACATTGAGGTCACCTTGGGTCCTGTCAATATGTTAGGTATTGCATTTACTCATAATTCAGATGACTTATTTCGCCTTAATTACCAGCCGAAGCTCTCTCGGCTAAAAAAAACTCCCTTCGAGTCTGGGCAAGTCGTGACTTAACCCCTATTGGCCGTAACATTATTCTTAAAACTTTTGGGCTTTCTCAGCTAGTGTATCTTTTTCTTGTGTTACCCAACCCCCCAGGCAATTTTATCAAAGAACTCGAGAGAACTATTTTTGATTTTGTTTGGGATGGTAGTCCAGACAAAGTTAAACGCTCGACAATTATCAATCCTATCAATTTAGGAGGCTTAAAAGTTACCCATATTTTTAGTTTCATTAAAAGTTTAAAATGTACATGGATTAAGCGTTATTGTAATGACTTGAATGGACCCTGGAAAAACTTTTTCCATATAGCATTAAAGAAGTATGGTCATGAACTTTTATTTAATTGTAACTGTAAACCAGATGATGTTAAATCCATTTGTAATATTTTTGTTAGACAGGTTGTGCAATCATGGTGTGAAATCTCGTATGTTCCCCCTAATACAAATTATAGCGCCCAAATCGTTTGGAACAATTCAGATATTAAGATTAATGGTGAAATTGTATTTTATAAATTCTTGCTTGACAAGAATGTTAAGTATGTCAAAGATTTTTTTGACAGACAAGGGAATCCTTTACCCTATGATGCCTTTAAACGTAAAACAAATGTAACGAGTTTACCGTTTACGTTGTATTATGGTATAATACGAAGTATACCCACCAGTTGGAGGGACCCGTTGACTTATGATAATGGTAATGAGAACGTGAATGAAATATTTTTTGCAAATTATATGAGAGCACATAGATCTTCACAATTTATTTATAACAAGTATTTACTATCTATAACTGAAAGGCCAACAGCTATTAATAAATGGGTCGTTTCTTTTGTTAACTTAACAGATTGCGACTGGACCCGTATTTATTGTACTCCCTGGTTTTCCACGTCCGAAGCCAAATTACAATATTTCCAATTTAGGTTTATACATAGGGTACTCCCGCTTAATAAATATCTTTTTCTAATGGGTAAGTCCGAATCCCCAAATTGTACTTGGTGTGAGGAGGAAGAAGAAACTTTTGATCACGTTTTCTGGGAATGCAGACGTATTTCACATTTTATAAAAGGGGTAGAAAACTTGCTCTTCAATCAGTATCCTGTTTTCTCAAAACAAAGCTTCTTTTTCACGTATGACAAAGCCAAACACCCTTTCAATTTTTTGGCGCTACATATGAAACATTATATTTTTAAATGTAGACTGGTAAAAAGTATACCAGAGGTGGATGCTTTTTTTCGTATATTTAAATTTAATGTTAAAGTGGAACAATATAAAAAAGTAAAAAACAAGAATATCGTAAATATTTTTGATATTAGAGAAGCATTTGCTTCCTGTGGGAATTTATTTTCAGAGTAGCTTTGCAAAAACAGAAGAACTCTGGCATTGTATTTTAGACTCGTTGAGTTATTTTCATTTGCATTTGAAAAGGGAAGCACATTTATGTTATTTGTATATATTATCACGATGGATGTACTGTATGCATATAATCTGAACACTAATATTGAAGAATAAAAGGAGGAAAAAAGTGTTATTGTTATAGTGTTATTGATCTAGGATTTGCATTTAAATTCAGCCATGATTATGTTGTGGTATATAGAACACCGATCCTGGATAAGTTTGCCCCTGTGTTTAAAGAGTGTACATTCCTGGGTTGGCAACGAAGCTGTAATCAAGGGAGGATCCAGAAGGGGCGAGGGGGAGACCGTCTCCTCTAGGTCGACCAAGAAATTTTTAATAAGTCAAAGTAAAGTAATAAAAGCCAAGTCTGGACAAGTTATGTACGATATTTGTGGTTTATAGGTATGGTGAGATGTTTATACGCTGACCTCGGTTTTATGAAAACAGTATATTGTCTGGCTGTAATTTAACTGAACGCTCTTTCAAATGTCTAAATTCTGTGTCTAAGTAACGTCTGTCATACCTTTAGTTACAATGACAAAAGGTCCTTGACAATCTGCTGTTCCAGATTTGACTTTTTTAATTTTTTTTTCAATTTTGACTTATTTTGGTCAACCTAAAGGTGGCCGAGAAACGCTAAACGATGCCCCCGTGCGAATTACTTTTCATTGTATGAAAAAGCCGCCACGACAAGGCTATGATTCATTTCAAATGTTCTCAAAAATTGTTTATTTTGTTTTAGTTTTTATCCAGGCGCTAATGAAAGTTTCACAGAATATATTTTGCAGTCTTTTATCTGAAGTGAAAAGATGAAGAGCAACTCACATTATACAGCATGCACAGAGTTTCCTTACTGCACATTATTGCACTTGCATTACATCCTTGCATGTCCACCAGGATCTTGAGCAATAAACTGTAGTAGGTTTGTGTCTGCACAAGGACATGCCTCATCACAGTAAACAGGGAGGTGTTACTTTGACAAGGTAACAATTCCTTGGTTTGTGGTTAGTAGGAGTAACCTTGGAGTTGAATTGAAACTGTCTGAGGGATGCAGATGATTTCATACAAACTCAAAATCTGTGACTTCTTAATTGGCCAACACCGAAATATTTTCAATTTCTCTACAATCATTTCGAGTGCCAACTAAATTTTAAGACTTTGGGATGGCGTTGGGACAAGGCGTTGCATCTGGGAGGAATTTCGGGTAGCAGAAACCCCTTTAAAAATATCCTTTCCACCACCTCTGACGGTATTTGCATGTATAAATATGCATTGCGGTTGGTTTAGTTTTCCGAAGGTTTATTACCAACGGACCCATAACCATAGATATATGCCTAAAACTTTAGTGAACTAATTCCACCAAAGTTAAATGTGAAGCCATGTATAGTATCGGTGTAAAGGATTCAAATTCTACTCAGTCGATGACCCTAGTCCTTAACACCGATTCCGAGTGGATATTTTCATGTTACGATCTGTTACATTGTATACCGTAACGTTCATACCGTAATGAGTATTTGTCTAAATTGAGCATACCACAAATTTAGTGAAATATCTAATGTTCCTCTTCACCGAAGTTCGTTCGAAATATTAATCCGATAATGACCACCTAAATTGTTAACTGTGAAGAGCTTGGTGAGCTCTGCCATTTTAACTCCTGCTAAAAGTTCCATGATGGTTGTGTTCCCACTTTATTAAAGCAGGTTGTGCTGTTATTTTTACGTTTCCAGTGTCCATCAAATGTATGGGCTGTACTCCATACAAATGTAAAAAGCTTTAAAACTAACGTACCTTAGTCCTTTTTCCGAAAATGAGCAAAGATTCGAAAAATTTTCAAAAAGATTTCAACGGTTTCGAAACGCTGTTCTACCTTTTTATCTCGCTCAAGCTTCGCCCAATGAATCTGATGCATATTCAGAAGGTCATTTTGAGAAGAGGTCAAGCAAAGCGTTAACATAAAACAGAAGGTAAAATTTCGTGCAAGTGATACATACGTTATTCGAACGGCGTTTCATTTGCGAACACAGATTCAGTGACAAATCCCTATTCACTCCTTTCGGCTTCATCGTTCAGTTTTTAATTTTGTCGCTGGTTGTGCGATTTTAATCCGTCCCAAGTTTCAAGATAATGTTCACTTTCTCTTTGGTTTGATGCTAGGGCTAAAAGACATTCAAAAAGAAACTTCGGGCGACAGTGAAACAAACTATGAGTCTATTCTGTATTGAGAACGGTTGTGATAGAAGTCGAGAAATGCATGTACACAACATGTGTGATACATTGCCAATACGTACATCGTTGTGGCAAAGGGTAAACGATATGGATAGGCATAATTTGACGTCATTCATTTCTTACATTGTGATTGGTCAAACTGAGATAGGCGCTGGTTTGACTTTGCATAAGAGTTTAGCCGAAAAAAAAGTTGATGAAGTTTCTTTCTATCGTAATTAACGCTCTAATTAGTAAAATTTCACCGGAAAAAATCCTGTCGTGAATGATTTCTACCGGGTTGTTATCAAATGGAAGATTAACAATGAAGGTTTTTTTTTTCTCACCAAACAGCATAACCTGCTTTAACTTCTGTACTCAGCCTGCCACATTGCAGTCACTAGACCCCTTTCTTTTCTGTCTCCAAAGGACATAGTTCTTCAGTTCCTCTCGCAGACCTTTTTGAAGCATCATCGTTTTCACAGTAGCAGTATTTCAGTCACTTACGTTAACATCTACGACTGGATTCATCCTCTAAGAAATTTCTGCGCCCTTCGCGCATGTTTACCCGTAAATCATGTGAAACATGCCTGAGGCACCATACCCTGTGAGTGGTTACCCCAAACTCTTATTACGGCGTCACAATACTAACAAACATATTAATAATCTAAGGTGGTGTTTCCTATGACAGCTGTTAGTAAAACTTAGAAGTTGAGCCTTTAAACACTCACAAACAAACCAAACTCAGGCTGCTTTTCGTCCCTATGTCAGTCCATATCAGAATTCCTAGCTATATTGGCCCTGACTGACAAGTTCTGCATGTAGGCCTTTGCTGGATGTCTTCGGGGGATGTAAAGATTTTAAGGAATAATTGCCCAGTGAAGGCTCCAAAGTATGCCAACCTGACATACGTGAGGGGTTAATTCTACAGGAGAGGGCCATAACATTTCCAGTCCTGGAGTTATTATCTCATGAGTCTTTAAGGCCGTTGGACCTCCCAATAACAAATTTGATTTGATTCTGTAAATACTTTTATATGAATTCCAGTGAAAGACTTCCCTCCAGTTTGAATGTCAAAAATCGAATATCCCTAAACAATTACTGGGAAACACCCCTCGTTGCCGTGCAAAGAACTTCTCGGATCATTAAATGGGTAGAACTGAAGGTATGGAGGACTATTTCTTCTTGTCTCTTGAGGCACTTCGAAACTACTTTTTGGGTTCAAATTTCTTACATCACGGGAGTTTCCGGGGCTTCGCGTGAACCCCCATCAGGGCTGTGCCCATGGACCCCACCGGGACTTTGCCCCTGGACCCCTCCAGGGTCCCTTAGTCGAGCCCTTGAACGCTTTGCGCTCAATGGTGCACCTTTGGGAAACATTGATCGCCCACCTTAGAGCAATTCTTAGATCCGCCCTTGGGCTGTCCTTTGCTCAAAAATCCCGTTGGGCCATGTATGGAAATTTATAGCTGGTCCAGATATGGAATTTGTATCTGGCTTTAACAAAAGTTGTGCAGATATAACTTAATATAACATAAAGGAAAATATAGCCCGTATAAAATTTGTAATAGCTCAAATTTCGTGTGGGACAGATATGGTGATTATATGAATCACATAAGGATTTTATATCCAGGCGATATCTAGACCATATATGTCTGCACTAAAATTAATAAGTGCACTACCTTTGTGTGAAGCGTATCAGAATCCTTGCTTAGCCAGTACTTTTTCTAAAGTCCTCCCGACCCTCTGGCAATGGGCCATGTTGGCGAAACCAAAACCTTTGCTGCTTCCCGAAAGAGCTATTACGTTTACTGAAGGACAATACGTGACCAACTTCATGGCCCTCAGACCATTTACATTATTTTCCCGTCATGTATGGCTCCATTCTAGACTGGATGGAAAGAACAGATACTTCAAATAATCCTAGCCAAAGAACCGATCTTTTTCTAAAGTCCTCCCGACCATCTGGCAAATGGCCATTCGGCAAAACAAAAACTTTAAACTGCTTGCCGAAGAAGCTATAACGTCTACTGAAGGACAGCACTTGACGACCAACCTGACAGACCGATCGAGAAGCGATCTTTTTCTAAAGTCCTCCCGACCGTGTGGCAAAGGGCCTTTCGGCGAAACAAAAACTTTCATTGCTTAACGAAGAAGCTATCACATCCACTTTTTTAAAGTCCTCCCAACCCTCTGGAAAAGGGGCGTTCGGCGAAACCAAACTTGAACTGAAGGACCTAAGCCAGTTAAGTGTAAGGACTATCTGAGCATCTCTAACAAAGTTTAAATTGTATTACTTTGAAGTACTTAATAGTGAAGAACAAAACTGCTTTGAAGTGCCTACTTTCCAATGTTTACAATGCGTTGTTGGTTTAAAATTACCGTATGTGGCAATATTCCAACATATTAGTTTTGTTGAGGGTTTCACGGTTTTTCACATTTTTTTGAAGGAAAGAACTTTATTACCATTGAAAACCACGGTTTTTCGCATTTTACTTCCTTAATCATAGAAAAGAAAATCAGTGCTCTAAATTCCTGAACACTCCTACATTGGAAATTCATCTGCGTATATAAGTACATTATGGGTGAATATTTGGAAAATGATTTACATGTTATGATTTTTTTAAGGAAAAACTTTATTCCCATGTTGAAAATATATACATATGTACATATATATTAAACATAGGTTGGAAAATAAATATAACACTTACAAATATTTACGACCTAATTAATTCAACTTACAATATCATTACATTAACATCATAATTTAATTAACTTACATCACATTTTTTAAATTGGAAGGAAGAAATTTTCTTTTCTTGACTTATATACATATGTACATAAGAACATTGGAAAATAACTAAAATGCAAATGTTAACAGTAATTACAGTATGAAACCTTTTTTCCAAATTATAAATAAGGTCACCATTCCTCAGGGTAACACATGACCTATCCTTGATCCACATTTTGAAAAATTTTTCCTTCGAAAATCTTCTGTAATCTGCTTCGATTCTGTCTTTAATAGTTTAAATAATTATTGACAGTATTTCTTGATAGCTTTGAACTTCTAACTCGAAAACATGTAAACATCTTGATTTCCAGAGGATAAATTTAGTCACACAGAAGATAAACCAAATTCTGTTAAAAACCTGCTTCCTGCAGTTTATATCGGGAAAGCTAAACATAAACAAGTGGGTGTCAAAATCAACAATACTTCCTCCTAACTTTGTGAAAATATCTTTGACCCATGTTAGAATGGGCTGGACTTTTGGACAATCCCAAAAAATGTGGACTAAAATCTCTACGTAAGTTCAACCGTCAAAGGGACAAATACCATCACCATGGCCATACCCCAGTCTTTGATTCTTTTCCCCGTATAATGAACTTAGTGAGCTAGTCTCCACTGGAAATCCATAAGCTTATTATCAAGAAACAAACCGAAGGCTAAATCTCAAATTTTGCTCCAATGGTAGTTGGGGTGCTTGTTAACGATAGAGATAGTAACATCATCCAGTCTTAACTTTTTCACAATATCCTCAGTATTCCGACATGAATTGGCAAAACTTTTGTCCGCACTAAACAATTGTTTCAAAATGGAACACGAATGTATTAAGGAAGGGGAACACAATCACTATTAGGCCTAGAATTGGACCAGATAGGGGGGTAAACACCACGCGGTTGCTTTGCAACGAAATAGCGGACTGTCAATAGGTGTGCGGGCAGGTCTTTTCCAAGAAGAAGAGGGAACAACGGTTTAACCAGCAAGGCATTCATTTTAACTTTCAAGTCATCGATACCTAATCCCCCACAATTCTTTGGCAAAGTAATAACGTCACGGGAGACAAGATCAGGTTTGTTTACTCCCCATATAAAGGCGAACACAGCTACCCGTTCAGGTATCGGAAAAACTGGGCCCCAAAAGTAAAATAGTGGGTAAACCGCCATGTTAACGACCGTGGCTTTCTCTATGAGGGTTAAATGCCTTCCTGACCAAGTTCTGACTCGAGACTGCGTAGTTGTGATTTTGCTGGCCCAATTGCTAAAAAAACAGAATCACAAGTACCGAACACTATCCCTGTTATTTTAATGCCAGAGGTGCTCCATTGTATATTGCCCGGAAATGGTTGTGAGGAAAAGTTTCCCAGTTTCAACCCATACGTTTTCGCCAAGTTGATGCAAGCACCGGTCGCCCTCTCAAAATTCTTTAAGGTTTCAAAAACCTGTAAGATGTCTGAAACACGCGTTGCGATGCATGTTGCATCGTCAGCATGTTACATGTTATGATTTTTGTTTGCTGATACTTATTCAGATTCCAAAGAAGACCTTTGTGTGGGTTAGTATTAAGTTACTTGGAGTTTTACAGCTCAGTTTCCAATCAATTGGTTAAAGTCGAGCCCACTAAGGCTTTTTCCAGTTGTAGCTCATTGGCTTGTTTTCCCTGCTCTATTGTTTATGCTGAGCACCAAGCACAATTGCAGAAGGTTCCATTTTTGGTCTTCGGTATGACCCGGCCGGCCTGGACTCGAACTCCCGACCTCCCGACTGCAAACCGGATGCTCTAACCATTTGACCTTGCAATCGTTCCGCCTTTGTGTGGGACAGGTCCACAAATAAAACCAAAAAGGATCAAATGACCGTATAAAACTTTCTTGCATATCTGAAATGGTATTTGCATCTGATTTGCCATTGCCATTTGAAACTTTATTTTCATATCTGGACTGGCATTTCATCAAGTTATATCTGGCTTGATATGGCCATCTAAAACTTTACTCACATGTCTGGACTGGCATTTCATCAAGTTATATCGGACTGGATATGGCCTTATAAAACTTCATTTACATATCTGGAGTGACATTTCATCAAGTTATATCTGGCTTGTGTGTGTGTGTGGGGCGTTCAAACAAGTGTGGAGAGAGGGGAAGCATTATATATTAAAAGGAAGGCAAACAACTTGCCAAATTCTATGCATTTTGAGTCTCAGTATCTTCAAATCAATAATCTGATTCAAAAAACATTATTGTTGGAGTAATACACCGTCCACAAAGGTAAATCGCTGGCGGGTTCTTAGAAGACTTAGTCAGCGTATGTTATACATTAAATACCCTTTGTGATGTGCGTTTTCTTGTGGATCACTTTAATATTTACCTTCTTTCCGAGCACACTGCTGATGTATTTGTGAATGTTTTGCTGTCTTTTTCCTTTTATACTGTCATTGATAATATTTCAGACCATCATCCTACTGCTGTTTCTTGCGATGATTTAAACCTCCGAGAAGACACCCACACAAAAGTGATCATTGGACACGTAGTACACGCAACTGCAGTAGCTTATATAAGAGAACGGAGCTCAGTTCATGTGACTGGTGTGATGTGTTGTTGGATAAAAATGCTTTAGTACCTTTTATGGCAAATTTAGTGAAATACTCGATAGAAATTGAGCGTTTAGAAACTTTAAGCCTGAGAAAAATTTACAGAAATCCCCTTGGATTACCTCAGGCATTTTTCAGTCTGTTCGAAAGGAGAATATCATTTACTGTGCGAATAGTAGAAGCACATGAACATAGTTTTCTCAAGTATAGAAGCTATTAAAACAAATTAACCACTACAGTTCGTAATGCTAAACAGTCCCACTATAAAAATTCTTTACTGAGAATAAAGGCAGTGGCAAAAGATATGGTCTGGTATAAATAAGTTGCTAAAAAGAAAAGGCCTAGCTCAGGTTGTCCAAGCTAAAGCCCTAACCCTACAAATGACCCAAGTATAATCGAATATGCCGTTAGGTTTAATGACTTTTCAAATGTTGGTGAAAACCAGTTTAATGAGATAGATGTAATGTCAGTTTTAACTCCTTAACTACTTATATTTTGAATTAATCTTGCAATAAGGGAATTTCGCCGCATGAGTTAAAGATTGCTAAGATAATACCTCCGTATTAGGCTGGTGATCCTGATACTATTTCAAATTACTGCCCTGTTTCTGTTTCTGTTTCGAAGATCTTTGAAAGACTTGTTTAAAACAGATTTTTTAATTTTATCAATACGCATAATCTCTTATATATACTGGACAGTATGGTTTTAGGAAAAATCACTCTACATATACGGCTGCCTTTAAATTTGTGGACGATATTGTGTGTAATTTTGATAATAAGGCCCCCACTGTAGCCTTGTTCATTGATTTGTCAAAGGCATTTGATAGTATTAATTCTAGCATTTTTCTCAAAAAATTGAATAAGTATGGAGCAAGGGGTGTGACACTTAATTGGTTTACAAGTTACCTCACAAATAAACAACAATCTGTCCGTTATACAAAGGTAAAGATTCTAATACCAGAGAGATTACTGTTGGTGTTCCACAAGGCTCTATTTCGGAACCTTAACTTTTTATACTATATATCAATGATGTGTATGAATACTCAAGACTGCTTAAGTTTGCACTCTTCGCTGATGACACTACTGTTTACGGTCACAACTCTAATGCAAGCGAAGCCTCTGCGGTTGAATGGCTAGCTGCCAATAAGTTATCGTTAAACATTAATAGATGTTAGTTTTTGACAACAGCAGAGTGGTAACAATAACTTTTTTCTTAAATTTTAAAATTACCATTAAAAAAATAGTAATTAAGCAAAATTGTTAGGTATTACGATTGACAGTAATTTTTTTTGGAAAGATTACAAAGACAATGTCGCAAAATCTCTTTCTAGTTGAAGGTTATGATATTTTCTTCCAAGCAAAATTTTGTTAACTATTTTTAATTCTTTATTCGTCCCTCATCTTACTTACAGTGTTTGACCTTGGGGCGAATCCTCCCAAACTTGACAGACTCTTTGTTTTCCAAAAGTGGGCTGTCCGTTTAATCTCAAATGTTCCACCTTACACCCGCACACTTCCGTGTTTTTAAAGCCTTAATATTTTTACTTTAAAGGACCTCTATAAATAATAGTTAGGCATCTTCCTATGCAGACACCACAATGACCAACTTTCCCACGATTTTAATTCGTTTTTCCTCCCAAAAAGAACCCATCATAACTATCCCACCAGGGGAAGAGACAATCAGTTACAACCTTTCACACGAACAATGCTTTCCCACTTTTCAGTGAGAAGTCCAAGTTGTGCACCTCTGAAATTCCCTTGACACTAAATTACGCAATTCCCCTAATATTAATTTGTTTAAGAATTACTGTCTCCAAAAACATATCTTTTCCTTATATCTTTCTTAATCTTCTATTATGAGCCTTAAATTCGGCATGATGAATTGATGCACTTTTTACATGCGTGCATAGCTCAATGATATATTACTTTTTTACCTTTAAACAAAAATTCTGTATTGGACCAGAGTAGAAAAGCTTTCGGCTTCATTTAGTTCCGTTTTTTCTTTTGTTACGCAGGTCAATTATTCATCTGCTATTCTTTTTATGTAAATAAGTGTACGTGTTTCAATTGAAAATATAAACTTAACTAAACGAAACGGAACGAATCATTTGAAAAGAATTATGCTCTCCGTTGATCGGAACGAACCATGTTCTATGGTGCCATTAATACGTCTTTAAATGCGTCCATTTGTTTGCCTTCAATGAGAGTCGCAAAAGGAAGCACTTTTTCAACATGTGATAAAGGGAGACAGAGTTTATTTCATTTGTGATATGAAAGCAGGCTAAATGAAGTATCATTTGTAGGAAATGGGTTCAACTGGGGAGTATAAGCTCTTAAAACTGGCGGACGTGTACCAAGTTTGAGTTAGTTAAGCCTCAGTGTTATTTAAAGTGGCTCATTGAAATGGTTCATGATTTTCAAACATTTTAAGTTTTCTACACATACCAATGACAAATGGTCAATCTTAGACAATCCCCATACCCTACATACAAGTAACTTTTTATGAGTGAGTACTTAAAAGTTCAAGTCGGTTTTCAAAAATTCGTGACCAGACACTTTTTCGAATTATGTACAGGACTGCTACAACTCAGGACACTAGGAAATTCAAAATGTTAACGTTTTCTTTGACTTTTGGACTTGAAACTTGACTTTTAATGCTAACTATAAGCATTGTCATGTGGTAGTGACCCTTTAAGACTCTCATTAAGTTATCGATATCAACTCAATGAGCCCCTTTAAGTTATTACTTTAAAACGCATGGAATTCACATTAACTTCATCTTCCCAAAAAACTGCATTTAGTTCTTAACTAAAACTAATGTTGCATGCATGATATGGCAATTAAGCATGAATGTCAATTACCTTGGCAAATACTACATTTCGTGAACAAACTTAAAATACCTACTTAGAGTATACAGTTATGGTTTTGACTGGAAAGGACATTTTAATGTAGAGACCGATGGTAAGGTTGATGAGGATAGAGAGACACAAGGAAGTCATGCCTCTGTTTTCTCGTCGAAAAAAGTTGGGATGTATAGACAAATCCGAGTAGTGCAGTCGGCAATTGGTAGGGTCCATCATTTCATCATCTACATGCAATAAAAACCCTCTTGTTTGGTGGAATTGTGGTAATCAAGAGACATTATAATACAAAAGAATTTGAAAGTTTAAATCTGCTGGACATCAGTTATGTCAAACTAAATCAAAGTGTCATTTAACTGTCCGAATTCGTCTGTACTAGCCCTTTAAAAGTTAGAACTCAAACTGTTCCGGTGAAATGGTCGTGACCCCCAGTGGCCCCTGATCATAAAACCTTGGCTACACAAATGAAATCTGGTTTTTGTTAACTGATGGTAACTCTTGGTGGGTTTGAAGATCGATCCAGACAGTTAGATGAAGTTTTACGGCCCAGTTTCCAACAAATTGGTTCGAGTAGAGCCGGCCTCGGCCTTTTTCCAGTTGTGGCTCACTGGCTTGTTTTCCTTGCTCCATTTTTTATGCTGAGCAAGGAGATTAATCCAATAATTTGTTTTTTGTCGCGATACTACACATTCTAATTATAATTACTTCCCTTATTACTACTTTGTCAGTAAACATATTTACATTGGATGCATGGACAAGATGTTTTCCAAGGGGAAATGGTGCTTCCCTTAGAATGCTCTGTAGTTTTCAAAAAAGAGAGATTTTCCGTTTTAAATGTTTCACAGGAAGGCTGCTGCACACGTTGTGTTATTTAACTGACTAATATTTAATATTTTTATTACGTGGTCTTCTAATGTTTTACTCCACCTTTAAACGTTCTCTATATTTTTTGGAAACGTTTATGGATAACACTGGTAAAAAACATCACTTGCATGATGAGGAATTTGATATTTGTTGCCTGAACTTATGTTACAATGAAAAATGTAAACGTTATTTCAGACGTTTGGAGCCAATGGTGGGTTTACACCTTAATCTTGGCAATCACATTTCAAGGTTAGGTCGCAGGTTTCTGTAGGTTTCGACTGTTTGTGACCTTTTATTGCAATAGCATAGTCTAGAATCTAGATCGTTGTTTGTTTTGAGGTTGGCAGATTCTTGTAATGATTTGTAGCCAAATACTAGGTCACAGGCATAGAGCATGGTCCCAGGGGACCGTGACAAGAATCAGCCAAACAACGGCAGAACATACGCTATGTCAATTTCGGCTGCTCTGTTCCGGTGGTGGGTTAACTATAGTCTCAACTTTGAATTGGTTCAAGGCTCCCACGTTTCTTTTACTTCTTCCCTGATTTTTGGGGGACGTCCCCTCGCTAAGAATTTTAGGGGGGACGTGTCCCCCCGCCCCCCCCTCCCCCCCGCTTCCGCCACCAGTGGTCAGAAACGAATGAAACTCCGCGTGACTTTAGTTCTTTGTTTTTTATTCTTTACCCGACGAACTTCATCTAATTATATTTCTGACATAACCAAGTCATACACCTGTGCACCCTACGGGACAGGTATTGTCAATGTGCTACTTGAGGCTCTTCACCTCTAATGTTTGATAATTGTTGTCCTAAAATATTGCAGGTTATAATGCCGTGGTTTATTAAAGAAAATGATCACAATCAGTGGCTTGTAGGAAGCAGTTTAAAAGTGGAGGCGGGTCAATTTTCGGACTGTTAACCTTACCCTACCCATTGGGTAATATCGAGTAACATGTGCCTTTTTATACTGATTTTTTCGCTTTTTCTTAGAGGAAGAACGTTTTTTTTAATAGAAAAACTGTATGCCATAGTTCTTTAAAAAAAAAAAAAAACAGCTGTATGAAATCGGTCTTTTTTTCAAATGAAACCGAAAAGGTGGTCGTTTTTTCCAGCCATGCTACACTAGACAACCATATCAGCATATCTTTGAAACTTTGAACATTGATAACATTTTGACACTTCAATAACTAAAGAATCCATCCGCACAGACTAGTCATCTGACAAGGTTGAAAGCCTGCTATCTGATGACAGGTAAATACGAGAGTATTTGAGTACAGTAGGCAAATGATCCCCTGCCTCAAATATGATGTCTTGCTCAGACTATCTGAGCTAATCGCACCTTCTGCTGGCGCGGAGCGTACAGAAAATTTTGAAAATCCCCCACCAGACAGCCGGAAATGGCATCTCTCGGGGTTGTGAGTAGTAGCTAAGCAGCAAGGGGTAAATAAAATTGTTCAAAGAAAAAAGGGCAAGAACCCATATTTTTTTTTTTTTTTCTTTCAAGTGTGAACACCACTGTATGAGGGATGTAATTTACGGCGCGTGAAGGGCGCCAAAGTTTTTTCTTCATAATGTTTCTACATAATGTTATCTGTGGCCTACGAACTGATGCGGCACTCTCTGATGAAATTTCAAAAGTTTACCAAACTTTTTTGCCCTTTTTTAGGCAAAATATTTCAAAACCAAGTGCTTACATTGGAGAAAATTTGGAACTGCGTGAAAGATTAATTGTTAAAATAGCACTATAGCTGCCGGTGTCTCTTAATGATAGGTGTAACATATGGTAAATATCCGATTTTGTCATTTCCCTGGCTCGGAAATGTTTACCAAATTGAGGTATGTGCGAGTACTACTACATTTCAAAGTGCACCTTGCGGCGACGCTAAGCGTGCCGAAAATTTGCTTCTTTGAAACAAATAATTTCAAATATGAAGCTTGTATTGGAGAGAATTCGGGATTTCATGAAAAAAAAAAAAAAAAGCAAAGTGGGGAAAATCACTCTGTAAACGACTGGTGTCACAAATTTTCGAAGTTCTCATTTTTTGGAGCCAGGGGCGAATCCCTTCTGTCCTCCTTGTGGCTACGCCACTGCTTAACAGTCGCTATTTTCAGCTTCAGTATGCAATAAATTTTCACTTTGATGAAAATGAGCAAACGTAAAATTATCACAAAATTGGCCATATGAGAAGAACAGAACCACTGAATAACAGTAAAAGCTAAAGCGCAGTCTACAATCTTTTGAGTTTTCATGAAAACTTGACAGTGATCATTATTATGATGCGTTTTAGATTTCGGGCTATTTAATTACGTTACATTAAATGTTTCCAACTTTGAAAACCGTCTGATAGTTCGAATCTCGATTGAATTTTCTTATAAGGATGGAAACACGAGAGGCATACTCGGTAAGTAGTTGCACGATATGCAACACATATACTGTGGAGTTGGCCTGTCACGCCGCATGTGTGTACCTGCGGGGACCGACTTGTGTTAATGCTCTTGGAAGAAAATATTATCTTGCAGTTCTTATGAGATAAATTCCAGGGTGACGATCGTGGAAAGGGCGAATGGGGCAAAAGGGGATGAGCATAAATTAGGGAGACGGAGGTTTTTGATCATCACTTGTATTGATTCATTGGGGTTTGGAGAAATGAAAAAAAGGAGTTTTTTGACCCAGGAAGTAGGAGACGGAAGCATGCTACCACCCCTCGTTTTTCACCAGGGGGCTGTCGCCCCAGGCCCCACTTCCTACTCCTATGATTATTGACAATGCTTACATTGCACAAATTAAGCATTTTATTGATTAGTGGGACAATGATTTCTTGAGCTGAAAATAGAAAGGACGAAATAGGTGGTCATGTGTTTTAGGGGACGTATCACAACCAAACGAAGAAAATTTCTGTGCATAATGATGCAGAACGCGTTTGGTTGTAAATATCTGGTGCAGAGTAAGGCGACCGACTTTTTTGCTTGACCAAGGAATACGGTCATCTTGCTATGACTACATCGATTACATGGGAATATTTAATCCAAGGTTTTATTTCTGCCGCAAATTCCGATGGCGTATTCTGGATATGTTTTATAATTTAGTTTTGTGTAGAGTATTGTTGTACTGTATTGTCTGTTGGAATGGGAACGTTGGTAGAATGAAAACGGATCAATTCTATTATCAACCAGCAGCCTGATCGTGTCTCACCGGTTTCGCTGGTGTACTCCTCCTAATAGCGGGGTTTGGAAAAGTTGAGAAATGTCCTTGATGATTTCGACCACCCTTTGCCTTTAAATTTTAAATGTGCCATTATTTCCGTAGTGGTAGGATGAGACTGCGATATACCACCACTGGTAGACACAAATGGTCTTGCATTCATCAATGTATTAAATTCTTTGCTTCTTTGATAGCCTTTTTAGCCTTCCTATTTATTGTTTTACACATTCAGTTCGATTGGGACGATTTTACCCCTTCTTTGCGATATTTTTTTTTATGCATTTAATATTTTACATGCTCTTTACTTCTAATCAGTTTAATTTAATTTAATTTTACCTTTTAATTCAATTCGTTTGATTATAATTCTCATCTTGGTGAAATGCATGAACGTTTCAGAGTGGTTATAAAGATACTTAAACTTGAACGAATAGTGTCACGAACTTTGACCCCAAAGGATCGCTTGTCCTAAAACTGAAGTTCTTTCTGATGAGGTCAGAATGCCAGAAACAGGCGAACTCACCCCCCCCCCCCCCCCCCCACTCTACTGAGGCCACCTACTGACTATGGACGGCGAACAGAGATAGGGGGAAATTTCCAAAATACTACAGAAAATGCCTATTGACTCTAATTTCCTACACGGTATTTTTAAATAAGGACAAATACACACTCAAGGTCATGACAAATTATTTAATATCTCCCAAAATATCTCTCTGAAATAATCACATAAAATGCTCTATGTTTGCTTGTCAGTTCAAAAATACAACTGATACAGGAAGACAAAGACTACATCTTTTTCGTCTTTAATGCTGAGAAGATTGTAGCAATGATATCACTAAACTTCAATTTATCACAAAATGTAACATTACGATGTGCTTCATCGATACGGACTATAACCTATGAACTTGGAATAAAGCTTTGTGTTATGCTATGAAGTATGCGTGATTGAAATACATCATACTTACTCTCACCATCCAAAAAATAGATATAGTTAAATACAACAATGTAGCTTCCTTGTTTCGCTATGACTAAGGGATGACTTCTATACGCACAATTTCGCTGTTGCTATATCCGTTCAAGTAATATGCGGTTTCTTTAAAGAGACACAGTAGGTTGCTTCCTGAAATTCACCAAAACCGTACAAAAACAAATGGTCAGACAATGTGAATATCCTAAATAAAAATTTAAGTTCCATGAGTACGTTCTTTAGAATAATATTGAGCATTAAAAATCAGACACTTTTTTTCAATCATTTACAAAATAGTTACAAGCTATGATACAATCAAATCATTTTCACTCTTTAATTTCACTTTTAAAATTTGACTAGTTAGGCTAACAAAAAACCATTATCGTGTGGTAGTACTCTCAACCATCCGAGCAATTTTATCAAATCATTTCAATATATCCCTTTAAATGGTACGAGTAGTAATGAGATCCTGTGTTCCCTTTAGCAAATATTAATTACTTCATACTCTACAGCAGTGATCAACAGTTGCTGGTAAACGACTGAACCAAATGACAAGATCCCTAATATTTTGAAAAAGTAACGCAAATACAGTCGATTCACTGTCTCTAGTATGTAATCCGAAATAGTTTTTGGAAGGTATACAAATTTTGTATTAGCCAAAAAGCTGTCTTCTCCTTCAACCATGCACTGAAGATATTTATATTCATATTTATACCTAAGTACAGCTTCATAACAAATGTTAAGTGACCTTTCTCTTAAATAGTCTTTCATATTCTTTGTAATCGTTTGGGCGTTTAAGTGCGCGATAGAGCCGAGGCACATCCTATTTTCGTTAATGTCTTGTCTAAGGATGCACTAATATTGGAGCACCCTTGCCTGAGCCGTCTTCTCACAAGTATTCCTCTTAAAAGCTCACAAGTGTCTATGGGAGTTAAAAGAGCTACCGTTTGCAGACGATGTACAGATACATCTTGCAGAGGTAAACGTTTCTCAACTTTTGCTGTGCCCTCCAACCGATAAATATTTAGATAGGAGCAGGTTCTCTGAAATGTTTCACCGGACATTAAATTACTCATTCGAAAATTCTTAAATTTCAACGGTGCAAAAATTCTTTAACATACTGATACCCGAAGAAAGCGCTGCACTCGAAAGTTCCTTTCCCTAAATGGAGCATTCCAAAAACGTCATATGCCTCCGCGAAAGATGTCATCAGTGCTACTGAGTGAATTTCATCGGGACATAATTACGTACTGTTAGTGCAACTGAACAGACCGACCGACACATGCAGGAGAACTGGGATTCTTCTACAATATCGCTTTCATATCTATGCGACATGTGTACGATGAACAATCTACTGTTTCTGGTCGTTTCAGTGGGTAAGTCTTTCCGAAAAGTTTTCTACCTTGCATTTTACGAGAAATCAAATTTTCTGAGTAGAAATTTTTCGAGTTGAGGCATACAGTCCTTTGCTAGTTTAAAGGCATCATTACCTTTACCAACATGGCACACCCTTTTTAGAAGGATCTTTCAACAAGTAAATTTTAGAACTTATACCTCTCGCAGAAATATGTTCCTTGTTACACTGTACCAAGAATAAATTTTATTCTTTAATATTTTATAACCAAATAGAACTTATCTGGATACATGTAAGAATTACCACAGTAAAAGTTGGACCACATTTTCGTTTTTATTTTTATTTTATTTGACTATGATTGTCTCTAATTATGTTTAAAGAAATGGTTATTTATTTATTTTTTTTTTTTTTTTGAAGAATCGAGTTGTCAAATCTGGTTTTACTTAAAGCATAATTCTCACAGAAATTCTCGCAGAAAGTGGTTTGCATGAACTATAAGTTTTATTTCAGTTCTCAGAATATTTTGTATGTTCAATATTAACTTTCATGTAGTGAAATTGAAATATTATGATCTTAATTTCTTAATTGCAATTTAAAATCAGAACATATTGTTAACGTCATCCTGATATGGGTTCTAAGTAATAGCATGTAATATTTACAATAAGCGAGGGTGAATGTATTGAATTAGCAGCTTTCACAAGGACAACCGTCGCATTTTGGTTGTTGAAACATGTATTAAATAGCTCCATTATGTAAAAACAGGTAATTGCAGTTATTGCTACTTTTTTGATAAGATGTTATTTTATTTCGATTTTGACCATAGTATAGAACGTCGTCTGAAAATTTGTATCATAAAGGTTTAAACGCATTTGCTTTTAGTTTCTTCCACTTGGGGTGTAGGTATCTGAAAAAAGTTGAAAAGGCAATATGTCACTCATTCGCAAATGATTTGAGCTGGAATGATTTAAGCAGAAACAAATCTGCAAATCGATGTCTCATAAATCACTCTTCTTATGATTTTGCATAAATGTAACGATAACTGTTTTGTTTTGGTCCCAAATGATTGCGTGCTTTAAGAAAAGATTGCCGCTGGGCAACGTTAAAGCTCATCCTGTCGCTGTTATTTTATTTAGCTATGATTAAGTTCTTCATTCTGCTAACTGTTATTATTTTCGATAGTTTTCCGGGATACAAAGTTATGCGTTGATTGATGCTTTGATAAAATTCAAGTGACAATATACTTTTGAAATACTAAAAAAGAGAAACTTCAAACACCTTAGGCAAGGAGTACTTATGGAAAACTAATCCAAAAGTACACGCGAACGCCCTAACCAAGGGGTGAATGTTCTCACTGATATATTGAAGCGTTCTTAGGGTGTGTACAGTGTAATCTATGTTATCCTTTTATTTCTAAATCACTCTTTCTTCTGGCTCTAATCCACCACACTCTAAAAACTTTTCTTAAATTAATCATTTTTTAAACGTATTATTGTCCCCACTTTGTAAACACGTTCTAAACACACGTGTCTGATTTCTAAACATTCTTCTTTTAAACACGTTCAATTGCTAAAAATTTAGTGTTAAATTGCTGAGCACGTATCTAATTCCCAAATATTTCTCTTCTAATCAAATTAAGTTGCTAAACGTTTGGCGTTTTATGGCTAAACATGTTCAGAATTAAACGTTTTTTCAAAGTGAGGGGTAAAATAAATAAGCCAGTTCGGTAATCCGTTTTGGTGGCTATGCCCATGCGCACGTCCTCCAAATAGTCGGGATAAGCAAACAAATCCAGTACCTGCAATACGCATTCCAAATTTGTAATGACATGGAAATTTTCTCTTGATCCATCCATAACATACGGTAAGGAGGGATGTCAAGTATGGTTTTGTGCAGGATTGTGTTTACATTGTATTTTGGTGATAAAATTTGTATTTAAGTCTGCATGTAAGTCAGGCGCGGCGGAACGGAAAAATATTGGGGAGCTGGGTGCCAGCATGGCTATCTAAGCGGAGGGCCATCATCGGTTGGCGCGAAGCGTACAAGAAAATTTTTGACTTTACAGACCCCCAGGTGGCCGGAAACGGCACTTCCCGCATGTTCTATGTTGCATGTATCCAGCCTTGAAATATGGGTCTCATGTTAGCAATTTCTCAACTAAAAAGAAAAAAATCAGCCTATGCAAAATGGTAATGCATATCAGATAAATTGAGATGATACAAGAACAATAATTAATTATGCATCCTCTTTCATTCACTCTGTTTGCCGTGTTATTCACTTTCTGCACCCCTTGTTACATTTGTCCACTCATACATGTCAATTACTCAATTATATTTCCCCTAGATCATACCATTTGTCCCCAAAACACCCCCTCCCGTGGTTTCTCCCAAGGATACCACCAACCTAATCTATACCGATCTCAAATCCAGTGGCGGAGCTAGGGATTTCAGTCAGAGGGGGCGAAAATGGTTTGCAGGGGCGCTTCGAAGGAGTAAATACCCTGAACCTCAGCACGATCGGGGCCACAGCTTTTCAGACTTCCCATTTGATTTTCCGAACCTGGTAGAAGACTACTTTACACATTTCTCCTCCGCAAGCTTTTCTATTAAAACATGTTTAAATTGTCTCTCCGTGGGCCTCCGCAGAAGAAAATTCCGGGGCGACAAAATTCTTTTAGGCAAAATGCTATAAGGGGGAAAGCTCCGCGCCACCATGCGTTAGCGCGGAGCGCAAGAAAATTTTATCCCAAAATGTCTCCCAGATCGCTGGAAATGTCATTTCTAAAGCCTGTTTACCGCATTTAAATAGAGAAAATACTGAGTGCACTATTAAGAAATGTTGATGTTAATTTTTCTTCGTCTTTTTCTTACGGTTTTTTCGTTTTTTCAGGTTTTTTTATTTTCCAGGGGAGGGCAAGTGCCCCTTGCCCCTACCCTACGGACGCCCATGTTTCTATCCCGCTCTTTCACATTCTAGTATAAAGGCGTCATTTTATTTTGTGTGTTATTGTCGGGTCTCGATTTAACATTCTAATGTTATAATGGACTACTTTGTGAAGATAAAGATTACACCCGTTAGGGCCTAGTAATAGCAAGCAAATCTTACACGGGGAAAAAGTTATGGAAAATCAATCACCGTAAGGTGTACATTTTTGGTGTATGGAAATCAAGATAATTGCACGAAGAAACATTACTTGACGTATTTTAAATCCTGTGACCGCTCTGAAATAACCATTTATTAAGTACATTACAAGAAATATCCAAGACAAAAGGTCTGCTTGGCTCTCTAGATACCGAATTCATACTAAATAGAAGTAGCCTAAACCTAAGCTTATTAGATGCAATTTTCTGGCTTCAAGCTGAGTCGTCACGTAAGTACAGAAATAAGCATTTTCATGGGATTATCGTGCAGTGTCAGAAAACACCAAACAATTGCCATTTATCATGGGAATGGTCACTTGAAGTAAAGCAAAATGGTAACTGCTCATTAAAACTCTTAAACCATTACCACTATGATGACAGTTTTATTTCATTTTAACCTGAATGTTCTCTTCAAATGATTTTTAAAAATGTTGTGGAAGCTACTTTGGTGCCTTTATAAATTCTTTTTATGATCTATGTTGACAAATATCCCCGACAACAAGAGGTCTATTTGCGCTTCAATTATTGTTGTGCCCTTTGCAACATCTGTTATTGACAGGGAGGGTTAATTTAATGTCATTCTGTGTATTTTGTTAGCTTATAAATCAGGCTTGGTGTGGAAGCAATGAACTTAGCACAACGACAGCATTCATTAGTGCGTATAAAGCATGAAGATACGTCTCGGCAAAAACCTATCCCTATTTTACAGAAGATGACCCTTTTCATCAGAATAAAAGTGCAGATAGTACAGTTACTGGTGGCTGTTTGGGCATTTTGTTATCTGGGCCTTTAAACAACGCTATTAAATTATGTCTTTTGCCAAAAATGGTGCAAGAGTTAAGTATGTTAAAAACCTAAAAAGGGCGCAGGCAGACGATTTTAGTTCGTCAGGGGGCGACCGCCCCCTGGCCATATGGCATCTCAGATCCCAAACGTACTCTAGACTTGTGTACTAACGGTAGTAGAATACGTTGTTCAACCTCGTGAAAAACGATCAGTAAAACTTAACAAGATTACGCAATAACAGACCATACTGCTTCCACTTTTCGAGGACCTAAGGGATTTGGTTGGGGGATGATAAAGAGGCTTTAGCGTGTCCAGTATCTTTTTATCGACAACATTCCCCTAGAATTATTAGTAGGCCTACATTGTGCATTAGACTGATGGAGAATATGTTCACAACCCACTTCAATATTCTCCGGTCACCACTTCTTGAAGCGCACCTTACAAATATTGGGGGGGGGGGGGGCTAAACATGCCTTTAGCCCCTCCACTTTTTCATTGGGGGGCTAAGCCCCCAAAGCCCCCCCCCCCCCCGGTTCCGCCGCCACTGCTGTAAGTAGCACTGAGATCCCTAGTTTCGTTCGTCTTGGCTAGTCACTTAGATAGAGAGCGTTTCATGCACCAAACGTAGTACACTACGCCGTCAGCTCGGTTTGTACATCGCGCGCAGTTCACTTCAAAACCACGAGGCAACGAATTCCAGAACTCGCATTTTCCAAAACAGTGTTTAAAGTCCAGTCAGGCTTTTTAAACCATGCAAATGTGGAAGAAATCGCGGCTACACAAGCCGTTCAACCGGTTGATTGAATGTGTACTGTAAATTAAATATTCAAATAATTTGAAATAAATACGAACCGACGGTATTCCGTGAGCATGTATAAAGTGGAAAAGGTAAAAAAGTAAAATCAACCTCGGCGAAAAATTGACCACTGAAACTCGAACCCTATTATCGTGGACATGTAAAATTGAGTCAAATCGTGGACTTTGACATTAATTGGACATTTCCGTGTCCACGTATTGAGCAGGCCTCTCAGAAGAGTATTTTCTGAAGAGTGAGTGACTCCAAAGCATGGCTTCTAATAATACATAGCGCCATCTATTTTGTGTCAATAAATGAACCCGATTCAATCACTCCCTCAGTAGACATCAGTGGTTGAAATCAGCATGATATATATGGTGCCTGTGCCATATTGGGTCAATTTGTGGACTTCAAATAAAGGTGACACACCCTTAATGGACACGATTTTATGTGAAACCAACATTATATCTCAAAAGACATGCCATAGTGGTACTAAACACCATGCAGTATCACTCTTACATGCCTAAATGGTGCATAATACATCTACCATAGTACCATAATAATATGTCCACCAAAGCCCAAAGTACTCTTTTAAAAACATGTCCACCTTAGCCCGCACGTAGCATTACACACATACACCAAAACACACACACATATATATACATATATATATGTGTGTGTGTGTGTGCGTATATATATATATATGTGTGTGTGTGTGTGTGCGTTTGTGGGTGTATTGATGTTAACATAATTTTATTCCTAATCTTGTGTCTGATTTGGAAGCTATGTTTCAAATCGTTATAATATTTGACATGGCTGTAAAGGGGGACCTTGGTTATGTTTAGATTTAGATTAAAATTTGAATTAATAACGCAAAAGAGAGTGACTTCAACTTCAGGGAATTATCTCAATGTGGGATTACCTGTATTCAGAGAATACTATTTAAGATAGGAATTGTTCATTTGATTCGACTACACAGTAATGCTTCACTGGAACTGTTGGCACCCACATAACAGAGAATGCAGGCTTTTTACGTTCCATCATAAATTGCAAGAAGCGCAATTGATCAATAGATGTCAGTCACCTACGCCTCATGAAGTGTGTTGACATTTAAAGATCGAAGAAGAACAAAATGCACTCTATTTGGTAAAGATAAAACTACGGGACGAGTTTTATTTCAAATCTCAGAAGTAGAAACCACTTAAATCCTTGAGGAGCATTTAGACGTGAGCTGACGTATTACCACATGGTTGAATTAGCCTTAGATAGAGATAAATACTATGCTTTGTACTGTCTTGTAAAGCAAAAGAAAATTGCAAGATTACGTAAGATATATGTTTAACACTATATAAACTAGTGATAAAAGACAATTAGTTTATAACTTGGTGGATATGGAAAAAGTACACAAAGATATAGAGATGAGTGTTCCAAAGGCAACTTTCCACATAACTACACAAATACGTATTGACAAGACTGGTGAAAAGCTTTCCTGTTAAAAGCCTTGCGAAATACCACGGAGACCTACTTGAATATAATTTGTCGAGACTTTCGACTGTAGCAAGAAGACTTGACACCAAGCTCCTTTAGAAATTATTTTGGAGTGGTGGGTGAAGTACCTTTAATGATTTGGGGGGGGGGGGGGGATTACAAGGAAGTTTAAATAGAGCATGCAATAGTTGTTAATTGTGCAATTTCAAAGTTATAAATAAACCTCGTTCGTCACCATGATGATCTTATCAGCAAGTACGGTATACCGACAAAGGGAAAAAGGTTTGATCGGATAAAGCCACCTTTTACTCCACTTCAAAGGGAAAAAGACAAGTTGCAGCCTCATGTAATCCAGTATATTTCATTTTTATTTTATTTTACATGTATAGTTCTCATACATGTATGCTGCACTCGGCATAGTAAATTAACGGTACATGTGAAACCCCGTTATCCGAACAAGCGTATCAAGACAGCACACACTTCCTCGACACTATGGCAGATTAAGCGTCATCCCTATCTCGTTACCCGAGGGTTCCCTTCTTGTTATTATGGACGTATCGGCTTTGTAAATAAGTATCTCCCATAAAGAAGGAATCACATGCTGCTGCAATATACTTATAATGCCCATGAAAATGACCGGACCCCGTACAGAGAAATTTCAGAGCTCATCTGTTTTATCTTGAGGCACAACAATTACATTTTTAATGGCCAAAGTTATCGTCAGTTTAATGATACTAACGTAATAAAATGACACCTACATATGCGAACATTTTTCATCTTTCATTGAGCAAGATTCTCTTTTAAATTACCGCTATAGGCCTCATTTCTACAGCCGTTTCAGTGACGGCATTTTTAATGTTTGGATCAATGGTGTGGGCAGTTTATTGCAGTTATTTAATTATGTTGATAATTTCAATGTTTCTTTTAGGTTTATTTTGGATACAAAATATGCTTTCTGGATGTGCTAGTAATATTAAAGGAAAGAAGTATTGAAACATCTGTCTGCTCTAAAACCACTGACAACGCGCCTACGTTTTAACAGTTTTCACCCCTATCACCCCAACAGCCCATATTTTTCAGTCAGTTTATCCTATACGAACGTCCCTGTTCCCACTACGAATACTTTGTTGATTAAAACACAGAGCTCTTTGATATATATATTTTTTTAAACGGGGTTACCCATTCAAGCTTTTGAGCCGCCAGTTTGATAGCTTCACCTCCATCCTTAGATTCCGATTACCCTTCTATCGCACAAAATCCGTCGAACAATATTTCCCTCGTAAATTGTGGTCTCTCGAACCTTGCGCTCTTGTAACGTGGGGACGCTGGTTAACTCGAGGTCGGTATTAAATTTCTACCCACCTCAAATCGCCGGTTCCTGCGATTCTAAAAGGCCGGCGTGTTTGTTTTAATTAAGCAAGGTAACAGGTGTTTATGGAGCTCGTGACCAGAATTTTCTAACATTCAACAGTAATTGGTATGTGAAAAAGTGGAAAAAACGGAGTTAACCTGAGATTTTGCCTTAATTTAAACATGGGGTAACACCAAGTATCGTGGGGTACGTGAGACAAATCCTGCAGTTAACTATGATTCATGTGTTACTATCCTGTACTATGTTGACATCTGACGCTTTCATTACCAATCTTTTTGACTCCTCTCCTGTAGTTCCCAAACCAAGAAAATTTAACAAGGTATTCAGCGGATGTCACAATGTATATAGGCGTACTAAAAAGTTCCGTTGGGCTAAATTTGCAAAATGTGAGCTTAAAGGAACAAAACTTAGGAGTCCATCTTAAGCAGCCCCAAGGGCTAAGTCGCTTTTAAAAATTTTGAAATATTCGAAAATGTCCTGCAGGGCAGTCATTAATAACCACTTAAGGGATTACGTGACCACTCTCAACGAGCGCCAATAATACCAATATGGAATAGGCTAATGTATAATCACAACGCCGAGGGAAAAGAATTGAATCTGTAACAAAGTTTATGTGTCATTATCAAGATAAATAAAATATTTACCAAAAAACTACCCTCTATATACTTCAGATTCACCCTGGAGAGTTGGGGAAGGTTTGCGAAAATGGTTGAAATGAGGGATTTTCAAAACCTCGTGTGAATAATTGCACTACGAACAACGGTATGCCTCAATATTTTATTGATATCTACTGGCTGCGATGCTCCTGAAATGTGAGAAATTAATTTAAGTATTGAAATAATGGATAAGAAGTTAACCTACCCCACCCTGAAGGGCTATCTTCTTGCAGAGATCGTGACACAAGTAAAAGTCCTTTCATTACGTGACATTACAATTTTCTTAACATAATCTTGTCTGAACCTCCGAAGGCTTTGCCTTAAGCGGAAATTATTCTACAGACAGTAATAAACTAATTTCTAAAGTAGGCTTTCAGGATGTAATGTCAAGAGTTGCTCACAAGGTTTTTGGGGTGAAAAATTATCGTAAGACGGAAACTTTCAACTTCTTTCTTCTGATTTCATGAAGCACATGACTTCAATTTTCTCGCAGTCTTTCAAATTTATCGGTAGTTTATCTTATTATCGGCGATTGTGTGATGTAAGAAAGGTGAAATCGTAATTCAATTCCCAGTTGTCCATATTTTTAAGCAGAAATAGCTCATGAAAGAAATCAACGCCGTATTCCGCACACATTCGGTGTCCTATAATGTCCTACCTGATTTGCGATTGCCAGAAAACATGCATAGGTACGATGGGAGAAAATATCCTCAACAGGTTCTTACATTCAAGAAACTAAAATGACGACGACATAGCTTTCATTGCTTATGGTTGAAAGTAAAAAGTACTAAAAATAGCATTAGGTGTGTGTCTTCATTTTCCCAAGGCCTTTTCAACGATGGATCAACACACTGCTATATGCCGGAGACTATTAATACGAGCAGTAGGCAGTAGGCATTTATTTACCGCTGAATTTCAAAACGGTCACGTTGTAAATCACAGTTTCTTTGGTAGACTTTGGTAGACCTCCTTAATGATGAACAATCCTACATGAATTCATTTCATATATGCGGCGCGATCGAGAAATGATCTTTTATTGCTGAGTTTAACTTATGTCAGAAAATGTTCTTTTCATGACTTACAATTTACCTTAGATGATTTAAATGCCGTCAAACGACATCTGTGGCAAAGATTGCATGTAAGAACACCTTCTTTTCAAAAATTCTAAAACGGGAGAGGCCCATCACTTACATTCATTTCCCCGGCCCTCTTAAACGTATGAGACGGGGGCAGGGGACCGGAGCGTGTTCAGGTGCGGTGAGAAATGGTTTGTCATTTATCACGCGACAGATGTAAGGAGCAAAATCATTTGCTATTGGCAGTTCGGTCAGTCACATGTTTACACAATGTCATCCGTTCAGCGGGTCATGAATTAAGCCAAGGGTCACAACAGAGAAAAATAAGCATATATTCAATTCCGTGGTATAGTTTTACCCCGATAATATTCAAGACCATTTAGTCTAAAACCATTTAATCGAATGATAGTGGTACATATTATATGGTAATTTTCTGATCACTTTGCGAATTGTTGATTTTTTATAATGGCAAACGAAAAGTGATAAAGACTATTTAGATTTTTTTTTACAAGCATGAAAATGCAACTTCCGGACATCTGAGGGGTCGCGATTTTCAATTTTTTCTGAATTATCCGCGCCAACAGATGGTGAAGCTCCGCATAGATAATCGTTATGGTAGAATTACGTTTTTTCGGTCAAGAAAACCAAAAACTGAAATGTTCCCTTGCGCCTATGTCGATCACTAATGCTCTTTATTTTTGACTCCTAAGAGTACGCAAATTTAAACACAGATTTCACTTCGAAAGGTATCTTCACATTAGATTGCATGTAAAGACAAAAAATTCAGTTTAATTTTCCCATTATTCACCACAATTCAACTTTTATCCCTATTCCTGTGAAAGTTGAAAATCTTAAACCGTCTTTCATCTAGTCTCTTTAAAAAGACCAAGAATCCCCTAAGAACCCCCCCCCCCCCATCCCCCGGCCGGCGATCACTCAGCGTACTGCATGCGTCCCTTCAGAGAAAACCTGAGTTCGCCACTGAGAATAATATATTTCTTGAGCTAGTTGTGGTGGGCCGAGTTAAACCAGTTGATCAGAGCTGAGCCTATACCTCATCTTACCCCTCTCAAGTAAATTAAAACAACAAACAACAAATAATCAGTGGGCATTCAATATTCCGTATCAAAATGCATCATTTTCCGATGTCCGACAGAAGTAACAGTTTGAGATTTCATCTATCCTCAGCGTCTCTTGAAGGTATCCGGTGGCTCTTACAATAGTAGTCCAGATATTACAAGTACATCCATAAGCTATACGGTACAATGGGTACATTCAATATTCCCTGCCTAACGATGCAACGACAGATAACTCATTATGGTAGAATCAACCTGTTTTATTTTTATTCATAGACAATAAAGCACGTTTCGTATGCACGTTCTAAGATAATAAAAATAATGGAGTGCAATGGAATAAAATGGGAACAATTAAATGAAAAAGGAATATTCATGTATTAAGCCCGAGAGACACTTTTACCTATACTTTGTATACTGACAAATGTGTTTTGTCGCATCTCTAACACCGCATTCAACTTCACCTATAGTTCATTGTCTCCTTCCAAACACTTGGTGAACAGGTAAAAATGGTTAAAATTGCAGTAAAGCGTCTACCCTTCTTCAGCATTAAAAGCTTTGCCGTATTTATGAAATGTCCTCCAAAGTTTGACAGAGACTAATAAATAACAGATTCGTGAAGTATTTTAATAATACATTTACTCGCCAAGTAAGTTTCTTCATAAGGTTAAAAGATGGTAAGTCGAACGACATTTTTTGGCAGCCGCATCAATATCAGTGATTGAAACTTGGTGTAAAGTCAATTTCAAATTCGTGGGAAAGCCCTTCAACTCGTGACATTTCAATGTAATTATTTTGAACGATTCAGTCACTGTGAGATTATTCATGAGAACAGTCATAAGGACGGCTTTCTCTGTTCAAAACTAACTTAAGCCTCTAATGGATAAAGTTGGAGGCATTTATAAGGACCTGTGGAAACAAGTGATGACTATTTAGACTGTTTTACAAACTGAGGTATAATCAACATGTAAATACATAAAGGAATCACGGACAGAAAAAATGAAAAGTATGACGACTTCTCTTTGAAAAACGGTATTGAGGCAGAGCAAAGATGGACACTGTCATTGTACATCAGGTATTTCGACAAGGGGGCATGGTTTATCGTTGTATGCAGTTAGACACTTCACAAAACATGGAATTCCAGCTCCGTAGGAGGACGTAGTCAGCATTTTGTTATGTGGAGGGGGCTGGCACATATACTCAACAAGAAGTCATGCATGACCCTTTGAAACAAACTGATAACGCTACTGTGTGATACTACTGAAATAAAATGTGTCCCTGTAGTTTAGTAATCTACCTGGATAATTCTTCTCGATTAGTCCAAAGGCATTCTTGCAATTAAAATTTTGTCGACATATGAGTATACTAAATCATATCTACAATAATTATGATCAAATGTATAATGGCTAGAGTTTATAGCGTTATACAGAAATTTTGCATTACATATTTCCTTTCCAAACTTGAGATCATGATCGGGACCTGTATGGGATAAGTTTCAATTTCATTACAATACTCACGATCTGTGCATTGCGAGGCGAGTCTTCCACCTGCTAAATTGTTCAAAACTTTTTAATTTTACTACTCTCTCAGGGAGTTTTATCAGGAGCTCTGGATAACAATATGATATCAATGAAGTAAAATCTAAATTTAGCGGATACTACAAAAATGTTGGTATTTTGGCAGCCGTTTGTCATAGAACATTTAAAAAACTCATAACTCCTTAGAAAGTTTACCAAACCCTACCCTTAAAGAATTAGATTAAATGCCTTTGGGGAATATTCGGGAAATAGATGGGTGGGGTTGTCGTACCAATTCTACATTTTATTGGGAATGAAGCATTGAGTGGCAACTGTAAGAAAAGCCAGACAATATTTTACGTCAAAACTGATTTGGAGCCATCTATCGCTGAATATTATGAATGCGATTGGGACGATATTAAAAATACATTAACAAAAGCTAATACTCTGTAAGAAAATGATTATGATTTGGAATTTGATAGGGAACAAAACACACCCATCTTACGTTTAAATGACGTCTATATAGCCTCAGCATACAGCTAATATTTGGATACAAATATCTTGGCCAGAAAACTTCCGTGTGATATTATCTCTTTAATTATTGGAATTAGGGATAAATTGCGTTACCCCTTTGCCGTTGTGCTCCGATCGGGGCATATTTGCGCGCCTCGGGAGTGGGCGGAAAAGCGGACGTAGCCCACCCCGCATCGGCTTCCGTAGGCCATTGACCCCGTGACCTTAAACTATTGTCTCTCTCGTTGTTGTGGCCGAATTTTCGGGTAGCTACTCGCAGTTTCGAGCTCCGCGTGAAACAGTAAAGATGGGTGACAGCCGAGCTCCCCGCATGGGTCTAAAAGGACCCAAACAACGGTAAAGGGTTAAAGTAAGCCCGTGGAGTGTGTTTACTGCAAAGCTGATGCCACTGTCTCTGCGTGTGTGCACGTAACCCTTTAGCGGAGTGGTGCAGATATTTTAGATTAAAGAGAATGCTCGACAAGCGAGATGGTGTGTTGATTTAGAAATCACCCATTACCATGATAAAAGCTGGTTCTGCACCGAGATATCCCGGGCTCGGTTTGGCCTTTAAATTCTTTTATAAATTAAGAAGAGTAATCCACTGCCTTAGTCATCCAATTAAGCTTTCATTTATTCATGAAACATGACTTTTCAATAAAAAGAGGAAGGTTAAAGAATTTCCTTGAGTTGCATCGTAGAATGCCGTCCATACTCACACCTTTAAAATGTACACCAACAATCAACCTGATTAGACCAGAGAACAGCTCCCTGATTGGACCAGAGAATAGCTTCCTGATTGGAAGCTATAAATTTGAAATGTTTTTAATAGATAAATAACACCATTCACAACGAAAGCGCGCGGAGCGGTCGAAAGCTTCGAACATTTAGGAATCATCTGCGAAAATTGTGTTCTATGATCAGATGGTGTTAACGTAAACCAACAGGGAGTGTTCGATATTCTCATAGAAGTAAGAAATCAACTGAGGGTGCAAAATTATGCTGCCATTTTTAAGCTTTATCGTATTCAACATTCATGTTTTTGAGGGAGTTGGGACATTTTTGAGAGGTCCAAGGTCCCCCGTAGCTACGCCACTGCTCCCATGGACAGAGTGATCGATATGTAAATGATAACGCCGTTTTGTATTTGAGCTGGCTTCTGAGAGAAATAATTGACCCAGGTCATTTTTAAGCTTTATCGTATTCAACATTCATGTTTTTGAGGGAGTTGGGACATTTTTGAGAGGTCCAAGGTCCCCCGTAGCTACGCCACTGCTCCCATGGACAGAGTGATCGATATGTAAATGATAACGCCGTTTTGTATTTGAGCTGGCTTCTGAGAGAAAAAATTGGCCCAGACAAAAGGGATTCACCCTTCAATGGGTGGGAGGCTTGTTCATGACGGTTATTCTACTTCACGGAAACATGCAATCCCAAACTCGAGAATAAGTGTAGTAGAAAATGGCCCTTGAGAATTGTGTGATAATATTTTTCTACCTAAACTATCCTGAATTATGGTGCAAGCTAGTTAAAAGGGAGAAAAAATTGTCATATTTAGCTTTTGCTTCAAAACAAATTCAGTTATGTCCTAAGACCCCCGGTTGCATATTATCATTGTGCGCCCGGATTATTGGATTCTGAACTACTCTCTGTTGTATGATTCTAAATATATTTTGTTAATTGAGGAGTTTATTCGTAGTCATCATGAGAAGAATGCTTCTCATGACCCTGTAGTTCGATGGCAATTATTGAAATCTGATATTCGCAAAGCTAGTATGATATTTGCAAAAGAGAGGCGTTCAACAGAGCAGGAACTTATCCAAAATATAGCCGACCTTGAGCAACAGTTTTATAGAAATGGGTCTGCAATTATACTTGAACAATTAAGGCAAGCTCAAAACGAATTGGTGTTATATAATGCGTATAAACTGAAGGGCACCATCATCAGGTCCCGTGCGCGATGGGTGGAAGAAGGCGAAAGATTTCTAAATATTTCTTTTAATCTACAGAAAAGAAACAAGTCATTCAATTCAAGTTCAAAACTTGAAAAGAGTAATGGTATTTTTGTAACAGAAAAAAAAAAGAATTCTTGAAGAAATTAGAAGTTTCTACAAATCTATTTCACGTCTAATACAAAACAGTGAAGATGTTGACTTGCAGTTGTGTGATGGTGAACTTACCCTAGATAACTGCTTCCGTGCCCTAACATTAATGAAAAAGGACAAAGCTCCAGGCAATGATGGTCTCTCTACAAACTTCTGTAAAACGTTTTGAAATTCAATAGAGCAATTTGTATTATATTCACTAAATTTTGGTTATCTCAGAGGCCATTTATCAGCAGAACAGACAAGAGGCATTGTTACATTAATTTTAAAAAGTAATAAGACTGCCACATCTTTACAAATTATCGCCCAATTAACCTGTTAAACTCAGACTAGAAAATTGCTGCAAAGGTAATTGCCTCTATAGACTAAAATGTGTGATTCAGGGTCTCATGGGCCCACATCAAACCGGGTTATTAAAAGGTAGATTTATAGGGGAAAACATAAGATTTGTCGTAGACTTAATAGAACACTGCTCGTGTCAGTGGCGTAGCCAGGATTGAATTTTTAGGGGGCTTAGGTAACAAGTGGGGGGCTTGGTACCTCCGAGGGTCAAGCGTGGGAAGACTATCTAAGCGGAACGCCACAATCGGTTGGCGCGGAGCGTACAAGAAAATTTTGGGCTTTTCAGACCCTCCAGATGGCCGAAAACGGCACTTCCACGAGTTTTAAGCTGCATGTACCCAGCCTTGAAATATGAATCTCATGTCTGCCACTTCTCAAAAAATGAGAATAAAAATCAATCCATGAAAAATTGTAACACATACATTTTTAGGGACCCCAAAACTGGGTATTTCTGATCTGTGGCCTGGAGGATGAGACTAAAGGAAACGGTATCTACCTTTCCCTTGGGAAAAATTGTAAACTTCAGGAGGACGTAGATCACAAATACGGCAATATTTGAATGAATTTCAGCTTTAATAGGAAAATCAAAAGTAGTTGTGTCCTCCTCTGAAAAATTTTCTTTGCGTTAGATTTCCTACATGCTAAATGCTGCCATGTTTGGCAAAACTTTGAACTGATTATAGTTTCAAAATACTCATTTTTAGTCTTTGCAGAGGTTTTACGAGTGACATACATACTACCAAAAAAAAAATGTTTTCTGGTTTTTGGCGGTGTTTAGATGCAAAATGGTGTAGTATTTGTTTAATCATCGGTACGTTACGTAGTCAAAATTAAAACACGACAAGCAAATCTCTCAAAATATTTAAACCGCAAAGCAGAAGTATGTATCTTGTGGGAAACACGTGAAATGCGGAGCTTGTGGACATTTTCCAAATCCTCCCGGATGCCAGTGCCAACTAGTAAAAAGAGGACTTGTCGAAGAGATCGTTCTACAGTGGCACTTGTCATAGGCAGGAGTGAGACACGACACAGGCCTGCTTGTTAAGGATGGACGGGAAGAACTATTAGAAGGCAGTACCTTATCCTTATTGCATATTTTGTGTATGATAAAGTATAGGAATGGTCGTGTAAGAATGGTCTCCAGTGTATGATTGCCTTGTTTTCAGTAAATCAACCAGCCATCCGAAAGGCAGAAAGGGTCTTAACCTAACAAAGTCACATTCGAATTTGTCGAGACGTTCGTTTCATCTTCGAAGTGAAATGCAGTTAACGACAGTGCAGATTATATACGTTATCTAATTTAGCGAAAGTACGTAGGCATTTTGAAGTTATTACTTGATTTCATACGTGCACACAAAATGTGTTTTACATATATTCGTGCATGTTTTCTTAATTGTTACATATTTTATTTATATACTGTTTTTGAAAAAATACTTGAAAGTTTATTTTCCTTCAAACATTTTATTTTTTATCAATTACTTTATCAGGACGCAAAAATCTGGGGGTCTGAAGAAAATGTGGGGCCTAGGCCCCCAGCCCCCCCCCCCCGCCCCGTGGCTACGCCACTAGGTCGTGTAGTAAGTTACCAGGGTTTCTGTAGATTTTGAAAAGGCGTTTGATAAATTAGAATGGTCCTTTGTTCGAAAAACTCTTTAACTTTGGTATAAGTTTTAAAAATTGGACGGACGTTTTCTAGAGAAACTGTTTCACTTGTATTTGCAATAATAATTACTCGACTGGTTTCTTCCCCGTACAGCCGGTGTTCAACAGGGCTATCCCTTAAAGCAGCTTATGCTGTTATTTTTACGTTTCCAGTGTTCATCAAATGTATGGGCTGTACTCCATACAAATGTAAAAAGCTTTAAAAACTAATGTACTTTAGTTTTTTCTCCGAAAATGAGCAAAAATTCGAAAAAATTCGAAAAGATTTCAACGGTTTCCAAAGGCTATTCTGCCTTATTATCTTGCTCTAGCTCCGCCCAATGAGTTTGATGCATATTCAGAAGGTCACTTTGAGAAGGAGTCAAGCAAAACGTAAACAAAACAGACAGTGAAATTTCGTTCAATTGGTACATACGTTATTTAAACGGCCTTTACGTGTCCAATTTGCACATCGCATCGAAACGGCTGCGCAATTCGTTCGTTTCATTTGTGAACCCAGATTCAGTGACATATTCCTACTCACTTGTTTCGGCTCCATCGTTCAGTTTTTAATTTTGTCGCTGATTGTGCTATTTGAATCCGTCCCAAGTTTCAAGATAATGTTCATTTTCTCTTTGATTTGATGCTGTGGCTTGGCATTCAAAAGCAATCTTTGGGTTACCTATTTGTGAAACTAACTGTCATTCTGTGTTGGGCCCGAACGGTTGTGAAAGGACTCCTGTAATGCATGTACACAACATGTGTGATATATTGGCAATACGTACATCGTTGTGTCAAAGGGTAGGCATAATTTTACGTCATTCATTTCTTGCATTGTGATTGGTCAAATTGAGATAAGAGCCCGTTGTCTTTGCATAAGAGTTTAGCCGAAAAAAGTAGATGAAGTTTTTTTCTATTGTAATTAGCGCTCTAATTAGTGAAATTTCACCGGAAAAAACCTGGCGTGAAAGATTTCTATCGGGTTGGTATCAAATGGAAGAGCAAGATTGAAGATTAACGATGAAGGTTATTTTTTTTCCATCAAACAGCATAAGCTGCTTTAAGCCCGTGTCTATTTATTTTAGTGGCAGGGGTCCTTGCTATCAAAGTCCATTGTAATTATGACATCAAGGGTATTCGCTTATGTGATACGGAAGTAAAACTAATGCAATATGCCGATGACACTACGTATTTTCTTGTTTGAAGTGAACGCACTATTAAGGAGTCTCTTCGTATTTTAAACCTGCTTGGCGAAACTTCAGGTCTGATCATCAATAAGTCCACTCTCTTTCCGTTGGGTCCTTACAGTCACGGTCTGTATTCCATCTTTTGTTTGTAATTTTAATTTGGAGGTTACGAAAGGACCGGTTCATATGCTTGGGGTTTCATTCACTGGTGATGGTAATGACCTATTCCGTCTTAATTATCAACCAAAACTTTCAAGACTTAAAAATGTACTTAGACTTTGGTCATGTAGATATTTGTCTCCTATTGGTCGGAATGCTATTGTTAAAACTTGTGCCCTCTCGCAACTTTTCTTTCTCTTTTTGGTTTTACCAAGCCTCCCGGAAAACTTTCTGAAGAAATTAGAAACTATTATATTTGATTTTATTTGGTCAGGTAATCCTGATAAAGTTAAACTTTCGGTTATATTAAATACGATCGAAAATGGTGGTTTGAAAGTAACACATATGTCTTCATTTGTAAATAGCATGAAATGTACTTGTGTAAAGCGTTATGCAAGTGATACGAAAGGTATCTGGAAATATTTTTTTGATTTTCACCTAAAACCGTTCGAAAAGCAATTGATTTTCCAATGTAATTGTTCAGTTTAGGATGTAAGTAGCATAGCTAATGATTTCATTAGTCAAATATTACAGGCTTGGTGAACATTTCTTTCCATCATCCAGTAGACAACTTTGGTAGGCAGGTAATTTGGAATAATTCACACATTCGAGTTGATGATAAGATTATAATGAATTTTCTTTTAATTAGATAACAATGTTATGTATGTGAGTGATTTTTTGATGAGGAAGATAGGCCTTTAACCTTTCATTGTTTCAAACAAGCGTTTCATATGGACTCCCTTCCATTTACATTGTATTGGGGGATTGTTAGTGAGATCCTCCCTGTGTGTGGGGGCGTCAGGCTGACATGGCAACGACTTTATATATACGTCGAATTTTTTTTTAGCAAGGCTATTCATGCTAGCTCAGTGGTTTTCCCCCTGGGAGGAACTTTTGGAGTTCCAGGAGGGAACTTTTTGCAGGGGCTTTCAGCCTAATTCCTTTCAGAATTTGGGAAATATTCATGAAAAAGGGGCAAAATTTGACCTTTTTTCCTTTTTGACCCCATTTTCCGGGTACCTTGTGAAAAATCTTAACATCCTAACCGTTCAAGTTATCATTGGAATTCTCATTAAAAATCATGTTTTTTCTGATATAATCTTTCCAGGGGGAACAGCACGATCGGCTGATTGGGAAGGAGGGAACTGCAAAGAAAAAGATTAAGAACCACTGTCAGCTAGCTTCATGTCCCAGTTTATTAACAAGTTGTATTCGTCTCTTTTCTCAAGTAATCCAATTGCACTGAGTGAGTGGGGCGAACTGTTCCCAAATTTAACGGAAAAAGACTGGCGTAGATTTTTTTACAATCCCCCGTTATACTGTTTCCGATGCTTAACTTCATTATTTTCAGTTCAAACTCTAATACCGGATAATTCCTGCTAATAAATTGTTAATGTCTATGGGGAAAAGTAACTCTGCCAACTTTTCCTTTGGCAACATTGGCACCGAAACAATTGAACACATTTTTGGGAGTGTAGTTTAACAGCTGGTTTTATTTTAGACGTCGTAACCAGTTTATTCTTAAGAGACAGTTCTTCTTTTCTAAGCAAGATATATTGTTTGTATATGGTAACAAGCTTATTCATGCTTGTAATTTTCTCATTCTGCATATGAAGTGTTATATCTATAATTGTAAAAGAAACTCCCGTCCACCTATATTGAAGGAATTTATTTATAAGTTTAAGCTTTCAATAGCCGTGGAGCGCTATATTCATTCCAAAATTCAACCTTTTAGGAAAACAGGGTAAGCTGCAATGATTTCCAAAAAGGTTTTTCAGATTTGTTCTTTGTTTTTTCTCCTTAAATACACAATGTCTGTAAATATTCCTAAAGTAAATTTGATGTACGAATATTACTCAATGATTGATGTTCAAAATAAATGGAGGAAAAAATCATTGTGTGCTGCACTCGTAATCATTGTATGTTGTATAAATATCCTTAGACTAGGCCCTTAAAGGACACATTTGTTAAACTTGAAGCAAAATTTTGTGGTACCCACCAGTCCAGTCTCATTCCTTCTTCCATGCCCATGAATACGCTGAACTCTGTGCGTTGTGAGTGTTTTAAACGACTGATGACCAAAGCGAACTAATATGACCAAGGAGGACTGTTTCGACCAAGGCGGATTTTTGCACACGGTTGTTCGAACAAAGAGCAATTATGAGGAGAGTAAGTTTTTCCAAACCAATTTGCCGAGGCCTGAGATGTTGCAATATCCTTATTCCCTTCCCATCGTGATGTTCAAACACAAGTAGCTCTATGATCTATGCTTTCTTCTTTTTCAGGAGTAGTTCGTGCTTCCGATGAGCAGTTTAGGTTGATGTCTAAACTATTCGACCCAAAGGAATACAATGATATAGTGAGGCCCGTTATGAACGAAAGTGATACTGTGTTAGTCTCAGTTGAAGTTACTTTGGATCAAATTAGTGACGTGGTAAGTAAGGAGAGAATAACATTTTTATCAGTGTCACTAGGTCTTCAGCAGTGAGTATAGCCTACACAATAGGTCTTCAGCTGTAAGTATCACTATAGTTTAGGCCTTCAGCAGTAAGTATCACTACAGGTCTTCAGCATTAAGTACCACTAGGTGGTCAGCAGTAGGTATCAGTAAGTTTTCAGCAATAAGTAGTACCACAAGGTCTCCAGCAGTATCACTATAGGTTTTCAGCAGTAAGTACACTCTTAAAAAGTTGGGTAAATTTTTCTGGTCAATGTAGATGTTGGTTAAAGTTTGCCCAATATTGGGCAAAATAACCGAGAAACGTTTTGACCAACGTTGGTTAAATGATTATGTGAACTTTTTTATCCGACATTGGTTAAACGTACCACCAATTAATGATTTTTAATTTAACTGCTATTTGTAATAATTTACATTCACAGTAAATATTATCCAGAACATTCACGTACCCTGTGGCAATTTTTCTAAGACAAGAAGAGGAAATTCGATGTATATATGCTATGAAATTTATCGGAACACCAGGTTTATATACCTTCCATCCGAATGGAGCATTCTGAATTTCTCAAATGAAAATTGTGTTTATCAACTAATGCAGGTGTAATTAAATGAATTGAAGCTGCCGATGGTGATTTCTCGTAGAAAATCATCCTTCTCAATGGTACAATACAGCACAGAGAAGGAGAGTATGAAATATTATGAAGAAACGTGCATGTTTAATATTTCATAGGCTAATAACAAACAAATGTCCCTGAATATATGTAATAGTCGAACATAAATTCTCAAATGAAATCTTACTACTCTTTAAAGTTGCCAGCATTATCAATGCCCGGGGAGGTTAAAACGTCCATCTTGCAGGCGGGAGGTCGGGAGCTCGAGCCCTTCCCGGATCATACCGAAAGCTTTGAAATGGAACCTACTGTCATTGTGCCTGGTGCTCAGCATAAACACACTCTAAAAACTGTTGGGCAAAAAGCGTTGGGCAAAATGCCCACTACATGGCCAAACTATTGCCTAACAAATGGGTAAACAACTGTACCGATATTGTTGGACAAATTCAAGTTGGGTAAAATCCAGGTGTTGGGCAAGTTCCAAAGTACCCAACAGTTGGGTTAAATGTAATTGACCAGTCAGATGATTAGTTAAAGGTCAGTTAAGTTTTACAGATAGTTAATGTAATATTAGTGGATAATTATAAGATCTCATGTTTGAATAAGGTTGTATTTGGTAAATCCACAGCTAACGATAGAATAGCAGTAAAAACCTGGACGAAATTACTTAAAGAGCAATGGCGGTTATAGAAAGAAAAGTCTCCACTACTAAGTAATCAAGGGAGAAGAAATACAAAGTTCACGATTGTGTTTGTTACTTTAAACTACACACTGCACTGTTTACTTTTTTGGTTTCGCCGAACGGCCCTTTGCCGGAGAGTCGAGGGTATGGCTTCTGTTCTATTCAGCCAGTCTAGAGCAGTAACACACATGTTTGCCCTTTAGAAGACGTACTTGTCCATGTGGGACGTTTAGCTCTTTAAGGGGGCAGAACTCCTCCGGGAGTAAATGTTTAGTTTTCGCCCTGGGCTCTTCGCCAGAGAGTCGAAGGGACTTTTAGAAAAAAAGCGTCGCTGGTGCCCTCAACCACTCTTGGAGGACAAACGGTGAATGTGTTACGGTTTTTTGTTAAATCTCCTTCTTATCCAAATCATGTAATTACATATTAGGTTATACTGAAATCCAAACAAGAACCCAAAAGTACAGCTGTTGGACAAACCTGTTGGTACAAATGAAAAAATGAAAAATGATTGATTCTGAAATTTACCATTTGTGAAACCAGTCTACTGTTAGCCTGCGTAGCCCCTCTGTGGATGCAGCCCCCTTTAGGCTGTCACCCCCAGAGCTGATTTTTTCGTAGCGATGAACTGGACGAAAAACTTCGTCCCCGCAGGCTAGTCTACTGTGTGGTTTTGACAACTCATGAAATTCTCAATTCAGGCTCCAATAAAAGCTCCTTTTTCGTCATTAATTGTTTCAAAGAAGCGTAATTTTCCGCGCACTTCGCGAGCCGCAAATTGCGATTCCTAAGCAAAAGTGCTCTCTCGTACCCAATTCACTTTGATTTATTTTTTGAGCTGTGGAAGTGACAAAACTCGGAATTTGCTATATGCGACATGAGATCATCAAATTACACTGAAAACTACAGTGCTATTTTCATAATGTTTTTTAATAATTTTCTTTTCTGAAATTCTAAATTTTCTCCAATATAAGCGCCTGGCTAAAAAAAAAAAAAAATTTGATGCTTCGCACCCCCCTTCCTTCAAAAATGTCTAAATACGCCGCTGTAGACACCTTAACAGGAATAGAGAAAAAAATAGGCCAGATGCCCCCCCCCCCCCACACGCACACACTTTAATAATCAAATCGACGCCACCACTGTATAATTTTTTAAAGCAGCTATTAGCTTATTAGCGGTTAAAAGCTAAAATTTAATCTGTTGAGTGTTATTAATTTTGTGTATGCGGGTGGGCGAAGTGGGGGGGGGGAGGGACTTCGCTATAGAAAGTGCCAGGGGTCCCACACAACGCTAATCCGACCCTGTCAATTACCCTCTCAGTTTTCATTAACCATGTCAACAGACATAATCTTTAATGTGAAATATCTTCAGAAAATGGTATGCAACAGGATTTGAAGGATATGGTGAGGAATAATTTGGTTTTTCTTAAAAAAAAAAACAGGTAAAAAGCCATCAGAATATGCATTTAAAGGTATTGCATGGCATTCTTCACTGACACCTTCATGGTGCCAACAGAATTACCAAATCCTAAACATTGAGGACGAAATCGGACGTAGACTCATATAATGAAAGCTTGAGGCAGGCCTGTTTCCAAGGTAACCAATGGAAAATCTATCTCTGTGGGAATTTTGCTAGTCTGGGAAGGAGTTTAAGGGCAGGGGTGCCCCTCCTCTTCGAATATTTTAGATAGTCTAGATGAGATGTAAATGGTGAGAAATTTTGCATAATGTCATAAACTATGTCTAAAAGGTTCCGTTCTAGTGACTTTTCCGGGTAATATTTTTTATTCTTTGGTGCAACGGTGTAAACGTTTCAATTGGTCATGGTGGCACGTGCTTCCGCCCGTTGCTATGTTCCAGACTGGAAGTGCTTTCGAATTCCCTTCGCTCTTTAAAACGTGTGTTTGACTTACAGAAAAATCCAGTCTGTGACAAAGATATAATTTGGACAACACCATCTTTTTAAATTAAACGAGTACGAATACATATGTAGTCTTCGGTTCACAATGTCAGCACAGTACGTTACTTTGGGGGAAAGGAAAGAGTCTATTGGAATGTTTAAATATCTTTCTTGTCACGTTAAAGTATCATTAACTCACACGTGTCATGTAGATGGTGCAGCTAACAATATTGCAAAATGTGCTCTACAGAGGCATACAAATTATAAATTTACGCACGGCCAAACTCATGTACGGCGATGACATCACTATTTTTTTAAATCTAACTGAACAGTAAATGTCAAGAAATATTGCATTTATTGAAAATTAGTATCTTTAAAACGCTATATACAATTGAACTGCAGTTTTTGTATTTTAAAAAGGATAGTTTTTCTGCATATTTTAAAGTCAACGAATTTTTTCTCCGGAAAACCTTTTTAAGGTCACAATGAAGCTGACTGGGTTCTCAGTATTATAAACCTTCCTCTTTGCTATCTCTCTTGCGACGTGAAATACATGTTGGGATCCGATGTGTGTTCCTCTAGGAAAGCACTTCAGCGCTTATCTTCCTTTTTAAATGACGTTTGTACCTCACTATCATACTACAGCAAGGTTTTTAAAATGCTTGATAGCACCTCTGCTAGGCGAGAATCTACCGACATGTTTTCCGGCAACTTGAAATCATTCTGCGGAATTTCTAAAGCAACAGTATACATAGTAATGACCGTAGTCACGCGATCACTGCAGGACAAGCACATGCAAGTCGATTGGGGCTCAACGGAAGCGAAAATACGTTTACAAAAAACTGCGTACAATCCACATGTTCGTTCATAATTGACCCTGATTAACGCGTTTACCCTTTGAACAACTATTAGTGCGAAGATTAAAATCTGTAGTTAAGTAGAGGTTTAACAATAGAATGTAAAGTTTAAATTTGTGACTCGAAAGTAATCCGTTATGTCTGCTCAACAGAAAACTAAGAGCAATTTCTTGATAGAACAACTTAATTCAGTCTTGTACTTTTAATTTTTTTGGCTGTGTTTCAAACTTTACACCAAATTTATAGTCAATACTCTTTTGAAATATTCACTGAATCCTACACAATTCGATATTAGGCATTGTCGTTGCACTAAGTTTCAAACCAAACAAAGGCATACTTTCCACTATTTGAACATATTTACTTTAATTCTGCACTCTCAAAAATTGGTTAAAAAACTAACCAACACTGGTCACGTATGTCAAATACCTGAAATTGGTTAAAGTTTACCCAATAGTTGTTGATTAATGGGTTATCCAAGAGGTTTTTTTATCACTTAATTGGGTATATAACCAGCCTGCATGGGGCAACCAAATAAACAACACATATTGGGGAAAACTTACCCAATTTCAGGTATTTGACATACGTGACCAGTGTTGGTGAATTTTTTTAACCAACTTTTTAAGAGTGTACTGGTTTCCAACAATCGCAACACACAAATCCAATTAAAGACATACATTCATTACCCAGACAGTTACAATCCTCAATGGAGGTGATCTGTTTCAGACATCTGGGGACGTTTTACGAACGACAGGCTAGGACTTCTGGACTCAAGGTGTCCAGAAGAGCTCAAAAATTTTTATCTTCTACTCAAATTTTTACTTCCTTTGCAATACAGAAAGGAGATATGGGCAGGATATTAAATGTCGGTCATTCGTCAATACATATGGTTATTATGGTCCTTTTCAAGTTGCTTTTGGATTGCTGTTTTCATGATAAAGAGTGTCAGTGTTAGGAGTTCACTGAAAATCAAGTATTCCAGTCATCAAATTCAGGATGTTAGTCTAGCACTAGGAAACTAACTCTGAGCGTTTCCTAGCTTTGACCGGAAGTTTACTGCTAAAGGTGCTACTTCGACCATGGAAGTACTGCTTCGGAGGTGATACTTCCATGCTCCGACTGTGAGATATACACACGAAGAATGCCGCCACTGGCTACCTCACGGAGCGGGCGGTAGCTTTCTCAGCTTCTAAGCTTCCGACACCACCGACTTAAAAAGGAGTATGCCGTGTAGCCTGCTACACAGGTAAACATTTGGCAAGAAGCCTATTTTATTGTATACCGGAAGACTTTCCTAGGGGTCAAGAAAGGATACACACTACAAGGAGCAGCTTTATGCCTTTGAGGATCCAGCAATTCGAAATTGCTACAGAAATGACGGTTTTCCGAAAAAAAATATGTGGAAAGAATCAGTCTAGAGGAGCGAAGCTCGTCGGAAAAAATGGACTTTAGTCAAGAAATACTGAAAATGTTTCCAATTGGCACATGGTAAGAAAGTAATGAAAAACTGTTCCCAGTTCTGATACCAGACATTTGCAATTTTCACCTTTTCTTGTTATTTCCCCCATCAACAAAAAACCGTCTTAAGTTCTTCCTTGGGTAGATGCCAAAATTGGAATCTACCGTGCGATCCAACAAGATGCCATTGCAGTCCCTGGATTGCATTTTCTAAAGCAAGATATACCTATCATGAGACTCAAATATTTTTGCCAGAGATAAGCTAAAACTTCAGATTCTTCGGGGCTTTCATTCCTGGACCCCGCTGGGACTTTGTTCCTGGACTCCAACCGTAATTTGAAATTAAATTAAAGCCAAACCCCCTACTTTAGAAACCTCTGGTGCCGCCACTGCCACCGGAGCATAAAATGGTGCGTCATTGAGGTTATTTGTCAGTTTCCTCTAAACTCCTTTAGGAGCTTGTAATGCTGTCATTCCTGATGACGATCAGTCAGTACAGGAGATAAATCCATTCCATATACCAAAATTTTATTGCAGTTCAGGTTCTGATGATTTCCTTGCAAATTTTTCAGTCAGTGGCGTAACTAGGATTTTTTCGTGGGGCTGTGGGGGAGCTGGAAACTTTTGTAGGGGGAGCTGGAGTTTACTATCTAAGCGTAGCGCCACCATCAGTTGGCGCGGAGCGTACAAAGAAAATTTTGGATTTTTACACCTCCCAAATGGGTCGAAATGGCATTTGTCAGATTTAATTGTCTTCAATTCTGGTGAGAAAAATTTGTTTTTTTTTCTCAGATTCAAACACACTTTTGAGATACTGATTAACTCAGTTCATTACTCCACTGGACTATGTATCCTCGGGTTGCAAATCCGGAATCCTGCTGTATGTTGCAAGCAGCTGTTACAGTGCACGCCTCAGTAAGGTATATCCATAGGTTAAGGGGGAGCATTTCAGTTTGGGGGCAGAAGATTTTTGCCCGAAAAATCTAATCCTACCCGTTAGAGAGTCAAAGCGGAGTGTCAACACTGGTTGGCGCGGAACGTCCAGAAAATTTGAAAATTCGTACCTCTCAGACAGTCGAATATGGCATTCCCCAGGCTTGTATTGGAGATCCAAGCAGTCGCTATTTTAAGTTAAAATTGCAGATAAACGTTCACTCCAAACTAAAATTCAGCCAGAAAGACCAAGCGGAGCTCCACCTTTGGTTGGCGCGAAGTGTACCGAAAATTTTGAAATATCCGACCCATCAAGACAGTTGAAAATGGCATTTCCCAGGCTTATAGGGGATCGAAGAAGTTTCCTTTCCTGACAAATCGGACCACTGAGAGAGTCGAAAATGACATTTTCCAGGCTTATAGGGGGATCGATGCAGTCGCTATTTGATAAGGAAATTACGAGATAAAATATATCACTACCAATCGATGAAATGGTCCCGCATATTTTCGGAGGGGGGGGGGGGCTACAAAACGGAATTGAAAACATGCTGATGAATTTCATTCTATTGCAACTCTTGGCTAAATTCAACATATATTGATAAAATTTTATGACTTCCCAAACTCCCGACACATTATATGATTTTACTTTTGAAAATGTAGTATTACAAGGTGTGTTTAAACGAATTTTCAAGCAGACTTATGGGAAGACATTGGTTACCTGAACACCTCCTGTCTGTCCGTTGAATCAATTTGGCAACTGAAAACGTCTCAACGTTGTTTTAACCTTTGCCCGAGTATTTGACCTTTTCGGGCACGTTTTGCAAGACTACAGTATGAAGTGGGGACGGTGAAAACTTTTATTTTACATTCTACTACCCAAATGTGTTGCAGATCTTTGTTATCTTCCATGAAAATTTTACTTTAAATAGAGCGTTTTCTGTTTTTCGGCAAAGATTTGAAGCTTTTAAAATAATCGGTCATTTCGGGTATTGTGTATAAAATTTAAAGAATTGTTTCTTTCAAGCCACAGGCTTCCCAAGTGTGTGTAAAATTTATAAATAGGAGTCATAAAATATATACACTCATAGGAAGAATAGTTATTACAAAAAGTAAAAAGATTAAGGTGTTGGGATAATATATACAGTAACAATATATCTACACATAGAAAGGTTAATACATAGAACAATACAACAAAACAAACTACAACAAACTCTAATTTTTCGAATGAAATTAATATTGCAGCACGATAGATAAAGGAATTTTTAAAAGCTTGTAATCCATGGTGGACTAGGGTTTATTTAATAAGTGCAATTTGAATTGCCACAAAGTTATGTCCCGCCTTATAAAGAGCATGGAAATTTCAGTTTAGGAACTTTTTTTCGGGGGGGGGGGGCTACACGACACCCGTCGCACTCGGTAGATCTGGCACAGATATAGCTGAAATATATGATATAGTCAGTCTCAACCTTACAATGATATTGAAGTTTGTTTTATAACTACCGCTAAGATCCTTGGAAGATCTCTTGTGGTCAAGTGTAAAATAGAACAAATGACCCATGGTGTAGTCCACATTAGGAGACTAAGACTTCAATACAAGACACAAGGCGACTTATTTCTACACAATTAAACTTAAAGACGAGTAATTACCGTACTACTTAATACAAGAAACAAGACGATTTATTGGTCACATAATACAAGATGCAAGACGACTTATTGCTATACAGTACAAAATGCAATACGACTAATTATTACTACAACTATATATACTTCATTCTGGACCTTTACATGTTGAGCATACACGCAAATTATCGAATATAGTTATCTTTACAAGGCTGATTAAGTCGAATGTGAAAGGGACCGACCCGACTTAAACCAATCGGTTAGAAACGTAGCCTTAAAACTTCATCTAACTAGATCAAGTATTGTTAAATATGTCTTAAGATAGCATCCTATTTGATGGAGACTATTATCAATCAATCAGTCCATTATTCGCACGATTCCCTGTTTTAAATTATTTACCTAACTACGCCATGAAATATGACCACCACATAATGATATGACTGATAAGTAATAAGTCCGTAGTAAAAATACGTACACAGGTTTGACACAAAATCAACTTAACTGGTTATACGCCCAACAAATGTGTATTCCATCATGCACTGTCAATTTGTGACGACAGAGAAGAAAACACTCCGTTGAATTTCAAAATAATTGTAAAATGTTAAAATTGTTGTAAATTGACAGAACAAAAAAGGGAGAGGTACATAACGAGTATAGAAAAATACTGACAAATATTTCTCGGTATTTTTCTGTTATCTTTACATCTTATATGATTTTGTTCTGTAAATTTACAGCGATTTTAAAAGTGTAGAAAGAATTTACGTCCTTTTTCGGTCAAGAATTGGCTGATTCTGTCATGGTTATAATTGATATACTGAGGCGTGGAGGATGAGTGGGAAAGAGGGTTTGTTTGACGGAGAGGAAGGGAGATAACTTTTGAATTTTTTAAGTCTTTACAGAAAGTGTAACGGGCCAAAATATCTCTTAAACTCTGCCTATGTATCTTATGCTTATTTCATTGACCAGGTCAACAAATGTTTAATATTGAATTGACTAAGAGGGATTCGTGAAAGTGAAATGCAATTTTGGTAAAAATTAAAGTTTAAAACGCAATAGGCCCACATGTTTTCACTCAATTAAATTGAAATTTGCTAAAATGCAAAAGAGGATGTAAGGTTTCCTCTTGGTCTACCCTCAACTTCCTTACTCAAATAAAGGCATTAGGAATTAATTCTTTTACACGTTGTCTGCTATCACAATTTCGTGACTATACACGTAAAACGTCTGATTAAAAACCGCTTCAGGTTCATCGCCAAGTTTATTTGCCTTTCCTTCTTTCTATATATTACGTATGCACATCTTTATGGGGAAATTGCTTTCTCCTGACTAAAGCACCCTAGGAGATTCGTCTCATGGAACGTTCAGCAGAGGGTAAAACGCATATCTTCACTTGTCTGTGAAAGAACTTGAATTTTCGTCTTTCTCTTCAACTAACTCCAATTCCCAACCTGATTTTGAATACTCGAAGCGTAAGTGGGTGGATAGTACATGACAAGTTTTTTTGCCTCAATACCAACGAACCTAAATAACATAGTGCATGTTGAGGCCTTGCCTAGGTTCATGTCCTGTGCATTGTCAAGTGGTTGGAGCATTCGACTTGAATGCAACCAGGTCAGTTCTACTCCTGATCGGGTCTATACCGAAGTATTTAAAATGGAACCTATAGTGCCATTGTGCTTGGTGCTCAGCATAAGAGAGGAAGCAAGCCAATGGGCCACAACTGGAAACAAGACCGTGACCGACTCGACTTAAACCAATTGGTTACAAACTGTTCCGAAAATATCATCTTACTATCTATGCTCTATGCTGAGTATCAATTTAACTAACTTGATAAATAGGATATGACGGGAGCGTTTGCCCGGCTACAAGTACGGAGCTACTGAGCTAATGAGCTACTGAGTTCCATGGTACTAACATACTGGATGAATAGACGTTTAAAGATAATTCATTCCCAATCGACTGCCGGTATTTATTGTACAGCATAATTTAAAAGTAAAATAATAGTTGTAATTTATTATTAAAACAGATATTGTTAATCATCTTTTGATAGCAGGGATCAACATTTCAGTGCAGCACGTACTGAAGTAACTTCCAAAAAAAGGTCCTCAGAGATTTTCAAACGTTAAATCATATCTCCGACGGCCTTACGTTGTTAATTGTAAAGCATAATTTAAGTGACATAATAGTTGTAATTCATTATCAAAATTTTGAACTATGATTCAAGCAGGATTGCAACATCATTACGCCCTTTGAAAAAATCAAGCTGGCAATCCGAGTGTCAAGTGTTGATGCATTTGACCATTTCAATTAACAGCTTTGAAGCAAGGATAAAAAAGACCCTTGTTTAGAATAAGAAAATGACTTATCTGATAACGTTATAAGTCTTTAATGTATCAATGACATTCTCTTACGTCACAAGGTGAAGCACGCGTCTGACCGCATGTCTGCAATATGACGAGTAACAAGAAATACACACTGTGTAAATCCGACAGATGCCAAAACATGGTCGCCTTTGGCACTTATTTCAAAAATTAGGAAAAACCAATTGGATACTTTGCGGTAGCACTTCGATTAACAATCACTTGACCGCCTTTGGTAAAGGTTGATAAGTAGGGTGTCTATAGTACGTCTGCAGGATATGTACGAAGAGAAAGAATGAATAACTGTAGAAGACACTTTTGGGAATGCTAGTATGAAAAAGTATCACACTCCATAAAACTGTTAAAACCTGGCAACAACATCCGTAATGTAATGCAATGATGTAATGTAATGTTAAAGTTGTGTAGAAGGTTAATGTACTTGATAGAAATTTTGGTAAAGTGAATATTGTCTGCTTTTTAAAAGTTTTTTCTATTTTTTTTTTTTTTTCCAGTTTTGAGGTTTACTTGACATGCTTAGTTATAGTGTCCTTACTTCTCGAACCGAGGCCCCCATTAGATGGTTGCCTTTAATTCGAGACTAATAAATGCATGTTTCTTTTGTAGGGATTCATAACGACCAAATCAATGCTAATGATGACAGATGTTCCCGGTAGTGGCTGCACCGGGCAACCGTATGGGATACAGAGAAACATTCCGCCTTCTTGAGAACTGATGCCCCTCCCCAATTTTGTTAGAAATTTTTACCTAGTATCCTAAGATAAATTATCCACATTGAAACTTGTCGGGACAGTCTAGTTGCCATTTTTACTCAAAGAGGACAGATGTTTCAATAAAAAAAACAGATATTTTACTTTTCCAAAATTAAAACCCACTATTTCGAATTTTAGTCAACAAAGTCTTGATATTTTATTTCCTACGGTGAACCTTCGAACTCCTTGCAAGTTCAATTTTCGAAACCAAATTTTGCCTTTCCTCAGTACTTCCGGAAACTATTCTTTGTCTTTTAAAAAATTTCGGCGGGCAGCAGTCCCTAAGATAGCTTCTCACCTTTCTCAGACTCTCCAAAACCCGATGAAACATGGCAACGGCACTAAAATCTGCAGCTAGCCCTCTCGAAACTACGTGACATTGCACAAACTTCAGTTAGAAGAAGTGCGAAACAAATTGAGTCAAGTTCCTATTTGCAATATGCCCTTAGTCAATTTGATTCAATTCCAGCTCACAAATACAATAGTCTAGAAGAGTCAAGGTCGATCATTGTACTTACTTTTAGAGAGTGATGTTGAAGAATTCAAAGGCAAGATACCACTCAAAGACCGCCAAAGACATCATAACGTTGCTTCACTTCATTATAAGAGGTACATCTACACTTCTAAAATTAATTTCTTACATTCACTTCTTAAATCCAGGACCGTAGCTTGGGTACCTTCCTGAGATACCCAATCGTTAATACACCGAGTGTCAAATGATGGTGATGCTCTATAAACTAAAATCACTTTGGTCAAACTGACCAATGATTGGGCCAACTATGCACTCAACCAAACTTGGTCCAACGGTTAGACTTTTCTTCTGTCATATTTACCACTCTTTGGTCAGCTTTGATCAATATGTAGTCAGATCGACCGTAATTTAGTCAAAATATTTGACAAGTATAGTTCCATGCATAGTGGAACCATTCCTGGGTAAATTTAACCAAAGTGTTTTGAGAGTGTTAGCACTGGCCCTCTAAGGATGAATTCATGTGGGAGAAATTGTTCAGTTTTGAGTTAGGAATGGAATGTTGGATTTTTGATACGACGATATAAATTTTTACACAGGTATCTAGACTCCTATAAAACTAATGCATGAGAGGTAAATCCCACAGATCACACAGTCATACAGTCTAAGTATAGAGGCATAAATCTAATTCAACAGGTGCACAGGTATTGTGATATTTTGTCTACTTTTCCCCTTCCAGTTAAAATGTTCATTAAACTTGAATTGACAAAATTTACATCATTTTCCATAGAATCTGAATTTATTGACAAAATTTTTGCTAAATGCATGGTTTGAAGAAAATACTATATCAAAATATACCCAGTACACGCAACTTGGAGAGGTCCATAAAATAAACTGGCGGTGAAGGACGAATCTCCCAGTTCGGTGGTAGACTTTCCCAGTTCCTTGCCTCTTCAGATGACCGTCAGTTCTGTGGAACCATCTTGGCATGCGTCAGTCATTGGTCACACCAAAATATTTTACCATTGATATATCAAAATTCTCAATGGTCATTGCTCTTTGATTTGCATCAAATTATCAAATTAAAAAATGAAGAGTAGCTGATATTTAAACAGAATGGATTGAGAGTACCCTGAATACGCATTAAGGCCTTGTTAGATCACCGTTATATGCCCGAAGCAATAAAATAGGATTGTATCTAGATGAGGATGGCTTCTAGTGGCAGGGACTACAGAACTAAGTAGGTTGAGAGAATTGGAATTGTCCGGGCGATAAATGATTATGTTATAAACTATGTCATATATTGGCACATGATGTACGGCTCATAACGCCTGAAATGAAGGGCAATACGAATAGTCGGATATCTACGAAGAAAAAAACGGATCATATACAACAAAAGTAGCCAGATTGAAGACTAATTTTTTGCACTTAAAGTGTAATGAAATTTCGAAATTTCTCTCTTTTTCAGTAAAGGGTACAGAGAGAAAGAAACATACTTGGTAGAATAGAACAATACAGTTCTAGTCAATTTGTAAAGAAAAAATTGCGAACCTTTTGTACTTTGAGTATGATGACCATCGCAGTATCGTGTGCAACTGGTGAGGACGGAACCCCATTTCACAATAAGGAGGGACAGGGAGTTGCAACAGAACTCCCTGGTAGGGAGAAAATAAACTAATCAAGGGTATCATTCGTAAGTAGTCTGACCTCGCAACCGGAACCCACCCGTATAATATAAGATAAGATCAACTTTATTAAACACCACAAGGTTAACTGAATGTTCGCATAAAACACAACAAACAATGAAAGACAAGTGAAATTACAAAATACAAACAAACAATACTTAAACAGTAAAAGAGAAGAACTAAGAGAAAGCATAAGACGTAAAATATGAGTAGTAAAAGTAAAAGACAATAGGAACCAAAAAGGCAAGAATTAGCGTTAAGTTGAAGGTAAGTATAGAGAATTTGATACATTGTGGTATAAAAGAGGAGGGGTGTCGATTAAAACTGGAGTAGGGTAATCTAATTCTGCTACTTATAGGAATAATCGCATTATGTAAAACAACACTAAGTGGGTGATCACTATCTTGCATAATATTCAGTTTCGTCCCCAAACGACTTATACCGCGAGTTTGGTCTAACGGTAAGAGCATCCGCCTCTCACGCGGAAGGTCCGGATTCAATTCCCAGGTCGAGTCCTACTAAAGACTCTAAAAATGGAACCTACTGGTTGTGCGTGATGTTCCGCATAAGCAATGGAGTAGGGAAAACAAGCCAGTGATCCACAACTGGGGAAAAGGTCGTGTCCGGCTCGACTTGACCAGTAGGTTGGAAACTGAGCCGTAAAACTCTAACTTACCCCAAACGACGGTGATATGTAGTAGTCAGCGATGGCTGAACTTCCCCTATGATACGACTTGCCTGCTTAACAATGGTATCAATTGCATATTTGTCTCCAATGCGTATATTCCCACCCCACGATAAAAGGTTATATTGCCAAACCCTACAAATAACTGAACTCTAAAACATGGCAAGGATATTTTTTCAACATTAAATTTGTTAATAATACGCATACAATACATTCTAGGGCTTAGTTTTTCGATAAAGCTTCCACATGTTCATGCCAGGAAAGTCGATTGTCAATCACCTCTCCAGGTTACTTATAAGTGTCCACCCTTTCAACCATACCTCCATTTATAGTGACAACACTTTGGACATTATTTGACTTCCGATAATCAATAACCATTTCTTTTGTCTTCTTTACATTTGGTCATCACACTTGTTTAAATATACTTCCAATATGTTCCAATTATTGCACCCTTTTGTATGATAGCCTTTTAAAGAGTATATGTTCCAAGGGGGAGGAGACGTCACTCCTTTAAAACTTATCCACTGGACAGCGACCATTAAGTCTTACCAACCCTTAATTATTATACTTTCCTTGTCTATTGACAACACATTAGAACCAAACAGCAGTTTCTTGGTATTAGTCCTCGTAGACCTTCATATTGGTCATTAGGAGGCAACATCCTTTTAATCAGTTTCGATGTCAAAAGCTTTCTGGTATGCCTAATGGTGAGTTGTAGTATAATGTTTCGGTTAAGGACGATAATGACAATTTGGATTTTTGATGGAAAATGTTTAGAAATCCTGAGTTATTATCTATCGGAATTCGAAAATAAAAGTGAAAATTAAAAAGTTTGGTTTTATTCAAGAGACTGCCATCCTCATGGGTAAAACTAAGCAAAACAGTTTGGGCACATGTTAAAGTTATCCTTAAAAACGGAAAAGTTTTCTGTGAGATGATTTTAATGCTGAACCGCTGAAGAAAAATTCTTTTTAGATACCTGGCAGTGAATTCTACTACAATTACCGATACTCCTGAATCGAAGTGGCAGCCTTTTCCTTTTTATAATAATAATTTAACAATATAATAAAATAGACATATTTTCTACTAAATTAAGTCTTCACATGTTTTCGCCGATTTCCAGAGAAAAGGCAAGTACCGTGTTTCTTATCAAGACTTTGCCCATGTGTTTCTATTATTTCTTCCTAACGGAACCGAGTCGTGGGGTTTTTATATCTCTACTAACTTACCAGAAGGCCCCTACTAAGTTGTATTAATATTAGTAATCGTGTCTCAGCCTGCTGACAGTAACAATGCTACGGAGCCTTGCATCCTTACAATCAGTCACTAATAATCACCAGAGAAAAGTCAAAAAGCATGAAAAGCTTCGATAATCGCTATAACACTTTTATGAACACAGGCCAGTGGCGACATCGCAAATTGGTGAAATCGATAACTGACGGGCTCTTCAATCGATGTGCACATAGAAGATTTCGAACAGAAGGCTAAATATTTCTGCATGTAACAAGTAATGCATCAAGCATTTGGATTCAATGGGAAAAATATTTGTATAATTTATTCATAACGATCGTGAATTTTCCAATGTCACATAACTTGTATTGTTTTGACCAATTTGCTTAAAAGTTGTGCAAAATGTTTTTGTTATTAAAACCAACGTTTCACGGGCAATCTGTTTCAAGGAGAATTTAAGCTATGCATCAAATATATTACAAATGAGACTTCAATTAAAAATATTTCTATTTTGTACCCTTGCATAATGAATCTGATGTTGGGTCTTTTCTTGAGAAATATAATCACTTATTCATATATTGCATTAGCAATATGATGGAATATCGATCAGATCTTACCTTCCTAAAGGAAATGTGCATCTCCCTCAATGTACAACATTTGAAGTGCACCATTACAAAAAAAAATGTAAAAAAAAAATTGCAAAATTTGAAGAATCATATCCAAATATCCCAACTACCATTTTCACAACGATATTTATGGACTGAAATATTAAAGCGGAAGTTTATTCACTTAAATTTAAAATTGTAGATTAATTTAAGGTCATTCTTGCACAATTAATATAACCTTCTCTTTTCCACTAAATCGTGTGCCAAACTGTGGTGGTTATTTAACGTTTATAAGTCACACCATACAAACCCTCTTCATGCGCCATGTTACGTAAAGAAACATAATTTTTCATCGTCATACAAACGTTTGAAATTCAAGAGGAAAAAAAAGTAATGTGAACTAAAATGAAAGACATAACAAAATCTCTCCTAAATTTCAATTAAAAAACGAACAAATTGAATAGGCCTATTATAAATGCCAGCATAAGAGAAATTGCATTCATTTCTTAACCTCTCAAGTATATTGTTCGTAATTCTAGACCTAATCTGATTTTTTTTTTTATTGTTTTATGTTCCTGTAAATAATCAAATCGATAATAATCTTAATTATTTCCAGCTAACATGAGGTCGTTGGATGGATTTATTCTTCCTTTTAAGTGATTTTTGAACCTCAATTCTTTGCATTGTTCCCAATGCCTGTCAAGTGTAAGGGTGCATAAAGGCAGGGTTTAAATATTTATGTTAATTTTTCATGTTAAATTAAGAATATCCGTACTTTAACCAGCACCAGCACCAATTTCAGGCAAATGTCAGCCATTTTGTTTTATTCTTAATGTATCACGTTGCACACTCAGGAGGTAATGAGGCAATGTGTCCACTTACCAACGCTGACTCTGAGTTTCACTTATTCAGAAAATTAATTAATTATAATTAGTTGATGTTAAGGTGCCACATGTAAGTACCAAATGAAAGCAATATCGTGGCCGAAATTTAAAACATTGAAATTATGCCGAAGAAACAATCTGAAATTGAAAACATTATTTCCAATAATGGTAAGTCGTGATACGAAAAATAAATCGATACCAACTATACACAATTCTTTTTGTGCCACGCCGTATTTACAACCATTAGAGACGGACAGCGTCTTCGCAAAAGCAAATATTGGAGTGTTTTACATTAATATTTGCAGTTGTTTGCTGGAATGCTAATGGTCCATTTAAGCACTGAGGCGTGCGATATCAAATTATTCCCACACGAGCAACTTTTGTAATATTAGGCCAAGTTTACTGCAAATGTGCACTGGGAGAAGCGGTAAAAGTATTTGTGCGGCCGTGAGTGTTATTAACTTCCGTCTTAGATGAAACAGACTTGAAAATTCCTATGCTACCAGATCATTGGTAAATGCCATCATTTATGATCTCTAATAAAATGTGACTTATTCACTTGAACTGTAATGGCGCCCGATATCTGTGACGTTTCCGAGCATAGTTCTACAAGTGAAAGAGCACAAAAAGTTAAGTCCGGTTAATAAAGAGAAGATTGATAAATTAAATGAAATGTTAGTGAATTTAAGTTCCTCTAGAGCCTGAAAGTGTAACCCTACATACTGACATAGAATGGGAACATTACGTCAGTTGGGAAAAAACGGGGCAGCTTATTTCCTTATTTGCGTCTTTTGTCTTTCATTAAGATGTGTTTTTCATTAAGATAGAAGTTTCGAATTGCGTGCGTACTTATAATCATACTTGGGTCACAGAATCTGGTAAAATAAAATCGGTAGTGCATGTTACCGTACGTGCGGACATAATTCGCAGTCTATCGTATTATCACTGAGGGGTGGCAACAATAGGGGAGGGGGACCATTACACCATAAAAGCAACAAGCACTTTTTGCTGGGAAATATTCCTTTAGCTAAAGCTGTAATCGACTCCCCGTTATTAGTCTGTTCTGGAACAGGGAACATTGTTTTTCTACGTGTCTTTCACGCAAGACCTGTTTTTTGCACTCCAATATCCCGCCACATGCAGAGAGAATGAACAGCAAGAATGCAAGCAAATATCAGCACAACTGCAACCTATGGAGCCGCCAAAGGGTCGGGGGAGGATTCCTCCTGCAATACCTTGTGCCCCGTATGCCCCCTACCCAAGTTAATTTTGAGAATTTCAAAGGAAAGATGTCATCTGTAGTCTACCAGATTTCTTTCTCTGATTCATTGACCCTTCTTTGGACAAGAAAAGGCATTAATTTTTATTTTCTTCAAATGAAAAAAATTCGCCTAAAACACCTGAGAAATGTCATTTCCGGCTGTCGCCGGGCTGAAGTTGTATTTGTTCCAAATTTTCTGTACGCTCTACGTCAATTGACGGCGGTGCTCAACTCAGGTAGCTTTTCAGGCAGGATGACATGTTTTCTTAAGAGAATGACATTACATTACCAATCAATTGTTTCCTTTATAGTTCAGCCTCCTTCCCGTTTTTCAAAATGTCTACCGGATCCGCTCCTGGTAGTAGTTTTGTTACCAATAAAATCTTACTTGAAATTGTCCAACCAACTAATTTTTAGACCAGTTCAAAGCCCGCTTGATGTTTTTTTTTATTCCATAGAAAGTTTCCAGTTGTTTTTGTGTTGAATAAATTTTTACATATATTTCCCTAGAAGCCATCCCCTTTCAGTGTCTACCTTGTCTGACTACATGACCGCATATGATATGAAACATTAAGAACGTATCAAAGCCTTCATTTCTGAATTAACAAGAATCAATGTAAAAAAATAAATGCAACAAAGACGGAGTGAATAACATCTGGATCAGAATTTACACTACAAAATTATTTGAAACTAAGCTGCTTTCAAAGGAGTTGTTGAGTTAAATTTCACGACTGATGCTTGAAATCAAACCAAAAACAAAACAGAAAAGTTCGTGAAATCACACAGAGGTGGCTTACTTAAAGAATGACCTTGATGGTGAGGTATTAGGCTATGACAGGGGTCGGCAACCTTTCGGGGAGGGGGCATACTTCTATTTGGCGAATTAGTGGAGAGCCAAAGGGGGTGAAGTTAAAATAGCATTGTTACGGAGTCCATAAGCCATGCATGCAGTCCATAGCAAACTATGAAAGCGATCATTTTTACAGTTCAGAAGCTGTACCCCCGTAAGTTGTCTGTATATAATGTGTATTTACTGGCACAGTGTTTTACACCCATTTTCATTTATTTGTAGCTTTAGCGAATATTTAAGCTATAGGTTCTCTGGAGGCGAAGCATGTACAGTAATTTGATAGCCTACTTGAAATAATTATTACATACATGTCTGGCTAGACGTTCTTACCAGTATTGCACATTGTGATTTTTGTACGCAATTTTGACTGCTCCCCGCGGCCCGGGTTCTTCAAACCGGGGCCGGATTTAGCCCGAGGGCCGTAGGTTGCCGACCCTATACTATGGCATTAAAGCTAGAGACGTATTGTCCTTAGGTAAAATTTATTGGATAATCGTTCAACAGTTCAAAAAGGCAACAAAACTTTGACTAGAATAGCGAATCGATGTGAAAATTGTAACGAAACGTAGTAACGTTTCCAAAGAGAAGGGACAGGATATCCCCTTCTCTTAGTATGTATCCTCTTCTCCCCCAATAGCTTAGTTTTTGTGATTTAAGGTAAAAAGAAACAGAGCGAGATGAGATATTAAAAAGGAATATTGGGGAGTATTAGAGACAGTAAATGTCTACCCAATTACAACTAACATACTTTCATTTTGGACTGAGGGGTTTAACCCACTTACTTTCTTCAGACGTCCTTATGTTTATTCAATTTATTGTGTACAGTGCACCATCTCACTAGTCCCTCATCACATTCGTCCCCATCTGGAACTGCTGGAACTGGGAACCAATGACGGGCGACGAATAAGACGAGGGGCTATGGAACTCATTGGGGACTAATGGATGGTGGATCAATAAGGCGGAAGTCTATAGAGCTGACGCTGCTTTGATGATAGCCTATTAAATATTCATTGTTCACTAGGACTAGTAGCCATTTTTTCGGTCTCTCTGATCTTTTGTGGGTTTGGTTTCCCTGTCATTAACTCAATTTTGAAAAAAAGTTTGCATCTATCTTTCCATACTTGTGATACTCTTTTATATTTAAGTACAGCTTTGAAAACATAGTTTTGTCGTTTTCATTGTCAGATACTGATTTCTGCATTGTGCATGTTTTTAAGATCTCTAAAACTTTCTTTCAATTTGTTGTTTATTAATATTAACATATTGTCGGCCGTATGTGTTTGCTTTGACTTTGAACAGTGACAATAGATTACCTATCAGTGGAATCGAAGGTTTAAAAGAATTTTACGTAATAATACTGGTATAAGCTATAGACTTTTAGTTCCAATAGACAGTATTACAACACAGTTTGACAAACATGCATGGTTGCAAAAGGTGTCATAAAATGATAATGTTAGGGACATTTTGTGCAAGTTTTGATGACTGATGGTTCAACACCAGAGTTGTACAACCTTCTTCAGCGGTTGTCACATGAAATGGTCTACATGATGGACGAGGATCGCATGCCTCGTGGACTGAATTAAATGGGGAGGGGGGGGGGGCTTGACATACGTATTTTATCCACAGCCGCGAAATGTAACGAGTTAATGATAATGTACAGGGAGAATCTCACAATTCGTTCGTTTTCACAACAGACAAACGGACATTAATAATACAATTTAAATGTAGAATACGCAGCTTTATAAAGTACTGGAATGGGTGATCGCATGCATTGGCGGACGGTGTAACCAAAAGTTGTCATCAACGAATAAATTGCACTATAGATCGTTTCTGACGGGCCGGATGTAAACTTGCAATGGAACGGACGCTTTGTTAGCGGGCCGTAGGTTTAGCAACACTGGTCTACACTCTAAAAAACTATACCATTTGGTGAAGCCCTAAAGACCTGTAGGGAATGATACTGTTTGGTTGATAGGTTGGTTTCATGGCAACAGTACAACTCCAACCTACAACATTTTTCAAAGAAACGTAGACCGGCGTACAGTTCGGGAATCTCAACATTCCGGTGTATGAGTTTTCATGTAGACTATGCTATTTGCCGATACCACAAGCATTAATTACGGGGAGCAGGGGTGCCACCCCCCTCAACACACACACACACTGAGCTTTTGGGATGTGTGTCGGTACATTGGCTGATTTTGTCGGTACATTCGTACAGGGTGGACTGTGGAAAAATACTTCGATAGATATAACGTATACACAATGATATGTGCGTTATATACAATGGAGCAGCCTAGAAACACTTCTGGCTTCATATGGTTGCGTTTTTCTTTAGAGACGTATGTAAACTATTAATCTGTTATTCATTTTAAAACGTGTATGTATTGTAATTGAAAACCGAAACGAATGATCGTGCAAGGAAATTGCAAAAAAGAAAACACAAAACATTCAGCGCGCTTTGCGAGTTTACATCCCTAGATTCGCCTCAGTTTATTGTAGGTTAACACCAGTCTCTGATATATTGGTTAAGTAAAGGTATAATTTACAATTAGAATATCTTTCCATCGTTTGAACTCAATTGGAATCGATAACAAGTTCAATCTGTTCTCTTTTTGTTAGTATGTGGAAGATTCATAACACAAATGCGATAACCTGCTTGGCTCCTTATAGATTTGACATTAGAACCAAAAGATACAAAGCACCGACACCTAAAAACAACGTGCGCAGAGAGCGTTACAAATTAATACCCCGTACGCAATACCTGCACAAGACATTTTCAGGGTTAGGAGTAACTTATTTGGGAACATTAAAACTGCTGGGATGAAAAGGGGAAGTTCTCTGACGAAACCAATTTTTTGTCTATAACTTTCCCATTAGAACTAACTGTTCTTCATTTTCTCAATGGAACCTGATTCTTTTCGAGAGCCCTTCGCGCTGAAAAACTTTGCTTTCGGCTTGCATTCTTGAGGCAACAATGCTTCTGATTGGCGTCGGGTTGCTGAATTCATAAATCGTGGCCTTCTAGTTGGCTCGCTTCTCCCGCATGAAAACACCCACTGCCAATATCCAGGGTTGTTGATTTTTTTTATTTTTTTTTTAAAAATAAAAAAAATCGGATTTTAATGATTTTAATCGTATTTTAATGACTTTAATCAGATTTTTTTTATTTTTTAAAATTTCTAAGAGTTATGATGTCACAAAATTTCCTGGATTCTACTGTGTACTCTATAACCTACAAAGATGAAGTTTTCAGCATGAAGGGCTATCATTTTCAAAGCAAAAACAAAACAAAATGCATGGACAAATGAAAATAAGTATAGCCCACTGTAGGAGTGCATACACGAAACATATACTGTACAGTAACACAACCTCCCTACTTCATACTTATATGGGCACATGACCAAATTACTGTGCTGCATGAAAATGTTGTGAATATAAACACAGTGATTTCAAATGTTAAAAATTTAAAGAAAATAACTAAACATTCCCAAAAGAAAATGCTAACTGAACAATACACTCAATAGTGTATGTTATAGGCATACAGTATATACAGTATGTTGAACTAGGGAGTCAAAACAATTCCTTGTTGAAAGCGGGAAGTGGTACTCCTTGCTGCTAAACTCATTGCACAATAGTTTCATAGCAGATGAACTGGTCATTGATTACTGTACACGATGTTGAACTTAATGGTGAACTGTTACAATGTACACTGTACATTATTTAATCAATCTAATTCTCAATAGAACTTCCACTTAGTATTCATTGGGCATGATATGGGTCCTGACATCAGGGTTGGAAAAAGGAAAAAAAAAACTGAATCCCATGCCTGGTTCATAGAGTGAGAATTTCATAAGCATCCTGTCTTTGTATCACCCCAAAATGCAACCCTAGGCTACAACACACACTGTGGTACAGTATTACTAAAATATCTGATATTTCCAGCTTGTAGCAAGGACAGTGGGGATAAGGTCCCATACTTACATTTTTATATGAGGGTCCTACTGTCCTCAACAAACTTCATGAAAAAGGCTCATGATCACTACAAATTTGGTTGATTTTTTTCAACATGTCTTACTTGAACTGTAATACTGTATCTATAGTTTATGGCATCAATATTGATGCAACTCTCCCTAGGGGTGCACATTGTGTTTAATCATTCTAAACTGTGTTGTTTGTTCAAATAAGTTGAATTCAGTAAATAAACCAACCAAAAATAACTTTTTCTGACTATAAGTAAAATTTTTCCAAAGAAGTGATTTAAATCAATGATTTTTTTTTTTGGAAAAAAATCATTTGATTAAAATCGCGATTTAAATCAGTGATTTTAATCAGGGCGATTAAAATCAAACAACCGTGCCAATATCTGTGGTAGACTTGAGAATGCGGTTCCACATGGTGTCCCCACTGACAAAGTGACTATAACATTGAACACTTTTAGGTGTTTTAGATGTATGTCTGCTTAAGGCCCTGTTGGGGTGGATGGAGTGAGTCACGGCCACATAGCGGCTGGTGTGACTTGTGAAGTGATATCGTTTTGACAAGTACCGGTATACTATCTCCTTTCGGTATATTTACCTTATTTTTCTCCCCGACCCTCACCATTTTTCACGGCAGTTTTCTTTTCTTTTTTTTTTTGAGAAGTAGCGTCGGTGAGACAACTTGCCTGTGCCGAAACTGAGCATGTTACTCAGATATAGCCACTTAATTATCCCCCACAATTGATCCGAATTGTACTTCTGTTTTATAAGCCTTAAAGCAGATTCTCATCGTACAGATAAAATGTACTTCAGTTTGTCAGCACTTCATCCTCTATAAGCAGATATTCCCGTAGGTACAAACTACTATGAATGTTATCTTAATATTTCCGCCTTTTACAGTGTGCTTCTAGGAAATACTTATCTTTGTGCCGAAAAGATAGACCGTGCTATACAGCTTCAATTTTTCGCTTCGAAGAAGAATGTAGAATTTTCACTGGATCAGTATGAAAGCGAAATCTCAGCCAGCGAAAACGCATTTTCCACACCTAGCAATTTTACCGCCGTACTAGAAGATGCATAATATATTCCTTAAAATCTTTTGATGTATCATTAGTTATAGCTGTTACATCATGGGAATATTTTGTAGCATTTGAAATACTTATTCCATTCTGAACAACACTTGGCTGTCTCTCTCATTACCTTTTTATTTAAATGAATACATGAAATGTTATGACCGCTGCTCCTTCAAGCAGGGCTTCAATAACTTGATGATAAGTCCCTCATGTCAGCCAGCTCATCTCGGGATAATATATCTGTCAAAATACCCTGATTACTCCCATATCACTTACATCAAAGCAGATGTAGTCCGCGTATTTATTGTAGTTATATCACTTTAACTGCGAGGTGAGGTACGGTCACTTGTAAACGGTGTGTGGTATATGCTATTATCAATATACATTACCCGGTGTATCGTAACCGAAATGACATCCATATTCCTAACCAAAGTATGATTTCTTAAAGAACATACAATGACGGTTGGTTCTTTATGATTACTTGTTTAAGTGGAAAACAAGAGCAGCACTTGGTAACAAGGTTATTAGCACGTTAGTGTGCACGTTATGAGTTAGTTATTTTGTTAGTTACAAGCGATACACTAACATGGATGTGTTTTACGATGTAGTTAAAAGGTTAAGTTAATTAATGCTTTAATTACCGTTCGAGGAATAAGTTTGGTTTCAGTTAAGGTGAAAATTGGCTCAGGTCCTCCCCTTTAGTTCCCTTTTACCAAGGATTTGGAATGTCGTGGACATATTATCAACAACCAATCCATAGTCGGCGAAAGTACTTACGTACGTATTGTTGAGTGACGTACGACGTTGACGTTGTGATAAAAAATAACCCTGTACTGTTATCATATTAGATAATATTCTTAAAAAGAGAACGTCTTGATGTCGTAATCACTAGTATATAAAAGTTAATTATGTAGATGGTAATTGTTACTGTCAGGCGAGGGTGAAGAAATTATGCAGGAAGCCATGCACTGAAGCACGAAATGCAAGGGCGTGAAGAGAAACTAGCGTAAAGAGTTGTGTGCATGAACGGTAGTCTTTCAGGCTCCGTGTGTGGTTGATGAGCGGAGCCCGGCCTAGTTTCTCTGTGCGAAGCCCTAGCAAGCTCTCACGCTAATACACAAAGAACGTGGAAAATGACTTCGATTTCTCTCTTCTCGAAATAGACATCGTTTCATATTTTATGTGATTCGATGTGTACCAGTGTGTACCGGGATACAGGATTTTTATACAGGCACCTGGGATATCCTTGTTGAATGCACTCAGATGCACAGATCACAAAATATCGAGTATGGGTAAAACATTATTTATTTCGTTTTACGGTAAAGACTTGTTCTGATGTCGTTTTACTTGGATCTTGTATGAAAAAATGAACATTCCAGACCGTTCACTCCAAACTCTACAGGAATAACGCAAGACAGCTATTTTTGGTTATTTCGTTAAAAAATGGTCTACTTTAAATGAGAAGGTTACATAAGGTAACAGAATGTTGTTCAATGTACGTACATTGCCTCATATTTTATTTTTTTCTGTAATTGAAAGTCCTCTTTGTCCTTTAAATTTGGTGCTATATTCTACTCTATTTTTCTTGGAGTGTTTTATATCATTCCTTGTAGATCTTTAGAGTAAGTGATAAAATAATAAATGGAAACTTACCCCGAGTTCAGAATCCAGGTGCCTAGTACTTGCTGACTACAGGACCAGATCCCAGCAAGCCAGTCTCCCAGGCTAAGGACGGAGTTATGGAGCAAACACTGCCAATGACTCGCCCTAGCTGAGGGAAAGGCTGGAGGGCCTGTGGCCTGAACTCTAAGTGGTGCGTGAGCCAGGCGAAAGTACTGTATAGGCCATGGGCGGGATAACGGGGGAGGACACGGGGGGGGGGGCACCTGCCCCCTTCACTTTTTTCCAGAACTTAGTTTTTTAACGTCTTGGTCTGGTTGCGTTTGCTACAAAAATACAAACTGGAACTGACAGAGCTACGCGGGTGATACTTAATTAAGTTGTATAATGTTTAAACAGGTCATATACTGCATTGAAAACTAAATAAAAACAATATTCTTCCAATAAATGTCTCAACGCTGTTTTTCTTTAGACACGCTTCGCGTTTTAAATATTTCAGGATTCGGGGTTACTTCTTGTAGAACACCTCTTCCATTGTCACTGAAACTTATCACCAGTGCCCGGGCCGTACACAGCTGAAGTTCTACCGTAACTAGTGAAAGGGGAGGTAGGGAGGAGGTCGTCTTCTGGTCCCCTTCTCTGACCAAGTGTCCTAAAGCTTTCTGAAAGAACGACGATCTTATTTGACCCTAATCTGGAGCCCCACTCTTTTTCGGCTGAAGTGAAATCTCTATTGAGATGTCTCAAAAGTCCATTTTTTCGGCGTGTTCTGCTCGTCCCATCACAGTATGGACTCTATAAAAATCACCTGAAAAGGACTCTATAGGAAACCAACGGAACGTTTGTGCTTAGTACCAATATCCTCAGGGTCAGCTGTTGTGAAAAGGGAACACTCTTTGTCTAATTTTATTTCAATTTCAATATTGAGATGAGGAAAAAAATCATTTTTTCCGGCGGTAACGGCAGGTAACGGCTCTCTGAAAGTCACCTGAACAAGACTGTATAGGAAACCAGAGTATGTTTGTGCTTCAATGGTAAGGATGTCTTTAGGGAGCCACCGTTATTGAGCTAAGGTTGAAAGTGGCCCATTCTTTCTCTAATTTTCATTCAGTTTCATTACTGAGATGTCTTAAACGTTAAATTCTTCGGCGCGTTTTGCGCGCTCCATTATAAACAAGGACTGTATTCACATCACATGAAAAGCGCCCCAGCATTCTAATGAGAAGATCTGGTGCACCAAGGAGGGAGCCCCTGAAGAACCTCAATTTTAAGTAATCCAATCTCCCTCCCCGCACCCTCTGCATTATCGATTCCGGCCGCCTTAAATCATCCGTAGTAAGGAGGAAGGATATAATTGAAGAAAGTCAAATTGTGATATTGTGTTCTGTTAAGTGCACATCTTATGTGATTTCAAGTTGAAGATAAAATGCATCATTTTAATGCCCACAATTTCGTAAATACCCAGGAGTTTCATGGGGCGAAGCCCCTGGACCCCACCAGGGGCCATAAGGCGAGCCTCTGGACCCAACGCTGTTAGGGGGAGCGCTTCGCGCTCCCGCGGCGCCTTCGGAGCCGTTTGGTAGTCTGCCTGAATACCCACCCCCCACCTTCAGAGATCAAATCTCGTCCGTGGTATAGGCTCCGCTTCTTTCCGGAGCAATTTGAGTTTTGGCCTATGCTTGCAATATGTACAAGGTCCTATGCAAACAAGCAAGGCTCTAATCTGCTAATAGGCGTAAGTCTACCTATATACCTACTGGTGAGCTCACTAGTAATAGGTGATCTAAGGCCAGATTAATTTGAATTTTTAATGTAGATAGATATATAACTGAACAAAAATTACTCAAAATATACTTAACTGCTGATGACTTCAGATACGCAATTTTCAAAGATTGCGATGACACAAGTACAAGGACGAGATCGGGTTAAAATGGTCTTTTGTCCGTTTTTTCCTTGTGAAATTTTATGAACACAAAATGTACGGTAGATAGGATTATGCAATTCACTGGGTTGCCTTTTCGTTGTTATTGAAGTTTGGAATCACTCTCTTTCAATTAAATTACAAACTTCATCAGTTTGAGACCGGTCCCTTTTTTAATCGTCAGAATTGCCAAGAACTAATTCCATTTGCTGATGGGGCAGAAGTCTACGTGTCACAAGCCACCCAACGCTGTTAGGGGAGCGCTTCGCCCTCCCGCGGCGCCTTCGGAGCCGTTTGGTAGTCTGCTGATGACTTCAGATACACAATTTCCAAAGATTGCAATGACACAAGTACATGGACGAGATCGGGTTAAAATGGTCTTTTGTCCGTTTTTTCCTTGTGAAATTTTATGAACACAAAATGTACGGTAGGTAGGATTATGCAATTCACTGGGTTGCCTTTTCCTTGTTATTGAAGTTTGGAATCACTCTCTTTCAATTAAATTACAAACTTCATCAGTTTGAGACCGGTCCCTCTTTTAATCGTCAGAATTGCCAAAAACTAATTCCATTTGCTGCTGGGGCAGAAGTCTACGTGGCACAAGCCACATAGTTCATCCCTGACATTTTCCCAGTGTTAAAGTTAAAGGCGAAATCTCCTCACCCCGAACAGTTTCAATTTCACCAATCACTTTTCTTCTAGACCTTCCCGAATTCTGTCTGCCATTTTCCTTGTGGATCTGGGATCACCCCATTTGCTTTAAAAGCTGTTGTGTGTAATCAGACTCTCTCTGTGCGTGTTGTGCAATATGACCTGCTACTGATCTTTTGAATTTGATGTCAGTGAATTTGAAGAACAGTACCAATGGGGACTTTGCTTGAAACAGCGTAGTTTGAGGTGACGAATATATGCCTATAAAAAGACTACACTAGTTCTATCAAGATTTTAACAGGCTCTGGCTGGTCCTAACACATTAACTAAGAATACAAGTTTTTGAGAAATGGAATGAAAATCCCGTAACGGTCATGACGGGAGCCGGGGGATGCAGAAAAATGGAGAGAAGAAACTCTACGAGAAGTTGCAATAAAATGTTAGTCATCCTAATCAGTAATAAAACACCATCTGTCCGACATGACACCCGATGCATCTTTATGATCAGTCCGCTGATATATCACGAAGTAAACACGTTGATACGTTACTGTGATGCATTTATAGCAGGCATCCCAACCCCACTAACAATTACTTGCCCCCGTTTCACAAATTTCCGGTTTTTAGATTTATTTTAGATTTCCCAGCAGTATAAAAAGAACAGTGTGTTACTTGATGCAAGGAAATGTTATCTAATAACACGTACCTCTTACCAATGGCGTAATTCATATGTGATTTGACGTGCCGTACCTTCACGACAGAGCTTGAAGAGTGCTCCGTAGGTTTAACACCCATGATAAGACTTTGTTTGCAATGAGCGGGGCACCCAATCCATTCTTGCCCGGGCACCCTGAACCAAGTATACGATACTTTTTCGTGCTTGATACACGGCGAAATACAGTAAGAAAGACTCAAAAGAGTGAATATCAAACCGGGTTTTTTCTTTTCATTTACAGGATGAAAAATATCAGACGTTGAAAGCAATCATCTGGTTGACTCAGGTAAGCAATCTGCTAATACAAAATGAAAACTGAGAAGTGTATGGTCGTCCCATAGCTCATTTATCCAGATGTTTTCGGGATCAGTCTACAGAAAATGATATGATTACTACCGTTATTTTATGATATGAACTTGTCAAAATAATACAGAGAACAACACAGGTAAGTTTATAGGCTCCTTAACCCTTTACCGTTGTGCTCCGATCGGGGCATATTTGCGCGCCTCGGGATTGGGCGGAAAAGCGGACGTAGCCCACCCCGCATCGGCTTCCGTAGGCCATTGACCCCGTGACCTTAAACTATTGTCCCTCTCGCTCTTGTGGCCGAATTTTCGGGTAGCTACTCGCAGTTTCGAGCTCCGCGTGAAACAGTAAAGATGTGTGACAGCCGAGCTCTCCGCATGGGTCCAAAAGGACCCAAACAACGGTAAAGGGTTAAACTAAGCCTGTGGAGTGTGTTTACTGCAAAGCTGATGCCACTGTCTCTGCGTGTGTGCACGTAAACCTTTAGCTGAGTAATGCAGATATTTTAGCTTAACATAAATCATACATAGCAAATAGTTTATATATCTTTTTGTCCAATTTCAGCTTCTGTGTGGCAATATGAAATACTTTTATCGAAATCACACACACATAAATGTCGGACTGCAAAGCGGCAAAATTTCTGCCCTTCATAAAATAACAAACCAATAAGGAAGCCTCTCCTCTGACTGGCTAGTAAATCATGACTAATTTCAATGTATGTTGTGTGAGTACTCAGAGAGGTAGGGCTGAGCTCCATGGAGCACTGTTGGCACAGGGATGTGTTAATAACACCTCCCTGGTTGGCCTAATTTTTTCGGATCAGCGAAGTTCTGATCCAACCTGGGAGGTGCAACTCTTTAATCTAACCTGCAATTACCTGACCTAACCTGCAATTCCCTAATCTAACCTGCAATTCCCTAATCTAACCTGCAATTCCCTAATCTAACCTGAAATTACCTGACCTAACCTACAATTCCCTAATCTAACCTGAAATTACCTGATCTAACCTACAATTCCCTAATCTAACCTGAAATTACCTGACCTAACCTACAATTCCCTAATCTAACCTGAAATTACCTGACCTAACCTACAATTCCCTAATCTAACCTGAAATTACCTGACCTAACCTGCAATTCCCTTATATAACCTGTAAATCCCTGATCTAACCTACAATTCCCTAATCTAACCTGAAATTACCTGATCTAACCTAGGATGTTTTCCAGCTCCTGTCTGACCGTAGCGCAGGACTTTTGATCGGAGTGGCCAACCGGAGGGCTTAATCGTCTAACGGAGTCACTTGCAGATAAATTTTTGAATACCTTTAATTACCTTCAGATACAACCTGTTGCTGCAAAGAGCATCATTTAAAGTTAATTCTTCTCCCACAAATTACAAAGAAATCATTTTCAGGATTCGATTGGGCGTCCACTTGCTGCGCTCAAGAAACAAGGTTTGTAGTGGTTGTGATGATTATGATTGTGAAAGATTGTATTATAATCCGTCTAGTAAGTACATGGTATGTAGAAGCACTGGCGTAGGAAGTAATATGGAAGTGGGGGGGGGGGGGGGGCAAATTTGAACCATGCACCTCACCCTACCCCACTGACCAAAAGGTAAATTTTTATGCTAATTTTTTTTTTCTAGGAGCAATAACTATTTTTTTAATAAAAAATTTTCTGAATTTTTTTCCTAAGTGTGAACACTCCTGTATTAGGAGCGTAATATGCGGAGGGAGCCGAAAATTGACAATATGGAGCTTATATTGCAGAACTAGTTAAGATTTAAAGAGTCTGCGTTACTTATTAGCATATACGTGAGATAGCCTGTCGACTCAAGATCATTGTTGTTACTTAATGTTATCTAAGGAGTGCGGATTGAGGCTTCTCGGCGACATTCAAAAAGTTCCCGCAACTTTGTTGAATTGTTTAGACAAAACATTTAAAAATTGAAAGCCTATATTCAAGAAAATTTTAGGGAACACTTTAGTTCTTCCGAAAAATGTACCACTGACCGTTTTTTGAGTGACCACTCACTGAATTAAGGGTTGCAGGTTAGGGTGCGCAAAGCGCGCGGAAAAATTGCCTTTATAAAACTTATAATTACAAATATGGAGCTTTTATTAGAAAGAATTCAGAATTTTATGAAGGGAAAGATGAGAAAACCTTACTGTATTTGACTGGTGTCTCAAATGGCAAATTTCCGATTTTTTCACCTTTTCGAGCCAGGGGTCAATCGCCCCTTCCATCCTGTAGCTACGCCACTGCTCTGCAACACTGAACATTGATAACATTTTGACACTTCAAAAACTTAAGAAGTAAATAAATCTACGTAGACCACTCAACTGACAGTTTTGAAAGGTATCTGATGATAGGTGTATGTGAGAGCATTTGAGCACGGTAGACCAATGGTTCCCAGCCTGGAATATGATGCTTTGATCAAAAACCTATCTTCAATTGGCGCGTAGAGTACAGAAAATTTTGCAAAATCGCGACCCTTCCGACAGCCGGAAATGGCATGTCGCGGGCTTGTAAGTAGTAGCTAAGTTTTCCGATTTTTTCTTCCCAGTGTGAACACCTCTGTATCAGTACGTATTGCGGCACGAGAAGAGCGCCGAAATGTTTGCCCCTAACATATGTAGATATGGAGCTCGTAATGGAGAAAGCATGCTTCCGCCTTCCTCGTTTTTCACTGGGGGGGGGGGGGACTGTCACCCCAGCCCCCCCCCCCTCCGCGCTTCCTATCATAGAAGTGACTCTACTCTCGTCACGATAGGACTATACGTTGGTGATTGAGAATTAAAAAAAAAACACAATTACAAGTGAAAGAGCGTGGTTAACAAAAATTTTGAAAAACTTTTATATTTAAATCTTGCAATTAGTTTAAATAAAGGAAAACATATTGAAAAACATCCCAGAACACTGAGAAAATTGCTTGTTTTATATTTCCATCCCTTGTTCAAAGCTACCTGTCCATATCTTTGATGAATTACTGTTGACTATAAAATATGTTCAAAAGCCTATATGAATGAAAAAAAAATTATTACCGACCATTATTAACGACAACTAAATTGGTTTCATGAAGAACAGGTTTATCGGTAAGAACATTGGTAACATACTAGATTCTATTGTGTATTGTATAAAGAAGTAAGTACCGTGCTTTTTACTTACTTGCGATTGAAACAGAAAAAGGATAGAAAAACCGTATAGGTAAGAGTGGCGGTTTATTTACACTTGCTTGGAACTTTTTTCAGACTTAATAAAACCTTTTTCAGGAGATTACAAATATTTACTCCAATATTCCAATGCATCATCTTGCGTTTGTAACAATGATTCATCCTATACCTTATTTAAAGTTCTCGGGTTCTAGAGGTGTATGACAGTGATGTCCCATAAGTCCTTATCTTTTCATTTTACTTGCAGGAATACTACTTACTCTAAGTATCAAAGTTTCATAAGTAATTAAAGGTTTGTCAGTTATGAATCACGAGACACGCATTATTCAGTATTCCTCCTTTTAAAAATGTTGGCCTTTTCACGGAGCCTAGATGCAAAATGGTGAAAGATATTGAAAGATACAAAAGGATTTTTGAAAGATTCTTTGATTTGCTCCTGAAGACCAGTGAAATATCGTTTTTATTCAAATGTTACTATTGACGTAAAATAAGTAATGCTCACAGGAATGATATATGTGCTGCATGGGCGCAATTCAATTTCAAGGAACCGTTGCATAATTACCGTAACAAAATTTTATGGAATAATACTTATATTAAGGTGAACATTAACTTTATCTTCGATAGACTTTTGTTTGGGAATGCTATTTATGTGAAGGAACTGTGTAATTCCATATGTTCAACGATTGAACGTTTAATATCTTTGTGAGAAAGTTTGATGTCCCTGTATGACCATTTACTTTGTACTCTGGTATGATACATGCAATTCCAACACAACATTATCAAGAGGGTAAAATGACACACTGCAGGGTACTTGCGTGGCCCTTAGTAGCCTAAATCAAAAAATTGTTTACAGGCATGTTATATTTTACCCCCACGTGTTACACTAAATGGAACGATGGTTTACAAAAACAACTGAGCATTGGAATACTATTTTTAGGACCCCTTTGAGTTGTTTAGCTGTCTCCGCACGCCGGGAGAGTAAATTGCAACATTTTCAATTTACATTTTTACATAGGTACTAGGTACCAGTCAACAAACTAATACAACAAAGAAAGCCCTTTTGTGTATTTGTGGGTAACCAGAAGAAAATAATTGAGCACTCATTTTGGGAATGTGGGTTTATTTCCCCCTTTATTTTGGTAGCAGGGAGTTTTCGGGGGAAAATTCTTCTCAAAACAAGGTATCGTTTTAGGGTACAATTTATAACTAAGACTCCGAAATACCTTCTTAGTTATTCACATGAAACATTACATTTTCGATTGAAAGATTAGTGATGAAATTCTGTCTCTCGATGAATTTTTATACAGGTTTCAATTTCATATTAATGTCGAGAAGCAAATTTCAAGACAAGTTAATTAACATCAAGGTGTAGCTTTTAAAGAGTTTGAAGAGTCATTTAGGGAGTGCCCAATGTTATTTGGTTGATCTTTAATCTCTTTTGATTATTTTATACTAAGTGTGTTATGGCAAGGTAACGGTCGAAATATTCACCTTTAGTAGTCAACAGTATCCCATAGAGTTACGAAAATTTGCAATTCAGTAGAAATAATGGTACATACATATAACATGGGATCATATTGAAGTTTTTTGTATAACATGATTATCAACATAATGTACTACATCGGTATCCTTATGTAGCATATTTGCTCTCAGTTTGAAACAACATAAGGATATATTGTCCTTTGTGATAAGGTAACTCGGAAGAGTAATAACGTTAATTTCGTGACGTCTTAAGGGGAAATCAATAAGAATGTTGTAAAAAATGATAAGATCTTTCTCCTCGCGCTTAGAAAACTGAGACTTGAAAATTTGCGAAGCATGTGTCCCTTACGTAGCACACTACTGTGGCTTGAAAATTTCTTAAATGACATTCTCTGAAAGATCTTTTGTATATCATTAAATATACAATAAATCTTGCAAACACAAATTTTCCAAATCCCTTAGTACGTCTCAAGGTGTTAATTTTCCCTTCACAAAATCCACCATCCTTTTCAATTTATCTATGGTTTCCTGTTTACTTGCAATTATCATAACAAAATATTTCATTACGGGCTTAACATTCACCTGAGAAAGAAGGGTTTTATCAAGAACTAGCAAAGATGGAGTCGGGGGGGGGGGTTAAGGAGGGGAGAAGATCCAATTTCGTTTGGGGACCTTCATCAATACGATAAAAATGTTAGCCCAATTAACTTCAGTCTCCCCTCCTCGGTGATCTTCTTGTTTTTGCTTACGAGAAGACTATATCTTCAAGGAAACTCCCGAAATTCCCAGTTTTCTTAACAAGAATAAAATATGTAATATTAGCTCCAGATTGTAAAACATTCTGAAAAGAAAGTCAAACACTTATCTTATTACACCATACGACAAGATAAGAAATTTCAACCAATTCCAGTCTTGAATTTTTCTATATCAACTTAAGCAGATTGATGCTTAAAAATTAAGAACCCAAATTTTCATTTCTCTTCAAATGAAACTACATTTTTAAAATTTTCTTCCTTACAATTCCCTCCATACATAAGCTCCAAATTTTTAAATATATGTTAAGAGTAAGCCAAACTTTTCGGAAATTTAATTTTGCAATATTACACATTCTTCAAGATTTTATAAGCAAGTTTTTCTGCAGGTAGTCACTAAGTCGAAGTCAATAGTCGAATGGAAAGTTAATTTTGATTTCAGTAATGATGAATAGTAAGTTATTTTAAACATACCATTCAAATCCTTGGGTGAAACGAAGATTATTTATGTTCAGTATACCCTTATCCACTGTATTTTAGGTGCAAAATCATTTGTTATCCCTTATGAGTGAGACAAACAACCCTCGTTGTAATCGTTAAAACATCTCTTTTGGTAGTTTACTATAAGTTCAAATTTTCTCGGAGGTATTAAGAGAAGGGATTTTTTAAAGACAGTTTGTTCTTTTGAAAAAAACATTATCTTTGGTTATAAACTTTTGCCGAAGCAACCTTTAAACTTTCTCATTTATCATTATTATCAAATAGTACATTTTTCAGATAAAACTATTAACAACTCCTTAATTGTCAATGAGTGTCAATTACAGTGTACCTCAAAAATGTATATTAAACAGCTTGTAAAATGAATCCTGACAGTCCAACTCTCATCTTCATAGGACATTCCCAGTCCAGTATAAGCTTCAGATTTTCAATTATTTGTTATAATGATGGAAAACACATAAGAAATTTTTCCAATTTCAGGGAATACTCCGTAAAAAAACCAAACAAATTTCATCACAAAGCGACAATCTACAAATTTTTGCTTTTTAAAGGCAGATCGCTTAATAAAACACCAGAGTTTATTGTACCAAAAACAAATTTTCTCTCATTAAATTCCAAAATTTCTCTACTATAATCTCCTACTTTCTTTCTACTTTCTTTTTTTAAACGCCTGAGTTTTAAACATTTGTTGAAAAGAAGGCCCAAAATTTGGTCGCGATTCGCTCGCCTCGAGTTCTGCCTGTCACATCCCATCGGGAACTCATCGCCTTTTTACGAGGCTTTCAAATGCTGCCCTTTCCCCTGTCGGGAAAATTCTGCCTCCATCCCTGATGAGATCTAGTTCAATATTACCACAAAATCCATAACGGTTAAGAACATTATCTGATCATTGACCCTTTTGTCCGGCGTTTCCCGCTTCCTTCGGCCCTTTGGTGCTCGCTTGTAAAGTTTTCAGTGTCCACCTTATCTTCACAAAATGGCGTCAGCCCACTGTAGAAATGACTTCCCAACCACCGACATCATATCTATGTAAAACTACCGATGAAAAATCCATTCTAACTCTTTAAATTGACACCAGTGGCTTGGCTAGATATTTTTCCAGTAGGTGCAAACACCCCAATTTTCCGGGTTTTTTTTTTCAAATGTGAACATCATTTCTCCGTAAGACTCAATTTGCAGCGCGCGGAAAGCGCCGACATTTTCGTGCTTTTCTAAACAAATATTTAAAAATAAGGAGGTATTATTTCAGAGAAGTGTTAATTCTTATAGGGAAATGTGAAAAGTTTGGGAATTATTAAAGAATCTGTATTTCTTGTAGGCAAGTCTGAGATTGCACCGCGACCAAGGACGTCTTTGCTGCTACACATGTTACGAAAGGCCTCTTGAGGCTCTCCGACGACATTTTAAAGTCAAGAAAATTGGGAATTTCATGGAACAAATTCATGAAAATAGCGCTTTTAGTTGCCAATGTCACCTGATGATCTGATGATTTGGTCATTTCCAGAGTTCGGAAAAGTTTACCAAAATATTTAGAGCGAACACAGATGCATTAGGAACTGCAAACTGCGGTGCGCGACGCACGGGCGGGGAATTTTCATTTTGAAACAAATAATTACAAAAATGGAGCTGTTGTTAGATAGAATTCATGATTTCATGAAAGAAGAGTTCGGAAAACAAGACTGTAGTTGACTGTAGTTGTCACAAATGGCAAATTTTCGAATTTTTCACTTTTCAGAGCCCTGGCAATCGCCCACCGATCCCACTAGTTGCCACTGATTGACACTGCTCGTTTTCACATTTACGAAAAGGTACATAAAAGAATGAACCATAGAAAATGTCTTTAGGTGTCTGTGCTGGGCCAGTAGAGGAGTATGAATTTTCCCATTGCAAGATTATACTGCCCTAGCTTGTCAAGCATGTTTCTTCTTTCTATGGCCATGTGGGCATGTTCATTTATTACTTTTCGTTTATTACCCTATGATTTCTTCACATTATCAGATGTAAACATCTAGGCCAACTAAGCATGCAAGTAGTCAAATTGATTCTCTTGCTTTAATGGAGGATCAGAACTGTAAGGTTTGATATTGCACATGCGTACATGATGGTCATGGTTTTGTCATGGGGTCGGTCTTATAATTCTGGGTTGGAGGAGGGTGAAAGGGGACTCCATGTGTAAAATTGTGTAAATGTGCAAAATCTGAGCCCCAAGTGTAATTAAATTGGCATTGATCAGTCTTTTCCCCATTTTTATGATATTTTTTCAAAGGGGCCTCCAGATGTAAAATGGTGTAAAATGGTACAAATCTAATCAACAAACGTTGGAAATAGTTGGCAGTGATCGTTTTTTGTGATTTTTTTCACAAACCTTGGTAATGGAGGGGTTCAATCCATGGCTGACACCGCAGGAGGAGGAGGTGCGCTTCTTCACTACTTCTAGACTATCATGTGGCGAAGTTTCAGCTCGTCGTCGATCTCGCAGGTATCTTCGAGAGGTCTATCATTATTCGCGTCTGTGAATCTGGGCTGCATTTCCATCAGACATTCCCGCCCAACCTTCCTCCCAGCCTAGGCTTCGAGTTCGAAGTATCGCAGGCCATAGCACAGTATTAGTTCAGTTCGAAGCAGTGCGGGTTGGCGTTTTACGCTACCGAATCCCTCTTACCGCGTTCTTGGTCTAATGGTAAGAGCATCCGCCTTTCACGCGGAAGGCCCGGGTTCGCTCCCCAGGTCGAGTCATCAGTGGCGTAGCCACTGGGGGCCTAGTGCCACTCCCCCTAGATTTTCTTCAGCCCCCCCCCCCCCCCAATTTTTTGGCCTCCTGGTAAAGTAATTGAGAAAAAATAAATTGTTTGAAAGGAAAAACAATTTGGAGTATTTCCTTCAAAAAAGTAAATAAATAAAATGTGTTACAATTAAGAAAGCATGCATGATCGTGTGTAAAACACATTACGTGTGCACGTATGAAATCAAGTAATACCTTCAAAATGATTACTTTCACTAAATTAGATACCGTATACACTGTCGTTTATTGCATTACACTTCGAAGATGAACGTTTCGACGGCAAACTCGAATTTGACTTTGTTAGGTTAAGACCCTTTCTGCTTTTCGATGGCTGGTTGATTTACACGACCATTCCTATACTTTATCATACACAAAATATGTCTTCAAGGCCCTGTTCTCTCACCCCAAACAATACAAATTCTCCTAACCTTCTAACTTAAGCTTCGAATAAATCTTCCCATCCATCCCTAGCAAGTAGGTCATTGTCGTGTCTCACTCCTTCCCATGACAAGTGCCATTATAGAACTATTTTTTTTCAAACAATTCATCTTTTTACTAGTTGGCACTGGCGTCCGGGTGGATTTGAAATATGTCCACAAAGTCGGCATTTCATGTGTTTCCCGCATGATCCATACTTCTGATTTGCGGTTTAAATTTTTTGAGAGATTTTAATTTTGAGATATTCTAATTTTGACTAGGTAATATACCAATGACTGAACAAATACTGCACCATTTTCCATTTAAACACCACTAAAAACCGGAAAACATTGTTTCTTTGGTAGTATGTATGTCACTTGTAAAATCTCTACGAAGAATAAAAATGAGTAATTTGAAAATTTTCATGCTCCCCAAAAAGGAAAATCCTAAAAAGTAGGCCTATAATCAGTTCAAAGTTTTGCCAAACATAGCAACATTTTGCATCGAGCAAATCTAACGCAAAGAAGGTTTCTCAGAGGGGGACACAACTAATTTTGGTTTCCGTATTGAAGTGGAAATCTATTTAAATATTGCCGCATTGGCGATCTACGTTCTCCTGAATTTCACAATTTTTCCCAAGAGAAAGGGAGATGCCGGTTCCCTTTAGTCTCATCCCCAGGCCATGGCACAGATTAGAAATGCCCAGATTTTGGGTCCCTAAAAAGTGTATGTATTATCATTTTTCATAGATTGATTTTTCTGTTCACACTATTTGAGAAGTAGCAGACATGAGATTCGTATTTCAAGGCTGGGTACAACCAGCTTAAAACACGTAGGAAGTAGTTTCCATCCATCTGGGGGGTTTGTAAAACCCAACATTTTCTTGTACGCTCAGCGTCAACTGATGGTGGCGCTCCGCTTAGATAGTCTTGCCGCGCCTGACCCTCGGAGGAAACAGCCCCCCCCCCCCCCATTTGTTACCTAGGCCCCAGAAAATTCCATCCTGGCTACGCCACTGCGAGTCATACCAAAGACTCTTAAAAAGGAACCTACTGCCGTTGTGAGTGATGCTCCACATAAGCAATGGAGTAGGGAAAACAATCCAGTGAGCCACAACTGGAAAAAGGCCGTGGCCGGCTCGACTTGAACCAATAGGTTGGAAACTGGGCCGTTAAACTCTATCTAACTAACTAACTAGCTACCGGATCCTTCGCAAATTTAGCAGTACAATACTGTGGCCTAGTTATAGTCTAGCCCAGGTGCCAGTATTTCTTATAACAGGAATCAGTCATTTCATCCACGTTGTGTTTTAGTGTAAAACAGTTTATAGTTTATAGTCCCCGTCAGGACATTGGTTCATAATCGTGGACAGACACATTGTAAGAGGAGTGAACCAAATTAGAAACCGACTAAATTTTGAACTGTGAGTGTTTCATACTTAAATACAGTTGCAATTGTGTTAGGAGTCAAAGTTATTTGTGAGTTAATCATTCATATGTGTTTTGAAGGAGAATATAATGATTGCAATTATCAATCACCCTCCCAGAAACAGTTAATCCTACGCCTGAATTTCCTCTCTTGGTATGCACCAGATTGCGCCATTTTAAGTTGAAAAATTTCAAAGCTCCCTACCACGGGAGGGGACCCCCTCCCATGCCCACCACCTTCTGCTACTTCATGGCCTCGTCCACAACAATTTCCTCACTCACATGCTCGAATTTCAAAACGCACCCCCTTTTGAAAAAAGCTGGTGACGGCCCTGCAATCCCCAAACCGTCCTTGACTACGCACTTGCTTAAATGTCGAAGTTGAAAGTAATTGTCTGAATGTACTTTAGAATACTGGATTTTTCATATTTAAATTTTACTTTGTTTCACCACGTACGTTTTCTTTACAGAGATGGAAAGACGAATATCTTGTATGGGATCCAGCCGATTACAACGGATTGGAAGAGATACGTGTTCCTTCTACAATGTTGTGGCTTCCAGACACAATCATGTACAACACGTAAGTACTGGTTCTTTATGTACACCTTTCCAGGTTAAAACGTAAACTAAAACACCGAAAGTTGTTTGCGGTGCTGAATTATACGTAATTCTACAAACCAGGGTTAAATGAGGATCAGGATTCCATGATGCTCTAGAATTAGCACTTTGTAATAGAGTTGAAGTTTTTTTTTAATTTTGCTACAGAATAAATCGACATCAACAACTGTAAATGATAAGAAATTAAATAAGGCTACCTCCATAAATAAGGGGCCGAGTCTATGACATTTTAGGTAAAAATTGAACATTGCATTAAAAGGAAAGGGAGAAGAAGTTATATGCCAACTTAAAGATTACATCACTCCTAATCACTAAATACATTGAAATTAAAGCATATCTTTAGAATTTTATGTCATATATCATGCAACTTATGGGATGCCTGTTCTCCGAAGCTTATATTTTGTTCATTATCATTGGAAAACTTATGTCAGTTGCAAAAATTATGTGCATTTTGATTATTGCAATTTTTATGGCCTTAAGTACAACGGGACACCATTCCACTGCATAGAAACTCAAGACTTTCCTAAAATTATACATGTTTAAGTCATTCATTCTTTTCCAAATCCAGACACCAAATATGAAGTGATCAGGTAAAATGTAACAACACAGAATTTTTTCCACACATTTTAAAGTTTGCCATAAGCAGGGAGCTGTTATAACAGCTCCCTGCCATGAGCATATACAACGTGGTTCACGTGAAAACAATTAAGTGGGACACCAAAACTTTGGTTTCGTTTACACGTGAAACCCATGAACTCTACTCCAGTATCCAATGTACTTCCTCAGCTAAGCATTTAAACGGCAAAACTTACTACGAGAAAATGACATAATGTACCTGTATTGTAATAACGCAGTACATTATATCAAGCATATTAAAGCTTTCCATACACTTCAAAATAGAAAAACACAATGCCCGTTGAATTTTCCATGTCAAAGCTTTAGTGTTACGTTTACACGTGAAACATGACAGTGTACTGTAACATAAAATCAAAATGCAAAATGTTAAAATGTTTTGTTGTATAATGTTAGAAAGTTACCAACAGATGGATTTATCTTAAGGTATCATTGGAAGATTAAATGTAAATCTTTCATACAAAAACTGTTGTAAGAAAATATCACAATGTAATTGGGACATCAAAAACCGTTTTTACACTTATTTATGGAATGACCCATAAACAAATTAAACAAATGCAAAAAATCGTCAGAATGACGTTAGTTTCAAAATCCGAAATTCCAGTTCTGGAATTTTCTCCTACTCGGTCTAGCGCCTTTTAATGGCTGAACCTATGTAGTGTTGTCCAGCTAGATCAAGTACGGTAGTAGATTGTTTTGTTTCATGATTGGATGATGAGAGTCATGTGACACCAGTTTTTCTCTTCAAATGTGAAATTTGCTAGAAGTAACTAATTGTTTTACCTTGAATATGCAATATTGAAGTTATAAAATATGATGAAAGATGCTCTGAATGGAAATAATAGGAAAATTGTGATATTTAGCTGTTGTTTCAAAAGAAGTTTGTGAGGACTGTTCTTGACCTTTAAGTTAGCCCCATAGAGCGTTACAAATTGTCAAGATTTTCGGGTGCTTCGAGATTGCTTCAGCCTTATTGACGTGTTAATTTTCAATAGCGTCGTAAACATTTGTAAATTATGCATTAGTCCTATCACAGTAGATTTTCTTGTGCACCGGCTAAGGGATATCCTCACGAAGGAGCTCAGCAATCAAGATCGCAAAGAGACGGGGGAATTCTTGTCTTCCTTTCTTATTGGGCGCTAGAAAGAATGCATTTCTTATTTTACGAATTGAATGTTTGTTGAGTCATTTTTAATGAATACTGAAAGCTTCATCGGATGACTAGGCAGCAGATTCACCTAAAAAATTACAAAAACATTTTTAGGAAACCGAAGATGTCTTGGCATAGAGCCCCCGCTTAAAGTTATTCATATTAATAAATGATTTTTAATGCAACTTTCCGCAAGCCTGTGGGTCATTCGTGATGCTAGACACTTATGGCCATTTTTAAGAAAGTAAAATAACTCAAAAAGCCATTGGCTAATACACTTATCGAAAAAATGAAGGACCATCCCCATTCTGGATGTAGTTAGGTGTCTTTTGAACGAATAAAGAGACATTTTCATTGTTTCTTATCAAAATCGTTTCCCACATTACCAAACATTCGTGCACTTTGCACATGCACTTGAGTCGACTGTTCTGTATCTGATTCTTTGGTACCGTCTCAATCACATCATAGTTTCGTAATGGGTTTTACAACTGAGTAAGAATGCTGTAGATTTTGCTTGCAATTACCACAGTTTACATTCCACGCTTCTATTTCATCGACGTCAAAAGAATGATTGTTCATGCTACCACCGATTTCCAGTTTTCTCCCAAAGAATCTTAAGCTGTATCTCTGTAAAATGGGCTTTTGACCGAGAATCAATTTTACCACTGTCTTCTCACAAATGATTATCAAAGTATTCTCTCAATCTCAGCACCCGCCTCCGACCTTACTCAATTTTAACACATATATCAATATACCTTCTGATAAGAATTCACGCTGAATCATAGCAGCAAAAGTTAGACAGGTGGTTTTTGTTGTGGAAATAAGTCGTCTTCATAAGATTCTGAACGCAAGTTCTGTCATTTTAACTCGAACCTACATTTGTCACTATGCCTGTTAAAACACACCATCAGACAGGAAATTTTGCATCTCATCCATTTTTCAAAAGCAAAAATTTTCCAAATGGAACGTTGTCCCCTCCCCGTGAGCTTTTCCAGGGACAGCGATCTTCCAGTCATTGCACCCCCCCCCCCCCATTGAACCTTCATGGAATCACGGTGGCAGGGCCGGACCAGATGCATGCGGAAAAGAGCACGGTTGCTCCATCGATCAAAATGGGTGTTTAGGTACAATGAGTACACGATCTCAACAAATGGGTGCAGAGGGTTTGGCCACGCCACCCCTAAGAGATACCTGTTTTTGTTCCTTAAATGCAGTCATTCGTATCCCAAGACTACAATTCTCCATTGGCACACCCCTTTGATCGACATCAAATTCGAAAAAATGCAGATTAGCTCTTACAACGCATTATATACTGAGAGTGCTTTATTACACAGTGGGATCTGGTACTCATCGATATTAGTGTGCCCTGAAGCAATACACTTGGATTATTTTTGGTAAGGATAGATTTAAGGGAGTTTTGGGACGAGCCAGAGGTAACTAAGTCGTGGGCATTGAGACTGTATGGGATGATGGATAATTAAAATTAAAATAAGCTCTTATACCATAAGTCCATGTGGCACGGGGTACACGAAATGTCTGCAAGATGTGAATTCCGGACAGAAGTATGAAAACATTCGGGAAGAAATTGAAGTCTTTAAAATCTTGCATGCTTTTAATAACAAAAAACTCTTAAATGGGCCCAAATTCTTTCACGAATTGTTTGACACTGGCTTCATAGTCACTGTAAATTTTTCATGAATAACCCAAAACATAATGGAAATTGGTCACACATTCCCGAAGGCTAAAAAAGGAATTATTCCTTAGCTTCCATCTTAGTTTGGACATCATTTTGCCAGGAATGGTAGAACATTGTTCGGAAGAAAGTTGCAACACTGTTGCGAGATGTTTTTTACTGTCAGATTACACAGGCAGACGTGACGGTACCCAGGCATACATAGACCAAAGGTTTGGTGGAAAAAAATTGTAGCGGTGCATTTTATCTAATAAAGTTCTGATCGTATTGAAATTTGCTCATTTCGTAATGCAAACGAAAGTTATTAACGACTGCTTAGAATCCACTCGTCAACCTTCTAAAATGACATTTCCGGCTGTCTGAGAGGTCGCGATGTTTTATACTTTCGTTCGATCCGCCCCGACAATGGTGGTGATCTTCTTAGACCTTCAAGGGAATGTTTAAATGAAGAGGAAATATGATATAATAACAAGAATCAGAGGAAGAGAAGGGAAAACATTAGGTGGAAGCAAAAATCCAATTTCTGTGTCTTTTCAAGTAACATATTTTTATTAGGCATTTGCACTGCCTGGTAGTCCCCCACTCAGAAGTTTGGACCACAGCACCACCCCTAAACCTGGACCAAAGCGACGGCCTAGTGTGATGGCTCAGGGTCCAATCCCCATGTGTGCCACGGTCCAATCGGAAATATTTATGCTCCTAAAATCCCCATTTCCTTGATAAATTATTTCGAAATGGCACCCTATCTGCCCGGGAATATTTTTGTACGTGAAAACGCTAATTTCCGAAGCCGGTTTTCAGAGATAAGTCTTCTTAATTCATTTAATGACGTAACGTGGGTTCGCCCCGCTCTTATCAGTGACCTAACCCTAACTACCTGCCTTCGTACTTCTGTAAATGAATCTGGACAGAAGCACGAAGACTTACTGAATGTGTTAAACTGCTTAGTTTTTAATTATTTGGGAGGGAGGTGACTATCAACCGCAGGCGTTTGACTTATATTAATAAATTTACAGTCGAAAATTTCCACTTCAAGAGGCGGTATGTGATGCACCAGAATGAAGAAACTCAATTTTTGAATCAATTTAAAAAGTGTGGGGAATCCCTAAGACCCATCCTTCAAGTCTGCGATTACACAATATACTGCATTTCTACTCCCCTTTGGAGAAATTATGAAAGTGGCCTTAAGTTTAAAATGGTTTTTAATTCACTCTGCAGGAAGACCGAAGGGTCAAACGATCCTCTGATGACGGTTTTCACAAAGATGATCATTAATTATAATGGGGACGTTGACTGGAGTGCTCCTCTCACTATGATTAGTTCTTGCAAGGTCAATGTTCATCATTATCCTTTCGATGTTCAGGAATGTAATCTCAGATTTGGTTCTTGGCAGCACGACGCTCGTTTCATAGATTACGACATTGGCACAGTGAAAAACGAGCTTTTGAACGAAAACGGAGAGTGGGACCTAATAGGTAAGCCGTCTCCGTTGTTATAGATCTTATACATAACACGTCACACAACAGAAAAGCCACAAGCTGGATGTAAAGCCCCAGTCACACTGATAACCAATTCGAAATTTTCGGGGTTTTGCTAAAATCTTCTCCCATTTTCGGTCGGAAAGAGCCAAAAATCTGTCAACTAGTGTAAATATGTCATTTTCATCAGATGTCTATGAAATTGAAAGGCCAGCTTACTTTTGTTGTGACGGCGTCAGACCGACATACATTTATTATAGATGTGACAATGTAACCTCACGAAGGCAAAAGCCTAAATTAAACTTTATTTTGGAGTGGACTTCATAACTTTCACTCTCCAAGAGAGTGAAATATTTCACTTTGTTAAATTTATAGGGAAAGTTTCAATTTTTCTCTACAACAAATGGCGCAGTCGACATGACACTTTAACCGTGAAAGCTGTGCATGGTGAGCAACAATCCTCTCCAGGTCAGGTGGGGGAACATAAATGATATGGGTGATATTAAATAGATATGTGTAATTTCATTTTTCACACCAGGTTCCGCTCGTCGGACATCCTGCGGGTGTCACTAAAGAAGCTTCTACACTGTTAAAAATTTTTCTGTAAATTAACATAATTTTTATGGCAAATTTTTTTCCAACCAAATAATGTTTTTTTTACAGCCAGACTGTAATCATGAAAAAACATTAAATGTTTGTTTTTTCTTTACAGTTTTTGCATGTAAATTAGTTTACAAATGTCTACTGTAAAATCGAATTACAGAATTGTTCTGTTTTTTTTTTACCTTAATTTTATGGGAATTTACAGCCTACTGTTTTCATTCTCGGCGTTTTAATATTTATTATAATATCGCTTTTTCCCTTTCATATGTTATTACGTAACGTACACTTCACCATTACGTAGATCAGGTATTTGCTTATCAACGTAATGTGTCGTTACGAAGTTGTTTTCAATCAAAACACAATGAGAATGCTTTGTTGTCATATTGTTGTCAAGTAGACTGCTATCTCTAGGAACTTTGTAATTGGAAAGTCACATTTTTTGTACAATATAATAATTGTTTTTAAAATAAATATGACAAAGAATGCAAATACATTGGTTGCAAACATTTCCAGACAAGGTAAACAATAAGTTTATCACTTCCTGATGAAAAAAAACGCCAAAATAGATATTATTCAAAGCAACAGCAATCCTTTTGTTAGGAAAATGCCTACAAAATAAGCTCCACCCATTTATGCAAAATGAGATCACGTCATAAAGTGGTAAATTTACAGACTCTTTCAAGTAAATTTGTGAAACGTTTTTGATTCGATCAAGTGCATGAGCGCCTGTGGCGATGAGTTGACATCAGTATACCAATTGTCAGTATAATAAATGTAAGTTAATTTTCAAATAGGGCCATAAATTTGCCAAAAATGTTTTCTTTTTTAACTGAAACTTCGCAGAACGATGCATGTTATATATTGAAAATTTTCTGGCTATTTCTTATTTGTTTGTTTGTTTGGGCTTATTTTTGTTTCTTTTTCAGCTTAAAAACAAAATGAATGTTTGTTAAATGACAGTATATTTATGTGAAATCAGAAAAATACAAAATACTGTTAAAATTTCTGTAAATTTACAGAAAAAGTTTTACAAAGCAGTAAAATTTGGTTAAAAAAGCAGACAGAAATGGTTTTTCAAATAAACAGAAAAAACATGTTAAACAACCTTTTTTTATTGTAGCAATACAAAGTGTCTGTAAAGATACAGAAAATCTCTATTAAAAGTAAAATACAAAAAGTTTAAGTTAAAAAAAGTCTGTAAATTTACAGAAATTTTTAACAGTGTATGCTTTGGAAAGCATTCGCTACTTCGCCATCTATTTTATGTAGACCACTAAGTCTATCCACGTAGATGGTCCCATGCACCAGCCCGTCCCCTGGTACCCAATTCGTCATGTCTTTGAGAACGATCTAGCGACTAGCAATTAAGGAGGAAAAAGTTTACTGGTCAGCAACCCCGAATCTCATCGGTTCTTTGATTGGTCAGACTAGATTGTTGAAGCCTTTCTTTATTATCTCCTCAAAATGCATTGGTCATTCACTATAGCTAGTTTTTACTGACGTGTCAATTAGGCATTGGCAACCGCCATGTCTGAGGACAGGCTTGTGCACACACACAAACAAATCTGGACAGTCAGATGATGGTCTGATTTTAGACGGCCATAACTGGGTCTATCATCTTTCAAATTCCTTCATTACCTGTATCATGGATGGTTTTACACTGAAATGTCTCTTGATTCCCTCAATTCCAATGTATATGAGAGATTAAACTTTCATTTATTTACACAATAAAGGAAGACGATTTCAGGGTAATGGACTCAGGTAATGGCTGACTACAGTCGCTATTAACTAGCGATGCTCGGATTTGTCTATTGCGGTTAGCGTAAAACATGACTGAAATACGCCACGTGAAAGCTTCTATGACGTCACGTGAGGACTACCTATAATACATTTTTCGGAAAATTCAAATGTGACTGAATTTGCACGATAACTATTTTATGGTAAAATCGTTATCGTGTCGAATTCTGTATATTTGTTCGATTAGACCGGGACTTAAAATAACAACAATTCTCCCGATATTTATTTTCCGCTTCATAGGACCGCACCCTACCCATATCCAAGCACCCACGTGACTTTTTGCACTGTCTTTAAATCTACGTTTCCTGGTTACGTCTGTGTTTCTGATGTTATCCTTCGTTTTACAGGACTGGAGGGATTTCGCCGTGAAAGAAATTATTCCTGTTGTATTGGGAAATTGTACCCCGATGTTACCTTTCGAGTAAAAATGCAGCGAAAGCCTTTGTTCTACGTGGTCAATCTTATTGTACCATGCGTCGTCATATCAACAATGGCCATCGTGGAGTTTGTGCTCCCATGCAACTCGGGAGAAAAGGTTTCACTAGGTATTACAGTCCTCTTGTCTATGACAGTGTTCATGCTAGTCATTGCTGAGAATATGCCAGCCACAAGTGACAGCATTCCAATATTAGGTGAGTGAAACTTACCTTTCATTTAATTTTCTCATTTTGTGATCTCGTTGTAGTAATGTTTTAAACACTGTGTGAAAGTTTGTCGAATTTACACAACATGAAAAGTGCGGCCTACCATAACATCGACCACGTGATCTTGTAACCTGTTCGTAATTGGTTATTATTTTGGAGGGATTTTGTGCACAGAGTGTTGTTATCGTCATAAAAGTTGCAGGGGATAACTTTGGTCCAGAGTATCGGAGGTAGGAATATCTTGGGCTCGCCCGGTTCAAATAACATGTTAGGTGGGGAACGTTTCCACTTCCAAAAGTTTGTTTTATGACTGAAGTACCATCGTTATAGCCCTGGTCCCCAGGGGTTTGCTTCCCAGAGTGCATATGAGCTACACCGTACATTGGAAGGAAGTTGCATAGTTAAGTTTATGCAATTCGAAAAACAATTTGATTTTAATTTTTCAGCTCGTTTCTATGTGGTCACTATTTTCCTGGTGTCATTCTCAACCGTGATGACTGTATTAGTACTGAATCTACATCACCGCTGTTACAGGCTCCCTCGTTGGATTCGACATGTATTCCTTGAGGTATTAGCGGGTGTACTATGTATGAGAGAACAGATTACATTACCAACTGAGCCGACATTTTATAAAGGAGACGGCACCCATCACTTTGAACTTTTGCCACAGCCAGGCATGGATCGGAACAGCGGCAACGAAGTTAAAGACGAAGCTTTGCTGATGACGACAGAGTTCATGGATGTAAGTGAGAACGGTGTCTACAGAGACGGAGTCAACAAGGACAGCTACAAACGAGGAGCTGCCAGACTCAATAGACTGGTAATGGAAATACTCGGAAACGTTAAATTTATGGCACATCGCTGCCAAGAGAAAGACCATGATGAAAATAAAAAGCTGGAGTGGCAAATGGTGGCTAAAGTTGTCGATCGGTTCTTTCTGATCATCTATGTAATTTGTGTCGTCACAATGGACTTCATAATGTTTTTACAGATCAAACAAATGGATTATAATATAAGCAGTTCAATGAATTCCACGGACTCCGGTTAGGTCGTATTAACCGTGTGCCATAGTGAAGCGAAGACCCTTGGCATTTTTGTAAAGTTATTGTATTTGGTGTTCAATGGAGTGGAAGTTTTTCATCCCTGTTTCATAAATTAAAAAGCACGTAAAGCATATTAAAACATTTCTTTATATGACTTTCTATTAAGAACTTTCACCTTTTTCAAGAAAGGACCGTAAATCGTTAACTTGAGCCCAAGTGAAGATTTAATTATGTTCAGAAGATCAATGTTAGAAATCGTTGCTATCAGGCGAGTATCTTGTTATATTCTACTTTATTTTTCTTTCATGTTCGTAACTTCCGTCTCAAACGATAAATGGAATTCCCTCTAAAGTATTTTATATTTGTATAAAATATGATATTGTTGGGTGTTGTTTGCTACTAGTATATATTGTGCTCAGAAAATACAACCTCGGTTGTTCACGTCTTATTACGGAATTAACTATAGACGAATCCGGACAGCTAGTGAAGGCGGCTGTAAGTGGGGTCCTTCGGCCTTAAATAACCTTAATTTGACTGTCTACTTGCAATGCTAAATCCTCATATTCGGTGAAAATCTAAGAATGTGAAAGATTAAAGATGACGGACCCCAGTTATGACGGACTTAATTAGACCATAACTTGACTGTTCGGATTGTCTGTACCGAAGTTGGTGAATTTTGCGTCATACGAGGATGACCAGCAGCTGTTACGCACAAATTATTCTCTGCCAGACTATGGATGAGTGTTATTTAAACTCTCCATTGTAGAAATATCTGCCAATGCTTAAACGTTTATCTATATTTAGTGAACAAAACCTTTTGACATAATTTTTTATTGTCCACAGAAAATACTGTTTTATCAACTTTTTAACGATTACAGCTTCCATTCTCTGAAATATTGTATGATTCCAGCTTGGTATTAGTACTCTGTTTCCGCAAAACCTAAAACTCAACGTTCAACTTTACGGCCCTTTTTAAAATACATATACCAGGGCTCCTATCCAGTTCCAAACACGACCCTTCTCATCTCACTCAGTGGGAGGAGGTTTAAGGGGTTTGAACCGTCCCCATGAAGGATCGCAAATTTTATCTCAACACAGACCATGTATCCTTGATAGTGAGTGCCGCACTAGTCGATCTTTAGCTGTAGCCAAAGTTCTTTATGATTTTGCCACTTTGGTGTCGTGTATGACTTAGGTGAAGGCAAGTTTACAGAAAAACAGGACAAGACAGTTTACAAAAAATGGCCCTGCTCAACTTATATAGTGTTTTGCTAAAGGTTATTTTCTGTAATTTTCTTTCTTGGTGGACTCTCTTTAAACAATTTTTCTGTTCAATAGTTCTAATTGGTAAGTACTTGACTGGTTAAATGCATCAGTCAATTTAAAATTTCCAATTAACTACATAGATGACAAGAAACCCGAGCTGAATTACCATTCTTCGTAATCACGAGTTTTGAACATGTACCGCAAAACCGAAGGACTAACCTCCCCCTCCCGACCCCACCTTCCAATTTGTACGGGTAGCCTCGGTGCAATAAGTTTTGCAACACAGTCACTCAATATTTCATTACATCTTCTAAAATAGTAAGTTTCGCGACCCTCAAAATCTTACGTAATCTCAACTCTTGAACCGTGACCTAACCTTGAGACATGGTTTTAGGCATGATACCTTGTGAAAAATTCGTTGATTTACAAAGCAACAAAATAAAGAGATGAATAAAAATTACAGAAAAGTTCTAGAAAGTTACTAGTAGACCTTTTCTGTAATCTTTATGTGTCTCTTTACTTTGTTGTTCTGTAAATTTACAGTGATTTTAGCCATTATTTACTGTGATACATTTCTCGAGAAATGAATGTGACACTTATCAAACAAAAATGTAAAGATTTAGTGAAGACAGGCTATAACATGACGTCACAATGCAAAAAGATGTCCTCTTTTGAAAAATAACGAACCAACATTAGCAAATGCAAACAGCTGCTTATCAGAGCTATAGCCGAGTCCCAAGGACTCTAGTACGGCCCATGGCCCATGGCCCACGCCGTACCTCTCCATATACGTAATAGCCCCATGGTTTTACACAAAGCTCAATGGTATGCCTACGTGTTTTATTGTCCTGCATGCAAAACGATATTAGCATGCCGTCAAGTTCTATAGCAAATTATAAGTTATTGAGGAATGTGTAGTAAAATAGAATTGCGATTGTTGTTATCATTTCATGTCAGGTACGGTAGCTGTTTTATAAGCTTTTTAACATTGTAAAGAAATCCAGTTAAGTATTTGGTATTCAATTTGTTGCATGTGTACAATTATAAAACTGTAACCATTATTATTCGTTATCAAGGAGTAAACATTCCATCTCTTTGTTACAATTTACTTAAATACATTGTTTTCCCTCTTATTGTGATATCTCTTTTTTCTTTCTTAGTTTGGTTGCAAAAAAGGGAAAGAGAAATTTTCACCTACAAATCTTACTCTTTTTAGTAAATTTATGTACTTACCACGGTTGAAAATCGTGGTTCAAATTTTCGGCCATTTGACTGCTCTAATTGTTGAATTGAATTTATAATTTATAATAATCAGGTTTCATGTCTAGCAATACTGAATTTGGCATAAAACTATGGACTGTCAGTAATATCCCCTTTTTAATTTAAGATTCAATATAAACGTACACATTCAGCTTATACCGTTAAGTTCAACCAACACGATCATAGCCTTCACTATCAAGACATTTCTTCAAAATCCAAATTGGACGTTACCTAGTTGGTGAGGATAAAAGATGGAAATATGAAATCAAAGTTCCCGATTCTTATTAAAATTTTCCTTTAGTGATATCCCAAAATTTTAAATTTACTTCAATGTCAAACCCCCAAAATTTCCCATTGTTGTCCAATAAGTGTCAAACTTTTTCGATTTGTGGCACGCCAAAAACGTTGTAGATGTATACACTGTTCTTTAGGGGATCGGCTGTCTTCGGGGCTTCGTATTGCTGTTCGCTATAAAGATTGGAGACTGCGCTCCGTTTGGCAACTTTCAGGGGTATTCCCCCTTTCAATTTTTCAAAAGATACATTCGCACTTAGTTGAAACCATATCAATGACCGGCGGGGTGTATCTCCCGTCAAGAGAGTGTTTGTGGGTATTGGTCCAAAGATGGAATGCAAAGTTAGTATCTGACTGTCGAATGTTGGCCACGTTATGGTGTGCCCTTAGAGCTGCTAGCTGTCCCAAGTAGAAGGTCCCTGGTACAAGGGTTAAATAGTTAGCTAGCTAGTTAGTTAGTTAGTTAGTTAGTTAGTTAGTTAGTTAGTTAGTTAGTTAGTTAGTTAGTTAGTTAGTTAGTTAGTTAGTTAGTTAGTTAGTTAGTTAGTTAGTTAGTTAGTTAGTTAGTTAGTTAGTTAGTTAGTTAGTTAGGTAGTTAGTTAGTTGGTTAGTTAGTTGGTTAGTTGGTTAGTTAGTTAGTTAGTTGGTTAGTTAGTTAGTTGGTTAGTTAGTTAGTTGGTTAGTTAGTTAGTTAGTTAGTTAGTTGGTTAGTTGGTTAGTTAGTTAGTTAGTTAGTTAGTTAGTTAGTTAGTTAGTTGGTTGGTTAGTTGGTTAGTTAGTTAGTTGGTTAGTTAGTTAGTTGGTTAGTTAGTTAGTTAGTTAGTTAGTTAGTTAGTTAGTTAGTTAGTTAGTTAGTTAGTTAGTTAGTTAGTTAGTTAGTTAGTTAGTTAGTTAGTTAGTTAGTTAGTTAGTTAGTTAGTTAGTTAGTTAGTTAGTTAGTTAGTTAGTTAGTTAGTTAGTTAGTTAGTTAGTCGGTCCTTCGGTCGGTCGGTCGGTTGGTAGTTTTGGATTTTAACACCTCCCAGATGGCTGGAAATTGCATTTACCAGGTTTAATTGTCTTTAATTCTGGTGAGAAAAGTTTGTCATTTTTTCAGATTCAAACACACTTTTGAGATACTGCAAATCCGGAATTCTGCTGTGTGTTGCAATCAGCTGTTCCAGTGATCCGATTGATAAGAAAATTACCAGATAAAATGTATCACTACCAATCGATGGAACGGTCCCGCATATTTTCGGGGGGCGGGGGGACTACAAAACGGAATTAAAAACATGCTAATTAATGAATTTTACTCTGGTCCGACTCTTGGCTAAATTTTATATATATTAATAAAATTGTGAGACTGCCCGAACTTCCGACTATATATGATTTTACCTTTGAAAAAATGTAACTTAACAAGGTGTGTTAAAATTAATTTTCGAGTAGGCTTATGGGAAGACATTCTCACACATCATCACTAGAATATCGAAAAACAACTTAGTACCCGATTTTGATAACCATTGCCCGAATTTTGCCCTAGAGCAGGATAGATAGCCACGTTCTGGGCACCTTAACACCCTCCTGTCTGTCCTTTGAATTAAATTGGCAATCGAAAACGTCCCAACATTTTTTTAACCTTTCTCCGAATATTTGACCATTTCGGGCAATTTTTGCAAGACTACAGCACGAAGTGGGGATGATGAACACCTCTTTTCACATTCCACCAAAATGTGTCGCACATCTTTGTTATTTTCCATGAAAATTTTACTTTATATAGCGTATATATTTTCGGCAAAGATTTGAAGCTACTAAAATAATCGGCCATTCCGGGTATTGTGTTACACAAGATTTTAAAAAAAGGCTCAAGAATGATTGTTTCGTTTAAGCCACAGGCGATTTTTTTTTCATCTGTCTGATTTTTCGTAACTATGTTACCCTTACTATGATATTTTCCATGTTCGGGGAAATGCTTGAAAGAATTGGACGTTCGGCAATTTCGGGCTTTGCGTTGTGATTATCTGTGAAGTAAAAGCCACGAATAATAGCTTTTTGCGCTGCCCGAAGGTGTAGCGATCGTTTGGAATCTTGATTTGGTTTCTCATGAAAATTTTATTGCGACTATATGACGTTTCTTTCCTTTTCCGGGCATATCATTTTAAGGTTTCGGCCATATTTAGGATTTTTCCCTTTTTTCCAAATTCCTGCCCGAATTTTCCCCAAATTCCTGCCCGACTTTAGATTCTGCGGAAATTTGCGGCAGTCTTCCCCTGCCCCGTCTTCTACGCCACTGGGTATGTCCACCCCACCCAAAAGCTAGGTGAGGTCCTGTGGGGTAATAGTGGTAAGGTTGTGACCATTGAGTTTGCATTGACCCAACATGTTGTTGCACTGGCCAATGACTGGCAGCAATGGCGGTGCAAAGTGAAAATTTCTTGAACCATATTTGACTCAAAAGTTCTACCCACCACACCAGGTATGATTTTGTGACAAATTTGTAAATCCCCTGGAATTTTATTTTGCCTTGCTATACTGAAAAATTACAGCTTCATATGCAAATGTGTGATATCCAGGGAAGGGACCGGCATTACAGCTCATCTTTGTCATTGTTCTTTTCAAAACCAAAAGACCACTTCGAAGTTTCTTCTTTATTGAACAGTGTAATAGGTCAAAGGTCAAATGGTAACACTTACGTGTGTTTACGCGTGTTTGGTCTAACGATAGAGCATCTGCCTCTCACGCGGAAGGCCCTGGTCCGATTCCCAGGTCGAGCCATACCAAAGACTCTAAAAATGGAACCTACTGCCGTTGTGCCTAATGCTCCGCATAAACAATGGAGTAGGGAAAACAAGCCAGTGAATCACAACTGGAAAAAGTCCGTGACCGGTCTGACTTGAAACAAAAGGTCGGAAACTGGGTCGTAAAACTCCATTTAACTAAATAACTGCAGCTGATAGCGGGATGTAAACACAAGTAAAACAGTAAACTATGCGCGGCCGGCGCAACGTTCATATGTTTTTTTTTTTTTTTTTTTTACCAATTGACCTGAACAGAGAGGTCATAAACGCATGCGCAGATGCACACTTCGAACTCGTCTCTTGCAAGATAAGTATGTCCTCTGATTTTAATTTTGGAAGCAATAATTAAATACTTGAAAATCATCTGTGTCACTCAGCAGATTGTTAACTTAATGATCAATTAAGAGATAATAAATGCAGGCGTAACAAAAGAAATGTCAACACTTGCAACACTCCAAATCATTATTTTGCCTGGGCATTAAATTACTAAAGGGACATGCAGACTTGCAGGAGACATTTCATGAGTCTTGACAATAGATTATTATCATTTTTGCGAAATTGAATACTCAGACCGCGTCATTCCATAAAGACAGTGTGATGTATAACATAAATACGGAAGTTGGGGTACATTGCAGCGAACAGAGAGTGACCTGACGTCCATTTACACGTTTACGCTTTTGAAGCATTACAAACGGTTATTATCGTATAGGCTAATTTCTCTGGTCTCGCTTTCTTTCGTTGTTTTTTTAATTATTTTAATATTTGTAAGTTCTGAAAAATTGGTAAAAGTATCCTCGGCTGCCAGTAAAAAAAGGAAAGAAAAGAAAAAAAGACTCCTTGTTAAACAGTGCCGCATTCGCCGATAAATTATATTTATTTTGTAAATGGCTATCGTATGAAATGGACGTCAGATTGACAGGAAAGTCACTTCCACTGAATGCTGCATTTTGGGTACAGGGATTCGCAACAGCCTTTCTGTTGGAAAGTTGTCGAAGAAACCTCTAAAGGCGTAAGTTGGTGTGGACTTAAGGTCCTTCCAGATATTTCGTCTTTGGGGTCATTGTGGACTATCTCTAGATGAAATCCTCCTTTTCTTAAGTGTAATTCGAAATACTAATTGAGTTTTTCCTCTAATTATGATTTGAGATATTGACCGTCAGATGTTCCCCAGACTATGAGGTATGAACTTAACACACATAGGCCTATTGGGTTCAGGAGAATCACGCCCAGAGATTTGTCGAGAATTACGTCTCTTCATCAGTGGCGGCACCAGAATGTCAAAATGGGGGAGGGGGAATAAGGGCAAGCGATCATTTTTGGGACAAAATTTTTCGGAAGCAGCGCGAAACAGAGCACAAAGCGCCCGTTCCTCGGGGTGGGGTTCAGGGGCGAAGTCCTGGAAACTCGGAGGCTTGGGCATATCTCTGAATGAAAAAAAAATAAGTCTACAGAGAGGCATATTATATATTTTTCGGTTAACCCAACTCCTTACTGACCTAAGTTGGGGGGGGGGGGGGGGTTGGCGGAGGCAAATATACCCTCTTGCCCCGCCGTAGAGCCGTCACTGCTCTTCAAACACAGTTAGATTTTGGGGTTATGCTCGCAAGGAACACGTTGCATTTTTTGAGTTACGTCCAGTTCCCATTGGCATTGCTCTAGAGCTTCAAGTCAAGAGCTTCAATTGAGTGGCCCCGAAAAGACGTGCATGCCGGCTCACAGGAACGGTGCGCGCCGTGAACACCGAGAAAACCTTCCAAACGCTTTTCATGGTATTTGATATTAATATATTGGCAAAAAGTTTTAAATCATTCACAAATTTTTCCAGCCTCCATTCCCTTGTTCATTTTTTATTTGAATTTTTTTTATTCTTTTTCGCAAAAAGTGGCATCTCCCTCTCAATCAAAATGTGGGGGACATGTCCCCACGTCCATCCAGGATTAACGTCCATGGGTGTAGCTATATGAAGGAGTTAATCAAGAATGCAAAGCAACAACATTCTTTTTTCCATCCTCTCCTCTTGATAAGTCACGTCTAATGGAAACTGAAAGCTCTATTGAATGATAAGGCAGCATATGGACCTAGTAATTAGCAAACGCATTATTAGGGAATTGAAGAGGTCTCGGTTCAACGTCAGCATGCAAATTTTGCTACCATCGAAATAAATGATTTCTCATTCAACATTTGGCACGCCTGAATCGCATTTCGTCACGGTTCATGCTTTACATACAATATTACGATCATCACTGAGGAAATAAAATTACAACGCAACTGTTTTTTCCACACTAACTGTGTGACGGTTGAAGAAAATCTTAATTGGGATAGCAATATGGTGTGTCTCTTCCTGAAATAGATAAAAATTGATATGGAGAGAGAAGCTGCCTTTCCCCAATCTTTTACAATCTCATATTCGCCTACTTCTTCCTTCTTCCTCTCTGTCGACCTTAAACCCTTCAAATTGAAGCATCCATCCTGGTGTGTCCTAATCAACAGGTCCTTCCAACAATCGCTTTCTTACCTTTCCTTCCCACATCATTCCCGTAAGGCCTGTGTGGCCGCCATCCATGTAAGCCCACGCTGCCCTTTCCTAACATTCCAGCCCTTCCTTTTGCTACTCACTTTCGACTTTCCCACCGTCTTGTTTTCCGAGCTCATCTCATCGACCTTTAAACCAGTCTTCTATTTCATTGAACCGATTCCTTCTCTTCATCCTTCCCATCTATCGGCAGTATTGCATATTTCCTATTAGGCCCTTTTTTCTTTTCTCGGTTTTTCTCCGTCTAGTTTTTCTCCACTTTTATTTTATTTTTCCTCACTCTTTTCCCTTTTTATTTTTTGCCTTTATATTTTTACTCCTGTCATCTTGGTTCTACTCTCGTTTCTCCTTCTGGGAGGGGGTTGAAGGGGTTCAGACATCCTCCTAATCGTCGGGACCGACTGCATGGCCAATTGGTTAGAGCATCCAACTTGCAGTTGGGAGCTCGAGTCCTGGACGGGTCATACAGACTTTAAAAGAGGACCCTACTGTCATTGTGTTTGTTGCTCAGCATAAGCAATGGAGTAGAGAAAACAAGCCAGTGAGCCACAACTGGAAAACAGGTCATGGCCGGTTCGACTTGAACCAATAGGTTGGAAACTGGGCCGTAAAACTCCATCTAACTAACTCAAAATCGTCGGGATAAACAATCCAATCCCGCAAAAGTCTCGAATCTACAACACGTGTTCCAAAAGTTTGAGTCAACATGAAAATTTGGTGACCTCATTCTTTCTAAATCCAACCATAAGGAGGAATCACAAGTGTGGTTCTGTGTAGTGGACTTTGTATAAATTGCCTTTTTGGTGAAAAAATATGCATTTTAATCTGCTGTAAAGTAGGGCTAAGTCCCTATTTTCCTTCGAGTTTTCCATTCAGATTTATGTCAAGTGTTGTATGCACATACTGCACTGACTACACCGCATCTCCATTTCTAGCCTTGCTTTGTTTTTAAAAAGACGGCGATTTTGATAAATGAAAACAGTCCTTTGGAGTTATTCACTTTAAAAATATATACGAATGGAATTTTTTCCAAACATACCACTACTTCCCAACAGGAAAAGGATCCATCAGTCTCTAAATCGACTTAATTTTTATAGTCCTACAAGCAATTCTTAATCCTCATATTCAGTGGAATTGGTGGAATGAAGGTGTATGGTAGTGCATATACAATCATCCACTATACAGATAAGCAAAGAATTTGAAAGATTAAAGCTGATGGACCCCAGTTATGGCCAACTAAATCAGACCATCACTTGGCTGTTCGGATTCGTCCATAGCGTGAAGATTTCGATACCACACATGTACAATGCAAGAGATGGTGTACCCACAAAAAGATCAGTCATGAGACAAGCTTAAATTTGACACCTTTGATTTTCCATATAAGAGCAGTAGCTCTTATCACTAGAATATGTGACGAATGGGATTACTAATGCACGAGTCTTGTGCAAACATTGTCCCCTGTAACAGCCTAGGCCTCAGCATGGTATTATATCTAAAATTAGACCAAGATTTGGTTCCATGGAGTGACAATAGAAAAAATTGTTTTAAAGATAAATGAATATAACATGAATCAAACTGGCAAGATATTTGGAATATTTTGCTGCAAATATATTTTTTATGAAGCCTTATGAAGGGCTTTAAGAGGTCATGCAAAATTTAAACTCCTGAGATACATAAGGTTACATTTGTCTCCCAAATTTTTGATGGCTGAAGAAGAAATAATGGGAGTTTGAACTTGACAAATTTAAAAACTTGACCCAACTTAACCCCTATAGCCTCTACAATTTTGTGTATAGTATGTTTACTACATCTTACGAGTTAATTTATCATTATGGTTGAAACACAGCTCTTCAGCTGTTTGAGCAAGAAAAAGGTGGAGTCTGTAGTGGGCTAATGGCTAAGGCATCTTACTAGTGGTCCAAGGGGTTGGTTTTGGAGGTGGTCATCCTACTAAGTTTATTACCTTGTGTCCATGAGCAATCTTCATTGCTTCTCTTCAATTACTAGGGTTTAAAAAGGTACCTCTGGCACTGCCTGTTGGTTGTGCAGTGAGTAATTGCTGTGAACTGGAGGGATTGTCTTTGGGAAAGGGCTGTCATTGCACAGAAATGATATTTGCAACATATTGTGGGGCTTGTCATGGGTGAAAAGTACTGTCCAAGAACAAAGTATTTAAAATAACATTTGAAAAGAAAGTAGGAAAAAACAAATAGCTCAAAAGATCATTGAAAGAAGAGTTCTTTTATCTTTACGACATGTTGTTAATATATTTGCTCTCAATCTCCATAAATTACAATACTCCACTAAACAGTGTCACAACATTGCGATTGACAATGCTCCAGGATGATAGAAAATAAAATTTAAACTGACTCTCAACTTATTGTGTAAGAAAATTCAACATAACAGAAAGTCTCTCAATATTTAACATTATGTCAAAGAAATCAATCTTTGCTTCATAAATAGGACTATATTGTTGATAATAATGATCTGTAACATTACAATATGAAGTTAGCTACATAAACTTTGCTCCCACTGTGTAAGCTTAAGATAATATTTTATTGGTACAAAGATTGACAACACTCACATTGCACTGATATGGCAAAGGTAACTGTAATGGAATCAGTAGAAAAGGTACAGTGTTCACATAAAGGGGAAGAAGTCCTGCAGATTGGTTCCCTAAATCTTTCTCCCACCCCCCCCCCCAAAAAAAAACTTCACTGCTAATTTATTCCCCCCAAGAAAAGAAACCTTTATTACTAATTTACTTTGGCTCAAGTCTTCACAAATCTCAAAGTAAACAAATCATTTTCAACAACAAAAAAAAACAACAACAAAAACAAAGTGGCCATCCATGGTTCATCCACTTATATCCCAGCTTTTGTACAACTAGCTGTTTTAATTAACTTACAAGGAATTCCCAGTAGAATCAATCCCTTAAAAGTAAACAATGATGTGGTACCAGCTTATCCTTCTTCACATACCATTATTATTCAGTTTTAAAAATACTATGCACAAAACTGAGTCTTGTGTCCAAAGCAAAGGGTGGTATCAAATGGTTTATTTTACATCAGAACAACATTAATAAATGGCACTACAGGGCATCTATAGCTGATTCACAACAGTTCACAGAGCCCTTACTTTAATTCATTTTTCAATGAATTATTCACAATAATATATAAGCTTGCTACATAAACTATTGACATATACACATATTTACAATGTTTTTCTCTATTTTAACATTTAATTGCACCTTGAACATCCCTGCTGCTCAAAAATGGAACAGTCCATCGCACTCTCATTACAATTTGTTCTACGCAGGATATGTACTTCTTTATAAAAGCACAATGCCCCCACCCTGTTGTGCTTGATGAGTTTTCTCAAAACTTAAGCAGCTCAAAAGTTGCAGTTAAGATTGAAATATCATTCCACAGTTCATAAGTGTACTTCTTATAGGTAAAAAGACCCTGCACTCCTTCACCTAGACAATTTATTCAAATTAATGGTAACTTCCAAATTACTGTCTGCTATTTATGCTCAATGATGCAAGACAAAGGCAAATTAACTGACAAAGGAGTTTGACTTGAGTCAACAACACAGCTGCAAGGTGATATAAACACCCTATAATGTGAATAGGCAGATATGGTACTAATTTAAATTACTACAGTTATGTGAGTATTCACTGTAGGAACTATGTTGGGCAACAACTTATTACAGAAACACCAGGCATTTGTAGGTATCAAATAACTGTATGAGTGTTGCATACATCTGGCAAATGCAATGCATAAATTGGATCTAAATGAAACATGGACAAAGCAGTCTACAACTGTTAGTTTTCATGTTTAAGTCATCCATTCTTTGAACATCCAAACTGAAAGATATCAAAGCAGCACATTCAGTTGATTTGTGATATTTATCAACAAATTTTTCCAAGTTTTTAAAGTTTCCTTCACATATAAATGACAAACAGCCAAATTCAGACAATCCCTAAATCCTACATTTATAAATATTTCACGAGTTCAAAATTGTAACTCTTTGAATAATTAATTAGTGGATGTGACACTGGAGTCATTCCGCTAATTATAAGCATTGAAAATGGTAGTACTCTTCAATGTCCTCATAAACATATTGATATAAAATTCATACACCTCTTTAATCCAATGACTAATCAGCAAAAGGATTTCATGGAATCACACTCGCTGTCTGAAAGAATCTGTTTCAGAAAAGTGTATAATTGCACTGCTACGTGTACCACAAGTACAAAGTAATTCTGCAATTTTCAAGTTGAATGACAATGTTAAAAACAATCAAGAATTAAATGACATTTGAATCATTCTGAGAATTCTTGTGATCTTTACTTTATACAATTCATAGTCTTCAGAGAGTCAGGCTGACAGAGGGAAGGAAGTACCTACCAATTAAGTAACAAACAACAAAGCAGTGTTGCAATATGCATCTTTATCAAAACCATGGATAATGGATAATTTTACTTGATATATGAAGATATCTCAATTTGGCTAAATCTGTGTCAATCTTTCCCTGTCAGGTTGCTAAATCATTCTAAGTTTTTGTGCTTGCCTAGGATTCCCACCATCTATCATAATCCTGCATGGCAGCAATGTATTAGTTGCTTCCTCTCACTATTCCTCCTGTGGGCTATTCTTCCTCTTTCCATTGGCCGCTGCTTTTTCTTCTCTTTGATCCTATAAAGATAAATGATATCTAAGTCAAGATTGAGCGTGACAATCAATCATAATATCCCTCTAGCTAGTATACACTATATATATATATATATATATATACAATATCTCTAAAAATGAAACCTACTGTCATTGTGTGTGATGCTCCACATAAGCAATAGTGTAGGGAACACCAGCCAGGGAGCCACAACTGGAAGAAAGGCCGGTGCCAGCTCGACTTGGTTGGAAACTGGGTGTAAAACTCCATCTAACTATTAAACAACTCAATCACAATATTGGCACTATGGAAGTATTAGATCACTCCAAATTCACTATCAACACAACTGTTTGAACTGTAAGTGCAGAGGCAAGAGAATATATGTTAAGGTTTCAAATGAATCTTACTCATTGAACCATCTTTTTCACAGCTTGTCCCATTGCAGAGATATCACACATTGAAATATATTCACCTAAATCCAAGTAGTGCTGTGTGCAATAATTTGTAACTCGCTTCTTGTACAACTCACAATACATGCTTGTTTTCTTTGAAATTATTGAAATTATAAAAGTAAACATGACCTGGGACTTCCTGTTTTCTTGCATACATGCTGTACAGAGAGATCTTTGTACAGACAAAAGTTACCTAATAGCAGTACGAATGGGATCACATTTTGGCAACAGGTGCAGTAGCATTCAGAAAAACGAAGATTGTCATTTGAGTAGCACAATTTGAGTATTGCAAATTATTGTGAAACAGTGGCATAGCCATCGGGTGGGGGGTGGGGGGGGGTTAAATCCCCCATGATCCAACCTTGCAATGCAAAAACACCTAAAAGAGCAGTTTTTCTCTCTATCCTTAGACTTTTCCCTCATGTCATGCCTCAACCCCTTCCCCATGACAAAAAAGCCCCCCACCCCCAATAAAACAATCCTGGCTTGTTGTACAATCTACCATTTCTAAATAAGTGAATTTAGTTCAACATTCTAATCTCAGTTCAGAAATGTCCTATGCACAAGAGGTTTGGACCAATTGCATTCAATGATTTTATGCTTTGAAATTCAAATTTTTAAATTTTAGTGTTTTGGTACACTGAAAATGCTGCTAGGATACAAAAAACATGATCACCTTTACATGTAGTAGCTGTGTTGGCATGTCACGCTTCAGACAGAAAGAATGCTTATAAACTAAGAATTCACTGCAGATTACTTTGCCCAGAGAAGCTTTTTTTAACAAAGCAAGTATTTTTGCCAAAAGCCTATTTTTGAAATTGATTCATACACCTATTTTCAAACAGCAATTACAATGAATTGTGGGATAGAGTTTTGCCGGGGTGTACGTCAATTTTCACCACAGTAAAATGCCATTGACAAAAATGACAAACACCAAAACTCTATCCCACAATCCTTTGTAACTGCTATTTGGAAATAGGTCTATTCAAAGCACACACTGAGTATTACTTTTTATACAGCTCTTAAACAAAGTTTTGTACTATTGCAGTAATATCTGAAGGATTTACAATACCAAATCGCAGATGAACATGAACTGAAGATACCAGCAAAATGAAGTTTATGTGATAAAAGAACTCATCAGGTAAAATAATGCTACAGTTGTATTTAGTAATACAGAAAACAAAACAGCATATCAAATTTGTCAAATAAAACAGGAAGAAAAGGAAATATGGCAGCACTGCAGATTAAGAACAAACCACAACACTGTGAAGGGATATTTCTTACTTCAATGAAGATTTGCCTTCTAGTGACTTAACTTACCAGCAACATATTTAAGTCAGATTTACTAAGCCTTACAGTCCTTGAGAACAAATCTTACATTGTACATTTGCATAAAGTTAAAGAGTTGTTTAACAGTTTGTACATTATTAAATTTTACTCCAAAATGTAGCGTAGGTCTATTTGGCACCAGATTGCATGTAAATTTTTAAAAATTTTCAAACGGTAGGAGGACACCCCCTCCCCCGAGGCAAGCAAACACTTATACCCTTTTATTTCAGTTCCTAAAATACCAAAATTGAATAACAAATTTTACTTCAAAAAATATCATATATAGCATCACCAGATCACATGTAAAGACACCCATTTTTTCAAAAAAATTTTCAATGGCAAGGGGGTCTCCCCCTCCGCTTAGACCCCTTCCCCAGGCTGGTGATCACCTAACATACTGCATGGGCTGCTCTTCAAAGAAAGACTGCATATGTCATTGAAACTCTGATGTGCCATGAGGATTTTATTTACCTCTAACAAGGGAAAATTGTTATGAATTGCTTCCTCATGCAATGCACTGTACATTTAACTATACTTTACTATCCAGAACTCATACTGGTGTAACACAAAACTTGTTAACTTCTGGGTATGAAATAACCACATACATTCTCTTTCCATTATTTTCAGCAATGGGAGAGAGCATATGTATTAACATACAGTGTTCACGACCATATGTAACTACACAGCTTAATTGCACATAACATTGCAGCAACATGTTCCATACTGCAACACACCCAGTTCTTGTCATATGTCTTTCAGTATTACCATACATTTCATAAGTCAAATGACACACTATACATCAGACTGTAAATGTTGTACTACTGTTTCTTGCTCTACAAAATAAAGGCCACTAAGCACTGTTACTGTATTGTAATTGCCAAAATTTAACTAGTGTTTTCACACAAACTAACCCAATATGCTTTTTAAAGGCAGCAGTTGATTCCCATCCCAAACTAAAACTTTTCTAGTATTCTACATTGATTATCAACTGGAACAGCTTTTTGATTGACAGCAAATTAAAAAAAAAAAAAAAGAGTACTGTAGCTCACATTACACAACATGTACTGTACTGGGATTGTTATGATTAATACACAATGTGGTCTTGTATACTCACTCTGTAGCAATAAACTGCAATTGTGCCTGGATGAGAATTGGTTTTAGACAGTTGTGGGAGGGGCCTAAGTATGTTAGGATAATGGGAACTGTATGGGGTGAGATGATTTGGCCTTTATTTGCATACTTCCAGAGACAAAACCAGACTGAATGACTACACCCAATTTAAATGGACTAACACTACTCAAGAAAAAGCATAAACTAATTGATTTTAAGTAGCACATCACCATGAACTTAATTGCAGACTCCGACCACCACATCATTAATAATTCATAGATACTCTTCACAGTCACAGCAAACACAGTACAATTCAAGACCTTATGTGGAAACCACCTTTACATAAGGTGTGCAAACTTTTGGAGCATCACATCAAATCATGATGCTGTGGCCATATGGTTGTCGGCAGTGGTTCAGAGACAGTATACCTTTACCTAATCAACTATTAGGTTCACCAATGTGCCCACATAAGCAGGCCAATATGTGCTATATCACTGTAGCATGAGCCTATTGATTGTTGACAAAAATTCCCCCCACCCATGTTTATATGTATTATAACTGTTGAGTAATTTTTAACATTTAGTAACAGGTCCAAATAATGAAAAGTTAATGTTAAATACTACATACCAGAAAAAAGGCCAAATTGGGGCTAATCTTGATTGTTCCCTGTGCAAAAGTTTGCACACCCCTGTTTAACATTACAACTTGTTATAGAAGACTTGTAACATAGTATTGAAAGTGAAGTCTTTCATTTCATACTTGTGACACTTGCAGTATTTGTAACTTTTAAATATAAATCTGAAGAAAACTTAAAAACAAAAAATAAAAACTGCCTGAACCCTTCAACATGCATGCATCCTTCGCCCAAACTTCAACATCAATGCGCCCCCCACCCCCCAGGGAAATTGAGGGGAAAATAATTTTATGCTAGATTTGTGGCCATTAGGAATTCCTTGATTTAAGATTTGGAGAAAAGTTTTGCAACTATTTAAACTGCATAAACCAAACCCAAGTTAATTTGGTCTTAGACTTCCTGTGATTACCACCCATAAAATATTAAACTGTGCGATAGGAGAAAATGACAACAGTTTATCTGTTGTGTAACCAACTGGAAAAGAAGGATATGACTACACCTGACCTACCCTTTGTGAGGTGAGGTAAAAGTGTTTGGATGTGGTACTGAGTGGTATAAGAAGTGTTTCACAATGAAATGTGTTCATCAAAATTTGATTATTTATCAAAATACAAGCAAGGAATCTATAATGAGTGGGAACTCATTTGACAAAATTCTCACCTTACCCCTAACCCCACCCCTCAAATTCTCCCCAAAGTAATGTTTATGTTGCCATATTACTTTCAGTTCACACATAAATCAATTAAAAAGGCAATGTTTATCTTAGAAACACCCCTTCCTTTAACTGAAATATAGAAGTTAGTAAAGGGACAGTAGGGGTAGGCAGGGGTACATAGTGTAGAGACATGTCACCTATTCCCTACCAATCCTCTTGGCCTGTGGTTTTTGCTTTTATTTTTATTTTTTTCCTTTTTTACATTTCTAGATTCCTACTTCTACAGTGGTACTGCTATAATGATTTTTTACATACACAGTATTGACTGTGGTCAAATACATTTCTATACATCTTGACAATCTTATGGATCAGAAGGCCATACTGAGCATTTTTCTTGTTTCATGCATCCCTGGTGCACCAGCAGCTGAAACTTAAGTAAGTTTAAAGCAAATAGCAGAATTCCAGCAATAATCAGCAAATATTAACTGCAGGAAAGATGATTAATACAAAAGCAATAGTCCAAGAGGTGTGAGTTTAACGAAAGTAAATACTGCCAGAATAATAATAATGCATACATTACCGGCTTCATTGCAGAGATCATGTATCTCATACAAATTCTGCAAGGTAAATATGAATTAGTGTGTTTATCAGTAGCTTTAAAGGTTACCAACATAAATGCAAACAAACGAACACAAATACAGAATGTTCATAAAAAACTGCACAACCAGGGTTGTCTTTCCGAGTTGCTCTTGCTGTTTTATACCAATGAGTTATTTTTATGATTACTGGTGTCCATCAATGAAAACTGCAATTAAATTCAAATCACAGAGGACAGAGTTTAACACACAATATTGTGCTTTATGGTAAAGGTAATTTTCACAACTAGTAAACACAAATAATTGGCAATGCACAATGAAGTATCAGGTGGGTCGCCATCTTTTAGACAAATGAACCTCACTTAAGGAATTCATTGCTTTGCAGTTCATAGATAATGTATGTGTTCACCAACAATTTCACACAGTGATAACCACCTCTAGCTTTCCCAAGAATACTGTTTGGTGAAAGCTAAACATAACACTGAACTTTTATATTTTCAATCAAACTTACAAAGTGGTTTCAATTGCAGAAATATGTGATTTCATATTGTCTCCTTATAACCATACATGAAATATGTAACACTGAATTTCTACTTACTTTAAAATAATTGCACTTCTCACCTTTTCTATAAAACTACTACTTTACCTATCTAAAGAAATCCTTCCATCTGGCTGTATATCACAGACGGCCGTATTCAACTTCAAACACAAATGGCCTTGATGGGTAATTACAATCTGAATATCTGATGTAATGTTTACCTATCCACATTTTCATGCATCAATATATTGAAGTATAAACAGATAGTACAAATTTAATTGCAAAATTTCATTCCCGTGGAAAATTCTACCCTTATGATTCAAATTTCTAATCAAATTCTCTTCATTGTGTTAATTTCTTGCATGACAGAAAGATTTTGTGCATGATATACTTTCCCACACAATCTTAGGGAATCAAATGAAATGTCTGGCACTTCTGTTTCTCTTTTAAGCTTAAAGGACTTAAAGAGGCTCACTGAGTCGGTTAATAATGAAATTTAACAATTTTTTCCAAACCTGTTAAGTTTTTTTCACTTATCAATGACCAATGGTCAAACTTGGACAATCCCCATGTTCTACATAGTACATAAAAATAACTGTTTTATGAGTGAGTACTTAACTGGGCAATTCATTTTTCAAAAATTTGTGACCAGAACATTTTCAAATTATGCACAAAACCATAACAAGTCAGGTCACCACAAAATTCAAAATTTCCACTTTTATCATAGCTATTGGATATGAAACATAAATTATTATGCTGACTATAACCATTATCATGTGGCAGTGACCATTAAACACTCTCATTAAGTTATGGATATCAACTCAATGAGCCCCTTTAAAAGGAGAACTGTCAATTATTTCAGCAAATTCCATCAAAGCTGGGCATCACTAAAAGTACTCTCAGGTAAAAACCCACCCGACCATCAAGAGTCTGTGTCAGTGTCATGATCTCCTGAATGCATGTTTTATGGGTCAGTAAATAAAATGTGAATTCACTTTCAAGGTCATGAAGATGGAAGCTCTCCATTAAGAACAGCTTTTATGAAGATAGTCACTTTTTATCACTTGGGATACACTGAGAACTAAATCAAAACTGATTTGTGAAACATTTCCCGAAAGGATAATTAAAGGCATATTCCTGCACACAAAATTTATTAACTTTAAGTTATGCAGAAATATTTTCTTTTTAAGGAAGCAAAAACTTCATCTCAATAGCATATAGCACTCGGACTGATATACAAATTTATAAAGTAATGCAACTTTTTTCTTTTTACTTGGTGCATCATGTAAATCTGTGATGTCATCGCAGCTCATTAATTTGATATTATACTCAATTTGTTTAAAATTTCGATGCTGCTGCAGGAAATATTAACCATCAGTGGTGTTGTACTCAATGTATGGTGAAAGGTAATGCTTGATCTACTACAGGCAAAGATATTTGAACATTCCCACAGTATAAAATTTCAAGGACAAAGGGACTTTAACTTAATACAGAAAGACAAAACGAATGAGAGACAATGTGCCCACGTTACATAACTTTTTGTGGCTTTGTTGAAGAGCAGCAGTATTTTTAACAAAAATTACCAATCTTTAAAATGAGATTTGTTGAGTTAGGACAAGTAAATGCGACAGGGTTTCAAGGACACTGGGTGGAATATTGTTTTTTCTCTCTCTCTCTGTTTTTTTTTTTAACAAAACCTCAGTGAAAAGCAACCACAAGGTTTTAAATAACTGCCAAGGGAATGATGCCTTCCCCCAAAGTGCTAACGCATATTCAGTGTCTTCTGTAAGCTTTCTCTCAGCTTCCATACATTCTAAATCTTATTTGAAACTTGACAGATACTTATTACATAACTCAATGCCCAGTGAAGCTTTGAAACATTTCAAAGGAAGTAAAAATATTTCTCTTGTCAAAAGTTGCTGTTCCTTAAAATTTAAATTATGAAGTCAGAATCTATTATCATAATACGCATTCAAACAGAATATGAAGTGTTCAGGTTTTTTCTCCAATTGCAAACAATACTATTTTTGTAGAAACAGAGCACACAATTGCCCACGTTATGAATGGTCTCGTCTGGATGTGTCATCAAAACCAACTTTTGACAAAGTGGGTCTAATTTGGCTTCAGAAAGTGAACAATTATGCAGTCGCATAGTACTAGGGCACCAACATTAAGAAATTCGATGAGCCATAGTACACTCCAACACTAAAATGCACGATTCTACACATATTTTGCAAAAGTCTTGTCTGCATGAGTACATAGGTTTTCCCTTTCAGAAAACCAAAAAAGGAAGGATCTAAGCCATTATTTAAGATAATCTCTATTTATACCTGTGTAAGAATATTTAAGGCCAGAGATAAAAGGACAGCAACTAGACTGTTCTTCTGGTAATGACTGTTTTCTCTCACCCCAACCCCCACCACCCTCCAATCAATAAATCCAGGTGGATATCCGAAGGAGGTTTTTTACAGCCTCATCTCTCCCTTTTGCTTCAGATCAACAAAAACACATACAGGAAATTAGCAGTGTAACTCCTTCACTTCACTGCTTTCTCTTAAGGCAGCCCCCCCCCCCTTGGAATGTCCGGATCGGAGCCTGAAATCATTCACTTCTTATCAAGATATGGCACTTGGCATGAACCCAGATTAATTGTGTGAAAATAACACCATGTTTGGAAACTAACAAACCTTCAAGTCATAAGACATTGTAGAGAGGGAAAATGAGGCTGATCTCTGGAATGAAACTGACAGATGCTAAAACTATTCTACATACACAACTGCAAGTTGTATGCAAATTAGATTTAGCAAAGGGGTAAAAAAATGTCTTCCAAGTGAATTAAGGTCAACATCTAATTAAATCTTAATTATAATGTCCAGTGAAATTGTGGATGCTCCCGCTTTATATGCAACCTAGAGCAGGTAACAAATTGCCAATTAAGGCTTTTAACTTCATAATCTTGACTGAATTTAAGTACTTGCTTCTTTCTAAAATATCTTCATTACCAGTGCATAATAAACTGTGTGTCTTCATTAGTAGATCTGGCTATTCTCAGCTTAAAGAACACTTTCATCCAAGACCCATGTTAGGTTCATGGCAACAGTAAATTTAATGGTAGGACTATGTAATCTTTTATTGTATAATAAGTGTTATATTCCTTTATAAGTACTCAGTATCAATATGCAAATTTGCAGGGGCTTCACCAACTTCTGTGTGTTGTTAGATCATAGCCCATGAATTCACACTGACAAACATTAATAAACTGTGTAAGAATCTCTAAGTTCATATGGTCTAACTACAAGGAAGTAATGTGAGATTTTAAAGTATGTCTCATAAATAGGGGACTTTCCCAGAAATTTCTGAGTCATAACATCACTTCAAGGAAATTGTAACAGGCTTCAAACTCCCACTCTCTCATAAAGAAACAGAAGAGGCTGTTATAATAATGTTATTAATAATTGTGAGATTGATGTACCATGTAGTTTCTACCCAATATCTCACTCAGACAAACAAGAAGTTATCCCAACAAGTTGGAGATTAACAGCATATGAAATTGAAAGATGACATAACCTTCTCCAACTGAGAATATTCTACAATAAACAAATTCCACTGGCCTAGATATTGTGAACTTCTTGGAAAGCTTTTCTGCTTGATGAAGAGAATGAGATGATCTATCACCGAACCACTGCTGTGAGGGGACAAAAGTGTCCCTAAGAAACTATTGTATCCACATTTAAAGCAGACTGCAAGCTACATAACTTCTAGGTTACCCTTTGTAAGTGAACTACAATTATAATGGTTGGATAACTAAAATAAAACTTCCATTAATGTTTGATAGCCTAACAATTAAGTCTGGGAAATGCAGTCTCTGATGGAATCAACCCTCAAAGTGCTTCAGCAGCTTGGATGAGCGAACACTCAGAGGCATAAATCTACCATATAAAAGGTTCACAACTGAGCCATGAAACATGATTGGTTGAATGAAGACCTCACAACTCAGCCATGAAATGTGATTGGTTTAAAATTATCTTCAGAGAGTATTATCTATCATCAAGAGCACTCACTTTTATAAGAAAGGTCAACCAGAAGTTGCTGAGTAATTTGTGACTATAAAGGTATGTAAGGTCAAATAAAAACAAAACCACCTATAACTGCTACCAGCTTGTAAGGTTAAGACAAGTTTTAAAAGTTATATTCTGATAAATTTGCAAATGAAGGTAACAATAAAAGCTACTACACAAATGATAATGTTGATATCCTGTGAAACCATCTTCTTGGAAATGCTTAGTCTTTCTCAGTGACTATCCCATTAAGGAAGAAAAGCCACTTTAACGATATTCCACTTGACTTGTGAATCAATAAAACAAAGCAAACAAGTTGAATGTTTTAAATCAATACAAGGCTGGAGTCTTACTCTGAGTGTGATTCTTTGAAAAAATGGAGCAACTTTTCAACATACAATACTTTTCAATTTTATGCTGTGTATAAACATACAAGCCTCTTTGACAGTCTGATAAATCTTAAAAGGAATAGAACACACAAAATGGGTCAGGTGTCCTTAATTTCAACATGCTCCAAATACTTTAATACCAAATCACTCTCACACTGCACTTAATGGCAGACAACTAACTCTAAAACCTAACTGAACATCTGTTCGTGTTTTCATTCAAAACATTTGCTGTACAATTAATGCTGGTAAATCTGCATGTGGAGTGACAATTACCAGCATCCAATTAAATGATGATGATTGTTATGCTTTATAACATTAATTTAAAATTACAGAAAAAAATAACACAGATGAGAAATGCATGGGATGAAATCAGCAATGATTAATTAATTACCTACAAAAGAAGAACAATGAAGAATGTTTAAGAGGAGGTAATGTTTACCAGTGCCAAGTGATAGGTGAAGGGACATTTTGACAAAGTTAAAAGTAATACAGATGATAAGGCAGTGAGTCATTCTGGCCAGTGACAAGCAATAGAAAATAAGGTCATAGGTCATTTTGATCACTTAAAAGTAATACAAATGATATGGCAATGGGTCCTGTTCACCAGTATTGACACCACTGAGAAGTGAAATGGGTCATTTTAACCAGTACCAAGTTATAGGTGATAAGGTGATGGGTAGTTTTGACCAGGAACAAGTAACACAAATGACAAGGCAATCTGACTACTGACTAGTGATAGGTGATGAGGTGAAATGTCATTTCTAATGGTTGTAAGCAACAAATACAAAAGCAAGGAGTCATTTTCAACAACTTGAAGTGACAGAAGATAGGTTATTTCTACTCATGGTAAGCAACAAATTATAAGCAATGAGCCATTTTGATCAGAAGTAAGCAATATGGTCCACTGGAAAAGGATATATAGTGTAATGCAATGGTAGTGAAATCATTCCTGACATCAAAACATTTTGAAAATCAGCCTGCCTCTGATAATATCCATGATAACAATGATTATAATAACAGGTGTTATGTAAATATATAAGGATGGTTCCAAACTACCCCATCAACAGAACATATGCCTTCTGCTGTGGCTCAGCGTGTATCCTGTGGGATGGGGTTATGAAATATGCCCATGGTATTCCCTACCTGTCAAAACAGGTGACTAAATGGGGGGACTTGAAACATATAAAATGCTAACTTGACACACATTTGAACTTTACTTAATGACACATTTGTGCTGGTGTGTCATTAAATCCCACCCAACTATAAGTCAGTGTATCAATTTTTTCCGAGTGGTGTTCCTCTATATTAGACACAATCACTTCAAACATGCTGAACATTTTTGATAAGTTGCTTCCCAGTTCTATTGACTCTACTTACACTTCTACAAACACTTTCGGTGGTAAGTTTTAAAAAGTTCCAGACTTGCACACATATATGCAATTTTTACTTTCTGGCAGTTACTATCAAACCAACAAGAATCTCCTTCTTATTTAACACCTTCCTTTTATCAGCTGCAATTCCTTCAAATAATTCAGCTGTCTGTTGCCTGCTTTAAAGAAACATTTCTTACATGGTGAGTAAAGTTGAATTGAAAACTGAACATTTTTGGTACACTTTTGGTACTGCAAGTAACCTTCTAACAGCCACCTACATACTACTACATATCCTGAAAAGTTTTCGTTCCTGGCCACAGACATATTGTTACATGCAACTGCTACGTAGTTTCTAGCCTCTTGGTTGAATAGGGTGCTTTTACAGTAATGGACACCATGGCTGTAAAAGGGTTAATTTTTTTACATTCAGAAATCACATGGGGCAAGTCATTTCAGACTTTTTGTTTTACACTATCTTCAGTAACTTTGCAATCTAGACTTTCCTGTAAGTATATGTACACCATTTAGTTGCAATAGAATTCATTGATTAGCAGCTTTCAAATTTTGACCTAGCTGTAAAAGAAAGTCTTTGTTGACATCTTTCAAATCCCATTACCTTTGCAGGTCTGAAGCCAGGATAAGGCTTTGTCCTGAAAACCCTTTAGCCCCCCCCCCCGAATTTAGAGTTTGCCATTGAACTGACACATTTGGCCCCCCTGGAAAGGTTTTGCCCCCCCTCCCCCCCCCCCCCCCCGGACCTTGTCTAGACCTGTGCTGGGGCCGTGGCCAAAAGAATAAAAGCATAGAAGCAACTGAAGTGGTAAAGCTTGATAATTAAAGGAGTTTTCTTATTCAAGAGAAATCTACAGTTTCCACATCTGATCTGACCTTCCAAAAGATACCAAATTTGATCTAATTGATGAATTGGTGTCCACATGACACACAGTTGCATAAGCCACAGCCTTACAAATTACAACTGGTACCATAAAGCCCTAAATTAAAGCCTAGTTATATTATCATTCTTTCACATTCATTTCTTTACTGTTTTCCAGTTTTTTAAGCTTGTCAAGTCTTTTCCAAATGAGCAGAGTTCCTTTTCTTGAAAGGAGTAATGAAACCACAAAGGTCCTCACATCCTTCTTGCAAATACACACTGAAGGTAAATATCATGCATGGTGATATACAGATGGTCAGTACTTAAAATGATCATCATAAAACTGAGTTGATGCACTCACATCCACCAATTCTACAACCATACAACAATCAAGAATACTTGCTATATTTTAAGATCACACTGAGGATCTTCATGGATTCTACAAGCCACTGAAAACTATTCTACACAAATAAAATACTTTACAAAAGTCAGCAGCTTTTATTCCAAAATTTCAATGGCATCTTGAAAATGTTTTATCTGAATTCCACATGTCTGTACCTTACAATACTGTCAATAACTGTGACACCAAAGTTAAAAAAGATTAGTACTGAAGGAGCCAAGTAAACTTTTTTCTTTCATCCCTGACAACACTTTATATTCTTGCCTTCAGTGACCATAAAACCATTTACTTACTACCATAAAGAGGAAACAAGCTAACGTAAAGTACATGCCTGAGGGACAAGTAAGGTATATGCATACTGTATGAACCAACTGCACACGACGCACTAATTGAGACTTACATACAAATCTGAAAAATGCAAACATACAAACAACTACATAAGAAACAGGCTTCACAAACTATGAATTTCCCAATAAGTAGAAATAATGTGTTGCGGGTATCATATTTCCTTATCAAATTTTGACAGTGCCTGATTGATCCTATTTTCAAGAACATTCTGTAAGTCTTTCTCATTACATTTTGTCAATTCACTCCAATCTACTAAGGGGTAAAGACTGGCATGCCACAAAACAAGAGTTCATGATCCAACATACATGCTAAGCTATATTCACTGCAATTTAGTCTTTGATAAATGTTGTACTCATAACTTTAATTTATCTCAAATAAATAAAAGACAAGCCCAAACAACATACATAACAACATTGAAACACACCCTTCAAAGTTGCAATAGCTAAGGATCTCTTTTAAATGCCAACTCTGAGATCTGACTCTGCAAACTCTGCACATGAAACATACCAACTGAAACCTCCTAACATCTAGAACAGGTCCAAAAGACACCACAGCTACCAAATGAGTTTTTTAGGCAAAACTTTCATTCCAAATTTAGCCAAACCTAAGATCCACTGTACCTCCATCATTACAAGAAAAAATATTTCATGGACAAAAGACGAGTTGTAACACAAAAATGAGTTGACCCAGTTGTCATTGTGAACATATATTAACCCTTTTCTGCACACCTAGATGGCCTGACCACTATCCTAACAAGACCCTATGACACAATAAACCAGTTACAACCAATTACTTTCAATTACACGCCCCTCACTGGCACAATTTTTTGGCTCTCATGACCTTCCAAAGCCCTACCAATGATATAAAAAAATCTCACCCACATCACTCTATAATGCTTATTTGTTATCCCTGAGTGGTTTTTATCACTTGAATTTATCTGATGGTTGTCATTTGACCTTGAAAACCAACGTCGAATGAACGTTCACTGTGTGCAGACTTCGCACACACTATTTGTATGGAAAACTACAGCAACAGGGATCTTGACAATAGCAACAGTCTAACTGGTAATAGATGGCCCTATATCACTATGGGGCACTAATTTTGTGATAAGATTTGTGTTAGGAAATTCTTAAGGAACATTTTGGTTTTTGAATGAGGAAAATTGGACTTGCTGTTGTGGAGCAATATGAATTTTTATTGGGGTCATATTTTGGGGAAATTTGGGACAATTTTGACTCATTTTTATATTTATTTCGGTGAATATACCTCAACTGTATACCAGTACACATTATGGCTTGTTTGATTGTGATTTTCATGTCTGTGGCTACTTCAGAAAAGTCTAATGAGATGTTTATGACTTATTTTACCGAAAATATGATTTTTTGAATTCATAACGGTAAAATCCTTGAATTTCGGTTATTTTTCAAAAGTAAACAAAATTCATCTAAAATTTGCGGAAAAACTGTCAATACGACCCACCCTCAAAAATTACATAAATAACAGAGCTTTTTGTCTGCTTCAAACTGGTGGTTGAATGAAGGCTGGGAATTATAAAATGACAAAGTTATAATTTTTTAAAAAAACGATACTATTCGGCATCAGATTTGATATAAAGTGTTTAAAAGGGTTAAGGCAAGTATACCTGACAAACTAAAGAATGAGAAAATGACTTCCTAGTAGACACAAACTTTGAAATAAGAAGCTTGCAAACTAAGTCAGTATTTCAAATTATTTTACACGTCCCAGACCATTTCCATACATAATTTTGAAATCTCACACTTGCCATTGTTCACAACCTAATATTTTTGTATGCAGCATTCAACTACTGTACACATACCATATCATGTACAAAAACGTACCAATTATAAACCCACCTATCACTGGTGACAATCATTGCATGAAAAAGGAAAAATATGTAGCATGCCACTTTTCATAATGTTATAATTGTACTTAAGAGGGCAAACCTGGCTGAATATTTCATCACTGGAAAAATCAGATTAAAAACACAGATTTCAAAGTACTTTGACTCCAGACTAAAGGGAACATTATTAATTCAGAGCAAGGGATTTGTAACCATCTAGCTTCCTTGCTGTTTATATTTAAAAAATGAATGACAAAATTAGACCATCAGCAGCTTTAAAGATTCATTTTATGTTAGTACTACAGTTATGTATTCACAACAGCTGCAGTTGGACAAACCAGAATAAAGAACGCATTTTCATTAAAACCATTCCATTCAAAAGGGTTAGGGAGAAAATATTTGCTGACAAAAAGCATGCTTCAAAAAATTCACATTAGGATGTGATCTGCCATCTGACAGCTTGTAATGGGAGAAAATCATATTAAATAGCAATATAATATCATTAACAGTGCTTATATATGCAACAGCATCAGCTGCTTCATGTGTAACACATTGTTAGAAGCTGAATGCTATGCACAGCAGGGGAAATGAATTCAAACAAAACATTGAAAGCAAAATAAATTAAAGAAACACAAAAGAACATAAATCACACCTTCAACACCAAAATAAGATGAAGCTTGAAGCTCATGCGGTGATAAGGGGGCCAGGTAGCCACCAGGTACCCAGCCCACCTCATGGGAGTGTAGGGAAACAAACCACCATCCTTCTTTACCAACCCTTTGTAAGTCCACAATGTCACCTTCACTGATTGACAGTTCAGTATCCTCCACCTTGTCGTAGTCAGCAATTACTACATACTGCTTGTTGCTCACTGTTTGCTGTTGAGGCAAAGACACAAAAAGATTCTCCATAACATAAAAAACATGAGCCCAATGGGCACTGTGGTTCCTTGCTGGATGTTATAAGAACTAGTGTATAGCCAGTCTTCGAAATAGAGCGAAGCGAAAGCTCATACTCAATGTTTGTAACATCTTCACAAAGAGTATTTTAGTACTTATATTACATGATATCAATGATTAAATTTTTGTGGCCTTACTTACATTCAACTTGTATAATGCTTGGTGATCCTTCAAAAACATTTCCTCATTTCCATATGTATTTATGCTTGTAATCAAACTTGATATTATCACAAGTTATTTTTACCTGCTCTCAAATAAAACTTGCTATTACTTTAAAACAATCTACCATTTGTCCTGTTTGCTATCTCTACACAGAAGACAGGGTTAATTCAGCAGTTAAGCCTAAAGCAAGTGATTAATGGGGTGTGATAATAGAATGAGGATTAGCTTACCCCACAGAGCACAGCAGTATTAAAGAGACATACTGTATAACCTATGCATTGCTTCCACTGGCAGAGAGACCAGTTCAATGCAGTGTGACCTGTGCTCATTGAAATCTACAAATTTCAGTTATTGCCCTCTTACAACTTTGAATGATCCAAAATCTGTATACAAACCGGAGTAATCATTACTGAACGAATGTAAAGGCCAAATTTCTAAGGTGTTTGGGTGTGTAAGCATGCAAAACCAGGTGAGATAAAAAATCTATTGAACCTATCTTTATCTAGCTTACAACATTTTCTAAATAACATTTCCAGTGGCTGACCTCCAGTGACCTTGATGACCTTTGACCTTAACCAAACACAGATTGATTTGAAATCTGTCCCTTTTACCTTAAAATACTATGTTAGAACGTTTTTCAGTGTTTGACCCCTGGTGACCCCAGATGACCCCTTGACCTTCACCAAACATATCAGATTTCATCCTTACACAATAACACACCCACACACTAGGTATGAAATCTATCCAAGTTTCCTACCTTGAAATATCATGTTGAGAAGGTTTTTAGTTTTTGACCTCTGGTGACCCCAAATGACCTTTGACCTCCACCATAAACGATAGGGCACACCTTCAAACTACGGCACTTCTATATACCAAGTTTCAATTTAATCCAACTTTCCCATGTTGAGTTACAGCGTACCCAAGCTAGCGTCACAGACACACACATGCACACACACGCATGCACACACGCACACACACACACCAACCTGACTACATAGATTCCTTTTGCTAATGCAAGGAACCAAAAAAAGAAAAACGTGGCAATTTTTACACTAGTGAAATTCCTTTGAAAGAAAAAGGAAATAAAGGCTACTGTAGACACTGTAAAAATAAAAATAAAAGCATGATTTAAATCTTTTTGCTATGTATGAAATCTACTGCTGTATGAACTGGCATATAAAATAAATTAATGCTCAACAATGCTTTGGCTCCTTCCAACTTTTCATACGATGTTTAATCATGCTAGGGCCACCTTTTACCCTTTCACATGATTGCAGTATTTTAAACCCAAATGACACCCATGGGACTGGTACATTTATTTTAAGTAGTTGCAAGCAATATAACACTAAAGCACATTCTAACCTCCTGCATCACATCTGAGTCCTTCTTACTATCCAGTACATCATCATCAGATTCATAGAAATCATCCGTTTCCCAACCATCTTCATCATTATTCTCCTCCTCTTCATCGTCCTCATTAAATGATTGCTCGCTGTTGATAGAGGGATTATTACTGCTATACCCAGCTGATGACGATGATTCACTTGCTGTGGGAGATGGCACCGTTGAGAAGTTATTGTTGATGCCGTTGGCATTCCTAACGTTTTCAGCTGAAAGACTGTGTTCTAGTCTTGGAGTTTGAGGTTTGTTCCCTATGTAGACAGAAGAAAATTTCACTGAGCACACTGATATGTATAAACCTCAGGGCTCCACAGTCATGTAATTGAATTTGTGACTAACACAAAGAGGCCTCAATCTATCACTTTTTGTGTAAATGCTTATGGCTAAGATAGATACGTATTCAATGTTTAAATGACAAAGTCAACACTAAGATAAATTTCACAGTCTTGTATACACGCTGGAGGCTGAGATACATATCAGGTGATCACTAAGTGGTGGTAACATCCCATGCTAACGAGAAACTTCAATTTTCTTCTTATATAAGAGATTGGTTCAAGCCTTTGCCCGGCAGTAACAAGAGGACATTAAAGGGTTTAACATCAATCAAGCACATTTCTACAAACATAGTATACACTGAAGCATTTGATGTGTTTCTAGCCCCTTGTATTTCTACAAATGAATTTCAGAAAGCTGGCAAACTCACCTAGGCGCATCTCATCACTGAGCAACATATTAGCCTGCCTGAAACTTTTAACCCAGGAATGCTTGTCTGTTTCTGAAGATGCCTGAAAAAATGTAAATTTAAGTCAATATTTTTCCACATTTACTAATATATTCAAAATAACACACTACTGGATGAAGTTTAAACTCCTCTTTATTAGCAAAGTATGTTGCAAGCTTGGAAACAGGGCTCAACGTATCTGTTAGTGCGATAGCCTAAGGCCGGTGGAATTGTGTTGGAACAGTGAAACAGTACACAACTGGTCATTGGGATCAGTAAACAATTGGTTGCCAAAAAGATATAAAAGTCACAGAAATTGCAACAAAATTAACTTTCTGGGAATAATTGTGCACTATTATGTGTATTTTTAAAATAAATATGCGACCATCAGCAAGTTCAAATATTTATGGGACATTGTTTTTTTTAATCAAAACAACGAGAATCAGTTCCATAATATGAACATTCAGCCATAAAGCACTGCCAGAACACACATCTCTGTACAGTGAATGCAGTGCCTTGTTCCACTTTTAGTACAGTACTGTTAACTATACATAATATTTTCAGTATGTGAATAATGCATGAGCCAGGCGGTGACAGGATCCAAACTTACCTACGTATAGTACATACAAGAATTTCTTCACACGAATTGACTGTAAAGCCCATATGACATCGCCATATACTGTAATACATTATGAGGGCTGTCTCACTTTTCTCAGCTCACAGCATTCATAACAAGGAAATAAGAAGTGGCTGTGATGTAGAAACTCATGTTTTGATGCTCTTGGTATGTGATGTATCAGCATATAATGTAATAAGTGTTCAGTAAAATTTAGCTCATTTATGAAACTTTGACTACAGATCTATGACTGCTAGGACATCTGACAACATTAATTTTCTGGGATATTTTCACACAATGTAATAATTTGATGGGTCCAAGTGTTCACCTGGCCCTACACACATTAAGTAAAGCAGACGGGAAATTGTAACAGCATAACAGCATATTCTTTGGCCAGTAGGCCTTTATATCAATAACACATGGACTGCCATATATGTAAGCTGTTTTGACTCATTTCTTTCTTTGCATTGCCATATCCATTAAAAAAATTACTGTACTTTACAATGGGCCAAGGAAAATTGGTAGGAGTAGTAAAATATGGAAGCTACTGGCTTGCTGGCCAGTGGATTTTTTTCCCACAAGTTGAGCACAGTGAAACGAAAGGCACCAACATGATTCAATATTTTAACAAAGGTGACAATTTAAAAAGGGAAAAGCATCATCCCATTCATATTTTGGATACATAAATCTGTAAAGTACAGTGGATGTGACAGGACAATATACTAAATGTTTTTCTTTAAAATTAAAGAAGCTTATTTGGAAATGTTCATCCTATGCCTAACCTTTTCAAGAGCTGTTTAATACCAATACAACACATGTCTACACAGAAAGGAAATTTGAACATAACCATGAATGTTTGACATTAGATGAAATGAGATATAACCCTTCAATGCAACATGAGGGATTTCATCCACTTTTTTCCAGTGCTTATTTTTGCATTTGTTGTTACTTGTTCCTGAAACCACAAAGTTGTTGGGCTTTTATTGTACCAGAGTGGTACTCAAAGCTGCTGCTCATTGAGGTAAGGCCAGTATTGGGATAATGGACCAGGGGTCAGGTACTTTAATTGATAACAACAGTTTTCCCTAAAACTGCAGTGGCCATGATGAGTTGATATCAAAAACTAAATGAAAGTGTTAAAGGATACTACCACAAGAAAATTGCATATAGCATGATCAATCAAAATTTATATCCAATAGTTGCAGAAAAGGTAAAACTGAATTTTGTGGTTTCCTGACTTGTAACAGTTTTGTGGATAAGATGAAGGAGTGCGTGGGTCATGAATTTTTGAAAATCAAATTGAACGATTTAGTCCTCACTCACAACACAGTTATTTGCATGTAGGATATAGGCATTGTCAAAGTTTGACCATTTCCATACTAATATGTGAAGAAAACTACACAGCTTGGAAAGATTTGTTGATGATTTTCATGAACCCACTCAATGAGCCACTTTAAAGAAAGCCTTACAGTCTGGGGTGAGCCATAGAGAACTATAAACCCTCTAGACTGCAGGATCAATGTGATGGCAAGACCACTCTTTTTGTAGCAGTGTGATCATTAGGATACATAAGTTTCACATGCTTGAATGGAAACAAATAATATAAATGATTCGATTCAATATAAAGTTAAGTAGCACATCTAGACAAGCAGGGTCAAATACTGGCCATGTATTATATATCCTGTGTCAAGAATAAACAGTTTTGTGAGCCTCTTTGAAAAGAATACAAATAAATTTACAGCTTTAAAACTGGTTATCTTTAATAAAGCAGTTGCAAATGACTTGAGGTCCATGATACAGGACTACAGTTAAGGTACCATCATTGATTATGGTACAAACAAATGACTTGAGGTCCATGATACAGGACTACAGTTAAGGTACCATCCTTGATTACGGTACAAACAAATGACTTGAGGTCCATGATACAGGACTACAGTTAAGGTACCATCATTGATTACGGTACAAACAAATGACTTGAGGTCCATGATACAGGACTACAGTTATGGCACCATCATTGATAACGGTACAAACAAATGACTTGAGGTCCATGATACAGGACTACAGTTAAGGTACCATCATTGATAACGGTACAAACAAATGACTTGAGGTCCATGATACAGGACTACAGTTATGGTACCATCATTGACTATGGTACAAACAAATGACTTGAGGTCCATAATACAGGACTACAGTTAAGGTACCATCATTGATTATGGTACAAACAAATGACTTGAGGTCCATGATACAGGACTACAGTTAAGGTACCATCATTCATTACGGTACAAACAAATGACTTGAGGTCCATGATACAGGACTACAGTTAAGGTACCATCATTGATTATGGTACAAACAAATGACTTGAGGTCCATGATACAGGACTACAGTTAAGGTACCATCATTGATAACAGTACAAACAAATGACTTGAGGTCCATGATACAGGACTACAGTTATGGTACCATCATTGACTATGGTACAAACAAATGACTTGAGGTCCATAATACAGGACTACAGTTAAGGTACCATCATTGATAACAGTACAAACAAATGACTTGAGGTCCATGATACAGGACTACAGTTAAGGTACCATCATTCATTACGGTACAAACAAATGACTTGAGGTCCATGATACAGGACTACAGTTAAGGTACCATCATTGATTATGGTACAAACAAATGACTTGAGGTCCATGATACAGGACTACAGTTAAGGTACCATCATTCATTACGGTACAAACAAATGACTTGAGGTCCATGATACAGGACTACAGTTAAGGTACCATAATTCATTACGGTACAAACAAATGACTTGAGGTCCATGATACAGGACTACAGTTAAGATACCATCATTGATTATGGTACAAACAAATGACTTGAGGTCCATGATACAGGACTACAGTTAAGGTACCATCATTGATTACGGTACAAACAAATGACTTGAGGTCCATGATACAGGACTACGGTTAAGGTACCATCATTGATTACGGTACAAACAAATGACTTGAGGTCCATGATACAGGACTACGGTTAAGGTACCATCATTGATTATGGTACAAACAAATGACTTGAGGTCCATGACACAGGACTACAGTTAAGGTACCATCATTGATTACGGTACAAACAAATGACTTGAGGTCCATGATACAGGACTACAGTTAGGGTACCATCATTGATTACGGTACAAACAAATGACTTGAGGTCCATGATACAGGACTACAGTTAAGGTACCATCATTGATTATGGTACAAACAAATGACTTGAGGTCCATGATACAGGACTACAGTTAAGGTACCATCATTGATTATGGTACAAACAAATGACTTGAGGTCCATGATACAGGACTACAGTTAAGGTACCATCATTGATTACGGTACAAACAAATGACTTGAGGTCCATGATACAGGACTACAGTTATGGTACCATCATTCATTACGGTACAAACAAATGACTTGAGGTCCATAATACAGGACTACAGTTAAGGTACAAACAAACCCTTTAAAGGGGCAAACTGAGTTGAAATTAATAACATCAGGAGAGTGTTGGAGTATACTGCCACATGTCAATGCTTTTTATTGTCATGCAAAAAGCTTAATATTTTGAATGTTTCCATTCTGCCTTGCAACATTTTATACACAATTTGTAAAAGTAAATGCAAATTGAATCATTTGTTACTCATTCATGATGCATTTATTTGCTCATTGGATATGGAAATTGTTTGACTACTTGTCATCAGTATGTGAAAACTTAACAGGTTTAGGAAAAGTGCTGAATTTCACAAACCATTTTTATTATCCACTTCTTCAAATACAGAGTACTTTCATCAAAACAAAGGAGGAACTTACTAATCAAAGACATTATAAACATAGATTCTAAGCTCCTATTCCTACACTTTTAGAAGCCTTGACTCATCACAGAGGCTCAGACTGAGGGGCAGAAGTGTTTTTTTGACATGAGCAGAGTTCTATTCCGTGATCTGAGCTCATAAGTATGCATGGGTAAAAGAAAATCCATTGCCATGAGATGCCAGCGTTTGTGTATTTTTAACGTGAGTACTATACAGGCACAATACGTTTCTCTTTGTATAATCTGTAGTAAATTGATGCACACTTCTGTGTGCTGGGAAAATGATGCCGTAGCTGATTTTTCGTTGTATTTTAAGCACGTAATATAAATGCGTTTAAAGATGTGCGCTCAGATACCATAGGAAACTGGCCAATCAGAAAGTTCATGAATTTCAAACCAGTCGTTGTGCCTTCATGTTCAAATGTTCTCAAGTGAAAAGCGTCCACGAAAAGCAAGAAACTGTTCCATGTAAATAATATGTACCGAAGAATCCTGTTTGTAAGATTTGAGATGTTTTGAAATCACAAGTATTTATACTACCAAAATATGTAAGTTTTGCTATTGGCTTCTGAAGTGACTGATTTAATCAGTACTTCCGTCACTCCCTTTTGGCCCTCATGAGGAGTCACAGAGCCATTTTAAGTTTGGTATCTGCTTGTAATATCTTTAGTAGTTATGGTATGAAGTGCCCTCTATGGAAAGGAGTTACCACAGTGCTATTAGTTATTGTCAGATGGTTACTACCATCTTAATGATATACATAGGTAGGAGGTAGTGAGGAGTGAAATATACTTCACAAATCAACTCAATAAAGAAACACTTACACTGCACAATTTACAATATCAGAGTCTACTTCTAGGAAAGCTCATACTCCTACAGGTCTACTGCAGACGTGGTAGATAAATAAAACATTTTTTAAGTTTATCTCAAGGACCTAATGATCTCATACCTAGCTTTGCATATTAAAAGCAAGTACTATTAAGCAGTTTAACAAATATTCCCCACTAAAATGTGCTCCATATTGTTTTCCTAGTAGACAACACTTCTACAAACAGGTCCACAGCTAAAATGTACCTCTCCCTCACCCCTCCTGTAGGAATTTTATATAACTGGAACATATGGGTCTGTCCCTCCTCTTTGGAAAATGTTGACAAGTTTAAAAGATTAGCTGTGAATCTTGTGTTGTGGCTTTTCCCAGTAACATTGTTTTATCCTTTAGTGATTGGAAAATGTTAGGGGAAACATGCTACCCCTCTCCTTCTGCTACCTGCACATTTACAAGAATTCAGAACTCCTCATGTTGATATACAACCAATACTGTAAAAACACCTATACATGTGTACTATTTTGAAACATAGTGTACTTATTTCCACCTTTGTGCTGTATAAATTTTATTGGAAAATCACTTCCTTTGCCATCCTAAGTTTAAGTTAAATTTTCAGAGCAAGCCCAGGAAGTCAATATTTAGTTAATATGAAAGCATAAAGCAAAGACAAACCTGGAATGTATACACTTCAGCCCTTCCTTGTGACCACAGTTCAAACTTCCTCTTGTCTCCTTTAACATGTTCTGTAACTGCTAAATCAGAAATCTGTAAAATATGAACAAATAAAAGATTCAACCCTATTTTATCTACTGAGCTGTTTAACTGTTCAATCTACACTGATACTTACTTAAGTGAAGGTCACACAACAGTGATTTTGAATTGCATTATTGTTATTTTTGGAGTTTTAGGTTAGATCTTCTCCTTCTCTAGTTGGTAAGAGTAAAAAATGTGCCAAATAGTGTGACTATATCATTTCTATCGGAGGACTCTCCCCCCCCCCCAAAAAAAAAAAAGAGAGAAATGAAGACTACTGTAATTATTTTGTGACATACTGGAAGACAAAGTTTATCAGACTTATGTACAGAAATTAGAGCAATATACTGAAAGTTTCACGATGATATCAGAACAGCTTATTGTAAAGCAAATTCACCAAAACTTCCTAGTTTGCTTATTAAGTCCCTTCCATAGGCATATATATGCAAAGACTTGTTCTTGAGCTAAATTAGGGGATAAAGTTGTCACAAGCCTTTGTGAACTTACATGTCACATCATGAATGCTTTTTCTTTTCTTTACTTTATCCAATATATTTTCTCTTACAGTTTCACATTATCACCACTGGCAGCAAAATGTTGTCAAAATTGAGCGTGGGGGGCGGACTAAGGGCAAAGGAAAAAGTCAGAGGGCAAAATTTTTGGGGCGCAGTGCAAAACAAGCCCAACTGGTCTGTTCCTGCTGTAGGGATCAAGTTCAGAGGGAAAGACCCCTGAAGCTCTGAAGTTTCAGAATATCCCTGGATGTAAAATTAAGTCTTATGAGAGGTATATATTTTTGGGGGTCAATTTAATTCATGACTGACCTTACTTGGGGGGGGGGGAGGTGCCCCTGTTGGACACTGAGCAGCAAGCTCCAATGTGCATTAACTTCTAACTTCAAACAAGCCAAAAAAAATTGCTCATCAATGCAAAGCTGCAATATGTGAAAGGGTTTGGGAAAGCACGCAAATGGGGCTGAAGGTTGTGAGTACTTCTGGTTTCGAGCAAACTTTCAAGATTGCTCACAAATGTTTTATCTTCTTTTGCTACACTGTTTTGCAAGTGTACCTGTCAAAATACACTAACAATTGGTTGGAAAGTTAAACACTAATAATCGAATTTGGTTCCTCTTTCATCTATGATGACTATTTCTGAAAATTCTCTTTAAACTGAAAATGTAGCTAGGCATTTAAGTAAAGTAATGAATTTTGAATCTTGCCCCAGGTTAAAAACATGGCATTTTCTTAAGAACAGCCATAGTTTCCCTATTGGTAAAATTGAATGACTCCAACTACCTCAAAATAGCTTTGGCAACATTGTTTCAAAAACATAAACACAGCAATGGTTACCCTACAACTGATCTTACAATAATTCACTTGAAGATCAAATCATAAAAATGAAACTAATACTACCTTCCTGACCTTTCTGGTCCACAAGTAAAATATTATTTTCCACATAGCTAAACTGCTAATGAAAAGAAGTATCTTTTTTCTGCCAGTAAAGCTTTGAAAATATTGCTAAGGTTGTAAAAACATTTAGTAGTTATGAGAAACGTCCTCTATATAATGAATATAAGATAAAAAAATGTTAACGGTGGCACTTTATGCCTAGGACTTCAAGTTCTGGACCTTAACACAATGAAGTATATAAACAATATAGAAGGGAAGTATATATCACTGCCACTGTATATTGATTAACCTGCTGAACCCCTGCCCCAAAAATAAACAAACAAACAAACAACAAATAAATAAATACATTAATAACAGATCTGAGTAACTTTTATCCTGATCTGAAGCTAACATCAATAATAAAAGATGGAAGTTCAAAAAGGTCTTCACAGAAATTTCTACTTTATAAAACCATTCACTTCAGTGTTTGAAGAAAGTGCATCAACAGTAACTTGTGAAGTTACTTCACCATCAGAAATCTGACATTTTTAGATCTGTTTGCATGTGATACTTGTAAACTGGAGTATCACTTGACCATTTTTTAATGGAAAGAATGTGATGATTTCCTTTTTTTTCTTGCTACTGTACAAGTTTCAAATTTTCTCTTTGATGACAAAAACAAAAAGAGAACTTGGTTATTTTGCATGGCTCAGAGTCTGGAATGAACATAACAGGTGCGCTCAGACAGTTAACAGTACATTAACAAAGTAAACTGAATCAACTATTTCATGGATACGTTGTTGAGACTTGCTGGTGGATAATACATGCAAACTTTTATCTATACAACCTATGTCATTCTCTCTTACAATTCTACAGACACATGTACCCCTTGCTCTCAAAATGTGAGAGAAACCTGTTGGGAGTTAGATGTTTTTAAATGTGGAAAGAACAAAAATACGTCAAGTTGTCCACATCCTGCGATCTACCGACCCCAAGAGACATGCAAGTGATTACTGTGCAATTCAATCTTGCTTTTGAACACAGGTTTTCAAATTACTGGATGATGAAAGGAGAAAAGCAAACAGAAGCCACAGAGGTAGGTAAAATATCAAAAATGACGACAACATGAAGAAATTGGATACTGGACAATCCTTAGAGAGTTGAACATTATAAAGAGGGTGCTCTTCAACAAGATCACAATGAAACCTTCTCATGTACTCATATAAAACATTGGGAGAAAGAAAAGATTCTCAGCGCAATGTTTCAAGCTCAGACAAGCAGAACATTTTGACTTTATCTTGATAATGTCAACACCACACACACCTAATGAACCAAGACAACCCTGTCAACATACTTGATGCATTGTCAGACAATTGAACATTACAGACTGTAATATGAGACTGACTGAAAGTAGTCAAGTGGCGCACTACGTCAGGCTTATTAAAATCAGAGCAAACAGCAAAATACTTTTGAAAAGTCAAATTAGAAGTATGTCTGAATTGTATATTGCATTCTATGGTGAGCAAGTAGACTTGTTTCTCATTTGCAGCATTCATTCAGACACCCTACTCCCTAGACCACTGTTACAGAGAGCCAAAGACAAAATCCACTCAGCTTGTAAGTGAGTTTCTTGTTCTGTGTTGATGTATTCATCACAGTATTAATGCTTCCCACAGCTTTTGTGGGCTGGCTTTTCAATACCTGCCCTGCAGGCCATTCACTGCTTTATGTAAGTTAGATAAATTTTCATTTCCAGGAATTCTGTAATTACATTGGGTAGTAATAGAAGCATAAAATATAGAATGCTAGTAGTATACTCCCTGTACTTATGTATATGAAGTAGTACATGTTTGTTGCACACCAAAACTTAATATTACCAAGCAAAATGAAATAGTAATAAACTGAAATTGTCAATATTACAAAAAGAAACAGTGTTAAACCAAATATTCTAAATTTATGAAACTATTAATATTCTATTGGCATTTGCTTCAGGTGATGTGCACGAAAAAAAAAAAACAACTTTGGAAGCTCACCACAGCAAAAACAAATCTTAAATTTTCTTAATTTTGAGCATCCGCATATCAAGAACAAGATATTCAAAAAATTTTTAAGATAAAATGACTACAAGATTTCACAGCTTGAATTATCAACTTTACAGTCTTGCAGTTTGACCTTTTTTGACCCCAACTCACCTCTGACCTTAATTACAATGTATGTGTCTTCACACTTCCAGTATTCAAACAGCTTCTTGGTACTAGAGAAAGGTAATGACTATGACCCAGTTTTGTTTCCACGCAACCACAAATGTTAAGTTCATGCAAAAAAATCTGTACTATGCAGCAAATGTAAGAATTTATAAACAAAAGCTGCTGAAAATCCAGCCATACTACTTTTATCACACTGTATTTCTGTACATGAGTGATTATTATTTACTCAAGTCCTGCAAACTGTCACAGAATTTCCCTGGTACAGTTAGTTAACTTTGACAAAATGCAGAGCTAAATGCTACAGAATTATATTAATGAAACAGAATCAACAACCAATACCACTCAGTAGTGGGGCACTAAATTGCTATCCCTACTTCATTGCTTATGAGGGGCATCATGCACAATGACAGTAGGTTCTGTTTGCAAAGTCTTTGGTATGACTCAGCCTGGGAATCAAACCAAGACATTCCCAGAAAGCATCACATGCTCTACAAACTAAACCACACACACCTAAGGACACAAAACTGAAATAATGAACCACAGAACTGTGATCTCTACTTCATGGGTCCATCTTTCATGGCTCCACTGTGGATGGACTTAAAAAAAATATATACTACACATGATCTTTGTCTCTTAGCTCCCATGTTGGTCTTAAAATCACATCTCACACATAGACAAAAAAAAAAAAAAAAAATAAAAAACGTTTTGGACACATAGTGCAACTGTTTCATATTCGCCTTACGGTCTCAACCATACAGAACATTATTTTCCTCGGTTGTGTATAATGCATTACAATGTAATTGTACACAAAGCATCTTGTCATACTTCACAGAGGCACACAACAGACAAATTTTGCCACTGAAAACAGTCATAGGCAGTAATCAATCTTTGTTACCATAACATGTTGGACTGCTAACTGGGGCTGAACAAACTGTTGGCTTCAAACTACAATACATCAAACACAATTCAAACTGTCACAGAACAAAGCTTGGTTCTTCAGTTGTGAGCAAAAACACTAACCACAAAGAAATAAAATGAATATACTGTGATATCCACAAAGCTCTACTAATTGGGAGAAGATCAGAAAAAGAATATCCATTTTGGTACTTGCACATGTCATGTTAGTAGACACTTCCACCTTTATCATGGGTGAGAATTAGGTCTATTTCTTTTGGACTTTGATTTACAAAGGTGCTCATTGACTACAGAGGGCAGCATACCAAATTCTTTACAGTGTAAGCACAACTGTCTTGAGTGACAGCAAGGTGTAAAATATAAACAATATATGCATAAAGTGAATGCATGACATCAAGAGATTGTAAAGGGAAGCATTCAAAACCCAAAGGGATTTTATAGAAGAGTGCCCCCCCAGAAAATAAACCATAGCAGTGTTAAGTACATGTGTTTTAGCTACAGTATACTGGTGTTTCAGAACAAGACAAGTGAGTTATGGCACTTCTAGTCTTCAAAGAGTTGTAACAGACAGTGCTAGTTGCCATGAACAAATAACCTTGAACTTGGCTTCAATGTCTCATAGCACAGCAGAGCCCAAGGCCTAAACAGGTTTAGCAAAACTTTCATAAATGCAATAACATCATCTTGATTACTAGTCCTTCTTATGGCTATTCAGCCATTTTTGGCACATTACATGCAATGCAGTCCACATTCATAGATCCACTTGTTACCTGCCCAGCTCCCTTTACTTTACTCATTCTATGTTACCCTCATCTGCCGACCTCATAGCTCTTGGAAAATCCGTGTTGTAATATGCTACTGAATATTCAGACATGCAAGCTCAATGTAATGCATCCAATCATAATGCTCAAACAATCTCTTCTCAAGGAACATTTTTTTTTTGTCATTTAATTTTCCATTTGCCTTAAGTCTCAAAATAATATCTCATAACATTTTATCTGGATAAAAAGTTCATTTTGATTGGTTCTCATTTCTGCTAATGTTGAACTGATGTAAATAAAAAACTGGTTTTCTCAGGGTCAGTGAACCCCAGACAGAACCTTGGTACTAGAGCTGCAGTTTCTCCTTTAATGGTGATCAGACCCAACAGGGCCTACTAAATTACAAGAACTCTTCAAATACACAGTATAGGCACCCTGGATATGAAGCTACCTCTGAAGAACTGCAACTACAGTAACACTGTTGTACTAACAATAGAATTACCACTTGTGATTGTAAAAAGCAATATTCTGTGATGGCCAATATGTTGTGCTAACAGCACTCCGGGTTAACAACATCTGTTTGTAGATATTCCTACAATGATTTCACCTTAGCACCTCAAGCAGCTCCCTAACAAAATCTATCCAGCTATAAAGAAGACACTAGTGACAGCAAAACTGCACCCATCCTTCCCCTCCCCAACCCTCCACAGAGCAAGAAGAATTGCTACTTAGTATTTACTCGGTGTATGGCATACATCAGAGAGAATGTCTTACTGAAACCAGTGGTCGTCTAAAAGAGCCAATGACCATATCAAGCAAGTGTTGAATATGTAATACATACTCTAACACCTAGGAACAATGATCCAAGCCAGCCACCTTCACTGTATCCAAAAGACCCAATTAAAATTGACTCCCAACCATTACTTAAAAAAAAAATAAACGAATATTCATTCCCAAAAGGAAGATTCAGCTCTAACATGGTACTATGACCGAAGTGCCTGTACACTGTAAGTCAAGCAGAGTTCTACACATGGTTAGCTTAGGGTGCGACAAAATCACACATTAAATTCCATCAACAATGTTTATCAAAATACTGGACCATAATCAAACCTTCTTCTGTTGATATTTCATTTAATATTTTTAATCTGTGCATGTTTGATGGTATATATGAATAGTTAATAGTGTAAAATGTACAGTTATAGCTACTCTATGAAGAGTCACAGTGAACATTTTTACACAATCTAAAGAATTCCAGCCATTGTTAAAAAACATTGGTATTTAAGTAAGTGCAACCAATATATGTAAGGGGTAATAAATGTCTGCTGAAGGGGTAAATAACCATAATGAAATGACCTACTCCAATATTCCATTGCATTGGATGTATCACTCAAAATTAAAAGATAAAACAAAAACTTACCAAGTTTGAAATTTGATCTTAATGTTATGAAGTAACAATGAGTGAGAGATATGATGAGATCCCACCGGTGCATGTGTAGGGATCTCATCCTATCTCTAAGGAGTTCCTAAGAACCAGAAAGCCAAAAGGCTTAGTGATTCCTTACCACTGAAATTGAAGCCTACTTTTTTTTTTTTTTAATTGACAGTGCTCCATAATGTATCCACAAAGAATACATGCAAGGCATCCAAGCTTCCTACATTGAGATTCCAGGTGACCTATCCACTTACAGTAAAACTACAGTTCTGCTCACAATATCACATCCACATACTATGTGTGAAATTTTGCAGTATGCAAGACTTCAACCATGGGAAATTGTGTAAATATGATATTGAGACTTTGACCACTTGTGAATCAAAGTGACATTTGACCTCCACCAAAAACTATAGCGATTATTTATTCACTATACATCATCTACATGCCAAGTATGAGGACCCTACAAAAGTTTTCTTTCTTGTAATATTATGCAAGCTTTTCAGAATTTGACACTGCTGACCCCAAATGACCTTTGACCTTTACAAAAATCAATTGGGATCACCATTTAAATACAGCCAACTCACACACTAAAGATGAGCTCAGTTACATGCATTTTTGAGATACAGTGTTTACAAGGTTTTGACCTTTTGACCTGTCATGACCCCAAATGACCTTTGACTTCCACCAAAAACGATAAGGATCATCTACTTAATATGGCCAATCCACACACCAAATATAAGATTAGTCACACTTAACCTTCTTGAGATACTGTGTTTACAAGCAATTTCTGAGGAATTTAAGATTTGACCTCTAGTAATCCCAAATGACCTTTGACCTCCACAAAAATCAATAGTGATCACCTACTCAATACAACCAACCCACACACTAAATATGAGCATAGTCACATGTAATGTTCTTGAGATATTGCGTTTACATGGTTTTGACCTTTTGACCTCTCCTGACACCAAATGACGTTTGATCTCCACCAAAAAAAAAATAGGGATCATCTACTCAATATGGCCAACCCACAAACCAAATATGAGATTGGTCACACTAACCCTTCTTGAGATACCTTGTTTACAAGCCAAAGCGGCACATACACGCACACACAACATCAACATCGTATAGATTCCTTGCCTACCTACGGCAAGGAATCAAAAATGACCTAATTGCTAATCTGTCAATCCTTAAGTCAAAGAACTTTCTCTTTTCAAATACAGGTGCATGAGATCAACACAACCTAATTTTTGTCAGACATAATTTACAACAGTCACTGTCTGTTACAATATCACAATTTTTAAATGTACAATACTGCCCAAACTGGGTGTACAACACAAACACAGGATTGTGTGATATGGCTGTTTTTTTTTAACCACAGTAACACACCTTTTACAAATTTAGCCTTATAGGTGAAATTTCCACTGTACAATCCTGGGTAAATTCTTCTTGGAAAAAAGTCTAAATTTAATTCACTTATATTGACATTCAATCAGATTTAAAATATTCTGTTGACGGAAAGATTTTCAGCATACACTCATACCCAGACAGGCCTGAACCAAAGATTAGATCACGTGTTTGGTCTAACGGTAGAGCATCCTCTCTTGTGGAAGGCCCAGGTTTGATTCCCAGGTCGAGTACCTACTGCTGTTGTGTGGGATGCTCTGCATAAGCAACGGAGCAGGGAAAACGGGCCAGTGAGCCAAGCCACCACTGGAAAAAAGGCGTGGCCAGCTTGACTTGAACCAGTCCGTTAGAAACTGGGCTGTAAAACTATGTATAACTAACTGAACTCCAGAATAAAATTTCATTGCATTAGTTTTCTGCAGTAGTATTCTTGTTCTCACAACCTCAACACTTCCTAGCTCTTACTCAAACACTTTTCATCCAAATTGGGAATTCTTTCAGTAGGGATTCCCTGACCACTGCCCAAATGAATGCAATTGTATTGACACTGTAAACAACAAATTCAAGTGAACAATCAAGTCCATGTTTGATTGGTGACTTCATAGATTTGTTCCATATCAGAGCTTTCTTTCATCTTTAATTTCCACCAATCACCAGCAGAGTCTATAATCAACTAACAATACTTTACCACTCCGCTTTGTCTTATTTATTCAACAGTGCAAAGAACTTTAACTGTTTAATCGATGTTCATGATGGACTGGTGGGTCGTAAAATTATTCCGAAGTCAATCATTGTGTAAGAAATCAGTTCACACATCCAGCAGCTGAATTCTTCACATTCTTCCGCATGTAAAAAGCTGCAGACAAAACTTCCAAACTACACAAACATTCTTGTGCTTTAGCATTTGCATATTAAAACTAAGAATGTACTCACCTTTACACTGTGCTTGAATGCATAGCATGTCTTATCTTTAAAATCTCTCCGTTTCTTGCAGAAAAGAATAATTTTTTCATACAGGAAGACATGTCGTTGCATCTTCTTCTGTCTGATGTCTTTAAGATTGTGTCTGTTCTTTTTGTATTCCATCCACATAAAAAGAGATCCTTGCATTAATAGCTTACCCTGCTCTCCAAGATTTCCCTGTGAGGATTAAAACAAAGCCCAATCATGAATCACCTGGCCTTTAGAAAGCAATACCTCTTGTCATTTTTGAGACAACTCAAAAAATTACAATAAATGGCTACAGAGACATAGACCCAAATCTGTCCTGCTTTTTCGTGTTACTTCGTGACGCACTTCGGAGGGTCTGATTGGAAAAAATTCGAATCGATGGTAAAAGATGAAATAATAACCCATGTAATTACCACAAGCAATCCGTTTGGCCTATGGATCAAGAAAAAACAAGTAAAAATATCCCTTTAAATTCAAAATCTGGCGAAGGTGAGATAGACACACAACTTCCACGTTTTACGTAAACTTTTCCTCAAACAGTACTAAAACTACAGTTGCAGCCTCTAATCATGTTCTTAAGGCACTTTAATTATCTGAAATGGCTTTAATGTTAAATTTTGAAAAATTAAACAAATTTAATGCTATTTTTTGGTACGTGGGATTAAAAATGGTAAAAAGATGTGGAAAGAAAAAGGACACTTTTTTGCGAACGAGGAGCTGTATATATCCCTGCTACGTCGGTTTCGCGTGTAACGTTAACTGCGAATGAGTAACTCGAGCTGGATACCGATCCAAATTTGTATAATCTGCGTCACTCCGATCTCTGAAAAAAAGAATAATACCCTTCAACCCATCTAGTATCATTTTTGTATCGAGGAACAACGAAATCTGGGAGGTTAACAATACGAATACGGGCGAGAATGTCACCAAGCTGTATTTCGTGTAATAGGTTCTAATCGGCACCGGCATCTGGGGTGTGTTGGTTCTCAAGTTATTAGGGAATAGTTGTAGCTTTAATTCGGCTTAGCATAACTCACATGCTATCTAAAAATCTTAAACCGCTACAAACTTACTTAAAATTTGGTGGTCGAACTGTTATTAGCGGCTGGGAACAGTTTCCCTTCCGAAAAATATCGGAATTTGTGTACTAAATTTTCTGGTCCCAATATGAGCCCCCGGGCTCAGTACTAGTGCCAAACTGAATACAGTACACTGATCACATTTTGTAAAAGCGATCAGCCCTTTCCCAATGAAATGCTTGTTGCGACACTCGACAAAGTAGCCATGTATTAAAATTTTGATCTTTCTGGCAGAAAATCTCATCAGAAATTCCTGCTCCTGGAGACTTGGTGTCATGACATGGCCGATAGCTTTAGACAGGGGCTGGTTTTTCAATAGAAAATCGCAAGCAGACCTTGGCATCTTTCGTGCTATTAGGCGAGTAGACCTTTCAGGTGGGGATAGGGGGACTGCACTCCTCCCAGATCAGGGGAAGTGCTTATTTCAGGGCAGTGACACTTACATGTATTTTAGGGCAAGGGGGTAGTATGTAGTAGCTAGTCAGTTCGGCCTGCAGCGGACCGTGTTGACATGCGGCCGGGGCAAAATAGGACTTGAAAAATATTCAGTTCGCGGCAAACAGGATCCGCCTCTCCATCCCGTACGCCTTTGTGTATTTTTTGAAATGACGGTACCTGATATCTTGTTTCTTTTTAAATATATCAACTTGAAAAAATTTTAATTCTACCATCTGCATTTTAATCTTGGTCTCAGTTGAGCATAACTTTACTAAAGTTGGACCGATGATCATTTGGTATCTAACTTGACTGAATTCGATTCCGTCAATAGTCAGATACAAATCAATCCTTGACACTCATTTGAACTTGGTGCGGGTGCGGCAAAAATATACGAAAGGTCACTGCAAGCACTTCTCTGGATTTGATGTCCCGCATGCGGTGTGTATGAGAACATTTGACTACGGTAGGCCAAAGCTTCCCTGCCTGAAATATGAAGTCTTTCTCGAAAGACTATCTTCAATTGGCGCGGAGTGTACACAAAATTTTGAAAAATCGAGACCCTGCAGACCCCGATGACATTTCAAAAGTTTCCCAAATTTGTTGTCCTTTTAGACAAAATATTTTCAAATCAAGAATTTTAATTGTAGAAAAATTGGAGTTTTATGAAAGACAGGTCACAAAAATAGCAACATAGCTGCCGGTGTTTCTTAATGATGTGGTGTCACACAAATGGTAAATATCCAATTTTGATATGTCCAGAGCTCAGGAAAGTTTACCATACTGGTCTATTAGTAAGAACTAGTGTACTTATGCTGCATAATGCGGCGAGCAAAGCGCGTCGGAAGTTCTTTTTTTGAGATTTTGAAGGGGTTTCTGACACAGGAAGTGGGGGAGCGGAATATTGCTTCCGCCCCTCATTTTTCACTGGGGGCCTGGGAGGCATTCCCCCAGCCCCCGCTTCCTACCCTTTGCTTAAAAAAGTCTTTTTCTTTTTACTGTTCGAAAGGTAGGCCCAACATTTCAAAAAGATTGTGCTCAAAGGGTTCCAAATGGAATGGTCACCTATAAAATACATGCAAAATATCAAGCATATGAATGAGTGGCAGGTTCGAACCACTGGTTGTTGTGATTATATCTCTAGGAATCTTGTGCCCCTCTCCACCTGACAGTAGATAATGTATTCATACAGCTCTCACCCCGGTCGGATTTTCACATTTTGTAAACTTTACCCCACGCTCCGGTTCCCTTTTTTCCTGGTAGAGATGCTGCCGATCAGTTCTACTACATGATGCTAAGTTTCTCGCAGGAAATTTGAGATTGGTTCTTTGATGATAGATCATATAGTTTGAACTTATATACTTGGAGTGCCACGACGAAGGCTTCATGGAGATTCGACGCTGGTTCAAATCATGCAGGCGTGCTCACTAGAAAAGATTATACTTTACAGCTTTAGGTATAGTCAAAGTTTATTGGCAGCCCAGCTGAAAATTCCATTTGGAACCCTTTTGGGTTAAACCCTTTGAACCCAAAGGGTTTCAAGTGATACCTTTTGTAAATACCCTATGCATTTGGGCAGTCCCTTTGGTAGATGATGGAAATTGGTCAAAACTCAAAGGGAATTACAAAATTACCCTTTTTATAAACCAAACCCTTTTGAAAACCCTTTACTATTTGGAAACCATTGAAACCTTTTGATTGATTTGGACAAAAGATCTCAATGGGAATTAAGTTTTGCTTGGCCGTAAAGCCTGTCCATTTTAGGCCTATCCTCTCAAGGTAGTAAGATGGATGGAGTTTTACGTGACGACTCATATGGCCAGTTTCTAAGCAATTGGTTTATGTCAAGCCGCCACAGACTAGCTTTTCCACTTGTGACTAACTGGCTTGTTTTTCCTACTCAACTGCCTTATGCTGAGCACCAGGCACAATGCATGGCAGTAGGTGTTTTTTTTTACAGTCTTCAGCATGACCCGGCCAATAGTACTTCCGACCTCCCAACTGCACTAGCTAGTCCAGGCGCGGATCCGCACATTCAAAAAAGGGGGGCTGACCTAAGAGAAAAAAGGTCTGAGAGGGAGCTGCACTGCTAATTTTTCATATGTTTTATTGCTGATGTGGGGAAAAAGGGAGGGCTGGGGCCGTAAGCCCCCCACCCCTTAATCCGCGCCTGATGTCGGATGCTTTAACCACTTGACCTTGCCGTCGGTTATTTACTCTCTCATAACTCAACTGCAAACCACACTTGATTAAACAATATCATGTGAATCATCTATTGGTCTCCTTACTGAACGCATCTCTTCTCTCTGTTTCTTGGTTTTTCATGTCATGTGTGTTTATTTTCTTCCTCTTTTCTATTCCAAATTCTTATTCTTGTTTTGTCCCATTTCATTTTCCTTCTTTGCTGTCCCTTCGCTATCATCTCTCGTTCCTGTTCCTGATTTATTCAACCTTTCCTCAGATGAGGGGAAAGTCGTCCTACTCCCCTGCTTTCCCCCTCCCGTCAATTAATTGACGTAAAAGTTCATCCCTATCAATTTCACTGACCACCGTGCTGCACTGTGCATTGCGCCCGGCATTGTACAGATTTTGTACGTGTCAGAAAATTCGTGGAACTAGTATCTACAATGAATGTTGGCCAAAAAAAGCCAACAATTTAACCTCAAATTTCTC